>CM075988.1:9631691-10032710 GCA_038087875.1 Malacoraja senta | reverse complement strand
AGGGTGGGAGAGAAGGGGGGGGGAGAGAAGGGGGGGGAGAGAAGGGGGGGAGAGAAGGGGGGGGGGAGAGAGGGGGGGGGAGAGAAGGGGGGGGAGAGAAGGGGGGGGAGAGAAGGGGGGGAGAGAAGGGGGGGAGAGAGAGGGGGGAGAGAAGAGGGGGAGAGAAGGGGGGGAGAGAAGGGGGGGAGAGAAGAGGGGGAGAGAAGGGGGAGAGAAGGGGGGGAGAGAAGGGGGGAGAGAAGGGGGGGGAGAGAAGGGGGGAGAGAAGGGGGGGAGAGAAGGGGGGGGAGAGAAGGGGGAGAGGGGGGGGAGAGAAGGGGGGGGAGAGAAGGGGGGAGAGAAGGGGGGGAGAGAAGGGGGGGGAGAGAAGGGGGGGGAGAGAAGGGGGGGAGAGAAGGGGGGGAGAGAAGGGGGGGAGAGAAGGGGGGGGAGAGAAGGGGGGGGGGAGAGAAGGGGGGGAGAGAAGGGGGGGGAGAGAAGGGGGGGAGAGGAAGGGGGGAGAGAAGGGGGAAGAGAAGGGGGGAAGAGAAGGGGGGGAGAAGGAGTGGAGACACTTTTAAAAAGTATAATAAAGTTTAGCGGGCATTTTACTTACCGGTAGGTTTCCTTGGTCCTGAAAACTCCGATGAGCCAATCAAAATGCCCGGTCAGCGAAGAAGATTGCCTACGGCTGCCTTCGACTGCCTGTAACTAAATAGCGACCACACTCCACTGCACTACGAGTTAAAAAGAACCACGCCAACCAAATTTTACACCGCGACCAAGCTGAGGCCACGAGTATGCAGGAACTTCCCTCGAGCATGAAGGAGTGTTCCAGCGACCTCATGGGACCTCCTAGGACCATGTGTCAACCATGCTGCGTGTTTGAAGGTCGAAGACACCCTTCTAAACTCGCAGATTATGTCGCCCAAGTAGGACAGCCCCTTTCGTGTGCGGGGATCGCAGGTCGGTGCGGACTCGGTAGGCCGAAGGGCCTGTTTCCGTGCCATATCTCTAAACTAAACTAAACTAAATTTTAACGGATTATATGCAAAAACAAATAATTTCACTGTACCTAAGTACATGTGACAATAAAGTCATGGAATCATTGAAGTGATGTCAAATACTAACAATGGCAGGACTTTAAGAGTGTTGATGTACAGAGACACTTGGGGGTGCAAGTGCCATAGTTCCCTTGTAATGGTAACATGGGCGGGTAAAGTAGTGAAGAAGGTATTTGATCTACTTGTCTTCGTAGGCCAAAGTATTCAGCATAAGAATTAAGGGATTATATTGCACCAGTTCAAAACATTGGAAAGGCTGCAATTGAGGAACTATGTACAGTTCTGGTCACTGTTCTGTGGGAAGAGTGCGGTGGCATTAAAAATAATGTAAAAGAGAGTCACCGGAATGTTGTCCCAAGGAACTGCAGGAGCTGGTTTACAAAAGAAAGACACAAAGGTTTGGAGTAACTCAGCGGGTCAGGCAGCATCTCTGGAGAACATTAATGTTTTCTACATTTTTTTTAGTTGCAAGGAGAGATCAGATTAGTTGTGTTTGTTGATAGGAAGCTGGGGGGGGGGGGGCATTTTAGAGGTTTGTAGATTATGAGGGGCATAGAAAGGATGAATATTCAGTGTCAGAGAATCTAAAACTGAAGGATATAGGTTTAATGAGACAGGGGAGAAAGTTAAAAGTCGTCCAAGGGATGAGAGTAGTGGTTATACAGTTGGAGTGAGTTGCCAGCGGAGGTAGTAAACCCAGATAATATAATGTTTCAAAGGCGCTTTTGAATAAGAGAGGGTCAGAGTGACTCAGGGCTAAAGAAGGCATAGAGGGTGAGCACAAGTAGGAACCATAGTTCTGGTCCTCTTCTTCTTCTTCTTGCGTATGGCGTGCACAGCCTAAAGTTGTAGGACAACTTGTTCTATTTGATCTTATTTGATTGTGCACACCAGGTTGATTGCATTCGTCGAAACAGGGAGGACCACGTGAAGGTTGCAATCTCCCACCCCAATCTGGTCCTCTGAAGGACTTGTTTCTGTTCAGCTCTCTGACTATGAATCTTGGTATACTTAGGCAAAGGGAATTGTTACAGGAACCAAATATCAGTGGGAGCCGGCAACAGAGGGATGAAACAAGAACATTGAGGGAGGGCAGGAACGATGGAGGAATTTAAATGGTGCAATGTAACTTCCACAAACATGAGGCAAGTGAAATGGATCTGTGTGTGTCAGTCTGAGCACATCTCATGGTGTACGTTCAGAAGGAATAAGGGGCTCAAAATTGCTCACAATACTCCAAATGCGGTCTGACCAGCACCTTATAAAGCCTCAGCATTACATTCCACATATGCTTTTTACTGTTTCCTAAAGCATCCTCCAAATTATAATCTAACTTTTGAATCTCTGCTAAACCTTCTGGCTTCTATACTCCTTCATAAATATATTAAACCCTAAAGGAAAAATCTCATTATCAGTTCATGGACATACAGAATAATCTAATGGCACAAATATATAGGCAGAGATATACGTATAAAGACAGGGCATTGAATCATCTATTCATGTAATTAATTCATTCATTATTCAGTCTGCTAGGATATGCAATGAATCATTCTCCACTGAGTCGCCAGCTCTGGTATCTGTATCAAGCTGCAGGTATCTAATTTTCAGATCCTCCATTGTTCCTCCATCTAATTCACTGCAAACCATAAATCATGTCAAATATTAATTTCATTATTCAGATATGTAAACACTGGTAAAATGTTTTTGAGGGGAATAAAAACATGAATGTTAATGAGATGTGGACACTAATGATAGCACTCAGCGGTCGCTGACAGTTGCCTCAGATATTTCATAGCTCAGTGGTTCATGTGGTTTCACTTCAGACATATTGAACGCTGAACGCTGAACTTCAGAATGCTTTTCTGTATCTCCGTCTCCTATCCCAATGAATTGGGCGGCACGGTGGCCCATCGGTAGAGTTGCTGCCTTACGGCGCCAGAGACCCGGGTTCGATTCTGACTGCGGGTGCTGTCTGTATGGAGTTTGTACGTTCTCCCTGTGATCGTGTGGGTTTTCTTGGTTTCCTCTCCACACTCCAAAGTTGTGCAGGATTTTGGAGACCTAGGTTAATTGGCTTTGGTAAGTTTTTAAAAATTGACCCTAGTGTGTGTAGGTTAGTGTACAGGGTGATCAATGGTTGGTGCAGACTCGGTGGACCGAAGAGTCTGTTTCCATGCTCTATCTCTAAAGTAAAGTCTAATCCAGGTACTAAAATTTAGTAAAAAATCACCAAATCATTGATAGAATACTGTCATAAATTTTATACCTGGAAGTGTTTAAAACGTAAACTGTTTTTTTGGAATACAGATCGTCCCCATTACTTATTTTGTCCTCAAAAGTATTATATTGCTTCTCGGTTTAGGTTTAGGTTTATTATTGTCGCCTGTACTGAGGTAAACTTTGTTTTGCTTGGTATCCAGACTGTTCAGACACACCATACATAATTAAAATCAAGTCAAACTGAAGTACGATCAAACTGAACTACAATAGGTGGAGCAAATGGGAAGATACAGAGTGCAGATACATAGTTTGCAGCACTGATAGACTGCTGCTTGATAGACAGCCCCACAGATTGCTGTTTTTGTTTCCCTAACAAGAAGCCTTTGTTGCATAATCATAGTTAAAAAGTACTGCATAAATCAAAAGTGCTTGTGCAGCTTGCAGACATCAACCATCAAATAACAACGTTATCATCCATATCCCACCCTGGAGACCAGGGGCAACCAGCTTCACGAAAGACCTCCAAAGTCCCCATGAACACCACGTTTTCCCTCTCCAGGGACATGCAGGCACAGAAAAAGGGACAGGCAGTCGACCCAGGAACAACTCTTGACTGCTGCCTGGACCTTTGAATATCAGTGCACTGTGCACTGTGGATGGCTCAATTGTAATCATGTATTCTCTTTCTGCTGACTGGTTAGCACGCAACAAAAGCTATTCACTGTACCTTGGTACATGTGACAATAAACTAAATTAAACTGACAAAAAATGAACTGAATATTCATCTTGACCATAGAGAGCTGTTGGTGTCCATGACAGATCGTCCTCCAGTAAGGGTCTGAAGGATATAGACCAATGCAAGCACATGGGATTAGCACAGATAGGCCTCTTGGTTGGCAGGGACGGGTTGAGATGAAGGCCAGTTTCATGCAGTGTAGCTCTATGATTCATTAACACCCGATTCTGCAATGTACGTTAAGAGTCTTGTTGCACACGGCTTCACCTGGAGAGATCAATCTTTCTTTCACAGTTTGTTGTTTTTAGTCAAGATCACATGCCTAATTGTACCTAAATTAAAAAAGAATGAGCAGCTTTTTGCTGAGTGTACATTGTAGGTCCTTGAGTTTTGTGATGTAATATTGGGCCTACCTCATCTGAGAGTGGGTGTAATACAGGAGAAACAGAGCAGAGCAGAAGAGGTCAGTAATAAGTAATAATATATAACTTCAGGCAGAGTCAACGCTGGAACAGGTAACACTTCAACACCTCCTACTTCCTGGTGCAAGGTTTACTGTCATGGTTTACTGATGGAATCACATGATGTTAACACTAACTCTCACAGCTTGACAGGACTTTTCCTTTCAGAAGTATCGTCAAGCCTAAAGTGCTTTAATACCATATGTTGCCCTGCTAAAGGAGTCTGTGTTGACAGATTTACTCTCAAACAGGATCTGCTATCATGCTGCCATAGTTCATGCTGCCTGTTTGGTAGACGTAGTGTGCTTAACAAAAATAACATTTCCTGCCTTGTTGGGTGAGAAGTGGAAGTTTCCCAAAATTGTAAAAAACCCAAGAGAGATTTGTTTTTGATAATGTGGTTATAACATACAGTAAACTCTGGTTTTAACGGACCTCTTTGTAACGGACTTTGGTTATATTTTGGACTTTGGTTTGGACTGACATTGGATTTATCAATGGGTGCCTGTGCCACCTCCGGCTGGTTCCATCTCCCCCACCGCTTACGGCCCCAGATGCCCGTGCCACCTCTGGCTCATGCCGCTTCCAAGCCGGACCTTCGGCCGCCAACGCTGGTCCACACTGCTCCCTCGGCCACTTCCAGACAGCATCTGCCGCTGCCGCTACCACCGCCGACCCTTAGCTGCACTCCGGCCACCCGCTGTACGCAACTATTGACTCTGCCGATCCCCCTCCCTCCCCCCCCCCGCTTCCCCCCCCCCCCCGGCCACCAGCAGGCCGGCGCTGTCAACACTGGATTCCAGGCCCAGTTCCAGTCTAAATGTCTGAAAAAGGGTCTAGACCCAAAACCTATCCAGGTTCTCGAGTCAGGCAGCACCTCTGGAGAACACGGATAGGTGACGTGTCGGGTCGGGACCCTTCTTCAGACATTGTAGGGAGGGAAAAAAGCTGGGAGAGAGGAGAGGCAGGACAAAGCATGGCACCTAATTTTGTTGTATTTGATTGATGTATTCAAGAGAGAGTCAGATATAACTCTTAGGGCTAACGGAATCAATGGATATGGGGAGAAAACTGGAACTCGGTACTGATTCTGGATGATCAGTCATGATCATATTGAATGGTGGTACTGGCTTGAAGGGCTGAATGGCCTACTCCTGCATCTATTTTCTATGTTTCTATGTTTTAAGTATCTTATCATTTTATTTATTTAGATTAATTTCATTGAGCCTATGACGGTTCACAGAATGACCACATTCCTCCAAGCTTTCTCCTTGAAGCTTATTCTCTTCAAATTCCCCTCAGACAATTAGCCTAATAACTCACATGTCCATGAGACGTGGGAGGAAACTAGAGCAACCAGAGGGTACCCACACTGTCACAGGAAGAATGTATAAATTCCACACAGACAACACCAAAGGTCAGGATTGAACCCGGATTCTACTAGCTGTTCCGCTGCCATTTTATAGAGTGGCTGTAGGTAAAGTGATGGCATCAGTGTGAATGCTGGCTGAGTTTGTAAATTTAACTCTGTGGCTTAGTAGTGTAGCCCACAAATTTATTACGACATAGATTTTCAATGAAGTCTACTGTGCAAGCTGATCTACAGAGTGAAACTCCAAATGGGTTCAAGAGAGAGGGGCAAATAATTTTGTTTTAGATTTTCGTTTTAGAGTTCCGGCGTGGAAACAGGCCCTTCAGCCCATCGAGTCCACCCCGACCAGCGATCCCCGTACGTACACTAACACTGTCTCACACACACTAGGGGCAATTTAAAATTTACAGAAGCCATACAAACCTGTGCATCTTTGACATGTGGGAGGAACCAGAGCACCCGGGAAAACCCACACGGTCAAGGGGAGAACTTATAAACTCCGTACAAACAGCAGCCGTAGACAGGATCAAACCTTGGTCTCTGGCGCTGTAAGGCAGCAACTCCACTGCCGCGCCACCATGCCGCTCGTCACTTCTGACCTTCCCTTTGTTGATCTCGCCTTTGTTGACCACCGAATCTTTGCCTCATTCACATTCATATATAAATCTTGATGGCAAATTTAAGATCAAATGCATTGCCTCATTCAGCGTTAGAGTGCACTGGCACAAACATGGATCCATATGGTGGTAGTGAACAGGTATTTGTACGACATCAAATGACTCAAAGATTGTTGGAAGCCCCATTTCAGCTTGGCTATGCTTCCCAGAAGAGTAAACGAACAAGATGCCAGAGGAGGTGGTAAAGACAGATACAATTACCGTGTTTAAAAGGAATTTCTCCAGGTACGCAGACAGGAAAGGCATTGAGAGAAAGGGGCTCAATGCCAACAAATAGAATTGTCATTGTGATTTCCCATGATGAGGTGAAAAAAAGGAGCTGTTTCTGTGCTGTATGAATCTATGAAATTATTTGTTGTTGTTTTTTCAATTTTGATGTGCAATATGTTCAACATATGAATTTGGCAACGCTCAAAGCAGCCAAAGATAAATTGAACACAAAATGAAAACTCTCATTCAGCACGGGAGATATCTGCTAGATTGTGCTGATTCCAAAATATAGCAACATCTCATTTATTACAGCAAACTCTCGCAATTACGGAGCTGTATATAAATGGATTTTGGTTATAGCGGATCGAGGCGGCCGTTCATGGTGGCAGTTGGCAGGTGGTGCCCAGGGCAGTTTTGGGTGGTCTACTCCAACACCTATTTTCTATGTTTCTATGATTCTATTCATACCAAATATCACAGTTATTATTTCAGGATCAAGACGCGTCTCTGCAGCAGCACATTTTACAAATCTATGCCCCATTTTCATTTGGGCTAAATGCTATATTTTCCATTTTGTATGATATTATATTTCACTTTGTCTTACCTGCTTGTCGGATTAATTTGGCTCTAGTGTATGTTAAAGCCCTATTAAAATAGCAGAATATTACTTAGCGACTTTGCGAAATACTACAGGAGCATGATAATGGTGGAAACATTGCCCCTTAAATGGCTCTCTGTACTGGCTGATTGAGACTGCCATCACCCGTTTGGTCGGCATAAATGATTATACAGAGATTGGATTCCTTGCTTGCATTATTCTCACAAGCAAAACAACAACAAAAAATGTTACCTGAATATCAGCCATCTGAACATAGAACATACAGTAGAAAAAAACTTCACAGGAACAGGGCCTTCAGCCCACAACATCTGTGCTAAACATGATGCAAGATAAATTAATAGTAAGATTAAACGAGAACTTACCTAAGTTTGAAGTTTGATCTTTATTTTATGAGGAGTTACGTAGGTGATTACGTGAATAACCCCGCCAGTGCGCCTGCGCGTCAATCTTCAAAGCAGCGGTGTGAAATCACAAAAAACAACAACCGAAGTAATATAGTCTCATAATAAAACGAGTAATACAAGAACTTCCATCTGACCTTTATGATAGAGGGTAGGGTCGTGGTGGGCACGTAATCACCTACGTAACTCCTCATAAAATAAAGATCAAACTTCAAACTTAGGTAAGTTCTCGTTTAATCTTACTATTTTACTTCGGAGTCATGTGAGTGACTACGTGAAGATTTTAAAGCTTTGTGATTTCTTGCCGTGGATCAATCCCGGCTTCTCACTGCATAGATTGACTCGGAACGAAAATAATCAATCATGCATTCATAATAACATTTGTACCACAAATGCAGTAATTCATTTCAATAATGAAATGAATCAGATCCCCTTTAAACCAGAGGAATTTACACAGAACTTAAAATAGTTTCAGCAAACAACCCCGCATTAACAATAGGCCGATGGTAAAAATGTTGAAACATCAACTCATTGGACCACCCGGCGGCTGCGAGGATATGGTCGACGGGGCCGTCTTTTGCCCTGGCCGCCGACGTTTCTGCTGCCCTAGTCGAGTGAGACGTAAAAACATAAGTGTTAATACCAGCAGCTGTTAAGACTTATTTTATCCATCTGGAAATATTCTGTATTGAAACTCTCTTGTGTGGTTTCTTGTGTGTGATCAACAACCCAGTTTCCGTATTCTCAAATTCTTTGTGACCTCAATGTATTGTAATAAATATGTCTTAATACAGAGACATGGATCATTTGGATATGCTGCTAGCATAATTTTAAATCCTGTCACACCTGGCCTAATTTACTTTAGTAGGTCATAGATATAGAATGTAACCTTGTCTTCAGTTACTTCCATACTGTCTATTTGTAATTTTCCAAATTTTTGCACTCGTTGTGCTGTCACTCATGCCATAAGCATGAATACTTTCATACTAAGCTTGACCAAAGGTAAAGACACACTTGATGACCATTCACGAAGTAGTTTCAGTACCACACTTACATCCCAGATTGTCACGTACCTAGGTTTCGGTGGTTTGGAATTAAAGATTCCTTTCATTAGTCTGGAAACAATTGGGTGTGACCCAATTGAGTTTCTTTCCGAATCCAGAACCAAATATGAGGACAATGCATTTCTGGCTGAATTAATTGCACTACAACTCAGACCTTCATCATAATAAAGTTTTGACAGAAATTCTAAACATTTGAAATATCTGCAGTACTTTATTGCACATTCTTTTGTGCACAGAACTCTTCCCATTTCTTAATATAAGAAAGGTACTGTTTTTGAGTGCTCTTCCTCCAGGCTGCCGTAAGCATGTCCACAGTATGCTCAGACAGTCCTCGTCCCAGAAAAGGCATTCTTAAAACCTGCAAATCAACAAATCCAAACGATCATATAATGGATGTTGTTCCCCTGTACAGGATGCAGCAATAAATTACTCTTTTTTGGGACTTTCATCAACATTTGTGTTGTTAATTCTAATATCAACGGATACCATGGCTGTGTAGGCCAATCTGGTACTACCAATACCCTCGAAGCAGCATCTTGCCTGATTTTAAACAAACATTGGCTTATGAGGCAGAAAGGTGGAAATATATATGAAAACATACCACCCCAATGTAGCGAGAAAGCATCAATCGCCACTGCTCCTGGATCTGGTTTCCATGAGACATATCTCGATAGCTGATGATTCAAGTCGATGTCGGTCATTCCAAATCTGATTACTATATCATTGAATACCTCTTGATTCAACATCCATTCTTTATTATCATGGAACTTTTCGTGACCTGGTGTCTGCTATCGTGTTTATTCTACCTGGTAGATAGATAGCTGAAATCCAAATGTTCTTTTCAATACAGCAAGACCAAAGTTGATTTAACCATTTTGTCACATGACACCGACTTAATTCCACTCATATCATTAATATAGGCAACTACTGTTGTGTTTATTAATTTGAACTTGAACCTTCCTTTTAGTTGTGTTAGAACCATAAGCTTGGAGTCCATAGAAACCTCCTAAAAGCTCCAAATAGGTAATTCCCCATGTCTGCAGTAACACTAACTTTTCCTGATTCCATCTGCCTCCGCAGCTCGATGTTAAGTCAGTTGCACCCCATCCTAGTGCACTGGCATCAGTTTGTAATATCATGGAAGGTTGTTCAATCAGCACTTTGCCTGAACTGCTTGAGACATGTAGAATCCACCACTGCAGATTAGAAACAGCATTTGTTGTTACTTGCATGGTTCTATCAAAATGACCAGCATTTACTCTCAGTGCCTGTTCTTTGATTCTCTGCAGCTGTTGATAATGTAATGGTCCATACTGGACTGCTGGGAATCTACAAATTTTCCCAGTACTCGAACCACCTGTCTAATTAGAGGTTTTTGCTCGTTTAACAGATTACTGCAATCTTTAATCAACTCCACCCTTTTTTCACTGGGCAAAGTAATTTGCATTTGGGCTAAATCAATTGTGAACCCCAAATAATCAATCGAGGTACATGTTTTTAACCTTGATTTCTTTGGATGAATTTAGAAACCCCCAAACTTTCAAAAGTTTGATTTTATTACTGCAACCGATGCTTCTGTTGACTGTTTTGTCCTTCCTATAATCAGGACATCATCCAGGTATGCCATTAGTACATGCCCCTGGCTCTCAGCATCCCCAGAATTGATTTTAACAATTTTATGAATATTCTGGGAGGGAACGTTAACCCGTTAGGCAGAGCTTTGAACTGCCCTAATTGGTTCATCCATGTAAATTTAAGATACTTCATATCTTGCAAGTGAACAGACACTGAACAAAAGGATTCAGACTTGTCAAGTCTATAATAATCCTACATCCTCCATCCTTTTTTGATCGAGGGAATATATTTGACCCAAATTGGTGAATTTGGTGGACTGATTCTTCAATAACACCTTTTATATATAGGGTTTTGAAGCGCAACTTGAACCTCCATTACTTCGCAAAGTGGAGAGTTCTGCTAGGAACATGCTGGACAGGCAAATCATAATTTGGATTGAATTCAATTTGAAATCCTTGTATATTATTCAGAATTACCACATCTGAAGTAATCTTCTTCCAATGTTTATAGAAGAGACGTAATCTACCTCCAACTTTTGGACTTAATCCAGTTAGTATGTTCCCCTGAGAACCAGGTCCACCTACCTCTTGAGTCATTTGAGTATTCTGAGATCCCTGGATTCTCCCGGAAGCACCACCACTGGTCCTTACTCCCGCTGCAGGCCACCAGCTATGTCCCTGAGTTGATGAGCAACTTGGTCCTGGTCTAGGATCCGTATGACGTCTGAAAGGATACTTCCTCTTTACAGACTTTGCAACCATTGATGTTTTTATCAATCCTGTTTTCGCTTCATCTTCCAACTCTTTAATACGTCTCCCGAGATCCTCTCCAAAGAGTAAGTTGGGTAATTGTATATTACTTGGTTTGCAGAGTGCTGCGAATTTCGGATTCATAGTAGGCCGTATAGCACTTTCCTCAGATAATTGATCTCGAAGTGGGTGCCGCATAGCAACCCCAGTGCTTCCTGATGCAACTTCGTCATCTCTTGGCTGTTACCTGCTATTCTGGTAAAAGCAGTTATTCCAGAACCCAGCAGCTTTAATATTCTCTGCAACTGATTCCAGATAATTTGGTTCACTGCTGCTGCTTTCAGCAACCCACAGTTACTTGGGGTCTCCTGCTTTCTAGCAGACTCATCCATCTCCTGCTGTTCCAGCTGATGGTAAACCAAGTAATTTATTAAGGAGGCCAGTTCTTCTCCTAATGGCTCTCCTGACCCTGACGGGGCAGCGAATCCTACTGCCAGGGGTGGAACATCTGGCAGCTGCCGTTCATCACCTTGTACAGCCTCACCGTCAGAGTCGGGGTCTGAAATCTCATGACCCGTAGCACGCTCCTCATTCCTGAGGGTGCATTCCATCAGCCCTGAGCCAGGTGCTGTTAAGCTGCTTCCTGCAGCTTGGATTACAGTACACTCCTTCCTGAGTGAACTTTGCTCCAACAGCCTATTTAAAAGGCATTCTATTTGGGCAATACGCTCGAAAGCAGTATCTAGCCCTGTACCAGGAGCTGTTTGAGCTGCTTCCTGCAGCTTGGCTTTCAGTACACTCCTCCCCGAGTGAACTTTGCTCCAACAGCCTATGTAAAAGGCTTTCTATTTGGGCAATACGCTCGAAAGCAGTATCTAGCCCTGGAGCTACTCCATTGCCTGGGACTCCCTCCGTGGGCCGTTGTGATTTAAACTTTGTCTTTTGCCTGACAGGTGCTGACTGTGTTTTCACCAGCCCCAGGTCCACAGTCGCTATGCTCACCGCTGGCGACTGTACCAGGGTTTAGAGGCGGTTGGTCTCTAACCGCAGACTCCCGACTTTCCCGACTTTCTGTCGGCTGTGTCGCTCGCCTCTTCCCCCTGCCCGTTTTTTCCATGGCGTCTGTGGAAAAAATCCCCACAGACCCACAGTAAACGGACCTGGAAAACATGAAAAAAGTTTCTACTTACCTTGTAGTTGAAAAACTACAAATCCACTGGAGGAGCTCTGCTCCTCACGTCCGTTTGCGTCAAGGCGTCTGACGTAATGACGTGCAGGCGCACTGGCGGGGTTCTTCACGTAGTCACTCACGTGACTCCGAAGTAAAATCTCATGTGCCAACACATGATCCATGTACCTCCATTCCCTGCATATCCATGTGCCTGTCTAAAAGACTCTTAAACACCACTATTGTATGTGTTTCCACCACCACTCCTGTGGTATTTAGAAAGCTTAGCACTTTAACGCCTTAAGACTATTCAAAGACCTCTGCCCTATTCCCATTGAACAACTATCCCTTATTCCCCCTCGGAGGGTGCTATATGGATACGTGATCCTATTTCAAACAGAAACAACTGATGTGTTTTCACAGTAGCTTAACCAACACCGTTTCTTTCACTAATATCACTAAAGCAAAATATCTGACAATTATGATGCTGCTATTCTTGAACTGCAGCAACAATTACCGAACATACTGAGATGTCCTGATAGGTGCCTTGTATTTGTTTCAACATACTTACATGTTGTATGGTGCAATGTTTGATTTGACCAATGTATCATTGCAATTACCCAGCTAATACTAATCTTCCAATCCAGTGGTAATATTTCATGATGTTACGGCAAATGAGTAAATAGTTCCCTGTGTCTTTCTGAATGACCATGATAGCCACTTTTCCAAATGCCGTAAATCAGTGGCTAGCTGAGGAAGTTGCCTTAGGTCTATGGTTACAAGGTGAACTAATATCTGAGAATGTGCTTGGATCTGTGATCTCCCAGGTGAACTCCTTGTGGAAGCACTGGGGAATAGCAATTGCTGCTCACTATACAATGTTGCAATGAACATTATACCATATCGGTTTGAAAACGATTACACTTTAATTAGCAATATTGGTTGAGAAAGGCTAGATTGGTAATTACCACAGGTCCACTTAAAAAAAAATGACATTAACAGAGAATTTTAATGCATTATATTGGTGAAGAACAATATTTAAATCCCAGTATTTAAAAAGGTTCTGGATTTTCAGTCCATTGAAATATCTGAGAATGAAATCAACTACCTATGGTGAAGTGAAATATTTAAGAGAAAGCAAAGAAAAGGCAGATAAATTAAACTACAGAATAGCCTTAATATGCCAGAGTCACATAGTGGAATAAAGCCCAGAAGCTGTAAGAAGTAACAAGACAATGAACATTTGACAAATAGCACCTTTGGGGAAATTTTAATGGCAAGTCTCAAGTTAAATCATTATTCGGTTACCTACATTGCATGTACGGGTCAATGTTATGTTGTAAAAGCAAAAGAACAGATGATAACTGGTGCATAAGTAGGCAACTCGAATAAGTAGGCAATATACGAGTATCACTGTACCTTAATTGGTACACGTGACAATAAAAGACCTTTGAAACCTTTGAAACTCAGTCCCTCAATTGCGTCTCACCATTCAATATGAATATGGCTGATCTTCCCAAGGACTCATAGAAATTGCAGCGAGTTGTGGATGTAGCCCAATCCATTGCCATCAACCCCATCTACACTTCATGCTGCCTCAGGAAAATCAGCCAACATTATCAAGGATACAAAGTGCTGGAGTAAAGGCTCTGTCTCACGGTGTTGCGGTCATCGGCGGTGAAGCGCGGCTTCGCCTGTAGAGGGGACCGCACGGCAACGGCGAGAGCGCCGAGCCTATGCCACGGGAGCGCCGCACAGGTGCTGCGCAGGGGCCGAGTGATTTAAATACGGCTGATCCCACGAGCTTGCGGTAAGTTTAAAAAAAGGGCGGGCCGACTGCGATGACGTCATTTTGGATCTGCGGGGCTGTGGCGGCAGCCGTCCTGATCGCGGCGCTGTAGCGGTGGCTGTGGCGGCGGCCGTGCCGCACACGTGACTCACTAGCGGCGGCTGTGGCGGCGGCTGTGCTGATCGCGGCGCTGTAGCGGTGGCTGTGGCGGCGGCCGTGCCGCACACGTGCCTCACTGGCGGAGGCTGTGGTGGTGCAAGTTCGACGCACGGCGCTCGAGCCACACTGGCGGCGGCTATGGCAGCAGCCGTGCCGCACTCGTGCATCACTGGCGGAGGCTGTGCGGTAGGGACATATATTTGAACAGTGTTGGTTTTATTTTAGCACCGTGCGGTGTTGGGAACAACGCCGCACGGCCCCGGAATTGTGCGTTTGACCGAGTGCGCGGTCTATGGCGGCCCAGGAGCGGTAGATTCTTCCTGTTTCGCCGCCAATGACCGCAGACTCGTGAGACAGGCCTTTTACTCAGCGGATCAGGCAGCATCTCTGGAGAAATTAATAGGCGACGTTTTGGGTCGAGAGCCTTCTTCAGACAGAAAGTCAGGGGAACGGGTATAGAGTGATATAGAGAGATATAGAACATAATCAAGGCCCCTTTTCATCCTGGTCATTCCCTCTGTTCCCTTGTCCCATCAGGCAGAAGATACAAAAACATGAATTCACCTGACTCAGGAAGAGGCACAAAATACAGGTGTAAATATACAGAGATGCTGTCTGACCCGCTCAGTTGCTCCAGCATTTTGTATCTTTTTAAAAAAAAAACAGCATCTGCAGTTTCTTGTGGCTCCAACTCAGGAACGGCTTTTTCCCCTTGGTTATCAAACAACTAAACAGTCCTCCCATGAGCTTGGGTGTAGTCCCGAACTTCCAACCTACTTCATTGGGGATATTGGATGTTTTTCTCTGGAAGTTGAATGCTACAATGCAGTAAAATTATACTCTGCACTCAGGTATTTATCTCTTTGCATGATCTGTTGTACTTGTGTATGGTATGACTGTACTCATGTACAGTATAGTATGGTTTAATTGGATAGCACACAAGCACAAGCTTTTCACTCTACCATGGACATGACAACATTAATTCAGTGCCATTACCAAGACCATCTTTTTCTCTGTGCTAGTTTTCCATAGCCTGCAATTTCTTGATCTTTTGAAGTATATATAATCCTAATTGATAGGAAACAGGCAACTTTAATATTGTATTCAGGGAGCAATATTGATTCTGAACCAGAATCAAAGTCATAACACTGGCAACAACTTGGCAGCCTCAGATTTCAACACTTCCTCCATGGATTAATCGCCCACTAGTGTTCAACATAGGCTGTTCATAATGTTTTCTTTAGTTTAGAGGTATTCGGTTCAACATGTCCACGCCAACCACGATCACCCTTACACTAATTCTACGAACAATTTACAGAAGCCAATTAACCTACAAACCTGCGGGTCTTTGGAATGTAGGAGGAAACTGCAGCACCCAGAGAAAAACGGTCACAGGGAAAATGTACATACTCCATACAAACAGCACCCGTAGTCATGATCGAACCTGGGTCAGTAAGGCAGTAAGGCAGCAACTCTACCGCTGCTCCACCATGCCACCCTAATGGTTGTATGGATTCTGTTCCAGAACAATACTGTTACAGCAAACATCATGACATACTCAATAGAGCTATTTATGAATTCTTTTGTTTCTTGTATAAAACTTCATGGATTTTGGAGTGATATTTTCGAAATATTTACAAAATTATTTAAGACAAAAATGGAACCCAATAACGAATTGATTATATTTGGGGTAATGGAAGATGGGAACAAATTGAGCTCATCTCAAAAGTCAATTTTTAATTATGGTTTAATAATAGCAAAAAAATTAATATTGAAATTTTGGAAAAATACACCAATACCAACGCTCAAAATGTGGATTGCAAGTATGTTGGATACCGCACATCTTGAGGAAATGCGATTCCTCCTAATAGATACATTTGACCAATTCATAACGAGTTGGTCTCCATTTGTCGTCTTTTTGGAAACATATGGTGCAACACAGGTGTAAAAGCTAATCCGTGACTGGGGATGGTCAAGATTATAAATGATCTCCTTACTTCTATTTTCTTTTCTTCTCTTTTCTTCTTTTACTCTCTTTCTTCTATTTTCTATGTCTTAACTTTCTTTTTTCACTCTCTATTTTTCTTTTTCACACACCATATATCTCACATTTTTCTATTTTTCATTATCTAACTTTTTTCTTTTTCTTCTTTATTACAAAAAATTTAAAAAATAAGAAGCTGTACATAAAAGGTATTATGAAAATATGATTGTATACAATTGTACTTACTTCTAATAAAATTAAAATATTTATTTTTTAAAAGAGCTATTTATGAATCACAAATATACACAGATGAATAAATATTATTTCCAGATGGGACCATGAGAAATAATTTTCATGTTGCAAAAATATTTATTTGAATAAGCATTTGAAGGGCTGTCCCAAAATATCACATTTGAATTATGATTTTTAAATAAAAAATTAAAAGATTGTGTGATTGGTTTATGATTAACGTGATTTGATACATTAACAGCGAAATCTGTGAGCTCAGACTGCAATCTAATTCTGGGAGTAAAATACAATTAAAACAGCCAACTTAGGAGATACTTTTTTTTATCAAATTCCAAGCAATAAACAATGGGAGATAGGATTAGACAGATAATTTACAGTATAACCAGGCCATGTACTCGGACAGCTGCATGAGAGACAACAGCTACAAGGCCAATTAGACCCATCTTCAGACAGGAATTCAGAGGCTTCTTAAATGAGTCAGGGTCTGTTTACAGTATTCCCTACAGCAGCTGTGTGTAAAGAAATTTGATGCTTCATGAATATAGAACACAGAAATTGTCTTCTAATGCTACTTCTTAAAAAAAAAAACACAGATCCTCTCCGGTAATTGAATGAGGTTTTAGCCACCTGTCAATAGTTTGCCCTGCGATTGCCGGTCGAGCTATAAACCTATGCAAATGTAAATGGGTGACAGTCGCCCTGTCGGCAATGATCTCAGAGGGTTGCAAGAGACTGATGTATGATTCATGGAAGATTTCTGAAAATAGTTAATTGTAGCAATAGCAGACACTAGACCTGGGGATGATAGATACTTTCCTGGAGACATGTGCTGATCTGGGGACTCAATCTAGCAGGACAACTTTATTCAAAATTGAAGGAATTAGGCATTTTATTTATTAATAATGTGACAGCATTATCTACGAGTACAATGTAACATCTTGTAAACAAGCAATTTATTTCTGATGACATTCTGTCTTAAGTGATGCATACATAATATGCTTTTATTTTAATTTTGCTTCCCCTGCCAAACATTTGACCTTTATGTTTTCACTTCTTGTGGAGGCATTTACATGAACATGTAAGTGAACATTTTCTGTTTGCATTAAAAGTCTCTGCACATCACAATTTATTCATATTAATTCATTGTAAGGAATACATTGAGACATTTTGACATCATGGCATGCTGCATGTGTCAGTATCATTCTTAATATTTTAGAAAGCAAAATCTCCCTGGCAATCATTAACTTTGGAGGGAAATCCTGGTGTGAATTAGAAGATTGCATAGTGACCCTTTCCACTGAACCTTCTGCTGCTTTGAATAAGAATGGGATCTTTGGAAATGTTTCTAGCGTGTCTGTGTTCTTACTGAACAAAGAGTAGATAACAATGGATGAAAATACAGGGCGCTTATGAATCAGAGAAAAAAAATTAACATTCGGTCAATCAAAGTCCACTGATCTGATGTCCAAAGTCTACCATTTACCACCCAATAAGTATTTTGGATACCACATTTAGTATCACTTTTGGAAGACTACTTCATAACCAGTGTTTAAGAAAGAACTGCAGATGCTGGTAAAATCGAAGGTAGACACAAAATGCTGGAGAAACTCAGAGAGTGGGGCAGCATCTATGGAGAGAAGGAATTGGCGATGTTTCATCTCGAAATGAAACGTTGCCAATTCCTTCTCTCCATAGATGTTGCCTCACCCGCTGAGTTTCTCCAGCATTTTGTGTCTACTTCATAACCAGTCTGAGATGGCAGAGGTGGCTCGATCACCTGTGTTCTCATTTATTTTTTCTTAAGTTATGGAGTGTAGGAATCACTGGCAAGACCCATATTTTTTGTCCTTCTCCCAAATGTCTGTGAGCCATTTTCATGAACTGCTTTTGTCTTATGATAAGGCATGGAAGCATAGAAACATGGAAATTAGGTCATTCGGCCCTTCGAGCCAGCACCGCCATTCAATATGATCAATGCTGATCATCCAAAATCAATCTCGTTCCTGCTTTCTCTCCATATCCCTTGATTCCATTAGCTCTAAGAGCTATATCTGACTCTCTCTTGAATACATCCAGTATTGGCCTCCACTGCCATAAATGGCAGAGAATTCCACAGATTCACAACTCTCTGGGTGAAAAAGTTTTTCCTCATCTCAGTCCTAAATGGCCTACCCCTTATTCTTAAAGGGTCTTACTATGAGATAGTATCATAGTGCTGTTGAAGTCTGAAGAAGTCTGAAGGTGGCTGAATAAGGGTTTCGACCCAAAACATTGCCTATTCCTTTTCTCCAGAGATGCTACTTGGCCCACTGAGTTACTCCTGCATTTGTGTCTATCTGTAATGCTGTTATGTTGGGAGTTTCCAGCAACAATGAAGGAACTGTGATAAAGTTCCTAAGTCTGGGGCTTGTGTGATTTGGGGGAGAACATTTAGTTGGTGGCATTCATTTGCACTTTCTGCCTTTGTCCCTGGATGTAGGGGATGTAACTTTGGGAGTTACTGTACTAGAGGCTGTCATGAGATGATACTGCAGAATATGTTGTTCACCTGTGCATGTTTGGTGGAGGGGTGAGTGTTTCAAGGGAAAGATTGTTAATCAAGCATTCTAATTTACCTCAGATGCTGATGCCCTTTTGAGCGTTGCACTCATCCAGCCAGTTGTGAGACTATTCTGTCATGTCCCTGATGTGCATTAAAGCTGGTGGAAAGGTTTTAAAAGTCAGGATATGAGTCAAAAAACACTGAATTCTCAGACTTTGATCTGCTCTTGTACCACAGTTATTTCTGAAATTGATCCAGTGAATAATGGCCACAGATATTGATGCAAAGGGAATATGATGAATGCAATACCGCTGAATGTCAAAATTAGGCTGTTGGACAGAAATTACCTGGCCGTTTAATTTAGTTTAGTTTAGAGATACAGCGTGGAAACAGACTTTTCGGCCCCTGAGTCCACGCCAACCAACGTCACTCGTACATTAATTTTACTTCGGAGTCACGTGAGGGATTCCGTGAAGTAGTCCCGCCTGTGCGCGTCATATCGTCGTTCGCATGGCGAAGCACCGGACTGGCAGGGCATCGCTCCTACCGGCGGTGTTGAAACCTACAGGTAAGTTTTTATCACTTACCGGGTTTAATGTTCGTGCAGGAACCTCTCTTCACAGAGGTATCCGGCAGGATTTGGCGAAGTCCGGCGAGTGGACCGACTATGGGCTGTGGGGAAACCCCAGTTCCGACCGCGGAAGCGGATAGTCGGGTTGTCGGGTTCGCGTTTAAAGCCACTGACAAAGCGGTCAGTGGTTTCAAACCTGCTGGGGTTCCCGGGGTCGGGTAGAACACGCAGGGAGGCGGGGTTACCGCCAGAGTTGCAGACACCAGTGACTCACAGAATCGTCATTCTGTGGGCCCCAGGCATGGGGTGAGAGCACAGATGAAATAAAACAGCCCTATTGAACTCGGAGGAGTCGGGCTGAGAGGGTTTCCCTTCTGGAAATAAGTATGTGTTTGCATGCATTTTGTTGTTATTTTTAACGCTTCACAGGCACCAGCTCGGGCCTATGGTACAGGCCGCGCCAGCAGTGCCTGGGGCAGGGTTGCTTAGTGTATGAGGACGGGCCTATGGTACAGGCCGCGCCAGCAGTGCCTGGGGCAGGGCTGCTTAGTGTGTGAGCGCGCTAGCCGCATTGGCGCACGGAGGCTGTGAGGATTTAAATCTCCAGGTAAGTGCCACAAACTTAGCTGGAGTTCGGGTTGTTTTGCTGTGGTGCTGTGCTGTGTATTTCTTCCAGGACAACTCCATGGACAAGACGACCAAGGGAAAGAGGCAAGCCGCAAGAAAATTGGTAGACAGCCGCGGGAGTGCGGTCGGTGAACGGCTGCCTCATACCCCTGCACAGTCGCCAGCGGGGAGCGGGGCGGCTGCAGACTTGGTGCTGCAAAGCACAGAGCCAGCGACAGTCGGGCGTAAGGCCACGAGCAAGTCTGTTAGGCCCACTGACTCGGCAGAGTCAGGAGCAGAGAATTCCTCTCCGGGGCTGGATACCGTTTTTCAACGGTTATCCCAAATGGAGCACCTTTTGCATAGGTTGATCCCCCAGGGCACACTCCAGGAGCAGGAGTAGTGTCGGCGGCAGGCTGGAGAAGAGGCCGCACCAGCAGCACCTAGTAGAGGGCTGCTTGATAGCACCCTCATTGATGAGGCGCGTGCAATGGGTCAGCTGAGTTCTGACCCCGACTCTGACGGTGAGTTCAATCCAGGCGAAGACGGCAGCTGCCAGATGTCCCATTCCTGGTAGTACGATTCGCTGACCCGTCAGAGTCTGGAGAGGCACTGGGAGATGAGTTGGCCTCCACGATAAATTACTTAGTCTCCCATCAGCTACAGGTGCTCACGATGGATGAGACCACAAAGAAGCACAAGACCTCGGGGAACTACGTGTTGCTTAAGGTGCCAGCTGTGAACCAGGTGATATGGGGTCAGGTGAGCTGCAAGAATCCTGAAGCTGCTGGGCTCAGGAATCACTGCGTTCGCTAGAACAATCGATGGAGGGCAGCTGTCCGAGACGCAGCAAGGTTAAGCCACCGGTGGTCGGCAAATCTGAAAAAAGGAGGTATCCCTACAAGAGAGGTGCAGATTCCGGGTTTGGACCAGGAACAAGGCGGCCGTCAACTCAGATGCGCAGCTGGCGCTCTGCAGCTCCATGGATGAACGGCATTTTGGCAACAACGCACCCTATGCCTTCATCGGCAGTGGGCAGTTCACTGAAGCTGGTGGCAGCATGACAGCTGGGCACAGGTTCCACGTACCCTACCAGTCCTACTCAACAAGGTGGGTCCGGCACTTCCAAAACATGGGTAAGTGGACCACTCACAAGTAGGTAATATTTACACTTGTTTGTACAGCACTCAAAGGATAAAAGAATTGTCATCTGCTTAGAGGGCACAATACTAGCATTCCAAGCAAGTTTGGAATTAGGGCCAGAATTGTCGTTTTCAAGACAGGCTCGAAAATCGTGCAAAGCACCCATGGAATGATGGCAGGAGTGGCCTGTTCATTATGAAAAATGGAGAATGTCGTTTAACTGTACTAATAAGGACTCAAAGAATAAAATTTCATTATATGCTGATGATATTCTTTTATATATTACTAATACACAAACGAGTATCCCCACCTTATTAACACTAATTGAGGAATTTGGTTATTTTTCAGGATATAGAATGAATTGGAATAAAAGCGAAATTATGTCTTTAAAACCACAGGATGCGAGACACTTATTGAAATTCCCTTTCAAAATTGCAACAGAAAAATTCAAGTATTTAGGTATTCAAATTACGAGAAGACACAAATCATTAATTAGCGCCAATTTTATGCCACTATTAAATAAACTGAATGTTATGATTAAATTTTGGAAAACGCTCCCGCTCTCATTGATAGGTAGAATTAACGCTATAAAAATGACTTTCTTACCACAATTAATATATTTGTTTCAAGCGATCCCAATATATATTCCGAAATATTTTTTCAAAAAACTAGATTCTAATATCACTAATTTTATATGGGATTATAGAGCACACAGAATTCAACGAAAGCATTTGTGTAAACCTAAAGAAGTTGGGGGGTTATCACTACCTAACTTTACGTATTACGACTGGGCAGTGCATATTAAGAACATAATGTACTGGTTGGATAGTTCCACTCACCAGTCGGAGTGGATAAGAATGGAGAAAGAGGAGTGTTTCCCGTACGATATAGGAACGATCTTGTTCTCACCGATAAAATTGAATAGTATAATATATAAGAAGAACCCAATTATTCACAATACAATAAGAATTTGGAAACAAATAAAATTATCCTTGAAATTAAATAATCTATCAGTATTAACCCCAATACTGAATAATCCTGCATTCAACCCATCTCTTATCGACAAAACATATAAACAATGGGATAGACTGCGGATTAGGAAAGTAGGAGATATGTATGAATTGGGCAAATTGTTATCATTTCAACAATTAAAATTAAAATTTAAACTGAATGATAATCAATATTTTAAATATATACAGATATGTGACTTTATGAAGAAATATATACATAGATTTCAAACTATATTTTTAGACCCTTTAGAAGAAGCAATGAATATTAAGGCTGATTCACAAAAACTAATCATATTTTTATAATAGTATATTAAATAGAGAATTACCCTCAACAGAGGCACTAAGAGAAGATTGGGAACATGAACTAATGATAAAGATCCCAAAAGATAGATGGGAAAAGTATCTGATGAACACACATAATTGTTCCATTAATGCAAGACATAATTTAATTCAATTTAAATTATTACATAGACTATATTATTCAAAAACGAGGTTGAATATATTCTACCCAAACGTCTCTCCCAGATGCGATAAATGTTTGTTTCAAAATGCCAATATAACACATTCATTTGTAGGATGTACAAAGTTGAATAAATTTTGGAGCGATATATTTGATATATTTACAAAGCTCTTCAAGTCAAGAATAGAATCTAATACGGAATGGATTATATTTGGAGTAATAGTAGAAGATATCAATTTAAACAAAGACCAAAAAGTATTCTTTAATTATGGGTTAATAATTGGAAAGAAATTGATACTTAAATTTTGGAAAAATACAGCTATACCAACTATTAAAATGTGGATTAGGAATATGACGGACATAGCACACCTTGAAGAAATGAGACTCCGCCTAATAGATAAATATGACCAATTCTTAAGGAGTTGG
This sequence comes from Malacoraja senta, assembly GCA_038087875.1. Taxonomy (NCBI): domain Eukaryota; kingdom Metazoa; phylum Chordata; class Chondrichthyes; order Rajiformes; family Rajidae; genus Malacoraja; species Malacoraja senta. The sequence continues at coordinate 10,009,476 of CM075988.1, read as the reverse complement.
TCCCCTTTCATCGACTTTTTGGAATCATGTGATGCAGCAGTACCGTAAAGATTACTGATTTCAGGTCAGGTCGTGGATAGATTTACATCTCCGAACAAAGATTTGAAAATTTCTTTTTTAAGGGTCTTTTTCTACTATTTCTACTTTCTACTTTTTCTTTTCTTATATACACACTTCACGTTTTTCTATTTTCTACTATTTATTTTTCCTCTTTTTCTTCTCTCTATTTTTTGTTTTTTTTTACCTCCTTTTCAAAAACATAAAACTAGAGGTTGTACATAGAATGTATTACGTTATGACATAGTTGGCACCTAAAATTAGGTACCACTGTATTGTTTTGTATTGTATTAACTTCTAATAAAATAAAATAAAAAAAAATAAAAAATAAAAAACTGTACTAATAACAGTAAAACATTGCAAAATGGGATAAAGTATATTCCCAGGGTATTCAACTAATTATAAAATCGGTGTTTGGACTCAGAGTTCGAAAACATTTGTTATATCTGGTCTGTATGATATTTCTAACGCTGTATTTTGATAAAATCACCGGTTCAGTCTCAAACTATATTTGAGAAATTGGGCTCATCCATCCAGCTAACTTAAGTTGTTACCAAATAGACTTGTTGGTCATTGGAATTTACCTTTAACTATTGATTAGTTATGACTCCGCCTTGGGGCACGAGATTGGAGTTAATAGAAACCTTTTATAAAACTGAATCCTATTAATCTAGAGTATTGGCAATATAGTAGCTGTGAGTCAGCTGTGCAAGTCGGGGAACTGACATCGTGCCAAGTAGCAATCTCTCAAATGACATGTGGGTGATTATTAACAGGCTTATGCTATGACCAGCTGAAGCTACCTAAGTCACAATGATGAACAAACAGTATTCAGCATTGCTCCAGCTAAGTGCTCTAAGAGGGAAAATTGCGAATGTCATCTCGAGTTGGAGGTGGAGATTTGCATGAGTTGCCAATTCTTCAGTTGTTGTTATCAACTAGCTATAGACGCTAGACGCATCCCATGGGTAAAGGGCCAGTGAGCGAATACATAATCTACAACCCCAGCTTCAAGTTGATACACTACGGTGGTGGCAGATGTTAGTCAAATGGCAATCAAGTAGTATCCTGTAATATTTACCTAATCCCTTGCCACTGGTTTATCATCAAGTTCAGATTTAGGACAACACAGAATAAGTGTTGAATCACAAAGTATTTATGAAAATATGTTTCATGCTTTTTCACTGATTGCAAAAATATGTGGTATAACAGTGGTGAGAGAGATATTTTCGCCACAAGAAGGAGGAATGTTCTTTTATGCCTTTCTCCATTTTGCCTCATCAGTCGGGTCTTGAAATAAAGTCAGCAAGATCTCGCTTTAGTTATCGTACAGTCGGACTGGCTATGCAGCCATGCTTCCCGCTTCCGTCAGGCATAATAATACAACCATATACGGTTATTCTAAAAACGAAAACTTTGCTGGTTCAAACTGTGGTTCAGGAAGCCAGCCTCTGCATAATAAAACAATTATTGGCTTACACATTCTGAATGGACTGCCTTACGGGTCGGATTGTCACGTCAATCCATGGATGTGCTCATTGCAGAGTGCAGGGATAGCACCGAAAAAGCAGTACATTTCCTATTGAGTAGTTTGGAATCGGTTTGTTTAATATTAATGTTACATTTAATACGGTACAGATTACTGATGTCTTCCATTTCATGCTTAAATGGGTTTTGACAATAATTCAGTTATAGGGCCATTAACTGTGCCCAACGTACTTTCCCATCATATTGGTTGCAGCAAACGGGACCCACTCTGTCGGGTTTTCAACCCCGGATACCGAGTTTGTAAGAGATATCTTTAACACAAGTTCTCAGTACAAATATAGACAGTATTGGATATGTACAGTGTGTTAACAATATTTCACCAGGGGGCTCCAGCTACATCCTTAGTCATATTTCGGCATACCCAAGGACTCGTGTCTATGAGTATGGGCACATTTGCTATATATTTTAACAAGGCCACCAGAACCCTAAGAGGTGTGGAGTCAGCATTGTTTATTAGCCACAAACAACCACACAAGAAAAGGTCGGTTCAGACTATTTCAAGGTGGCTGAAGAAGGTTCTGGTTTATGCGGGTATTAACACTACCAATTTACATCTCATTCCACCAGGGCGGCATCAACATCAGCGGCCAGGGCAATGGATATTCCCATCGACCATCTCCTCACAGCCGCAGGATGGTCAAGTAAATTAGTTTTCGAAAAAATGCTTTTCCATAGGCTGATTGCTGACCCAGGGCTAGTTGCCCATTCTGTTTTGCATTCAAATCTTAGCCTCCCCTGAGATAGACGGGTTGCTATTGATTTACTTATTCACATAAACCATTAATACATTTAAATCAATGTCATGGTTAATCCATTGTTAATTATTCACTCATCCCGAGTCAATCGATGCAGTGAGACGCCGGGATTTGAATCTACGGCATGAAATCACAGAGCTTTGAACTCTTCACGGAATCACTCACGTGACTCCGAAGTAAAATAGTAAGATTAAACGAGAACTTACCAGTTTGAAGTTTGATCTTTATTTTATGAGGAGTTACGTTGGTGATTACGTGCCCACCACGCCCAACCCTCTCTCTCATAAAGGTCATATGGTAGTTCTCATGTTGCTGATCTTACTATGTTACTTCAAATATTCTGTTATCTGCGATTTCATACCGCTGCTTTGAAGATTGACGCGCATGCGCACAGGCGGGACTTCTTCACGTAATCACCAATGTAACTCCTCATAAAATAAAGATCAAACTTCAAACTGGTAAGTTCTCGTTTAATCTTACTATTCTATCCTACACACTAGGGACAATTTACAGAAGCCAATTAACTTACAAACCTGCAAGTCTTTGGAATATGGTAGGAAACCGGAACACCTGGAGAAAAAACACGCGGTCACAGGGATAATGTACAAACTCCGTACCGTCAGCATCCATAGCCAGGATCATACCCGGGTCTCTGTCAGCAACTCCACCACTGCACCGCCCTAGAAACAAATGTTACATGTCACCCTTTCCCTGATCTCCATCCAGATGTTCCTGCTTGCAAGTGCAGGATACTTCAATGGCCGATAATTTGCAAATAGAGTTGAACATTATGCAATTATCAGGAAACATTCTCATCTTTGTTAAGAGGGAAAGATCATTGATGAAACAGATAAATATAAAGATGTTTTGCCTCAGAACATTACCCTGTAAAGCTGAAGACACACAAGACTGCAAATGCATGAATGTAGATGCATGGCCTGCACATTCCATCTATCAGATTGTTTTTCACCCTGTAGAGCTCCTGCAGTGATGTCCCAAAGCTGAACTGATTGAGCTTGCACAACCTTGTTTTAAACTTAAGCCAGTCAAGACTACTCCCGGGGTTTCCACTGACTTCAGTTCATTTATGTGCCTTCATAACAGGTCCATTCGAAAGGTATCTTCATATGAAAGATGATCATTCACACCGCACTGCTGGAATTCATTGCCTTTGTGTGTGGTGGGATCAAAGTTATAGTGAAATATGGAAATTAGGGATCTGGTGGAATAAAAAATAGCTATCACTGAAAAATGTTATTGGAGCAGCTTCCTTCAGTTAATGATGACTCAGAGTATACATATCCAGCAGTAATTGGCTGTATTGGACTTGGCTTACAGTTAGATGTCACTTCACTGGGCAGTTTCACTTTGTTGGGTAGATGCCATTGAAGCTACACTGGATGTGCACTTTTGTAAATGGTGAAGATTCATGAGCACCATAAGCTGTTCTTATCTTCACCCTGTCCTCAGTTTCCATAATATGCAGTGTGAAGCGATGGTGAACAGAGTTTAGTTTAATTCACTTTATTTATTGTTGCATGTACAGAGATACAGCGAAATGCATGTTCTGCACACAATCTAATCAAAGCACACAGAGAGTCACAATTCTGGAGCATCTCCAGAGCGGATTCACAGGCAATGTTTTAGGTTGGGACCCTTCAATGGGTCATGACCTGACCTGAAACATTGTCTGTCCTTTCCCTCCAGAAATGCTGCCTGACCCGCTGAATTACTCCAGCACTGTGCATTTTATTCAGAAATTAATGTATTCATCTCATTATCACCTGATTTCTCTGTGGCCTGTCTGACAGTGCGAGATTGATAGGCTTGAGTTGATTCTCAAACATCGAGGTTTGGGGAGGGAGAGGTTGTTAGGTTGGAAGAGTTCGACAGGCAATAGGAATGAGGGGAGGAAAGATGGCAAGTTGAAAGGGAAAATCAAGATTCAGAAGAACTGGAACTAAAAGTTAAAGGGATTGTGACCAAGAGATTCAGGTAGTGATAGGAGACCAGATAGACAAATTGAAGTTTAACTTCAATTCAGTTGTTATATTGTCACGTGTACCAAGGTACAGTGAAAACCTTTTGTTCCTTTTGTTGCGTGCTAACCAGTCAGCAGAAAGACAATACATGATTACAATCGATCCATTTACAGTGTATAGATACTGAAGGTACAATAAAACACCCTCCCCTACTGCTGTTTCAATTGCACTTCCAGCCCTCCATTTAATAGTGGGTTTCTTCAATGCAAACAAAGCCTCACCATTCATAATGAGGTATCTTTATTCTCCATGATCAGACACATCTCAAAATTGTCCTTTAAAAATTGTGAGAAGATTGAGATCGTTAATCTGCTCACAGCAAGATCCTATATATAGAACTTAGGCAAAAGAAAAACCTCCAAGTCTTTTATAAGCCATCATAGAGTCATAGAGTGATACAGTGCGGTAACAGGCCCTTCAGTCCAACTTGCCCACACCGGCCAACATGTCCCAGCTACACTAGTCCATATCATTTGGTCCATATCCCTCCAAACTTGTCCTATCCATGTACCTGTCTAACTGTTTCTTAAATGTTGGGATAGTCCCAGCCTCAACTATGTCCTCTGGCAGCTTGTTCCATCCACCCATCACCCATTGTGTGAAAAAGTTACCCCTCAGACCCTTGTTAAATCTTTTCCCCTTTACCTTGAACCTATATCCTCTAGTCCTCGATTCCCCTACTCTGGGCAAGAGATTCTGTGCATCTACCCGAATTATTCCTCTCATGATTTTATACACCTCTATAAGATCACCGCTTATCCTCCTGCACTCCATGAATAGAGACCCAGCCTACTCAACCTTTCCCTATAGCTCAGACCGGCTAATCCTGGCAACATCCTTGTAAATCTTCTCTGAATCCTTTCAAGCTTAACAATATCTTCCCTATAACATGGTGCCCAGAACTGCACACAATAGACTAAATGCAGTCTCACCAATGTTTAATACAACTGCAATATGACCTCCCAACATCTATACTCAATACTGATTGATGAAGGTCAATGTACCAAAAGAATTTTTGACCACCTTATCTACTGTACGTGTGACTCGACCTTCAAGGAACCACGCACTTGCACTACTAGATCCCTCTTCTCAACAACACTCCCCAGAGGTCTACCATTTATAATACATTTGACAGTATATTGCTCCCACAGCACTACAGGGTATTGTCAGTCTTGTAATTATACTCATATAATTGAGTCCGATGCATGATGTGAGTTTGGAGGCAGGTTGAAGTCGCCTTGGGGAGAGGAGGGAGGTTTTATCCATGAAGATTCCATATGAACTATGTGGATTTCAATAGTTTTCATTGTTAATTGCTGACTTTGCTCCACAAAAAAAAGCAGATCTAATAACTTTGATCTTCCAATTTGAGATAACATGTCAGTGCAGGACAGAACCGTTGATCTATCAGACCTTGCTTGGAAATAACCTGCAGATGTTTACATGGAGACACAAGGATCTGAATCTGGAATCCTGAGTGGGTCATGTAGCATCTTTATTATTTTTTTTAGTGTAGAGAAACAGTGTGGAAACAGGCCCTATGGCTCACCATGACTGTGCCGAGCAACAATCACCCATACCCCAGTTCTCTGTGACACCCAGTTTTGCATCCTACGCACTTAAGAATGTGGGAGGAAACTGTACCCGGAGAAAACCCACGCGGTTACAAGGAGAACATACATCTCTGTGCAGACAGCACCCGTTGTCAGGATCAAACCCGGGTCTCTGGCGCTGTAAGGCAGCATCTCTAATGCTGCGCCACCGTGCTGTCCCTGTGGAAGACATAGACAAAGAAGAGTCCTGACCCAAACATCGCCTATCAATGTCCTCCACAGATGCTGTCTGCCTGGCTGAATTACTCCAGCACTTTGTGTTTTGCAGTAAATGTTTATAGCTGCTTTTACTACAGTGTAACACCTTTGATTCTGCCCTTTTTTGTTACACGTTTACTATTCAGTGACTTATTCTATGTTCCGTGCCCCATTAACACATGGGAAAAGGTCATTTGGACCATCTTATCCATGCAAAATTGCAGAACTATCCAATTTTGCCATTTGGGCAGCACAGAGGTGCAGCTGGTAGAACTGCTGCCTCACAGCGCCAGGGACTAGGGTTCGATCCTGACTTTGGATGCTGTCTGTGTGGACCATTCCAGGTTCTCCCTGTGAACACATGGATTTCCTCTGGGTGCTCAGTTTTTCTCCCACATCCTAAAGGATTTATAGGCTAATTGGCCTCTGTTAATTGCCCCTAATGCAGAGGGAGTAGATGCAAACGTTAGCGAGATAGAACTAGTGTGAACGAATGATCGATGGTCGGTGTGGACTCAGAGGGCAGGAGGGCTCTTTCCCCATGCCTTTCCTTTTAAGCAATTCAAACCAAAACTTTCCTTATTCCCTATATTCAAGACAACAGCCTCAGATTCTACTTCTTACTGAGGGCAATTTACAGTGGCCATTTATCTACCAGCCCCAAGTTGTTTCAAAAGCGGGAGGAAACCGGAGAATCAACGCGGTCATAGGATGAATGTACAAACTCTGCACAGTCAACCCAGTCAAATGTCAGAATAGATTTCAAAACTATCACACAGAGAAACAAATGTCAGGGTGTAATTAGCTTTCGAGAATGAAGCACTCAGAGTCCATTGTAACTGTTATGTTGATGACCCTGGTCTAATCAAAGCTAGGGTTTAGAAAAAATCTGCCATCAAACTATGAATCAAAATTGGCCATAAGTGAGGCTTGCTGCTTTGCCCAAAACATAGCCTCAGCTCCAATAGTCAAAAGAATAGCACAATGCTATGAGGACTTTAGACATAAAATAATGGATGCATCACATCATGGTTTGCGAATAACTCCATCCAAGCCGCAAAAAGTTGCAGAGAGTAGTGGACATAGCTCAGACCATCACACAAACCAACCTTTCCATCAACTCCATCTACACTTCATGCTTCGAGAAGGCCACCAGCATAATCAAGGATTAGTCTCACCCTGGTCACTCTTCTTCTTCCTTCTCCCATCAGGCAAGAGGTACAGAAGTATGAAAATGCATACCTCCAGGTTCCGGGACAGTTTTTTCTCAGCTGTCATCAGGCAACTGGACTGTCTTTTCACCAGATAGTGTGCAGTCCTGACCTCCCATCTACGTCATTGGAGACCTTGGAATTATTCTTATTCTGACTTTATTGGACTTTATCTTGCACTAAATGTTATACCCTTTATCCTTCATCTGTAGACTGTGGATGGCTTGATTGTAATCATTTTCTTTGACTGGGTAGCATGCATAAAAGCTTTTTCACTGTACCTCGGTACACGTGACAATAAACCAAACTAAACTGAAAATGAACATCACAGACTACAAAGTAAGACAAAAATACTGGAGTAACCCAGAGGGCCAGGCAGCATCTCTGGAGAATATGGATCAGCATCATTTCAGGTCAGGACCAGAAGGCTCCTTCAGGTCAGGATCAGAAGTCAGAAGAATGGTCCAGTCCCGAAATGTCACCCATCCATGTTCTCCAGAGATTCTGCCTGACACGTCCAGCACTTAGTGTATTTTTTTAGACTATTTACTGAAACAGCTCATCCAATACATCGCTGGCAAGGAATCATGGGTGGGCTCTCTTGGCTGAAACTGAGTGCTGCAGAGCACCTAACTAGGGCAGCACAAGTAATGCACAGGATCAATTTTAAAAATGCCCCTTCTCCCATTGCTGGATTCTGAACTCATCCCAAAGTAAGATTATTTCACATTTTTACATAGATGCCACAAAATGTGTAACGTAATCCAAGAGATTGCTAAGTCACTCCATCAGGGTGGAAGTGGACTAACACGCCATGATGCTGAACTTTTGAAATATAAAACATTTGTCACCTTGTATTTGTCTCAAAACCACTGCAGTGGGAATGCAAGCTGACAGAAATGTCAGTAGTGGCACCTCTGCCAGAATCAGGTTATTCTGATCAAGTTAGCTTGCGTGATTAAGGTTTATGTTGGTGGGCCTCAGGGCAATTGCATTGTCGCCTTATAAGACTTATTTATTTCATTGCCAGCTGTTACTTTTGTTCAACTCTAGCCTTCCATGGTTTTTTCTTGTCCAGTTTTACCCACCATTATCTATTCCTAACTGAGATCATCCAGAGGCCTGAGTTCTCAGGCAGAAGTCCAATTGCTAAAAGGGCTCATGTATATTTTAAAGAACAGCTGTGCTTGAATTCTCAATGAGGATTTTGTCTCAATACATCTTCAGGTGATGGTGAAGATTAGGAGTTGAGGTTGGAGTTGCATCAGAGGTATCACTGATGGAAATTTCAGTGAAAAGCACTCCATCGTATTCCTTTTTCAATGTTTAAATGGTCAATAAAAAAATACACCGATTGGTACTCTGCCTTGAAGGCATTGGATGCTGGACAAAAGGCCTGTAAGAACAACTCGGCATCTTACCTTCTATGCCCTTAAGCTTGGCTTCAGGCGGTGCCTCTAGCCTGCAGAGAGGGATGAGGGTTCACTGGCTGGGACTTTGGAAATGGTGCCACAACCTGGGTTGTGGGCTGTTTCTATGCGTTCAGTATGTAGTCATGGATTGTACTTGAGTATGGCAATAATCCCACTGATCGGTTTGCAAAAGAAAGAAGCTTGCCGTGCCTTGGTACATATGATAATAAATAACTGGTGGCGCAGCGGTACAGTTTCTGCCTTACAGTGTTTGCAGCACTGGAGACCCTGTGTTCGATCCCGACTACAGGTGCTGACTGTGTGGAGTTCATCATGTGTACCGAGGTACAGTGAAAAAGCTATTATTCATGGCTATTGTCAAAGAAAATGATTACAATCAACCAATCCACAGTCTACAGATGAAGGATATCTTCCGAAATCTTTGGTTTCCTCCCACACTCCAAAGGCTTACAGGTATATTGGTAAATTAGCTTGGTATGTGAAATTGTCCCTAGAGTTTGTAGTATAGTGTAAATGTGCGGGGATTGCTGGTCGGCGCAAACCCGGTGGGCCAAAGGGCCTGTTTCCACGCTGTATCTCTAAACTAAACTTAACTATTGAGCAAAATCCCCCTCTATACAATTAAAAGGCACAAATTATATTTACACATATTTAAGATATTTCTGAACTGGAACACTAACAATGATGTCCAGAGAGGTATGGGTTTGATGATGTAACACCAACTGCTGCAGACCATGTTCATTCTTGAGCCCTGTATCGTTGCCATGTTTTCTCACAGCCTAGGGTAGGCCATTTGGCCCATTCAATTTATGAAGGCCTTCACAGAATTCCTGTCAGCCCCAAAAGAGATGTTCTCTCATTTGCAACTAGCTGCCTTAATCGTTGGGAGATGCAGGTCATATCTTTTTTAATCAACATTCTAACAGTTCTTTCAGTGATTTTCAGGGCCCAGAATATATTTCTGAATGGCTCTCGGGGGAGTATGATTGCAGAAAACGCTGGTCGTATCTCATTCCAAATCTTCTTATAGACTTTTTTAATGAACTGTAGAAATAAATTGTCTGTCAGAAACAAATATGATAAATGTGATAAGTAGGTTTGATGAAATGACTCAGAAGTCAGAAACTGTGGGTGGATAATGATTAACTTAGAGAGGGTCATTCTGCTTGAAACAGCACACACGCTTTCAATGAAAATGTGAATTTGTAATGATTGCGTCTCTAGTTTATCACTTAAAAACAAAGAACATCATTGGCGCTATTGCACACTTCATTTCCTTGTTAATTTTACTTTCATTTCTGATCATGCAATCTTTGCGCATGTTTTTATTCAGAATTCATTCCCCAGACTTGTTACTCCTTTTGTGCAAGTGTTTTCTCCTTAGACAGCAGGATTAATGTAATTCTTTGAATTATTATTTTGTTACTGCTGATCACATTTGTGGCAGCACAACAATATGATTTATTCTACCTTGAAAACACAGTATCATTCTTACCTGAAATATTTGCATATAATGATTTTTTTTTGTCATCTATTAAAAATGGTTAATTAGCTACAATTTCCATGCATTTTCCCTGGAAGGATTCTTGCAGCTGGCAATAAACAGTTGTTCCATCAGCTGTTAATCAAATTGACAGCATGTTTCTAAATTATCAAGGTGCTGGAATCAGAAATGGTGAACATGGTTTGGGAGAGGTGAGGGATGTCTCCATTAAAGGTGCTGCATAAATGTACCTTGTTCTTTTGGAAGGACCATTATTAAGCTCATTGGACACGGGTTACAAATGCTTTGACACGGGACATGATTTGGATAGTGTCTTCAAACTGTTATTAAGGCATCAATTACAAGTGCATTCAGGAAACAAATAATCCAAGTAGCAGTCTCAGATGTGATATATAACTCTCAAGGCCAAGTATAAAGTCATTAGACATAATTATTCACCACAACTGACATATTGTCACTCAATCCAATAGGTAGTAATAGTAAGTCAGTTGTAAACGGACTGGGCTGTTGAGTGTTTATGCCTTGAGCCTTTTCCAAGTGTATCTCCAGGGGGAGAAAAGGAACTGCAGATGCTGGTTTACAAAAAAAAAGACACAAAGTGCTGGAGTAACTCAGCAGGTCTGGAGGCATCTCTGGAGAATGTGGATAGTAGATGTTTCGGGTTGGGACTCTTCTTCAAACTGATTATAGGGAAGGAGGAACGAAAGCCAGAAGGGAGTAGAGGCAAGAGAACGCTTGGCAAGTAATAGGGTGATATAGATGAGGGGGGAAAGGGGGGTTGATAGGCAGTTGGTTGACAAAAGCCAGAGATGAAAAGACAGAAGGTGTGAGACAAAAGGATTGAAGAGTTGTGAATTGTGAAGCTAGAGAAAGGAATGTAGGTGGAAGAGGAGGGAGCAATAGATGCAAATTCAGGTGGGGCACAGGCAAAGGAAGGAGGGGTGGGGAATGTACTTGGTGTACATGATACTTTAATAGAAGTATGACTGGTGCAGTGGTTATTGGATAAGTATGGTTGAAGGAACTTATGCACTAAAATGTGGTAGCATTTTGAGAACTATATCCTTGCCCTTTCTTCAATCAATTGTATTTGTGCTTGACTTCATCCATTACAACTCAATTTGATTTTTGTAAATCACGCGGGAGGGCTGGTCCTCCAACGCAATATTCCACCACTCCACCAATTCCAATATTAGTGGCCAGTGGTGGGGGGGGGGGGGGTGGTTCTGGAGTGCTAATATGGGTGTTGTGGGCTGAAGAGACTGGTTTCCAGAGGTCTAGTATGGACATTGTGGGCCGAATGGATTCTTGGGCTGGCAGCTCACTCACGGCAGGTGGACTGGCAATTGGCTCACGGCTATTCCTTGAAATTCCATTTCAAGGAGGGTGCAAGGCCACCAAATTCAAGTGCAGTTTCATACCACTTCAAGCAGGGTGTAAGGCCACCAAATTCAAGTGCAGTTTCATACCACTTCAAGCAGGGTGCAAGGCCACCAAATTCAAGTGCAGTTTCATACCATTTTAAGCAGGGTAAAACCACCATAAAACCACATAAAACACAACAAAACCACTTAGCACATCAAAAGCACATAAAAACCACACAGTTCAGTAGACATTCAGTGTGTTCAGTTGATTCACAGCTCAGACTGAGTCGCGACCTCTCCCTCCCCCATCTTGCAGAGACTGAGCAATGCCCACACTTCCGGGTTTTATAGTCCCTCCCCCACCCATTGGAAGGGGCGTGGCCTTCATGGCAGAGATTGACAGAAGTGAGAATCTCAACATTTTTAAAACTCTAATAATTCTTTTATTTTTCATCGATGGGAAAAATCCTCGGCACCTGATGAGCGGCGGGGGGCTCTGAGTAAGATGGCCAAAAATCACAGCCATACGTGGTAGTGTTTTTTCTAACATCAATATTCAGCACCAACAGGAATTGGTCAAGATTAAACTTTTAATTATATAGATTTTCAAACCATCCATTGTCAAACCAACCACTTTAGCATTTTCAAACCGACCAGTTTAGCATTTTCAAACCGACCACTTTAGCATTTTCAAACCGACCACTTTAGCATTTTCAAACCGACCACTTTAGCATTTTCAAACCGACCACTTTAGCATTTTCAAACCGACCACTTTAGCATTTTCAAACCGACCACTTTAGCATTTTCAAACCGACCACTTTTGCATTTTCAAACCGACCACTTTTGCATTTTCAAACCGACCACTTTTGCATTTTCAAACCGACCACTTTTGCATTTTCAAACCGACCACTTTTGCATTTTCAAACCGACCACTTTTGCATTTTCAAACCGACCACTTTTGCAGTTTCAAACCGACCACTTTTGCAGTTTCAAACCGACCACTTTTGCATTTTCAAACCGACCACTTTTGCATTTTCAAACCGACCACTTTTGCATTTTTAAACCGACCACTTTTGCATTTTCAAACCAACCACTTTTGCATTTTCAAACCAATCACTTTAGCATTTTCGAACTTCATTTTCAAACCACATTAAGGGCACTCTCAGGTCAGTAAAACCACACTCACAGTTTAGTAGACATGTGTTCAGTGTTATTCACAGCTCAGACTGAGAGTCGTAACCTCTCGCTCCCCCATCTTGCAGAGACTGAGGCAGTCCACACTTCCGGGTTTTATAGTCCCTCCCCTCCCACTGAAATGGGCGTGGCCTTCATGGCGTGATTGACAGGAGAGAGAATCTGAACATTTTTAAAACATTAATAAGTCTTTTACTTTTCATCAATGGGAAAAATCATTTTGTCCTGCGCAGCGGAGGGGGACTCTGAGTAAGATGGCCAAAAATCACAGCCATAAGTGGTAGCATTTTTTCTAAAATCAATATGAAGTGCAAACAGGAAGTGGTCAGATTTAGACTTTTAATTATATAGATATCCAAACTGTTTGGACAGCATGCAAGAGAAAGCTTTTTCACAATACCTTGGCACATGTGACAGTAATAAATCTAAACCTAAACCTTAAAGTTGATAAAGAGGGGAGACACAATGAATGGAGGATGATCAAATATGTTGAGTGTATATGAATTTTATTATTTTGACATCATTAGAAATCCCATTTGTCTGCATCATAAAGTACAAAAATATCTATACTTCCATAAATGAATGCTTAACAAAATAAATCCAGCTTGAACAGTGCAAGAAGAAACTGGAGATGTTGCTTTACACTGAACATAGACACAAAATGCTGGAGTACCTCAGCAGGTCGGGCAGCATCCCTGGAGAAAAGGAATAGGTGATGTTTCGGGTCGAGACAGAAAAATTAGACATCTCCATTCATGTCCAGTGGTAATTGACTGGCTGCCCCTTCACCTCATCTTCTACAATTAACATAGCTCTATGATGCCCACAGAACATTGATGTGCTTAAACTCCTCCATCGATGGGGGAAGTGCTGAAGATTTATTAGTGAAGACCAGTCTCGCTCAGATATTTCAGTTAAGTTGGGATTGTTTCTGCTGCTTTCTATCAATGCCTGGTGATAATCAAGGTCCACTCACATGGTAGATCAGGTTTGTTTTCACAAGTTCACACGTTATAGGAGTAGAATTAGGCCACTTGGCCCATTGAGTCCACTCCGTCATTCAATCATGGCTGCTTCCTAATCCCATTTTCTTGCCTTCTCCCCATAACCTTTGACACCTGTTCTAAACAAGAATTTGTCTATCTCTGCCTTAGAAACATCAACTGACTTGGCCACAACCCTCTGTGGCAATGAGTTCCACAGATTGACTACCCTCTCACTAAAGAAATTCCTCCTCATCTCCTTTCTAAAAGAGTGCCAATTAATTCTGAGGCTATGACCTCTGGTCCTAGACTCCCCCACCAGTGGAAACGTCCTTTCCATATCCTCTCTATCTGTGCCTTCCATTATTCTGTAAGTTTCAATGAGGTCCCCCTTCAACCTTATAAATTCCAGCGGGTAGAAGCCCAGTGCTGTCAAACACACCTGTTTTCTTGTTGCATTTCCTATCAGCGGGCTCTGCCAGGGAGAACATAAGTACTGAGCCAGCCCTGAAGACACGTGCTCTGGGAAAGAGCACTGCAGCAAACTCAAAGGATAACCCAGTACCAGAGACGATGGGGGTCATTGAGGTAGAGAGGAGTCAAAATAACTGACAAATTGAGGCAACATTGTTATCCCAAACAAACTTCACAAATTATAAAGCTAGGAGTTCGCAGTAGTTTTTTTTAATGAAGCAGGAAAATGTGAAAATGCTCATCTGCACCAGTAAATAAATAATGTTATCAATTTAGGTAAAAAAACTTTAATTTTTCAAAAGGGTGAAAAACACAGAGATCAATAAACATCAGGTAATAACAAAATGGAACGTTGCTGACTGGGTAGAAGGCAAAAGATGTTCTTGCAGTCTTCCATTTTATTCATATCTTTCTCACCGTTCACCCTCCTCCACACTTGCTTGAAAACTATACATTAAATATTTACTGATATTATTCCTCTTTCCACGGATGTTGTCAGAACTACTCAGTACTCACTGAGTAGTAGTATTCACTGCACAAGTAATATTTTCTATTTTTACCTCAGATAAACAAATTCTGTACATTGTGCTTTTGTTTAGGTGTCTTGGAAGGAACAGTTGACAATTGTATTGTGAAATAATGCAACAGACAGGATGCTACTGGGTTTGGTAGGTGGGTTGGAGTTTTGATCAGCACGATAGTCAGGAGAGTTCAATTCCCTTCAATACTCTGGTGGAAAGAGCCAGTAATCAAACACGTAATCATTATTCACTGAATTCAACGTATAGCTTTTAGTTATCAATAAGAACACGTTATTTCTAATGCCAGTCATATTCCATTTGTTGGTCAATATTCTCTTTCCTAACATACACTTTGAAAGCACTCACTCGGTCATAGAGTCATGGAGTCATACAGCATGGAAATATGCCCTTCGGTACAACCTGCCCATGCTGGCCATGGTACCCCATCTACGCTGGTCCCACTTGCCCACCTTTGGCTCATATCCTTCTAAACCTTTTCCATTCATGTCCCTGTCCAAATGCCTGTAGTTCATTCCATATATCCACCATATGTGTGAAACATGATCAAGAAAACCAGTGGTCATTGGGACAAATCGCTAAGGTCATCGTTTGCGGGCGAGAAGAGGGAATATTTGGGAGAGGAAAAAAGGTAATATGTACAATTTAGATGTTGAAACCATCTTTGCCAATGTTCAAGTCGTGTCTATTTCATGCCTAAAGGTTATAAGTAATGGCCCGGAGACAGGATGTTTCTAATGGAAATGTCAATACTCCATCTAAAAGAAAAGTGTGGAAAGCTGGGGCAGAAATACAAGGGCATGGGAATAATGATGGACCCTTTACAAGAGCCAATGCAGATCTGATGGACCAAACAGTCTAGAGATTTTCCATAATAGTTAAATACCTGTAGAATCAGAATAAGTATGTTGCATATTTCCATCCAGCACACAGACATTAAACTATGATTTTTAGAAACTTAATAATTGATATTTTACTTCAACCAATTGGATCCAGGTAAGCTGTCACGTTGCGATTCTGAACTGTTATGTCTCATAAGTTGAACATCTCTAATTGTGTTATTGTAATTCCTGAACTAACTTATTCTTCCTTTCTGAACTAAAATGAACAATTCTCTTTCCCTTCACAACGCAAAGTTAATTTTAAAGAACATCTTTTAACCGTCCATAGGATTAAAATGTTAGGTCTAATTGAACATTAGAACCAAAGGCACTGCCAAAGGTAAACCAAAAGACTCTTGCCTCTGAGTTTGATTAATTGGGATGATACAACAGCAAGCCAAATTAGATATTACAATGGATGTAAACATAAATCACAATCCTATATTCCTACAAGTCCTTGCCCCCTCAGGCATTTTTTAAATAGTTTCTCAAATTAATAATTTACCTAATCATTCATCATGAATCCTCCTTCCTTTTCGAATGGTCTACCACAGATCCAACAATTAATAGACTTATGTTTATTGTTGCAGGAGGAGGCAGATCTCACTTTAAGTCTCGACACAACATACATTTGTAGCCATCCTAGAAACAGCGGTGAAATTGGTCAATGATTGCTATCAGCCGCAGAAATCATAAAAATTGAGTTAATTGAAAGAGTTGGTGTCTTGTTCTTAGATTCCTGTAATGATTTGGGGGATTCTTTGTAAAACCATGATAGACTCAAAATGCTGGAGTAACAATAGACAGTAACTCAGCGGGATAGGCAGCATCCCTGGATAGAAGGAATGGGTGATGTTTCGAGTCGAGACCCTTGTTCAGAACCATGAATGTTCTCAAGTACATAGGGGTATCCAGGCTTTGGTGAGTTGGGGTTACAATTGGCACTGCCACATTTTGCACTGTGTTTACCAAGTATTACGAAGAATAATTTATTATACTCTTGATTATTATACATTTATTTATGTGTAATTACATTAATGAGCCTTTTAAGCTGCAGCAAGTAAGATTTTCATTGTTCTATTGTAGATACATATGACAATTAAACATTCTTGATGCTTGACTCTTGAATAAACTGATATTTGTGATGTTGAAGCTTCTTTGCATTTTAATATTTCTGCCATAGTCACTTTAAATAGCGTAAATGAAGTAGTAATATTTCGCAATCTTCAAGGCATTTTGAGTATTTTGTGGAAGGCTACAGGCTTTTTTTGTGCATTTTAATACCATGTATGACATTAACATATATTATAATCTAATTCATATAATCTATGCAAGTCATACACAATTTGAATGCACACGTACTGTGTACTAAACTGTAACACAAGGAATTAACATGTGCAGTCCACTAATTCTGCACACAAATGATTCCTCTGAAATTAGAAAATAAGTGTCAAAGTTTCATAACAGTTCACAGATTAGACTAAACCTCTGAAAATGTAATTGTAAAATAAAGATTCATCTTTGAAAAAAAATTCCCAATATCATTCACAGGCAGATGTCACCAGCAAAATAACCAAATTCCTTTAAATAATGGAAGCCTCTCAGCCATTCATTTCAGGGAGCTGCCCTTAAAAAAAATCTATTAGTTCATAGCAACAGAGCAACTGAGTAACAGTGTTTCGTGGACATGGTTGATGCCTCTTGAACTTTTTATCCACAGGGATTCATTCCATATTTTAATAGCCTGAACTGAGGGATTGTTAAGCTTTATGTATAGTCCACTGATGAGAATATTGAGAATGATTGCTATCAAGAACAAACAAAAGGATTAAAATCGTAATCCCTTGAATGAGGTGTTGCTTTTGCATACAAAGAGAAAGCCCGCATTGTAGCTTCTGAGTTCCAGTTTCATCAAATACCTGCCATCATTGCAGTAACAGGATACTGGAGTAACTCTGTGGGCCAGGCAGCATCTCTTGGGAACATGTTCTCCAGAGATAGACACAAAATGCTGGAGTAACTCAGCGGGTCGGGCACGATCTCTGGAGAAAATGGATGGGTGACTCTCCGAAGAAGAGTTCTGACCCGAAACGTCACTGATCCATTTTCTCCAGAGATGCTGCCTGACCCGCTGAGTTCCTCCAGCATTTCATGTCTATCTACCAAAATTAAAATTCAGTGGTCACTTAAATTGTTGCTGGTCTTGTAATTTGCAATTTACTGTCAGAAAATGTGGCTCCCATATTAACAGACATGCTACACATTGTGGAATACATACATGGGCCTCACCCAGGCTGCTCAATTTCCACAAATGTACTCCAGCTCAATCCATAATTTCAATGGTAGGATACATTAAATTATTTGTTAATGGTGAAAGTTATCAAAGCAAAGGTCGATTTGAATGCATGTCTTCTCTGCTTGCTGTGAATCGTCTATCTCTTCATTGCTTGTGCATTTGACAATATTTGCATACTTGCATGTGCATATAATATTATAAGTGGCATAGATAGGGTAGAGAGGCAGCATTTTCTGCTCAGGGTGCAAATGTCAAATATAGAGGACACAGCTTTAAGGTGAGAGGGGCAAAGTTTGTTACATGGATTTCTGTAACAGACCAGGGGTGGTGCTGGAGGCAGATACGGTGGTGGCGTTTAAGAGGATTTTAGATAGGCATGTGGATATTGCAGGGAATGGTAGGATATGGATACATGCAGGCAGATGGCATTAATTTATCTTGGCATTATTTTCAGCAGACATTGTAGACTGTAAGGTATTTTCCTGTGCTGTATTGTTCGTTGTTCTGTTTTAAGTACTGCCTCTTAAAATCCAATCATTGTTTTGGTAAATTGCAAAAAAGTCATCGTATAGTTTTATGTACTGGATATTTTCTATTCTTTCCTATTGTAGTCAAGGGCCTGTCCCATGTACGCAATTTTTTTGGCGACTTGCCGGCACCCGTCAAAATGTTGAAAATCCAGCAGTGACCAGATAAAGGTACAACTCTTTGGGTGACTACTCACGACCATACAGGCGTCACCCCGTGACATGTCATGAGTAGTCGCCCAAAGAATCGTACTTTTTTTCTGGTTGCCGCTGGATTTTGAACATTTTGACAATTTTCGGCGACCTGCTGCGACTATGACGGGTGCCGGCAAGTCGCCGAATAAAATCACGTAAGTGGGACAGGCCCTTTAGTCTCCAGTTGTGATCAATACAGAATCCTCTCATTCTAACACCACAGCTCCATTGTGAGTTCACTTACAGTTATGCAAACAAAATGCCTCTAAACATTAAATTTAGACATTTAATATTTAAAAAAACATTGTTTTATATCCAAAGATAGTTTACATGGAAACGAATAGACCAAACTACATCAACCTCTTATGCTTTGAGAACAAAAAAACACAAAAATCTCTCTCATTGTTTTTTTTTTAAATTTCCGTTAAATTCATAAACATCTATTCATTTAATACTACAAAGTAGAGCACTGAGATCTAGAACATGCTGTACTCTTTAAATAAATATTATTTTAAATGAAGAGCATGTATCAATGTTTATTAATACTTATTTACAGTTAGACAATAAATATGCTTCTCCGTATTATGAATGACCCAAAATCAATATTATTCTCTACCTTTATTCATGATGATAAATAAGTTGTGACCCGCAGATCACATAAAGTCATTTGATGATGTTGTCAAGCAGAACAAGGCTAATGGTCTTCCCAAGCATCCTTATTGCAATGTTTTATCTCGTGTCCAATGGTTTCCTTGATTAAATGGATTCAATGTACAGTAAAAAACCTTCATCACCTCCCTTCCAGAACCGAGCTCATTCCAAACACCATCATTGAGTCATGGGGTACAGACAAAACTTGCATAAGGACCCACTTGGAGACCAAAGTCCAAATTTTCACCAATTCCTTCCTTGAAGCAAATGAGAGAATGGTCCTTACATTAAATACCTCGAAAATAGAGGTCTTTCACCAGACTGTCCTTGCCGCCCATAACCAGACCATCGCTAATCACGATAAGCTGCTAGACAAGATGAATCATTTCCCTAATCTTAGAACAACCACTCAAAGAAGGTAGACATTGACAACAATATCCACTGCACTGGCCTTTAGCTGCCTGCAGGAAAGTCAGTTCAAAGCCCAGGAATTAGTCTGAACAAGGTCACCTATTTATTTTCTCCAGAGATGCTGCCTGACTTGCTGAGTTACTCCAGCATTTTCTATCTATCTTCAGTGTAAACTAGCATCTGCAGTCCCTTCCTACACAATTGAAATTATGACACCTTGGTCCACAGGCAACTCTGTACACTGTGCAGATATTGATGATCTACTGTAGAGAGCTCAACTCATTGGTAAATACTAACTCCTTCACAAAATCCTCCAAATGCAATGTCAATGTCATCTCCCAGTCCACTTTGAGTGGCTGGTTCGTGGGAGGTTCTTGTTAAGTACTGGAGTCAGATACTTAAATAACCATCGAGAAACCATCAGGTAAAACCAACGTGCCTTTAATCATGGTTCCAGAGGGGGAAAGGAAGAGAGAGTGCTCACACTACCGCCAGGGCTTTTATACTAAGCAAGCCCCCTTTTGTGGCTACCGGTATTACAATAGGTGTATGATATCTCTTAAAGGGGCATACACCACAATCCTCCCCCTTTAAAACCCTTAGTTTTACACAAAAACTAAGGGGAAAAGTACACCATACCTACAACAGATCATATAATAGATGACAAAATTACATTATCACCTTCACCTTATATTTTGCAAGCACAATATAATAACACCATCACCAATACGTGAGGGGAAAAAAAAAAAAACACACACAGTAACCATCACTTAGTCAGTCCCGTATTCAATGTCAAAGTTCTTCAATCAACCTCTGTGGCGGCCTTGATATTCTGGTTGAGCGTCTTAATCCAGATTCTACAGGCGAACACCGCACTTCCGAGCTAGGGAACACCTGTTTTGGTATTGCAACCAACTGGTCAGGAACCTGTACTGCTACTTTAGCTGGTGAAATATCCAACGAAGGCATAGGTGCTTCTTTGGCAGCTAGAACAGGATAACAAGACATAGGCACAATAGGTTCCAATTCCTTATTCGACCATTGGCCCCCCATTGATACTGGCTGATCCGAAGCACTTAACCGAGGTTCCAGATGAGGAGCAATAGTAGACTGTACGATTTAATCCACATGCCGGCGAATCTGGCCATCGGCCGTGTTGACTGCATACATTAGAGGTCCTTGTACCTCCGCAACAACTCCCGGCTGCCATTTCTGGTTTCTATAATCGCGGGCAAGTACAGCTTCACCAACCTGGAAACTCCTGGTAAGACGTTGAGGTGCACAATGGAACACTTTCTGTTCCACTTGTCTTCTAAGATCAGGACGAACTAAGTCCAATTTGGAACCCAACTGTCTGTTGAAAAACACCATCGCAGGTGATTGACCTGTTACAGCATGAACCGCATTTCTATAGTTGAACAAAAAATTGTCCAATTTATTTTGCATAGGCAGATCCTCATGTTTCATTGCTTTAAGCGCCTTCTTAAAGGTCTGTACAAAACGCTCCGCCAGTCCATTTGTTGCCGGATGATAAGGTGCCGACGTATAGTGTTTAATGCCATTAGTCTTCAGAAACGTCTTAAAGTCTTCAGATACAAATTGAGGCCCGTTATCCGAACATATTTGTTCAGGCAAACCATACCTTGCAAAAATTGTTCGTAACGTCGCAATCGTCTTCTGAGACGTAGTCGAGGACATCTTTATAACCTCTGGCCATTTCGAATGTGCATCTACTACCACCAGGAACATAGACTCTTGAAAGGGTCCTGCATAATCAATATGAACCCGTTTCCATGGACCAGACGGCCATTCCCATGGATGGATAGGGGCCAATGGAGGTGTCTTCTGCTCAAGCCGACAGCCAGAACAATTTTTGGCCAATTCCTCAATCTGGCCATCAATACCTGGCCACCATACATATGCACGAGCCAGACTTTTCATCTTAGTGCATCCTAGATGACCAACGTGTAGTTCCTCCAAGATTTGTTTCTGTAACTTTTGGGGGATCACCACTCTAGAACCACACATCACGGTACCCCTGCACGTAGACAATTGTTCTCTTCTTGCTGAATATTGAGGAAACCGAGAATCTCCTTCCGCTGGCCACCCTCGTACTGTTACATCATATACCCCTGAAAGAATCCTATCATTCCTTGTCTCACGCTCTATACGTTTGTTATCCACTGGCAACACTTCACAAATGGACATATGAAACAATTCTGCCACATCAGTCATTGGTACATCACTTACAATCGGTAATGGCAATCTTGACAAACTATCTGCATTCCCATGCAACTTTGTGCCTCTATACTGGATGTCATAACGATGTGCACCCAAAAACAAGGCCCATCTCTGCAAGCACTGTGCCGTCATCAAGGGCACCCCCTTTTTTGGATTAAATATCGAAACCAACGGCTGATGATCCGTAATCAATGTAAATTTCTGTCCATATAAGTAATGATTAAATTTTTTAACACCCCATACCAGGCTAAGAGCCTCCCTATCAATTTGGGCGTAATTCTTTTCAGCCGTGGACAATGACCTTGATGCAAAAGCAATTGGTCGTTCATGACCCCCTGGAAACTGATGTGAAAGCACTGCACCTATACCATAAGGAGATGCATCACAAGCCAGCTTAATTGGTATTGCTGGATCAAAATGTGCAAGCACCTTCCTTGATGTAATCAAGACCTTACTATCAGCAAATGCCTTCACACATTCCAACGACCAATTCCATTTCACCCCTGATTTTAACAATCCATTTAATGGATACAGGATAGCAGATAGGTTTGGCAAAAATTTATGATAGTAATTTATCAGTCCCAGAAATGAGCGTAACTGTGACACATTCACCGGAGCTGGCGCATTTACCACCGCAGCAATTTTGTCTGGTGATTTATGCAACCCATGTCTATCAATCAAATGTCCACAATACGCCAGTTGTTCCTTGAAGAAGTCACACTTGGCCTTGTTAGCCCTAAGGCCATAACGTTTTAACCTGCCCAACACCCGTTCCAAATTGGAGAGGTGTTCTTCCACCGTCCTACCTGTGATCAAAATATCATCCAAGTAACATTGGGTACCTGGAATACCTTGCAGCATCTGCTCCATGGCTCTCTGCCACATAGCCGGCGCCGAAGCTACCCCAAAAACCAACCTATTATACCTATACAAGCCTTTATGCATATTAATCGTCAGGTAATGTCTGGAATCTTCCTCTACCTCCATCTGCAAATATGCTTGTGCCAGATCTATTTTAGAAAAATGTTGCCCTCCTGCCAATGAGGCAAAAATCTCATCAATCTTTGGCAATGGATATTGTACTACTTTTAACACTGGATTCACTAACTTTAAAATCACCACAAATACGTACTTTCTGTGCTAATCCCGGGCCATCCGGCAAAGCCTTTTTCATAACCGGCACAATAGGTGTAGCCCATTCACTCCAATCTATCCTTGAGAGCACTCCTTGTTGCTCTAAGTTATCTAATTCAGCTTCCACTGCTGGTCTAATTGCAAAAGGTACTGGTCGAGGTTTAAAAAACTTGGGGGCAGACCCCTCAGTAATTGATATAGTAGCTTGAATACCAACCAACTTGCCAAGTCCTGATTGAAACACCTCTGGAGCTGTTGCCAACACTTCAGCCAATTTACTTTTTGAGGGTCCTATTAACCCCCGCTCCCTATGCTTTACTTCAACCAATTTACTTTGCAAGGGCCCTGTTAACCCCAGCTCCCTGTGCTTTAATGTGTGAATAGTTGACCAATCAAATTTCAGTCTCCTAGCCCACTCTCTACCCAGTAATGGCCGTCCGCCTTCCCTCAGCACGTATATAAACAGATTCCTCACTGTCATACCATTGTACTTGGCTGATACCTCAATCCTTCCTTTTGGCCTAACCTTTTGACCCGTATAAGTTTTTAAAGCAATATTAGTCTTCTGCAACCGTTCTTGTGAAAAATACCTATAATAATCCTTCTCATTT
Organism: Malacoraja senta; assembly: GCA_038087875.1. Classification (NCBI taxonomy): domain Eukaryota; kingdom Metazoa; phylum Chordata; class Chondrichthyes; order Rajiformes; family Rajidae; genus Malacoraja; species Malacoraja senta. The sequence goes on along the minus strand of CM075988.1, from coordinate 9,985,614 downwards.
ATCACCGTTAACGCTGAACCAGTATCCAGTTCTAGTTTCAATGAAACTCCTGAAATGGTCACCATTACCCACATTGTATCCAGTTCTGTCGAATTCTGCACTGCTTTAATCTTTAAGCAACTTACTTCTCTTGCTTCTACGTCTGAGTCACTACAACTGCTGCTCACACTACTTTCCCTAACTTCATGGACTAACTTGGCCTCAGCCCCCAATGTCCTTGCTCTATAGTGTTCACTTCTACCAGGCTTCTTTGACCTACAAGCCCGTACAATGTGACCCACTTTTCCACATCCATTACATATTTTATCTTTAAACCAGCAATCTTTCTGATGGTGAGTGGTTTTTCCACACCGGACACATCTCTCAGCCTTTGGTAGTAATTTATGGGTTTCAAACTCTGGACTCTTCTGTTGTATGGCCGCCGCGCCCTCTTGGGCTTTCTCAAATGACGTAGCCATTGTAAATGCTTTGGACAAATCTATATCACCCTCAGCTAACAGTTTTTGTAATAGAGTCTCACTTTTCAATCCACAAATAAATCTATCCCGTAATGCTTGATTTAAAAAATCATCAAATTTACAAAATACAGCTAATGTTCTTAGCTCTGCCAGAAATTGTGCCACAGTTTCTTCTAACTGCTGGTCCCTTTTATAAAATGCAAAACGCTCAGATAAGAACAATGGTGCTGGATTCAAGTGTTCCTTTAATTTATCAGATATCTGTTTAAATGTTGCATTTGCAGCTTTTGTAGGATGTAACAACCCCTTTGCTAATCCATAAGTCTTAGCACCCATATAATTCAATAAATTCACAGCTTTCTTATCATCTGCTATATCATTAACAGTACAGAAAACATCAAATCTTTCCAAATATGTGTCCCAAGTCTCTAAGTTGCTCTCGAAGATTCCAAATTTTCCTTTTATTGCCATGTTGCTCATCAATTAGCTTCAATGGAATTTGTAAAACTTGTAAAATAGCACCCTTCTCTTCCGTTTTTAGGCGTGCCAAAAATGGCGGTTCCTGCTTTTGCACCCTTCTCTTCCGGTTTTTAGGCGTGCCAAAAATGGCGGTTCCCGCCCTGTCTGCGCCCTTCTCTCGCAGCGTTTCTTTTTCCTGGACCCTCTAGGTCCGTTTCCAACCAGTCTCTTCAGCCTCCATCGGGTATACAGGCCTCTTTAACTGCTGAAACTGGAAAACCCCCACCGGCACACTATGCACTACCGACGGTATTCACCCCAACTACCAATGCGTTCCTGGGGCCCGCTCTCCGAGGTCACTTCTCCCCCTTGACTGCACTTTGCCCCAACCCTCACAACTTTGGAGCTCCAGTCCAGCCTCAACCACACACCCGCCTCTACCAAGCTTCTTTGCCTTGGGAGGGTGCGGGGAGCGTTCTCCACTCGATCTTTCAGGATGCCGAGGTCGGTAAGACATCAGGGTTCTTTAATCTCGTCGCCACTGTTAAGTACTGGAGTCAGATACTTAAATAACCATCGAGAAACCATCAGGTAAAACCAACGTGCCTTTAATCATGGTTCCAGAGGGGGAAAGGAAGAGAGAGTGCTCACACTACCACCAGGGCTTTTATACTAAGCAAGCCCCCTTTTGTGGCTACCGGTATTACAATAGGTGTATGATATCTCTTGAAGGGGCATACACCACAGTTCTGGCATAGAACTGCTTAAACTTTCAAGGAGATAGCTTGTGCACCAAACATCTTGAATCCTTATAATGAAAGCACCAGGAGGCCAAGAATCAATCCAAATAACCAGCCCACCTGACTCATTAATCGCAACTTAACCTACCTTTGGCAGGGATATGGAGTTTCATCCAAGACCGCAAAAAATAGCAGAGAATTGTGGATGCAGCCCAGACCATCACATAAACCAACCTCCTTTCCATTGACTTCACGCTGTTCGGCAAGGCCACGAGCATAATCAAGGACCTGTCTCACTGGTCATTCCTTCTTCTCTCCTCTCCCATCGGGCAAGAGGTACACTGATGATAAACACAAAATGCAGGAGTAACTCAGCGGAACAGGCTGCATCTCTGGATAGAAGGAATGGGTGACGTTTTGGGTCGAGACCCTTCTACAGTGAGAGTCAGGGGAGAGGGAGACATAGAGATATGGAAGGGTAAGGTGTGAAAACGAGAGATCAACGAGGACGAAAAGGAAAATGCAGAATAGATCATTGTTAGCTGAGGGGAAGGTGACAACGGGGCATATAATCAGTAAAATTTAATCAAGAGAAGCAAGAGGTACAGAAGTGTGAAAATGCATGCCTCCAGATTCAGGGACAATTTCTTCCCGGCTGTTGTCAGGCAACTGAACCATCCTATCAACAACTAGAGAGTGGTCCTGGGCTACCATCTACCTCATCGGAGTCCCTTGGACTATCTTTAATCTGGCTAATGGGCTTTATCTTGCTCGATACATTATTCCCTTTATCCAGTATCTGTACATAGTGGACAGCTCGATTCGAATCATGTATAGTCTTTTCGCTGACTGGATAACATGCAACAAAAGCTTTTCACTGTACCTCGGTACAGGTGAGAAAATTAAACTAAACTAAACTAAATGTCAAGAGTCATGTCCCAGATACAACAATTAAATTCTTACTTGCTGCAGCACAACAGAATATGTAAACAATATAATAAACAAGTGAGAAAAAAAATATATATATAGATCTATACACACACACACACATACACACATAAAAAATAAAAATGTGCACATATAAAGAACTGCAGATGTTGGGAATGTGTGCAGAACAGAGTGCCAGAGTAACTCAGCAGGTCAGGCAGCATTTCTGGAGCACATGGATGGACTCCAGTGTCTACCGAACCTGCCCAGGATTCATCTGTCAACTCACAACATACTGAACAGTATCAAGAGCCAGTGGTCCCTTGGAGTTGCCTGAAGAGTTTTATGCCCCTTTCCCACTTAGGAAACCTGAACGGAATCCTCTGGAGACCTTGCGCCCCACCCAAGGTTTCCGTGAGGTTCCCGGAGGTTTTTGTCACTCTCCCTAATGGTCGAAAGTCGTTTCTGCGTAGTCGAGCTTCTTCTATGTTCCGGGGATTATTTTTAAAAATTCGAAACCGGCCTCGACTAAAGATAGGTTGCCGTTTAAAAAATCTGTGATTTTTTAGTCGAAGCCGGTTGCGATGCTAATTGAAGGTGGTTACCGGAGGTTGCAGGTAGTGGAAGGTAAGACCTTCTGGTCTTACCTTCTTATCTACGGTCTTATCTACGCTGGTGGAATAAAACTGGGTGAAAAAAAGGTCTTTCCTTCCACTACCAGCAACCTCCGGCAACCACCTTCAACTAGCATCGCAACCGGCTTGGACTAAAAAATTACCGATTTTTAAAACGACAACCTATTTTTAGTCAAGGCCGGTTTTGAATTTTTTGAAATAATTGCCGGAACATAGAAGAAACTCGACTACGTGGAAAGCACTTTCGACCATTAGGGAGAGTGACAAAAACCTCTGGGAACCTCACGGAAACCTTGGGTGGGGTGCAAGATCTCCAGAGGTTTCCGTTCAGGTTTCCTAAGTCGGACAAGGGCATTAATGTGAGCACATCCTGAAGAAAATATTTGAGCCTGTTGTTTTACTGTGAGAATTAAATTTGTTTCCAATTTGGTCAAATAAAAGACAAAAGGATTTCATTAAATACTAATATCACATGGCGTAATTTTACTAAACGTGTGTTTGTATTTGGGTATCTTATCTGCAAATGTACTCTTTACATGGGAAGATTTACATTGCTCTCAGACACCTTTGGGACACGCTTGAAATTATCTCCTGGATTAGTTCAGCGGTATACTGCAGAGAAAAGCAGTACATTAGCATCTGAGACAGGCATAAAATACACCAAAGTAATACAACAGAATTCAAGAGACTGACAGTCTAGCACAAATGCACTGTTTACACTAACTCTGCATGCAGCAAATCAATGTAATTTACATATAAATTACCCATTACAACACCAGCACTAAAATGCAACCTGTTAGAATCTTTAAAAAATGCATGAATGCACTTTGACAGTGGATCCAAAATTAATCAATTCAACGCCTTGAATTGTTTCTTATTTTGTGTGAATTCTATAATGCTGCCATGCATTTGACCTATGGTGACCTTTTAGTTTATTGAATACGACTTTGCTTTTTCAGCTTGTTACAGCAAACCTCTTGTTCTCCACGATTCCATATTGTAGGAGTGCAGTCGAGAACGCTGTAAAATAGTAAGATTAAACGAGAACTTACCAGTTTGAAGTTTGATCTTTATTTTATGAGGAGTTACGTTGAGGGACTACGTGAAGAACCCGTCCAGACCACACACACATCAATCTTCAAAGCAGCGGAGTGAAATCAGACAACAATTACTGAAGTATGATAGTAAGATACGTAAAGACTAGAACTACCAGCTTGATCTTTATAAGGGTGGGAACGGAGGGCACGTAGTCCCTCAACATAACTCCTCATAAAATAAAGATCAAACTTCAAACTGGTAAGTTCGCGTTTAATCTTACTATTTTACTTCGGAGTCACGTGAGTGACTATGTGAAGATTTCAAAGCTCTGATTTCACGCCATAGATTCAAATCCAGGCGCTCATTGCATTGATTGACTCTAAATGAGTAAAAGCAATCAACAATGCATAACCACAACATTAATGTAATCAGTTAATGGTTTTTATTTATTACAACAATAATGGGGTACCCCTTGATCATAATGGGGTATCTAATACTGAATCCAACACGGCACCACCAAACAACCCGGGATCTTTAATCTCCTTATGGTAATACTTGTGAAACATCTGTTCACTTGCCCATCCTGCGGCCACGAGGATAAGATCTATTGGAACGTCTGAATCCCTGGCCGCCGATGTTGCTGCCACCCTGGTGGAATGAGATTTAAATTTATCAGTATCAATACCTGCATAAATCAACACCTGTTTCAGCCATCTTGAAATAGTCTGTGTGGACACCTTCTTATGAGTTTTTTTTATAGCTGATAAAAAATGCTGATTCTGCACCTCTTAAGGTTCTGGTTGCTTCAATGTAACATCTTAGATATGCTACTACACATAGACGTGGATCCGTAGGATATGCTGAAAATACAAACTTACATCCTGTGAACCCAGGTCTACTCTGTTTAAGCAAATCATAGACATAGAATGTAATGGCATCTGGCCCTACTTTCATCCTGTCTATTCTTAACTTCTGTAATGTTTGCACTCTCTGTGCTGAAACTAATGCCATGAGCATAACTAACTTCATGGTAATTTTAGCCAATGACAGAGCTTCAATAGGCGTCCATTGACGCAGCAGCATAAGTACATCTTTTACATTCCAGATTTCTGTATACCTAGGTCTAGGAGGATTGGAGTTGAAAATTCCCTTCATAAACCTACAGACCCAAGGATGTGATCCTATTGCATTTTGCTCTGATTCCCTGCATAAATATGCAGAGAGCACTCCGTGTAGTATTGATTGCACTATAGCTTAAATTTAATTCAAAATAAAGAGTTGAAAGAAACTCTAACACTTCTGAAATGTCTGCAGTGTGATATGCAATATTCTTTTGTGAACAAAACACCTCCCATTTCCTTATATAAGAAATGTACTGCTTCTGGGTACTATTCCTCCAGGCTGCTGCCATAACATCCACCGTACGCTCTGATAATCCTCTTCCAAGATATGGCCTTCTTAGAATCTGCAAATCAACAAACCAATACGATCATGTAAAGGATGTGGTTCATCAGTTACAGGGTGTACAAGCAGTTTTCCCTGCTTTGGAATAATCATAAGGGTTTTTTGGATCATTTTTAACACCAGTGGATAACATGGCTGTGTAGGCCAATCTGGCACCACCAAAACCCCTGGCCGAGTCCCGTTTAATTTTCTGTATACACCGATTAATTAGACAAAACGGAGGAAATGCATACAGAAACATACCACCCCAATGTAGCGAGAAAGCATCCACCGCTACTGCACAGGTTCCCATGACACATACTTAGCCAATTGGTGGTTGAGTCTTGATGCAAACAAGTCAATCTCAGGCATTTCAAATTGTGCCATGATTTTATTAAATATTTCATGATGCAGCATCCATTCTGTATTATCATTGAATTTACGTGACCTTGTGTCTGCAACTATGTTGAATCTAACTGGTAGGTAGATTGCTGACAGCCAAATCTTTCTGGTAATACACCAGGTCCAGATTATATTTGCCAATCTATCACAAGATTCTGACTTGAACCACCCATATGATTTACATATGCTACAGCTGTAGTATTGTCAATCTGTACCTGAACATGCAATTTTTCCATATTAGAACAATAAGCTTTAAGCCCATAAAATGTTCCTAATAGCTCTAGGTAATTTATACCTTGATTTTCTAGCAAAAGTACTTCCTCCACATTCCATCTACCTCCACAACTGGAAACAATATTAGTTGTGCCCCATCCTAGAGCACTTACATCAGTCTGTAGAATAACGGAAGGTGTTTCTATCAGAACTTGTCTAGAAGCATTAGAAACATTGTTAATCCACCATTTTAATTCCATAATAGGCTCAATTGTCAATTGCATGGGCCTATCAAAATGCCCTGCATTAATCCTTAATGCTTGTACCTTAGCTCTCTGCAAATGCTGATAATCCAATGGTCCAAATCTTACAGCTGGAAAAGCAGCAATTAATTTGCCCAGCAAGCCTGCCACTTGTCTAATCGAGGGCTGGTACGCTTTAATGAGCTTAATACAACCCTCAATTAACTGCAGCCTTTTATCTTTTGGCAAAGTGATTACCATGTGTTCTGAGTTAATGGTAAACCCCAGGTAATCAATTTTTGTGCTTGGTAATAGTTTTGATTTTTGTGGGTGAATAATGAATCCCATTTTTTCGAAAATGAACTTGACTCTTGACAATGATGCCTTTGATGTAGCCAAAGTGTCTCCTACAATCAGAATATCATCCAAATAAGCCATTAAAACATGGCCCTCAGCTCTTAACAGTGCTAAAATTGGTTTAAGTAATTTTGTTAATAATCTTGGAGCTGAAGTCAGACCATTGGGCAATGCTTTAAACTGCCGTAACTGACTCATCCATCTAAATTTTAGATATCTCCGATCATTACCATGCACTGCCTCAGAATAATATGCATCTTGCAGATCTATACTTGCCATATAGCAGTTTCTTGTGACAAGCTGAATGGCGTTTGTAAATGTTTCCATTTTAAAATGTTTATACTGTACGAAAGGGTTAAGACTTGTCAGATCCAGAATAATTCTACATCCACCATCCTTTTTTGTTCTAGGGAAAATACTTGACACAAACTGATGGTGTTGTTCTACTGACTTTTCTATTACACCTTTTTTGCATTATATTTTCAATTCTGCCTGGATCTGCGTATTCTCTTCTTTTGAGAAAGTACGTGACCAGCTTGAAATATGCTGAGTAGGAGGATTCAAATGTGGATAGAACTCATTTCGAAATCCCACAATGCTGCACAGTATAAATGAATCATTTGTTATTAGTTGCCATTCTTTTAGGAAGAATTGTAATCTTCCTCCCACTTGTGAGTGTAAAACATTTGCTATGTTTCTTACCAGACCAGACCCACCTACCTCGGGGTTTGCCGCCGGCAAATGTTGTCCCCTCTTAGTAGGCACATTATAACCTCCACGCATCCCAGGCGCAGTACGCCAATGGGAACGATCGACTTGTTCCTTCTCCAGCACCAGATATCCGTCTGTAGGGATACTGCCTTCAAATTGATCTGCTCAGCATCGGTGGTTTCATCATTCCCACGCTTTTTGCCTCTTCATTCAGGTCTTTTACCCTTTTTGCTAGATTCTCTCCAAAAAGCAGATTAGGCAGTTGTATATTGGATGGTTTACAGAGCCCTGCAAACTTAGGATGAATATTAGGTCTTATTGCACTCTTACGAATACAGTTTATTTCAAAGTGCACACTACACATAAGTGCTAAGGCATCTTGTTGTGAAGCAGATACATGCTCTTCATCCAACCCTCTGGCAAACGCCTTAATGCCTGACCCCAGCACTCTCAACACTCGTTGTAATTTTAATTCTTGTGAGCATAATCCACTGCCCAAATAGCCCCATATTACGTTATTCACCGCTGGGATTGCTAACAGTGCACAATTCTCCGGGGTTTCATATTTTTTGACAGTCTCATCCATAGTTAATTCCTGGAGCTGATGGGAGACCAAGTAATTTATAGTCATTGCTATTTCATCTCCCAAAGGTTCCCCTGTTATCTGGGAACAGCAAACTTTAGTGCCAGCCCTGGTATTTTAGACTCTGTTATCGGGCTCTGGTCCTCATATGATTCATCATCTGAATCCTGATGTTCCTCCTCCTGATGGGAAATTTCTGGCATCCCTGTTTCAGGTAAATCTAGTGGCTCTTCCATAGGCCTTCGCATAGTAAATTCTTTACCAGATTCGCCCTGCGCGGGCTCTCTTGTAGGCCCACGGATAGGCAGCCCTGTTTCAGGTGCTGCTGGCGCTGGCTCACTTCTAGGCCAACGCTTATACTGTCTTTCTTCTGACATTGTTGGCGCTGGCACTTCTCTAGACCAACGCTTATACTGCCTTTGTTCAGGCATTTCTGGTACTGGCTCTCCTGTAGGCCAACACATATACTGCCTTTTTCCTGGCATTTCTGGCACTGGCTCTCCTGTAGGCCAACCTATGTATTGTCTTTGCGCAGACATTTCTGATGGCTCTCCTGTAGGCCAACGCTGTGCCTGTCCCATCCAAGGCACTCCCTGCGCTGTCTCTCTCATAGGCCAACACGGACTAAATTCCTCCTGAGGGGGTTCTTGATAAATCATCTTCCCCATAAGGAATTCTAAACTCGCGACCCTAGCAGCCATAACCTCTGACTGAGGAGGGTTTACCTCCGGGTCTGACTCATCGGAGTCTGCTGGTCATACGGACTTTTGCCCGGCCTTGCGCCCCACCGGCGTTACAACAGCACTTTCGATCGCAACAGGCGTTGATGGCCTCGCTGCCACTGACTCCTCTAACGGACGCCCGCTACCCTCAGATACTTGGGGTTTACCTGCGGTACGTCTTTTTCCTCTACGCCCTCTCTCCATAATAACTTGCGTGGAGCTCCACCAACAAGTCTGACGAGAAAGGCGAACCTGGAAGCGAAAGTGAAAGCACTTACCTTCCGACTTTTACTTTATTCACCGCTTGGTGGAGCTTTGCTCCTCCACACACGGTCGCAACGCTATGCGTCTGACAATATGACGCATGTGTGGTCTGGATGGGTTCTTGACGTAGTCACTCATGTGACTCCGAAGTAAAATGAAAGTTAACGCTCACACCATCTCCCCACTACATCTTTTCCCACTGGATCTAATCACTATTGCCCCATTCTTATCTGCTTGTAGGACCAGGAGGCATTTTGCATTAAAAGCATTTGGACAGGTACATGGATAGCAAAGTTTAGAGGTATATGGGCCAAACGAGGGCAGGTGGGACTAGTGTAGATTGGGCATCTTGGCCAGCATGGGCAAGTTGAGACAAAGCGTCTGTTTCCATGCTGTATGACTCTACGACCAGGCCTAAACTCCCAGATACGTTTCCCTCTGCCTATTCCACTTGGGAAGGCAGCTCCAAGTTAGAGAGATGAAGAGGAATTGCCCATGGAGGAAGTGAGAGAACTTGAACAGACTACTCTTTCCTGCTGGGACACAAAATGCTGGAGTAACTCAGTGGATCAGGCAGCATCTCTAGAGAACATGAATTGGTGATGTTTCAAGTTGGGGCCTTTCTTCAGACCCTGAAGAAGGGTCCCAACCTAAAACGTTACATTCCAAGTCCCGTTCCACCTCTCTTCCAGCTTTCTCTTCCCCCACCACAATCAAATTCAACGATCCTGACCAAAAACGGCACCTACCCATTTTTTCCAGAGATGCTGCCTGAGATATCTGAAGAGTTGACATTGTATGGATTGCATACTATTCACATTCTAGTTTCAGGATTTAGTTTAGTTTAGTTTAGTTTAGAGATACAACGCGGAAACAGGCCCTTTGGCGTACTGAGTCCGCACCGACCAGCGATCCCCCACACATGAACACTATTCTACACTAGGGACCATTTTTACATTTATACCAAGCCAATTATACGTCTTTGGAATGTTGGAGGAAACCGAAGTTCTTGGAGAAAGCCCACGCAGACCACGGGGAGAATGTACAAACTACATACAGACAGATTGAACACTTGTCTTTGGCGCTCTAAGTGCTGTAAGGTAGCAACTCTACTGCTGCACCACCGTGCTGCCCTGATATTTTGCAAAAACATCCGTTTTGTTCATTCAGAGCATTATTCGAGATTCACTCATTTCCCTTCGATTCTGATGTGATTCCAACCACGTGATTTGATTCTGATTTCATGCACCTTACTGCTGAGACTTGCAATATTCACTAGAGTTTTCATCATGAGAAACAATGCTATTTCAATTTAAATCATATGTTTGAATCGAGTGAGCTCAGAAATTGGTTTTACTTACAATGACAGGCATCTACCGAAAGTAGATTACCTCCACTTCACGTGGGACTGTGTTTGGAAAAAAAATCCAATTACATAATGCATATTTTTTAAGTACTACATGACTGATTTCTGGTATAAATTCAATTGAAAAACATAATGGTAACATTATACCTTTCCAAGTGTTAAACAATACTTTTGATCCCATACTTTTGTATTTGTGATATGCTTACGCACCTAACATGCAGAGTGCCGATGGATTGCATTCAGTCTACATGTAAAAGCAACTAATCAGTGACTGCCCTGTGAAATTGGAACATTTAGTGGGTGGCACGGTGGCTTAGTGGTAGAGCTGCTGCCTTACAGCGCCAGAGACCCGGGTTCGATCCTTGCTATGGGTGCTTGTCTGTATGAAGTTTGTATGTTCTCCCCGTTACCTGCGTGGGTTTTCTCCAAGATCTTTAGTTTCCTCCCGCACTCCAAAGACGTACAGTTTTGTAGGTTAATTGGCTTGGAATATTGTAAATTGTCCCTAGTGCGTAGGTTAGTGTTAATGTGCGGGAATCTCTGGTCCATGCGGACTCGTTGGGCCGAAGGGCCTGTTTCCGCGCAGTATCTCTGAACTAAAGTGAGATATAATTAACACAGAGCGTGGGCCACATGAAGGAAAGTTAATCTTAACACAAGGGCCACGTTCGTTCCAGCACAATTAAAACGGTCCGGAAAAAATCTCTGAGTTTGCAGATTAAACAGTTTGGAAGGAGGAGTGAGGAATGTCAGGTGTCTGGAAGACACACAAGCTCCAATGTGTCACAAAATTGAATGGGCAAGTACAAGGCAGATGCAATATAGTTTGGATAAATGTGAGGTTAAGCACATTGGCCCTTTCAACATAAAGACAGGTTGTTATCTGAATGGTGATAAAATAGGAAAAGAGTAGGTGCAAAGAGACCTGGATGTTCTTATACATAAAAGTAAGCATTTAGCACAGAATGCAGTAAGGAAGGCATGAAGGCATATGTCTGTGTGCGCTTCAGACTGGTATTATTACTGACATTACTGATTATTACCAAATATTACTGATATGCCATGTTGTCACCTTCCCCTCAGCTAACAATATTCCATTTCTACATTTCCATATCATCATCTGCTTTGATCTGTCATTCCTACCTTGCCATTCCATATCTCTAGACTCCCTCTCCACTGACTCTCAGTCTAATAAGGGTCTCGACCCAAAACGTCACCCATTCCTTCTCTCCAGAGATGCTGCCTGTCCCGCTGAGTTACTCCAGCATATTGTGTTTATCTTTGCATGTCTCTATATTTATATATATATTTAGACACAAGCAGATAGACAGAAAATGCTGAAGCAACTCAGTGGGACAGGCAGCATCTATGGATAGAAGGAATATATATATATATATATACATACACACACACACACGCACATACACACATATACACCTAACCCTAACCCTAATGCGCGTATATGTATATGTACAACACTGAACTTGCTTTTCTCATTTATTATATTGTTTAAAGAGTACTATGTGCTGTTGTGCTGCTGCAGGTAAAAATTTCTTTGTTCTCTCTGGGACAAATTAACATAAAACACTTTTGACTCTTGGCTCTTGATAAAAGAAGATTCATTTTAAAGGGATTTGAGCACAACAAGAAGGATATCTTGGCACAGGTGTGTGAGGTAATCTTGAGCTGGGATGGTCTCCTTATCTGAAGAAGAATGTTTTGTGGAATAAGAGGACTGACGTACAGTATAAGGAGAGACCAAATTGATGAAATATTATAAAGACTGAGATGGGATCTCATAGAAATCGATGATATTCTAACTGGATTAGATGGACTGGATGCAAGGAGGATATACCTAAAATTCAGAGAGCCCAGAACCAGAGGGGTCACAGGATAAAGGTTTTGCCATTTTGTATCATTTGGGCGGTGAGTTGGGCGGTGAGTTATAAATCGAGCGCGGGGCTTGCTTTCACAGAGGCCCGGGGAGCCGTTGGTGAGAGGAGGAGTTACCTGGGTGGTGATTTATAAATCGAGCGCGGGGCTTGCTTTCACAGAGGCCCGGGGAGCCGTTGGTGAGAGGAGGAGCTTTTACCCAAATCTGCTGCGTTCCATCTCACTTCCAGAGAAGGGGTCTGGTGGAAGCCTCTGATTGGTGGAAGTGGACCAGAGGAAGCAGCTGATTGGGTGCAACCCCAGGTTTGCATTTCTGCTTTCAGGTTAAGGGTTCTGTGAGTTAAGGGTTCTGTGAGTTGAGGGTTCAGTGAGTTGAGGGTTCAGTGAGTTGAGGGTTCTGTGAGTTGAGGGTTCAGTGAGTTGAGGGTTCAGTGAGTTGAGGGTTCTGTGAGTTAAAGGTTCTGTGAGTTAAGGGTATAGTATTTATTAGTAAAGGTACAGTTTAAAGGATAAAGATTTTTATAGTGTGAGGGAGTTGATTTAATTTGGGAGTAAGCTTTGTCAGTGGAGATTGGCCCCGTGGGTTGCTCAGCTTGCAACATGTGGGAGATCAGGGATATGGTCGATGTCTGGTGACTACGTTTGCAGGAAGTGTGTCCAGCTGCAGCTCCTGGCAGACCGCATTGAACGATTGGAGCTGCGGTTGGATTCATACTGGAGCATCCACGATGCTGAGAAAGTCGTGAATAGCACGTACAGTGAGTTGGTCACACCGCAGGTAAAAGGTAAGAGGACAGAAAGGGAACGGGTGGCCAATAGCCAGCATAGCAGTAGGCAGGTAGTGCAGGAGTCCCCTGCGGCCATCTCCCTCCTAAACAGGTATACCATTTTGGATACTGTTGGGGGAGATGGCTCATCAGGGGAAGGCAGCAGCAGCCAAGTTCATGGCACCATGGGTGGCTCTGTGGCACAGGAGGGGAGAAAAAAGAGTGGAAGTGCAATAGTAATAGGGGATTCCATTGTAAGGGGAATAGATAGGCATTTCTGCGGCTGCAAACGAGACTCCAGGATGGTATGTTGCCTCCCTGGTGCAAGGGTCAGGGATGTCACTGAACGGCTGCAGAACATTCTGGAGGGGGAGAGTGAACAGCCAGTTGTCGTGGTCCACATTGGCACCAACAATATAGGTAAAAAAAGGGATGAGGTCCTACAAGGTGAATTTAGGGAGCTAGGAGATAAACTTAAAAGTAGGACCTCAAAGGTAATAATCTCTGGATTACTACCAGTGCCACGGGCTAGTCAGAGTAGAAATAGGAGGATATTGCAGATGAATACGTGGCTTGAAAAATGGTGCAAGGGGGAGGGATTCAAATTTCTAGGGCATTGGAACCAGTTCTGGGGGAGGTGGGACCAGTACAAACAGGACGGTCTGCACCTGGGCTGGAATGGAACCAATGTCCTTGGGGGAGTGTTGGCTAGTGCTGTCGGGGAGGATTTAAACTAATGTGGCAGGGGGATGGGTGCAAGAGCAGAGAGGCAGAGGGTGTAAAATGAGGGTAGAAGCAATAGGTAGGAAGGTGAAAAGTAAAAGTGGCAGGCAGACAAATCCAGGGCAAAAATCAAAAAGGGCCACTTTTCAACATAATTGTATAAGGGGTAAGAGTGTTGTAAAAACAAACCTGAAGGCTTTGTATCTTAATGCAAGGAGCATTCGTAATAAGGTGGATGAGTTGAATGTGCACATAGTTATTAATGAATATGATATAGTTGGGATCACGGAGACATGACTCCAGGGTGACCAAGGCTGGGAGCTGAACATCCAGGGATATTCAATATTCAGGAGGGGTAGACAGAAAGGAAAAGGAGGCGAGGTAGCGTTGCTGGTTAGAGAGGAGATTAACGCAATAGAAAGGAAGGACATTAGCTTGGAGGATGTGGAATCGATATGGGTAGAGCTGCGAAACACTAAGGGGCAGAAAATGCTAGTGGGAGTTGTGTACAGGCCACCTAACAGTAATAGTGGAGTTGGGGATGGCATCAAACACAAAATTAGAAATGCGTGCAACAAAGGTAAAACAATTATAATGTGTGACTTCAATCTACATATAGATTGGGTGAATCAAATTGGCAGGGGTGCTGAGGAAGAGGATTTCTTGGAATGTATGCGGGATAGTTTTCTAAACCAACATGTAGAGGAATCAACGAGAGAGCAGGCTATTCTAGACTGGGTATTGAGTAATGAGGAAGGGTTAGTTAGCAGTCTTGTTGTGTGTGGCCCCTTGGGCAAGAGTGACCATAATATGGTTGAGTTCTTCATTATGATGGAGAGTGACATTGTTAATTCAGAAACAAGGGTCCTGAACTTAAAGAAAAGTGACTTTGAGGGTATGACGTGAATTGGCCAAGATAGACTGGCAAATGATTCTTAAAGGGTTGACGGTGGATATGCAATGGATGGCATTTAAAAACTGCATGGATGAACAATTGTTGTATGGATGAACTACAACAATTGTTCATCCATGCAGTTTTTAAATGTTTGGCAAAAGAATAAATCGGGGAAGGTAGTGCATCCGTGGATAACAAGGGAAATCAGGGATAGTATCAAAACAAAAGATGAAGCGTACAAATTAGTCAGAAAAAGCAGCCTACCAGAGGACTGGGAGAAATTCAGAGTCCAGCAGAGGAGGACAAAAGGCTTTATTAGGAAAGGGAAAATAGATTATGAAAGAAAACTGGCAGGGAACATAAAAACTGACTGCAAACGTTTTTATAGATATGTGAAGAGGAAAAGATTAGTTAAAACAAATGTAGGTCCCTTGCAGTCAGAAACAGGCGAATTGATCATCGGGAACAAGGACATGGCAGACCAATTGAATAACTACTTTGGTTCTGTCTTCACTAAGGAAGACATAAATAATCTGCCGGAAATAGCAAGGGACCGGGGGTTAAATGAGATGGAGGAACTGAGTGAAATCCAGGTTAGCCGGGAAGTGGTGTTAGGTAAATTGAATGGATTAAAGGCCGATAAATCCCCAGGGCCAGATAAGTTGCATTCCAGAGTACTTAAGGAAGTAGCCGCAGAAATAGTGGATGCATTGGTGATAATTTTTCAAAACTCTTTAGATTCTGGAGTAGTTCCTGAGGACGGAGGGTAGCTAATGTAACCCCACTTTTTAAAAAGGGAGGGAGAGAGAAAACGGGGAATTACAGACCAGTTAGTCTAACATCGGTGGTGGGGAAAATTCTGGAGTCAGTTATTAAAGATGGGATAGCAGCACATTTGGAAAGTGGTGAATTCATTGGACAAAGTCAGCATG
The DNA here is from genome assembly GCA_038087875.1 of Malacoraja senta. NCBI lineage: Eukaryota > Metazoa > Chordata > Chondrichthyes > Rajiformes > Rajidae > Malacoraja > Malacoraja senta. Next base: position 9,969,844 of record CM075988.1, on the reverse strand, counting down.
GATTTATGAAAGGTAAATCATGTCTGACGAATCTTATAGAATTTTTCGAGGATGTAACTATTAGAGTGGATAAGGGAGAACCAGTGGATATGTTATATCTGGACTTTCAGAAGGCTTTCGACAAGGTCCCACATAAGAGATTAGTATGCAAGCTTAAAGCACACGGTATTGTGGGTTCAGTATTGATGTGGATAGAGAACTGGCTGGCAGACAGGAAGCAAAGAGTAGGAGTAAACGGGTCCTTTTCAGAATGGCAGGCAGTGACTAGTGGGGTACCGCAAGGCTCAGTGCTGGGACCCCAGCTATTTACAATATATATTAATGATCTGGATGGGGAATTGAATGCAACATCTCCAAGTTTGCAGATGACATGAAGCTGGGGGGCAGTGTTGGCTAGGAGGCTGCAAGGTGACTTGGATAGGTTGGGTGAGTGGGCAAATGCATGGCAGATGCTGTATAATGTGGATAAATGTGAGGTTATCCACTTTGGTGGCAAAAACAGGAAAGTAGACTATTATCTGAATGATGGCGGATTAGGAAAAGGGGAGATGCAACGAGACCTGGGTGTCATGGTACACCAGTCATTGAAAGTAGGCATGCAGGTGCAGCAGGCAGTGAAGAAAGCAAATGGTATGTTAGCATTCATAGCAAAAGGATTTGAGTATAAGAGCAGGGAGGTTCTACTGCAGTTGTACAGGGTCTTGGTGAGACCACACCTGGAGTATTGCATACAGTTTTGGTCTCCTAATCTGAGGAAAGACATTCTTGCCATAGAGGGAGTACAGAGAAGGTTCATCAGACTGATTCCTGGGATGGCAGGACTTTCATATGAGAAAGACTGGATAGACTCGGCTTGTACACGCTAGAATTTAGAAGATTGAGGGGGGATCTTATAGAAACTTACAAAATTCTTAAGGGGTTGGACAGGCTAGATGCACGAAGATTATTCCCGATGTTGGGGAAGTCCAGAACTAGGGGTCGCAGTTTAAGGATAAGAGGGAAGTCTTTTAGGACCTAGATGAGAAAATCATTTTTTACACAGAGAGTGGTGAATCTGTGGAATTCTCTGCCACAGAAGGTAGTTGAGGCCAGTTCATTGTCTATTTATAAGAGGGAGTTAGATGTGGCCCTTGTGGCTAAAGGGATCAGAGGGTATGGAGATAAGGCAGGGATGGGATACTGAGTTGGATGATCAGCCATGATCATATCGAATGGCGGTGCAGGCTCGAAGGGTCGAATGGCCTACTCCTGCACCTATTTTCTATGTTTCTATGTTTCCATGTATCAGGATTAGGAGGAATTCGTTTACCTAGAGAGTGGTCATTTTCTACCGCAGAACGTGAATGAGGCCAAATTATTAAATGTACTTGAGAAGGAGATAGGTCCATTTCTTATGTAAAAGGGATGAAGGGAGAAGTGGAGAAGAGGGCTTGGGGAACTGCAGTGAATGATCAGCCATTATTGTGTTGAAGGGGAGAACAGGCAGAAGGGTCAGGTTTCTATATGTTATTTTCCCATAACATCTGATTCAGTTTGATACTTGAATTGATTCTGCTGCGCCCAACTTTCTAATTCTCCACATTGAAACAAGATGCTGGTTTACAAATGAATGCACAGAGTGTTGGAGTAGCTCAGATCAGGCAGCATCTCAGAAGAACATGGATAGGTGACATTTTGTGTCGGGACCCTTCTTCAGGCAGGATGTAGTGGGGAGGGGTGGAAAAAGCTGGAAGAGAGGGCATCCAGGACAAAGCCTGGCAGTTAATATGCCAACTGAGGTGAGGAGGGCTATTTGATTGGCAGATGGTTGGTCAAAGGCCAGAGATAAAATGGCAGAATATATAAGACAGAAGGATATACGTTGCAATCCAAAGTGTTGTGAAGCTAGAGAAAGAAATGTAGGTGGAGGGGGAGGGGGAGGGGAGGGGAGAAATAGGTGCGAGTCCAGGTGGGGCATAGGGGTGAGAGGAGGGGAGGAGAGCAGTTATATGGGGGAGACCAGGGAGAGGATGGGTGGGTGGGGTGGGGTTATGTATTTATCTAAAATTGGGGAATTCAATGTTCATACCATTGGGTTGTAAGCTATCAAAATGGAATATGAGGTGTTTTTCCTCCAGCGTGTGTGTGGCCTCACTCTGGCAAAGGAGGAGGCCCAGGACAGAAAGGTAATTGTGTGATGGCAAAGGGAGTTAAAATGGTTAGCAACTGGAAGATCCAGTCAGCATTGGTGGACCGAGCTTAAGGAAATGGATTGATCAGAATACTATGAACAAAACTCTTTATTGAAATACAATTCTACTGATGTAACTTCATGTGGAATTGTTAGGATTACACTGGGAAGTGTTGGAATCCTATTTTAAGAATCTACGATTGTCATACAAATATTCTATTGATCTTATATGCCTCCCGAAAAGAAAAATAACTATTTCATATACCATCCAAGGGACACCATTTCCAGTTGTAGATTTGAGTATCAACATCACCTCACCTTGGGAACACTGGATGAGGTTGGACGAGGTGCAGGTGAACCTCAGTCTCACCTGGAAGGACTGCTGGGTTCCGTGGATGAAGGTGAGGGAGGAGGTATACACAAAATGCTGGAGTAAGAAATGGGTGACCCTTCTCAACCAGAAACATCACTCATTCCTTCTCTCCAGAGCCTGTACTGCTGACTTACTCCAGCATTTTGTATCTATCTATGGTGTAAACCAGCATCTGCAGTTCCTTCCTTCACAGGAGGTATACACAGGTCATGTGTGAACTCGCTAACCCAGGATGTTAAGCATTCAGTCCTACTCTCAAATCTAATTTACCTCGATGCAGAGTTGGTTAATTGCATGTTCTCCGGGAATTCTCAATGGTACTTGGATGCTGCCAGACACACTGAGTTACTCCAGCACAGTCTGTTTTTGGCTTGTTGCAAAGTCTTCCAATGGCATTATATTATTAATACAAGAGAAATATTAATCCCAACCCATTGAATTTTATTTCAATAGTGCAGGCACTACAAATAGTTCTTCAAAGTTATCAAGTAAATAAAAGCAAGTTTTATTTTAATTTTACATCGTTGAACCGTGTGCCTTGCCATTACTGTAAAAAAGTACTCCACACAATCCATGCATGCACAGGAAAAAGACTACATTTCAGTCAGTTTGGCTTCATTCTAGTTAGATGGGATCAATTATTTAACAGCCCCAGGGCACCACCAAACAGTTTAAAGTCTCAGTTCATTCTTGGTGTTCCCGCATTGGGATATCCCAGAGTTTCACACATCCTCCTGCAGAGTCCCAAAGCAATGTTATGCCAGCTGGTCTGTTAACACTGCCAAGAAAATTAGCACAACTTACTCCCCCCCAATTTCGAAAACTGCATTTGGGCAAATACCGTGAGTATCATTAGTATGAATGTGTATCAGCTGAGTCTTTGCATGCTAAGGTGCTAGGATAAAAATACCAACCTACAAAGAGGTTGCAATGAGAATATTCTAACTAATCCACTTCATGATTGGAATATTTTCATATTTGTCTCAAGGCTAAATGTAATTTAGGCTCAATTTCACTGCAAACGTGTGAATGGTGCTCTGGGTTGGCACATATTTTATTTTTTTCCCCGTGTTTTGCTGAGTTTCTTTATTGGCAGATACATAACTAAACCTGACATTATACGATCAGCATATTAAATGATCTGCAATTAATTATTTCACTAGGGCAGACATATTTAGACTTGAATAAAACCTGGGAATGCATTAACCCATGTTTGGCTTAGCGAGAGCTTGTTCTGCATTGTGCAGTAGTTATTTTCGGTTCTCTCATCAACAACATCATTTTGACCTCCAGGTACTGTAGGATATCCTGGAAAATCGCAGATCTTTAGTAAGAGGGTGGTGAATCTGTGGAATTCTTTGCCACAGAAGGCTGTGGAGGCCAAGTCAGTGGATATGTTTAAGGCAGAGATAGACAGATTCTTGATTAGTACAAGTGTCAGAAGTTATGGGGAGAAGGCAGGATAATGGGGTTAAGAGGGAGAGATAGATCAGCCATGATTGAATGGCGGAGTAGACTTGATAGGCCGAATGGCCTAATTCCACTCCTATTCCTTAAGTCCTTATGATCTTAAATCAGGAGTTACCTTCACCACCCACCTACTGGGACCAGGAGAGGTCATACATAGATACATAGATACATAGAAAATAGGTGCAGGAGTAGGCCATTCGGCCCTTCGAGCCTGCACCGCCATTCAATATGATCATGGCTGATCATCCAACTCAGTATCCCGTACCTGCCTTCTCTCCATACCCCCTGATCCCTTTAGCCACAAGGGCCACATCTAACTCCCTCTTAAATATAGCCAATGAACTGGCCTCAACTAACCTCTGTGGCAGAGAGTTCCAGAGATTCACCACTCTCTGTGTGAAAACATTTTTTCTCATCTGGGTCTTAAAGGATTTCCCCCTTATCCTTAAGCTGTGACCTCTTGTCCTGGACTTCCCCAACATCGGGAACAATCTTCCTGCATCTAGCCTGTCCAACCCCATAAGAATTGTGTACGTTTCTATAAGATCCCCTCTCAATCTCCTAAATTCTAGCGAGTATAAGCCAAGTCTATCCAGTCTTTCTTCATATGAAAGTCCTGACATGTCAGGATGTCTGGTGAACCTATAATGTCCTTCCTCAGATTTGGAGACCAAGACCCTGTACAACTGCAGTAGAACCTTCCTGCTCCTATACTCAAATCCTTTTGCTATGAAAGCTAACATACCATTCGCTTTCTTCACTGCCTGCTGCACCTGCATGCCTACTTTCAATGACTGGTGTACCATGACACCCAGGTCTCGCTGCATCTCCCCTTTTCCTCTCCCTTCTTCGGTCCTGGTGGAAAATTTTAGTCAAGTGAGTCAAGAGTATCCAAAACAGAATAATGAAATTCTAATGCTTTTCCAAATGTATTTTATAAATACTATGAAGACACATATTAACATGGTGCCAACACTTAGAATTTTAGCCAGAGTGCAGTTTTAAGGTCTCCTTATTAAGTTATTTTCAGACGCATGGCATAAGGTTCATAAAGGCATCAGCAATTTGCTAAAAGCTGCTAATTTCCATCTGAGGGCAAGTAGCAAAGATCACCACACCCCAGATGTACATTTCTCTAGGTTTTACACCTGCCATATCTTTTGGAAAATACTTGGTTTTCCACCTTGGTGTAAAATAATCATATTCTGGAGTTGTTATGGATGCTTGTGAGCAGATATCCCACTCTGGGGACTTAATACCACGGGGCTGAACTAACAGAAGATAGACACAAAATGCTGGAGTAACTCAGCGGGACAGGCAGCATCTCTGCAGAGAAGGATTGGGTGACGTTTTCAGTCGAGACCCTTCTTCAGACTGATGTCAAGGGAGAGGGAGATACATAGATAAGGACATGTATGGTGTGAAAGCAGGACAAAGGGAATGGAGATCAAGGAACATGTAGAATAGATCATTGTTAGCTGGCAAAAGGTAACAGCAAAGCAAACAGGGATTAAATGTAGTTGGAGACAGTAAGAATCGTCGGAGCACTGGGAAAGAGGAGGGATGGTGATAGAACTGCCCAGCAAAATATGAGGTGCTGATTCTTCAATTGGCACTGGACCTCACTCTGACAATGAAGGAAGCCCAGGACAGAAAGGTCAGTATGGGAATGGGAGGGGGTGTTAAAGTGTTTAGCAACCGGGAGATCAGGTAGGTTTAGGCAGACTGAGGGAAGGTGTTCAGCGAAACTATTGCCAAGTCTGCGCTTGGTCTCACTGATATACAGGAGTCCACACCTGGAACAGAGGATACAGTAGATAAGGTTGGAGGAGGTGCAAGTGAACCTCTGCCTCACCTGAAAAGACTGCCGGGGTCCTTGGGTGGAGATGAAGGGGGAGGTATAGGGACAGGTGTTGCATCTTCTGTGATTGCTGGGAAATGTACCTGGGGAGGGGGTGGATTGGGTGGGAAAGGATGTCGACCAGGGAGTTCCAGATGGAATGGTCTCTGCAAAAAGTGGAAAGGGATGGAGATGGGAAGATGTAGCTAGTGGTGGGATCCGGATGGAGGTGATGAAAATGCCGGAGGATTATGTGCTGTATGCGATGGCTGATGGGGTGGAAGGTGAGAACTAGGGGGACTCTATCCTTGTTACGACTGGGGGGAGCGGGAGCAACAGTGGAGCTGCGGGATATCGAGGAGACCTTAGTGAGGGCCTCATCTGTGATGGAAGAGGGGAACCCCCGTTCCCTAAAGAATTAGGACATCTCTGATGTCCTGTTATGGAACTCCTCATCTTGGGCGCAGATGCTGCGTAGATGGAGGAATTGGGAGATGGGGGATAGAGCCTTTACATGAAGCAGGGTGAGAAGAAGTGTAGTCTAGATAGCTGTGGGAGTAATAAGAGATGTTAGTTGATAGTCTGTCTCCTGTGATGGCGACGGTGAAATCAAGAAATGGTAGGGAGACGTCAGAGATAGTCCAATGTATTTAAGTGCAGAATGGAAATTAGTAGTAAAGTTAATGGTCAGTGAGTTCTGCATGTGTGCAGGAGGTCGTCAGTGTAGTGGAGGTAGAGTTTGGGGATAGAGCTCGTGAACGCCTGGAACAGGGATTGTTCGACGTACCCTACAATGAGGCAGGCATAGATGGGGTCCATGCAGGTGCCCATTGTTACGCCTTGGATTTGGAGGAAGTGGAAGGGGTCGATGGAAAAGTTGTTAAGGGGGAAGACTAGCTCTGCTAGGCGGAGGAGAGTATTGGTAGGGGGAAATTGGCTGGTTCTGCGATCGAGGAAGAATTGGAGGGCTTTAAGACCTTCCTGGTGGGGGATGGAGGTGTAAAACTGAACGAACAGTAAGTTACCCGCAATCTCTCTAAAATGTATAGTATTCTTCCTCTCGGAAATTATTAACAACCACATTCCGTACACACCTTTAAAGTCGAATCGACAAGAGTCCTGTACCGAAGAGTCCTGTTCACGCAAAAACCCTGGCTACCCTGCATGATATTAGTTGCCTGGATTATTTGTAATCTGGTCACAGAGCCAACACAAAAGAAGTCACGTAATTGTATGACCTCGGAACACTATTGGACCTGAAGCAACTCGATAGATCTGAAGGCCCAGGATTTTGCATTATTGTGTTGCACTAAATCAATGCTTGCTTCAGGGTAATCCTCCCAGTGTCAAGTTTCAGGAGCTGCTGAACAGTGCTCTTTAACATGAGACAGAAGAAGCCTGCCCACACTAAAGCCATATTATATAATTTCATACCCAACCCCAGCTATTGATTGACCACATCAATTACAATTGCGACAATGTGCTAAGAAAATTATTCCTTATTTTTGGATTGCAATGCAACCAATCTGACTTAGTGAGGACTATAGGTCTGCCCTTCAGTTCTGCTTGGAGGCAGTTGAGATTGCAGATGCTGGGATCTCTAACAAAAAAACGACAAGAGCCATCGATGGTGGTCAATGAGTCAGGAAAGACCGTGGAGAGAAATGGAAAGTCAATGTTTCGGGTTGATACCCTTCATCTATACAGGTCTCAATCTGAAATGTTAACTATCCATTTCCCTCCTACCGCACCCACTGTCCTCCAGCCACTGTCTTTATTTTCGCTTCAGCTTTTCTTCCTGTGATTTCTCCATCATGGTGAAGCTATGGCCAAGAAAACCCCTATGGATTTGCTTCCTCAGAACACTAAGGAAGTTTGACACGTCTTACCAACTTCTACAGATGCAACATAGAAAGTGTCCTGTGCAGGTAGGAACTACAGATGCTGGTTTACACCAGCAAGATAGACACAAAATGCTGGAGTAACTCAATGGCACAGGCAGCATCTCTGGAGAGAAGGAATGTGTGATGTTTTGGGTCGAGACGTGTCCTTTTGGGATGCATCACAACTGGATTTGGGAACTGTTCTGCCCAACACCGAAAGAAATTGCAAAGAGTAGTAGATGTAGCCCAGTCAATCACACAGACTACGCAACAAAAGCTTTTCACTGTACCTCAGTACACATGACAATAAACTAAATGGACTAACTAACTAACGACACACTACTTCAGAAAGCAGACAAAGTAATCAAGGATCATTTCCACCCCGTTTTTTTCCTCTCCTTTCCTCTCCTGTTGATGGGCAGAAAATACCAACGCTTGAATGTATGCACCATCCGATTCAGGAACAGCTTCTTCATTGCTCGTCCTACTACTGAACAGTCTTCCCATAAGCTACAGGTGAAGTACTGAACTCCCAACCCACCTCATTGGATTTCCCCTGTAACTGTAACACTGTAAGACTATATTCTGCAGTCTGGTATTTATCTCTCTGCCCTACCTGTTGTACATGTGTGTGGCTTGATTGGATATCAGGCAAACAAAGCTTTTCACTGTTTCTGACAATAATAATCAATACCAATACCATTCTCCCAAAGGCTCCAGATCCTAATCATCATTTGAAACTCACCAGGGATCTGATTTTTCCCCCCGACTACCATGAGCGGTGGGAGCAGCAATGTGTGGATGGAAATTATTCAGCTTGCTAACTCCGGAGAGATTGTAAGTGTATTTATTTAGAACCTACTCATGAGTTCTTGCTAGAGAAGGCACCTGGAAGAAATAATCACCTCCACACTTACAGGAAAGGCACAATGGACAAAATAGCATCCATTTTCTTCAGTTCAGTGATCCTATGTAAGGAGCAAGGTTTGAAATATCTTCCCTGGCATAATAGAAGAGCACGCAAAAATGATGCTGAAAAGAAAAGTACATTTGTTTAACTACAAATACGTATATGCAAGGCTATATTTCTATTTTTCTGTGTTTCTATATGCGCATATGCACAAGAACGCATGAATAATTTAATGCATATAGTAATTTACAATTACATTGCGTAGAGCCCAGAACTTAAAAGTGCATTTAACAATATGCAGATAGATGCTAAATGCTGAACTGGCAGCATCTCTGGAGGGAAGGAATGGGTGATGTTTTGGGTTGAGACCCTTCTGCAGACACATGCACACACACATGCAGCATACACGTACATGCACCACACACACGCGTGTGCACACACACATGCACCACACACACACACGCACCACACCACACACGCACACACATGCACCACACCACGCACGCACGTGCACAAACACATGCACAGACATACACACACATGCACCACACACGCACACACATGCACCACACACACACACATGCACCACACACACACACACATGCACCACACACACACACACACACATGCACCACACACACACACACACACATGCACCACACACACACACATGCACCACACACACACACACACACATGGACCACACACACACACACACACATGCACCACACACACACACACACACACACATGCACCACACACACACACACACACACACATGCACCACACACACACATACATGCACCACACACACACGCACGCACGCACCACACACACACACACCACACCACACACACACACACACACACACACACACACACACACACACACACACACACACACACACACACACACACACACACACACACACACACACACACACACAGCACATACACACACACGCGCAGACACACATGAAAGCTGAGCAGGAGTGGGGCCCAGGCCACTCAAACGTGCCTATCATGATCTCATCATGGCTGGTCTCTGCTGGCCTCAACTTTTCTGTGGCATTTCTCCATTACCATCAGTTCATCGATCTTTCAAACACTTATCTATCTCCATCTTAAAGGTGGAGAAACACACACATGCATAACAAGTAAAATGCACCATGAACCTGTCAGCATTTAAATTAGATACCAGAAATATGCTGGGTAAGTTCCATCCTTGCCATTAAATCACCGGTTACAATGTGCAATGCGGTGTCTTTTATCTGGGCAGGTTTCAGCATCAAGGCCAACCTTGTCAATATTGTTTCTTATTAATCAAAAGATTGAAAAATTATTCATTGCAAAGGTGGAACAGCTGTTATTTTTGTATTTTGACTGGTCACGTCCAGCACTCTCTGTTCTTCGTGCAAGGGATAATATATTTATAGTCCGGTAAAATTTATTGCTCAATTTATTGCATTATTCCTGCTGCTGCTTTGTGGGATTCAAGCTGGAATTTTCCTCGCATTTAACAGCAAGACCCTGATGTGCTCCATTATTAATGTATTGAAAATGCCAGCACTTTCCGTCAAGGGAGAAAAACCCAGCAAAATGTGAACGGACACAAATTCGATTGTGCTTGTAAAAATCTGGAGCTCTCGGTTACTCTGTCCATGAGCATAATGACGTTTCTGCATAATGCAACAACACCTGCAGAAAAAGTGTGTGGCCACAGAGCTGGAAGGCTGTGTGGGTGGCCATGCAGTAGAGAGAGTGTGCTGCCCATCTCAACATGCTTTAAGTGGAAGCAAATATTCCTTGCATGGAAACTTCCTTGCATGGAAGGCTGTGTGGGTGGCCATGCAGTGAGAGAGGGAAAGAAAGAGAGAGAAACTTACTTGTAGTTGTGAGATTACAGTAACCCTAATGAAACAACATCAGGTACTCGAATACTCCTCCCTTTCTCTTTACCCCTCTATACGGATGTCAGGGCTTATGGGGAGAAGGCAGGAGAATGGGGTTAGGAGGGAGAGATAGATCAGCCATGATTGAATGGCGGAGTGGACTTGATGAGCCAATGTCCTAATTCTGCTCCTATCACTTATGAACTTATGAACTTACCCTGCTACAGCAGGGATCTACAGATACAAGTACATAATTCCCTGAAAGTGGCGTCACAGGTAGATAGGGTGGTGAAGAAGGCTCTTGGCCTATCGGCCTTCATTAGTCATTGAATTGAGTAGAGAAGTCACAAAGCTATGAGCAGTGAAGAAGCTGTTCCTGAATACTTGACTTTCCAATATTCACAATCCTGTCATAAAATAGGCTCCAAATAGTCAAACATATTGACCCAGAAGCTGCTGATACAAAATACCTAAGACAGAACACTTAAACTATACAAACAGTACAATCAAGTCTGAAGAAGGGTCTCGACCCAAAACATCACCCATTCCTTCTCTCCAGAGATGCTGCCTGTCCCACTGAGTTACTCCAGCTTTTTGTGTCTATCATATTGACGTTTAATATAATAGTTATGTTATTAAAAAATAATTATATTCAACTTCGGTAGATTTGCTGCCTTACAGCTCCAGAGATGTGGGCTTGATCCTGACTACAGATGCCGTCCGTACGGAGTTTGTACATTCTCCCTGTGACCATGTGGGTTTTCTCTGGGTGCTCTGGTTTCCTCCCATACTCCAAAGAAATACAGGTTTGTAGGTTAATTAGCATCGGTAAAAATTGTAAATTGTCCCAAGTGCTTAGGGTAGTGCTAGTGTAAGGGGTGATTACTGGTCGGTACGACCTCAGTGGGACGAAGGGCCTGTTTCTGGGCTGTATCTCTAAAAGTCTAAAAGTCTAAATTAAAGTCTAAATAAATTGAAGCTTAATATAATATCTGCCCACTTATGCATACGTGTGCATGTGTGTGAACACAGGGCAGATGTTAGGAATTCTTAACATTTTATTCCCACCTTAAACATATACCATTGACGATGCAAATTTTGATTGAAACTGATTTAGATCCTGTTGCGAAAGAGCAACAGTGCTCTAAATACTGGAGGAGTTTGACCATGTGGACTATAATACCAAACTCAAGCCTTTTCAAGATTAAATATTGTGGCAAAAGAGCTGACCTGGACAGTGGACAGGAGCAAGGGGAGGGGGGAGTGGAGGCATGGACTGAATCTGTTTGTTCAGATGGGAGGAATGGCTGCGGGTGGTGGGAGAAGGTGCAAACCTTAGTCTCCGATCAAAAGAAAATCCCTAATGATAATTATTAATGACAGACTAAACATAAAGTGTTGGAGTAACTCACCGGGTCAGGCAGTAACTAGGGAGGGAATGGATGAACAATGTTTTGGATTGCTACCCTTCACAGATGCTGCTTAACCCGCTGAGTTACTTTAGCACTTTGTGTTTGGCTCAAGATTCCAGCATCTGCTGTGCCTTTTCTCTCCATTTAGACTTTAGATTTTAGACTTTAGAGATGCAGCACATAAATATGCCCTTCAGCCTACCAGTCCACATCGAGCAGTGAGAACCCCATACACTAGCACTATTCTATGCACTAGGGGCAATTTTCTATGTTGTCCATCTAAGTTAGTCCCATTTACCCACTTGTGGCCCATATCCTTACAAACCTTTCTGATCTATGTACCTATCCAAATATCTCTTTTAAATATTGTTATTACCTGTTTCTACTACTTTTTCTGGCAGCTCATTCCATATGCCCACCACCCTCTGTATGAAAATGTTGCCCCTTAAGATCTTATCAGTTTTCCCCTCTAACTTTAAACCTGTGCCGTAGTTCTTGATTCCCCTACCCTGTGACAAAAACTGTGTGCATTCTGTGTCTATTCACATCATGATGGTATACACATCATGATTATAGATTCCCCTTCAGCCTCCTGTGATCAATGAATAAAGTCCTAGCCTGCCCTTATTCTCCCTGTAGCTGAGTCCTGACAACATTCCCGTAGTTCTTCTCTGCATCCTTAATGGCATTGTTCCTATACCTGGGGGAGCAAAACTAAACAGAGTATCCAAATGCAGCCTCCCAAATGTCTCGTACAACTGCAACATAACTTCACAATTTCTCTACTCAATTCATGACTGATGAAGGCCAATAGACCAAAAGCCTTCTTCACCACTCCTTCTTCCTGCGATGCCACTTTCATGCAACAATGTACTTGTAGTTGATGATTCCTCTGCTGTAGAGGGGTGTAGAGGAGTAAAGAGAAAGGGAGGTTAACATACATAGATACATAGACAATAGGTGCAGGAGTAGGCCATTTGGCCCTTCGGGCCAGCACCGCCATTCAATGTGATCATGGCTGATCATCCACAATCAGTACCCCGTTCCTGCCTTCTCCCCATATCCCATGATTCCGCTAGCCCTAAGAGCTCTATCTAACTTTTGAATGCATCCAGTGAATTGGCCTCTACTGCCTTCTGAGGCAGAGAATTCCACAAATTCACAACATTTTATGTGAAGTCATTTGTCCTCATCTCAGTTCTAAGTGGCCTACCCCTTATTCTTAAACTGTGGCCCATGGTTCTGGACTCCCCCAACATCAGGAACATGTTTCCTGCGTCTAGCGTGTTCAAAAAGGTTGGGAACCCCTGCCTCTAGCGTGTCCAATCCCTAAATAATTTTATATGTTTCTATAAGATACCCTCTCATCCTTCTAAATTCCAGTGAATACAAGCCCAGTCGCTCCATTCTTTCATCATATGACAGTCCCGCCATCCTGCGAATTAACCTTGTGAACCTGTGCTGCACTCCCTCAATAGCAAGAATGTCATTTTGCTCAAATTTTAGTTTCTCTGAGAGCCTGATGTTGTTTCATCAGGGTTAGTGGAATATAATGCCCATGTAAAAATACTTCATTACTAAATAACAAGCACTTCTTTTATTTAGTAAAAAAATTCTCATTAGGATTTCCCCTGCAGCTGGCAGTAATTTAATTACTGATCCAGAAAGAACAGTTCATGTGGTTATTCGTGTATCTAATGCTCTTCCATCTTGAAACCAGTTAGCAAACAATTGTTCAGTACATGCTAAAGAAAATGCACAACAAAATGCACTTTAATAAAGGCAAGGTTACACTGCCAAGGGGAAGCAAGTGCTTCAAAAAATGTAAAGGCTCTGTCTCACTGGTTTGAGGTCATTGGCGGTGAAGCGCGGCGTCGCCGGAAGAGGGGACCGCACGGCAACCGCGAGAGCGCCGCACGGATGCTGCGCGGGGGCCAAGTGATCTTCGTACAGGCCGGTTCCACGAGCTTGGAAAGTGTTTTAAGCCCCTGTCCCATTTAGGAGACCTAAACAGCAACATCTGGTGACCTTGCCCGTCACCCAAAAAAAAATCAAGGTCGAGGTGACCTGCAACCTCCTACCACCTCCCATGCATATGTTGAAAACCTTCCTCAACTGAAGAAAACTGGCTTCGACTAGACCTGCGACTAAAAAATTATTGATTTTTAAAATGGCAACCTATTTTTAGTCAAGGCCGGTTTTAAACATGATGAAAAAATAGCAGCAACCTAGATGAAGCCTCGACCACGCGGAAACAACTTTCGATCATTAGGGAGAGTGACCAAAACCTCCGGTGACCTCATGGAAACCTTGGGTGGTGGGCAAGGTCACCAGAGGTTGCTGTTTAGGTCTCCTAAGTGGAACACTCTGTGCAGATGTTGCTAATTGAGAAAACATTGGTTGGTAGCTGAACATAATATTTCTGACCGAAAAAATAGAGTGTATTCAAATATGATTTGACAGGAAATGCTTTAAAATATTTTGTTTCTGTGTAGGCGGCAGCTGGCTTTAGTTCCTAAACCTAATAAATTACAAAGTGGTGTTTGACTGAAGATGCTTTACTCCAATATTGATGTGTCATACTCCATGTCACCCGATGATATACTTTGTCTATGTAATCAGTTTAGTTCAGTTTAGTTTAGAGATACAGCCTGGAAAAAGGCCCTTCGGCCCATCAACCAGCAATCCGCATACACTAGCACTATCCTACACACACTAGGGGCAATTTACCATTATACCAAGCCAATTAACCTACAAACCTGTACGTATTTGGAGTGTGGGAATTTCTGAGAAATCCTAGGTAGGTCAAGGGAGAATGTACAAAGTCAGTACAGACAGCACCCATAGTCAGGATTGAACCTGGATCTCTGGCACTGTAAAGCAGTAACTCTGCCGCTGTGCCACCATGCCATCCTCATAGAGTCATAGATTCTTGCAGCATGTAAACATGTCCCATAGCCCAACTTGCCCACACCGGCCAACATGTCTCATCTACACTAGTCCCACCCACCTAAACCAGTCCTATCCATGTACCTGTCTAAATGTTTCTTAAATGTTGCAATACTACCTGCCACAACTACCTCTTCCAGCAGCCCGTTGTCTAAACTATGTGGAGCCTGGCCAGGAGGGTCCCCTCTGTTATATATGTATGTCCTCACGCGTGTATTATCCTGATATGGTGCGCCATATCAGGGCAGGTCATCAGGGGATTGCGTTTTCAGGGCTGCTTACCAATTCCCTCAGTGGTGAGGAGTACAAGGGGTCAGTGTGTGGTTGACCCCAACCCCAACTCAGGAAGTGAGATTAGTGCTTTATCACCCTAATTGTGTGTAAAAGGTACCCCTTAGGTTCCTATTAAATCTTTCCCCACTCACCTTAAACCTATGTCCTCTGGTTCTGGATTCCCCTACTCTGAGCAAGAGCCCGTGCATCTATTCCTTTCATGATTTAGTACACCCGTATAAGATCACACTCAGCCCCTTAATGTTTATCCAACCATTCAAATCCTGCTTATAGAAAGAACTTTGGCCCCATCCGCACTGAGGAAATGTTGACCTCAATGTCGCTTTGCACAACGATCGATTTGTAATGCAATCTGAATTGAAGAAGTTTAGCTTAGTTTAGAGATCCGCATGGAAACAGGCCCTTCAGCTCACTGAGTCCGCACCAACCATTGACCACGCATTCACACTAGTTCTATGTTATCCCATTTTCGCATCCAGTCCATGCACATTAAGGGCAACTTTTTTTTACAGAGGACAATTAATCTACAAAACTGTACGTCTTTGGGATGAGGGAGATACTGGAGCACCCAGACAAAACCCACATGATCACAGGGAGAATGTGCAAGCTCCATTCAGATAGCACCAGAGGTCAGGATCGAACCTAGTTCTGTGGCACTGTGAGGCAGCAACTCTTAGCAGCTATGCCACTGTGCTGCCCTGATTAAAAGAGCCTGTTTCTGGGTTGTATCTCTCTATTGAAAAGGAAAGTTGTTGGATGTCTCAGCGAGTTTAAGAAATCCTTAGTGCCTGGTGAGACATCTCCCAGGCTGCTAATGGAAACGTTAGGAAGCAATAGTCATGGTTGACAGATTTTTTCATCTTTGCTTGCTGCAAGTGAGATGCCAGGCAAGTGGAGGACAACAAATATGTAACCTTTATTCAAGAAGGGCTGCAGTCCTGGGGGTCTAATTTCAATGATATGGTAGTTATTGTAAAAAAAATCAGAGGTACTTAGAAAGGCAGAGATTAACCAAAGACGTCCAGCATGGCATTCTAAGGGGGAGTGCATGTCTGAGTAAATTGACTGAAATTTTTGAAGAGGTGGCACGTTGGCACAGCAGTAGAGTTGCTACCTTACAGCGCCAGAGACGTGAGTTCGATCCTGACTATGAGTGCTGTCTACACGGTGTTTGTACATTCTTCCTGTGACTGCGGGGGTTTCCGGGTGTTCCGGTTTCAGCCCACACTCCAAAGACGTACAGGTTTATGGGTTAATTTGATTTGGTAAGTTGTAAAAATTGTCCCTAGTGTGTGTAGGATAGTGTAAGTGTATGGGAGTGATCATTGGTCGGGGAGGATTCGGTGGGACAAAGGGCCTGCTTCTACGCTGTACCTCGAAAGTCTAAAGTAAAGTCTAAAGTTAACAGAAGTGAAGAGGGCAGTGCTGTTAACAGAATCTGACTGGATAGACTGGGTTTAAAATGGAGAGGAGGAGGGGACCTGATTGAGGAATATGAGGGGCAATCAGGATATATATTGGGAATAGTTTCCTGGTTGCAAAGGCACCTGTTGGTTCAGGGTAAGGGGTAAGAGGTTTAGCGGAGATCTGAGGAGAAATCCGAAATACACTGCCTAATGGAATGATGGAACAAGGTCCGCTCAAGCATTTAAAGAGTGTCTGGTCGAGTACTCTTAATCATCAAGATATAGAAGACAATGAACCAAATGCCTATAAATGGGATTAGGGTGGATGAATACTTGATACTCAGCAGAGAGGTGTTGGGCTTGTTGTGGTGCTGAATACTTCATAGTATTCATTTGTTGCTTATCTATTGGGAGTAGTAATGTAGGATTAGTGTAAATGGGCAGCAGAGACTCAGTGGGCTGAAGGGCCTGTATCTGTGCCGTACCTCTCTGTGACTCTCAAGCTTATTTCAAACAAAGTGCACATCATCTGTTATCTCACACATTTCCCTGAATCTTGCCAGCGTGGCACAGTATTAACAAGCTTAGGGAAGCCAAATGAATTCGATGAGAAAATTAGATGATTAGATTGCCTCTTCCAATGTTTATTTAATGCAATTCTCTGACTAGGCTGGAACAATTTTAACATGAATCAAAGCAAAGGCAAATTCCCTTCCAATGTGTTGATGCTGTAGTTCTTGGACTATTCACCCATGTGTCCTCCATTCCCCACAGTTCTGCTCTCACCCAGAACAGACTTTCCCTAGTTCTCACCTTTCGTCCTACAGACCTCTGCATCTAATACATAATTTTACTTCGGAGTCACGTGAGTGACTACGTGAAGAAGACCCGTCAGGGCGCATGCGCGTCATTACATCGGTCGCATTGGCGCAGACAGGCTGGGAGGAACAGAGTCCTCCAGCGGTAAGTTTGAAAAATCCTGCAGGTAAGTTTAAACTTACTTTTCAGGTTGTCCGTTGCAGGAATCTCTTCTCGCAGGTTCCTGCTGGATATCGAATTGAGCATTCCCCGGTGGACCACGGGGAAATTGTTGACCGCGTGGATGCCGGCTTCGGACCGTGGGAGTGCGGTAGCAGGCGGCCGGTGGGTTTTGCTGGTTGAGTCGCGGACAGAACGGTCCGCGACTCCCAAGGTTAAATTCGGGCCGCGGCGTTTTGTCGACCGCGGGTTATGCAAGCTACGGTCACTGCGGGTGGCTGTTGGGCTTGTTATTTCGATTCGCTGACAGGCAGGTCAGCGACTCCTGAGATGTGTTTTAAATATGGGCCGCGGGGTTCTCTAGACCACGGGGATACTGGCTACGGTCCGCGGTAAAGAGGAGTCGGTGGCCGTCGGACTCCCGAGGGTGTTCGGGGTGCAGACTGAGCGTGGTCGTCGGGTTACTACACGACTCAATGAGGCAGGGACCCCGACTTTGGCAGCCCATATGAGTCTAAGCTATGTGGAGCCTGGCCAGGAGGGTCCCCTCTGTTAGATATATATGTCCTCACGCGTGTATTATCCTGATATGGTGCGCCATATCAGGGCAGGTTATCAGGGGATTGCGTCTTCAGGGCTGCTTACCAATTCCCTCAGTGGAGAGGAGTACAAGGGGTCAGTGTGTGGTTGACCCCCAACCCCAACTCAGGAAGTGAGATTAGTGCTTTATCACCCTTATGTGTCTGTGGCAGTAGCATTTTCTGCTAATTCTGTGGAGGTTTCAGGTCTAGGTCCAAGCTGGCCTTCAAGGAGAATTTACAATTCACGCATCCCGGCAGTGCTGCCCTCCAAATTAAGGACGAACGCAATTTTGGGAAGCGTTCAAAAGGGTAGACATTATAGTTACCACTTGGTCACATTGTGACTATCATACCAAGACAGATGATTATCATTTACTCAATTAAGGAAATGGGAAGCTTTGTTGAGCTGTATTATCAGTCACCTGTGGGAGTTACACCAGGTGGCGTCATAGTAATTCTGCTCATTAAAGGGACTGTGCACGTTTTTTTCCACAAAACGCAGGATTATTCATATTAAAAGTAAATAAATCCCAGGTTTAACTGGGATGGGCGTCTTCATTCACATAAATGTCTTTGCCTATGACAAATAACTGTTAAGTTTTGTTCCAGCATTTCCCACTATGTCTGATGTACGGGGGCCAGAGGCGCTCCAATTCTTCCCTATAGACGGCGTTGGCATCGGGAAGGAGCACGATTTGGAGTCGCTAGCACATGCAGCCTGTTTGGGGAAGGAGGATACCAACAGAGCATCGATTTGCATGGCTAATCCTGGCGGCTGCTGTAGGCAGCAACGTGACAACCCCAACTCAGAGTGAGTGCCAAGCCTGGGGTATCAATGTCAGACAACATTGCGTCTCGTTGCAATCCAACAACGTTCCATATTAAGGCATGTCAGGCAGCAACACCCAGTAAAGGGTTGCAAAATTCCTCCCACTCAAGGGTCGGAGTGGTCGAGAGAGTGCTACAGGAGGATGCACATGTGCCTGAAGCAACACCTGTTTGCAGGGTTGCCATTCCTCCCACTTGGTGCACCACAGTGGTCGAGATAGTGCTAAAATACATGCACACATGCCTGAGGTGACACTTAGTAAAGGGTTGCCAAAATTTCTCCCACTCAAATGGCGGAGTGGTCGAGAGAGTGCTACAGGAGTATGCACATGGGCCTGAAGCAACACCTGTTTGCAGGGTTGCCATTACTCCCACTCGGTTCTCCGTAGTGGTCGAGATGGTGCTAAAATACATGCACACAGGCCTGGGGCAGCTCCTGTTGCAGGTTGCATAATTCCTCCCACGTGGATGTATAGTGGATGAAGATGGAGCCACACACATATGTGATAAGATTGTGGGGAATGGAGTCGAACAACATGCTTGGTACAGAGGCATGTACAAGCAAATGGAGGAGATGAATGGTGATACCTGCTTCAGCTTCGATTAGTCCCACTCTAAAAGAGTGTCTAAGGTTAGTATGGATTAACTCCAAACAGGAATCCAAACATGGCTATGTGCCGGGATCCCATGCTGAATGCATAAGGCACGACGATCGCATGAGGGAAAGCAATGGGCTTTGCCTCTAAAATTGCTGCTCAGTCGCTGATTGCTGATCCATCCAGAGAAATCCAAATTAACACCTGACTATTTGGGTCACAATTGATTCAATTAAGTGACTCTGCCCAGGGAAAAAAGGGTAGAGCTAATTGACAGCAGTATCAAGCTAATTGAGGCATTAAGGATACATTCAGGTCATTATAATAGACCTATGCAGTTATCAGTAAAGGCTATTTCTGATTTGCAATGGTGGATTCACCATGTGTCCAGGAGTTATAGCAAGGTAATGCTTGACCAGCCTTCCATGATTTTGCAGATGAATGTCAGTGCACTCGGGTGGGGTGTCACGGATACGAGTTTCAGCTGTGGAGGCAGATGGACTGAGCAAGAGGCATCGCTTCTGCAGACATGGGCAATTAACTATTAAGAGGTTTTTATGGATAAGGCTTATTGCTCTAACAAATGTAATCTGCATGTTCAGTTTCAGATTGACAATACTACGCAAGTGGCATATATATATTAATCACATCGGTGGAATCAAGTCGGTATTTTGTGACAGATTGGCTAATCAAATTTGGGCCTGGTGCATTGAAAAAGATATTTCAGCTATTTATCTACCAGGTAGATTCTACATAGTAGCAGACGCCAAGTCACGAAAGTTCCATGACAACATAGATTGGAAGTTGAACCAGGAGGTGTTCAATAATATAGTACTTGTATATGAATGCCAGATATCGATTTGTTTTGCATCAAGGTTCAACCATCAGCAGCCTAAATAGGTTTCATGGGAACCAGACCAGGTGGCAGTTGCAATTGATACTTTGACGTTACATAGGGGTGGTATGTTTTATATATTTTCCTACCAATTTGCCTAATAGGTCGGAGTCTGCAAGAAATCAAGCAGGATGCCGCTTTGGGGGTGCTTGTAATACCTAATTGGCCGAATTAAGCATGGTTCCCTTTGATGTTACAGTTAGGGATCCAACCTCTTTTTGGTGGTTCCCAAGCGTAGGAATTGACTGGATCATCCGCTAACATGGGAAAGTCATCTGTTATGTGATCGTATTGACTTGTTAATTTGCAGGTTTCAAGAAGGCCATACCTGGAGCAAGGACTGTCTGGGTGAACGGTGGACATGCTCACTGTAGCCTGGAGAAAGAGTACTCAAAAGGGGTATATTACTTATGTAAAAAATGGGAGCAATATTGTGTACAAAATAATATTGACTATAGTACTGCAGGTATTGTGGATATTTTAGAGTTCCTGTTGACACTCTACGATGATGAGGGGCTCAGTTATAGCACCATTAATACAGCTTTAAGTGCTTTGTCATCGTATGGTTTTGATGGGGTCAGGAAAGATCCTATTGAGTTTCATCATATCATAGCTGGATTGATGAAAGGAATTTCAACTCTAAACCTCCTAAACCCAGGTAAATGGCGATCTGGGATGTAAGTGTGGTCCTCAAGATGCTTCGACAGTAGGTTCCTGTCATGTCTCTGAATTTGCCAAACTAATCATGAAAGTGGTTATGCTCATGGCATTGGTTCAGCATAGCAAGTGCAGATTTTGCAAAAACTTCTGCTAGACAGGATGGAAGTGCAGCAGCAACGTCGTGGGCTATGGCTATGGATGTTCACAGCGGCCATTTTTTTATAGGTGCCGGGTGGTCAAATTAATTATTTTTAAAAAAATTTACCATCGGCCGATCGGAGAGAGGCTGTTTGCAAATTCAGTATTAAATCATGTTTAGTTTTCCCTGGGATAGAGCGGTTACTGTTTGTTTTGATTATTCAAATCAATTGTTACCGACAAGGTAAGAGAGTTAACCAGTTCAAAGAAAGGGTTCCGTGTATCTAGGAATGTCTTGGTAGAGCCTTTGATAGAGAACCTAAGTTTTTCAAGTTTCAGATTGTAAAGCACCTCCTTAATCCAATGGGCGTGTGTCGGGGGACAGGTGAGCCTCCAACTAAGCAAGATCAGTCTCTGGGCTAACAAGGTTGTAAAAGCTAGGACCCGTTTCACCGCAACAGCGAGGTTGGTACTGGGAGGGGTACCGAAAATGGCTGACATTGGATTTGGAAGAATAGTCTGGTCATAAGCTCTGCTTATCAATTCAAAAGCACTCCTCCAAAAGGCTGCTAGCTAAGGGCAAGACCAAAACATGTGGCTATGGTTGGCAGGAGATTGACTACATCTGTTACAGGTATCATTGACAGCTGGGTACATTCTAACTAATCTTGCATTTGTATAGTGGACTTTGTAAAGGACTTTGCATTGGATTAGGCCATGACGAGCGCATATGGAAGAAGAGTGGATCAAATACAAGGCAGAGTCCCATTGCTGGTCTGTTAATTGCGTATTCAGCTCTCCCTCCCATGCAGCTTTTAATGAGGTATGAGGTTTTAATAAAACCGACCCTAGCAAATTATACAAAATAGAGATGCATTTCTTCCGATTGGGGTCTAAAGCTAAGATGATATCAGTCAGGGTTTCAGGAGGGCGATTTGGGAAGTAGGGAAATGTCTTCTTCACAAAATCCCTAATCTGGAAAAACCCAAAAAGGTGGGAATTTGGGAGGTTGTAGTTAGAGGAGAGCTCCGCGAAAGATGAGAAGATACCATCCTTATATAGGTTTTTGATACTACTGATGCCATTGCTATGCCAGGTTTTAAATGCGTGGTCTATACTTGAAGGTTTAAAAATGTGATTTTTAAGCAGTGGGGTCAAGATGGAAGGACCCTGTAAACCGAGGTTTTTCCTAAATTGACTCCATATCTTGAGCGAAAGGGACACAATTGGGCCTGCACCCACAGATGTTATAGAAAGGGGGAGTTGGAAGCATAGGACAGACCGCAATGGGAGACGTGAACTCGCCTTTTCCATATATACCCAGATCGGTGGGTGCTCGCAATCAACATTCATCCAATACAGGAGTTTTTGCAAGTTAGCTGCCCAGTAGTATCGCCTAAAATCAGGGAGGGTCAAACCGCCATCACTCTTAGGCGACTGCAGTATCGCCTTTCGGATTCTGACCGGTTTGCTACCCCATAAGAATTTAGATATTGTCCTTTCTAATTTGTCAAAAAAAGATTTGGTGATAAGTATGGGGACATGCTGGAAAAGATACAGTAATTTGGGTAGGACAACCATCTTAACCAGATTTATCCGGCCCACGAGGGATAGAGGTAAGACTGACCAGCGATTAAAATCTTTTTCGGCTTTCTCAACCCGAGGCAAAAAGTTTGTGCAGAACATATCAGATAAGGGTATTGTGATAAAAACGCCGAGATAGCGAAACCCATCCTCTGCCCTTTTGAGGAATTTAAGTGTGAGATTTCTAATTTCACATTTCTGGGCTACACATTTTACTTTTCATTTATGAATCAACTTAATACTTTCAATTAATTCTTATTTTACATTTCCAAGCTTGATATTTAAAAAAAAAAAAATCCAAGGAATTAGGGTGGCACAGTGGTAGAGTTGCAGCCTCACATCCCAGAGACCCGGCTTTGAACCTGAGTCTGGGTTGCTGCCTGTGTGGAGTTTGTACGTTCTCCCTGTGACCACGTGGGTTTTCTCTGGGTGCTCCTAAATCTCCTAAATCTCAGATGTGTAGGTTTCTCAGTTAATTGGCTTCTGTATGATGGCACTAATGTGTGGTAATGGATGTGTGAGTGGGATAACATAGAACTAGTGTGAACAGGTGATCGGTTGTCAGTGGGCTGATGTGCCTGTTTCCATGCTGTACTTCTAATCTCTAAACTAAACTAATCTAAAATAGAAATTGCAAGCAATACTTGGTTTTGTCATATTGCCAGCTCTGTTCCTTGTCAAACATATTCTTTATTTTATTATGTATCACTTCACAATTCCATAGACATACTGTATATAAAACATTAATTATGTATAGGAAGGAACTGCAGATGCTGGTTTAAATCGAAGATCAACACAAAAAGCTGGAGTAACAGGCAGCATCTCTGGAGAGAAGGAATGGGTGACATTTTGGGTCAAGACCCTTCTTCAGACTGGCTGTGCAGTGCTTTTTGGCCATGAAATGAACTACATAAACACCGTTTCCTTTTTTTAATGGATTAAAATGAGAATTTACACAAAAACCTTGTCACTTCACGCCATCACTGTAAATAGATTGTCAAATGGTTGTGAAAGACCAAGCTGACCGTGGAGAGTGAAGCATGCCCTTGAAGAAATCTAATGCCGCTTGATTCCAATGTCAGCTTGGTTCACTTGGGTAAGATTAAAAATGTCTCGCATTCTTCACAACCTGAAACTGCTGTTGCCCGAGTTAGATTACAAACCACAAACACAATGGTTCAATGGTTCTTTATTTGTCACATATGTAACTGCTCAGTGAAATTCTTATTGCATATATTACACATGCAGGGGCTGTCATTTTTGGTGCCGTTATTCAAAGACTGGTCGATCTGCGCTTTCGATGTACTGGAGCCGATGTACTGGAGCCGTTCCTGCAGACCGGGGATGTCTCTCGCAGCTGACCTTGACGCCGCTGCAGGCATTATCCCCGTTCACCCTCCTACCGGTCAGTCCCTGTGATAGGAAGGAACTGTAGGTGGTTTATACCAACGAAAGACACAATGTGCTGGAATAATTCAACATGTCAAGTAGTATCGCAGGAGAAAAGGGATAGGTGACATTTCAACGAGACCCTTCTTCACTCTCTGGCAACTCATGGATTGCATGTGATCTAACTGCTCTAAGCATTAAAGACTTTTTAAAGCCATTAACAGGTCTCACAGTTTTGACAGAACCTGATACTATGACTCCAGCTTTGCCTTTTGTCAGGGGAGGTCTGGAGGGCAAAGTCTTCTGCCCTACATTACCTGAAGCCTCATCACTGCTGTGATCCTTTTGTCAGGGATGAAGGTGTGAGGATCAGTGAGACCAATCCTCCACATCCATTGCTGGTAAGTGCAGGCAGGTGAGATCCACAGACTGTGACTCTGGGCAATGAGCCATATCCAGGAACTTGCTCTATGGGGAGCTGCCAGCATGAACCGGTGATGATGAACTAGCAAGTTGTGGGCACAGTTCAACTGTTCACCTGGTTCTCACTAAATTTAGTTCAGTTCATTGCTTATCGATTTGTTTTATTTTTGAATTTGTGTTGTTGTGTTTGTAAGTCAGTTAAAACATCCACTATTAATTAGTTTCTTGCATCACTGTGTTAAAGATTTTTAGTTGCCAGCTAATTGTTGCTTTCATGAATTTAATTCGTTGGTGAGTGTCTGACCAGAAAGATGCATTTGTTGAGCTGCACAAATAATGTCTTAGACTTCCTGCAGCTTCTTATAGCTGAATTGAACAATCGAAGTGCATCAGGACACCTGATGACTTCAAATGGCTTTTGTCTTTGCAAGTCAATATTACAGACATATCCCTCCCCCATCCTGATTCTCTGATTATTTTGACTGTTCCTGATTACATTTTAATGATTGTATGCCTCATTGTCATCTTCCCTTCAGCTAACAATGATCTATTCTACATTGTCTTTGATCCTTCAATTTCACACATTACCCGTCCATATCTCTATGTCTCCCCCTCCTTTCAGTCTGAAGAAGAGTCGATGGGCTGAGTTACTCCATCATTTTGTGTCTATTTACAGTAATAATAAATCTAAAAAAGACACCAAGTGCTGGAGTAACTCAGCAGGTCAGGCAGCACCTCTAGAGAACATGGATAGGAGACGTTTCAGGTCCAGACCCTTCCTGCCTGAGCTGCTGAGTTACTCCAGCACTTTGTGTCCCTTTTGTTTCAGTTCCTTGTTTGTAAATAATAAATTTAGGTTTGAATAAAAAAATCTACATGTCATATCATTACACATTCAATACCAACTGGGTTTTCAGAATGCAGATAATAAAAAATTTGAGGCTACACTATATAGCGTGTCAAAAGAGTTAAAAACAATCTGATAAGATGCTTCAGAGAAAACAACAGACTGGAATACAACCATTTAGAGTCGTAGAGTGTCATGTAGTGTGGAAACGAGGCCTTCGGCCAAACTTGCCCACAAGGCCTTCGGCCAACATGTCCCAGCTACACTAATCCCACGTGACCGCATTTGGCCCACATCCCTCCAAACCTGTCTTATCAATGTAAATTTGACACTAGTTTCATCTGGAACTCCAGTCTCCAAAATTGCCTCATGACTATTAATTAGAGCTACCCTCAGGGCTAATGCTGCAACAAGAGCATTAGTCTTTTAAAAGTTAGGCCAATTTAGCTCCAAGTTAATGATTAAATGATGCTTTGCATATTCTGTGGCCTACATTAACATAAATGCCTCAAAACATTTGGTGTGGAGCAGCTGGGGCGTCACGGTGGTGCAGCGGTAGAGTTGCTCCCTTACAGTGTTTGCAATGCCGGAGACCTGGATTCGATCCCGACTACGGGTGCTGTCTGTAGGGAATTTGTACATTCTCCCCAGCGTGGGTTTTTTCAGAGATCTTCGGTTTCCTCCCACACGCCAAAAACATACAGGTATGTAGGATATTTGGCCGTGTATATCTAGATTTCCCCTAGTGTGTGTAGCATAGTGTTAATGTGCAGGGATCGCTGGTCGACCTGGACTAGGTGGGCCGAAGGGTCTGTTTCCACGCTGTACCTCTAAATTAAACTAAACTAAACCTGTTGCCCACAGCACTAATGCCTACTCTGATCTCCTGCAAACATCTGTGAAATAGAACAAAGGAGACGAGAGGGAGCACAATGATGGTTTGCACAGAGAATCGTGTGTGAAAACAGGATTTGTTTTGTTTCCCGAAGACAGTCACAAAAAGCTGGAGTAACTCTGGAGAAAAGGAATAGCTGTCACGTCGTTCATACTGGTCATTAGGAAAGGCATCATCAGATCTAGACCATAGAATAGTACAGCACAGAAACGGGCCCTTCAACCCACAAGGTCTGTGCTGAACACGATCCCTAGTTAAACTGGTCTCATCTGTCTGTACATGATCCATATCCGTCTACTCCCTGCATAAACACAAAATGCTGGAGTAACTCAGCGGGACAGGCAGCATCTCTGGCGAGATCCTTCGGGTCGAGACCCTTCTTCAGACTGATGTCTGAACCAGATTCTTCAGTCTGAAGAAGGGTCTCGATCCGAAACATCACACATTCCTTCTCTTCAGAGATGCTGCCTGACCTGTTGAGTTACTCCAGCAGTTACCCCTTCCTTTGGGAAATCCTTGGATGTGCTAAAGTGATGCACACACAGAAGTGTGCCAGACAGTATTCCACTGGGTGCTGCTTGGCCCATGATTTCTAACAGGATCACGTTAAAAGAACTTTTCCATTATTTACTCCTAATCTATAACATGTCTTATAACATGTCCAATTTGCCTTGAGCAAAGCTACAGGAAAAATGCTAATTTAAATTTAGGTAATATGGTAATTTACTCAGGTACTGTATTTTTTTAACTGAACTGATAAAATGACGCTCCATCTGCTCACTCCAGAGGGTGCAGGAGATTTTAAGGCACTGTTTCATATTAGAGATGGATGCTGCCAGTAGTTTCCAGTCCCTTAACATAAAACCTTTAAATACAGACCAACTGGTCAGAGTTGCCTCACTGATTATGGGAGCTTACTCTCAGTAAATTGGTTACCAGGTGTCCAAAGTTGCAAGAGTGACTTTACTTCAAAGGATGTGCATCTTGTGTGACAGAATGTCATGACATTATACAGTAGTCCAGCATGGAAACAGACCATGTGGCCTAAATCATCTGTGCCATCTTGTGGGCATCTTCCCATATTAAACCCTGTAGTTCTGCTCTACCTAATACTAACACACATATGTTACACACCACTCGGATCTATAATCCAGTCCAGGTTTTGCCATACAGTCACCATATATTACTAACGTTTCCAGCACTAGAGGTTAGTCGGGATGTAGTCACAGTGGTGACAACATGCAGTGTAACTTTATAATATTGTAATTAACTTGTTGGATCGTTGCTTGGAGTTTTTGTTAATAGCTCTACAAACCCATCTCCCCGCACTTGGTCCACAGCTCTCCTTGCTTAAGTGACTCAATTAGTCATCCATACATTTAAAGTAGTTGGTTAGATTTGTTTATTGACACGTGTACTCAGCTACAATGAAAGTATTTTTGTTGCATGCTAACCAGTCAGAACACCATCAAACACTTACAGTATCCTCGTGCTTTTAGTCTCCCCACATTCCCATCAGCTCCCCATAGATTCCACCATTCACTTATACTTGTCGTGAAAATTACAGAGGCTAATTCACCCACCAAGTCACATGTCTTTAGGATGGGGGTGTGGGGGGGGGGGTGTTGGAGGGGGGACTGGGGGGAGAACTGGATCTCATCCAGTACATTCACATCTTTACATCTCAATCTTCATAGTTGAGAGTTCTCCACTTATACTGGTAAGCAAAATATTGTTCAAAATCAATGCCTAGAGCACATTGCCAAGTATTTGCTCATAGGTATTAAAGGGGCATTAAGAGACAAAAGACAGCTAGAGAGATTTGATGAAATTTTCCTTGAGGCCTTAATAGTTGAGGGCGTTGCTGAGAATCGTGTAGCAGTTAAATGAAGGATTCTTCAAGTGGGGGTTATAATTAAAAGGATTGTAGACAACTCAGAGAGTTGAAGACTTGGAAGAGTTTAGAGGGTGAAAGGGGCATCCCATGGTAAGGGTTGATAATAACCTTGTGCCGATGTAGGTCTGGAAGTGTATGGGTGATGGGTTAACTGGGACTTGAGTGAATTTAGATGTGGGCAGAATATATGGTCAAAATAAATTTGACTGATGTTCATGAGTTGACTGAGGAAGACCATGACAAAAATTGTTGAATGTTGAGTAGCACTGGTGTGAATAAAGCATTTAGCTGCAAATAATCTGGAATCCCCACTCCACTAACTTCTTGCATTCAATCATAATTCTTCATTTCCCCTCTTTATCTCTTCATAACGATTCATTCAGTGTTCCTTCCATCTTGGTCTGCTCTTTGTGTTCCCTATACCTCAGATAATAATATTTCCGAATTCATCTGGAACACTTCACCTCATTGATATAAGTTCATAGGTTCAAAAGGCATAGGAGCAGAATTAGGCCATTAGTCTATTCCGCCGTTCAATCAAGGTTGATCCATCTTTCACTCTCAACCTCATTCTGCTGCCTTCTCCCCATAACCCCTGACACCTGTAATAATCAAGAATCTATCAATCTCGATACACATCGTTGAGACGTCTCCACGTAATTTTCGAAGGATATTTGAAAACCGTTTGGCTCATCCATCCTGACAAAATGGAACTTAGACTCATTATTTTAGGTACTTTGAGTCTCCTGATATGCTGAGCAGTCCCCTGTCCATTAAAACAGAGATTGGATAATATGCTTTCTCTTCACTCGGTTCTACAGGTCATGAATTTCAATGTTATTCAATTACTGAAATCGGTGGTGTGAATGCTGTGTTCTTTCTATTAATGTCGCTGGAATCAATATAAAGTTCCAAATTTTCATCCTGCTTTCTTCAGTGCAGTGATGAGTAAGTGGATTTCAATTTTGTTATTCCAACCAGAGTAATGAAGTTTCCAGAGATATTGGTTCACTTGATTATGCAGAGGATTCACAGCAGCAGTACAATATATGTTTACTGAATAGGCTCATTCGCTCCTAATTTAAATTTGTCAATTCCTGAGGTAACGGACTGACTTCTACTTGCTTAGTTTTGTGGCGCAGTTGGAAACACTGAGGCTGGTCTCTTCATGCAAAGACTGTTAAGAAAAAGAGAAAAAGAGAAAGAGAAAGAGAGAGAGAGAGATGGAGAGAGAGATGGAGAGAGAGATGGAGAGAGAGAGATGGAGAGAGAGATGCATCTCTGGGGAAAGGGCATAGGTGACATTTTGGGTCACAACCATTCTTCAGCCTAACAGGTTGAACAAGGATTCTGAACCGAAACGTCGCATATTCCTTTTCTCCAGAGATGCTGCCTGACCCATTGAGTTACTCCAGCATTTAGTGTCTATCTTCGGTGTAAACCAACAGCTGCAGTTTCAACACATTTTGTGCACGGTCACAGTGCTGAATAGCCAAAGGTAGCTGTCAAAAGAAAGTCAATGAGAAAAAGTGACTGATTATATTGATTATATCAGTTCTCAGTGTTCTTTGAGAGTTAGCTTAAACTCAGTCAACAGTAAACATGGGCATACATCATACTATTGGTCATTATTAATTTAGTCAATAGTTGTGACACTGGCCAAGGCCAATGTGAAGTGTCAACCCTCCATTGCAGTCTGCCAGTCAACCAGTCTCCAACCTGCTCAATAAACTTAATGGAACATAGAACACTACAGCACAAGAACAGGCCCTTCAGCCTCAATATCTGTGCCAAACATAACATCAACTCCATCTTTCATCTACCTGTGCATAATCGATATCCCTCCATTTCCTACATATCCATGTGCCTATCCAAATGCCTCCCTATCATATATACCTCAACCACCAATCCTAGCAGCATGTTCCAGGCATTCACCACCCTCTGTGTAAAACAACTTGGCCCGCACATCTCCTTTAAACTTTGCCCCTCTCACCCTAAAGCAATGCCCTCTGGTATTTGGCTTTACCATCCTGGAATAAAGGTTCAGACTCTCTATCCTATCTATGCTTCTCAGAATTATATATACTTCTCTCAGGTCTCCCCTCACCCTTTGGTGCTCCAGAGAAAACAATCTAAATGAGTCCAACCAGCCTCTCCCTTATCTATTAACCCCAAATCCAGGCAATATTCTGGTAAATCCCTTCTGCATCCTTTCCAAAGCCTCCACATTAGTACTGTAATGAGACAACCAGAACTGCACACAATATTCCAAATGCGGCCCAATCAAAGTGCTATGAAGCTGCATCATGGCTTCCTGACTCTTATGCTCAATGCTCTGACCGATGAAGGTAAGCATACCAATATGCCTTCTTCACCACTCTATCAATTTCTATTGCCACTTTCAGGGAGTTATGGATTCTTCAATAAATCAAAACATAATTTTAGCTTTAATATGAAGCCTTAAGCAATGTCTTCTGGATGTCTTCTGAAATTTGATCCTTTGACACACTTTGGGTTTTTTTTGGCTCTAATAATTACTGTCTCAAATCCAGACTGTTCTTTAAACATCACTCTAATTATTATACTTTTATCTAAGTGCGCTCAGACCTTCATTATAGATGCCAGTAACTTCCACGCACCAGATGTTCATTTAACAGTTTACAATTTTCTGGTTTCTCTCCCACACATTTCTTAAATAATAAATAGATTTGCAATCTAAAGGGACGACAACTGAATTGAGAGAGCTCTGGAAGTTTATGGCCAAAGCATAATTTCTTCCACTAGTTCCTTAAAAAATATAAGGTCTGGGAATTGTCAGTCATTAATCTAAATATCAATTGCAATCCTGTTAATGTCGGTTCATTATATAATTTATCTGGAAAGTCACATGCCTCGTTTTTTCCCCCACTAACTGTGAACATCGACACGTATTCACATATTTCCTTACTTTCATTTGCAAAGTTGGTTGCAGCAGTTGTTACAGGTCACAGAACAGCCCCAGGGCACTGAGGATGGAACCACAGAATCAGAGGATGGTTACAGCATTGTTCTACCCCAAACTTATGTACGAACAAAGCAGCCAGACTTCTTCTCTGTGTAGGAAGGAACAGCAGATGCTGGCTTAAACTGAAGATTGACACAAAAACATGGAGTAACTCAGCGGGACAGGCAGCATCTCTGGAGAGAAGGAATGGGTGACATTTCGGGTCAAGACGCTTCTTCAGACTGGTTAGAGATAAGGGAAACGTGAGATATAGACGATGATATAGAGAGATAAAGAACAATGAATGAAAGATACGCAAAAACTTAACGATGATAAAGGAAACAGGCTGTTTGTTGGGTGAAAACAAGAAGCTAGTGCAACTTGGGTGGGGGAGGGATAGAGAGAGAGGGAATGCCGGGCTACCTGAAGTTAGATAAATCAATATTCATGCCACTGGGCTGTAAGCTTCCCAAGAGAAATATGAGATTTCAAAGTTGAGGAGACTCAGACTCAGGAGGCTAAGAAAATGAATATAACGATGTACAATCTTGACCACTGCATCAGTGTGAAGGAACCAGGTTAGTTTGCTGTGATGCCTAACAGTTTGAAGAGGTCAGCCATCTCTTCAGCAGTTTACCAGTTATGCCAGGGAATCTTAATTCTAATTCCATACCATCTTGAACCCAATCCTCTAATGCAGTAATTTCTTTGGAATCTGAGATTTATTTTAATTGTTCCTGTGCATTTAAATGTGTGTTCCTTTTAGATGTTATTTTAAAGTCATTTTTATTTTTAGTTTAGTTTAGAGATACAATGTGGAAACAGGCCCTTCAGCCGACTGAGTCTGCACCGACCAACAATACACTAGTTCTATCCTGCACTCTTGGGACAATTTACAGAAGCCAATTAACCTACAAACCTGCATGTCTTTGGAATGTGGAAGGAAACTGGAACACCAAGAAAAACCCATTTGGTCACAGGGAGAACGTACCAACTCCGTACCGACAGCACCCATAGTCAGAATTGAACCCGGGTCACTGGTGCTGCAAGGCAGCAACTCTACCACTGCAGTACAGTGCCGCCCAATTTTTATTTTTATTTTGCTTTGATGTTGAATATTTCTGAGGCTGTTTTGTGACCTGTAAAAACTGATGCGGCCACCTTTGCGAGTGGAAATAAGGAAATAAGGAACTGGAATATGTGCCAATGTTCACAGTCACGGGGGGAAAAATCAAGAATCTGCAAAATTGTTCCAGCTGATGGCCTTATGCAATGGACTGCAATAGTCAAGCTATCTCACACTTCAACTCAAGGACTTTGAGCAGGAAATTCAAAAGCAAACATTTCTCCTGCAGATGTGGACATCTGCAACAGATATAACCAACAAGCTCAGTTAGGGCACCTCTGTCAGTCTGCACTGCTATATTTATTGTATTTATTTATTTATTTGCACATTAGTTTAATTTAATTTTGGATTTAATAAATGTACATGATTTAACTTAGATATGAGATGAATTTATCATGATTTCATGTTAATTTATAACTAATTTGCCTTAATCATTTTTATTTATTTATTTCAGTATCCCCTCTTCTTATTAATTTTTCATTTATGCCAAGTTGTTACGTAAAGCATTTGGCAGCACTTTATTTTGGCATTGCTACTGAATTTATTGATATCCCTTGTGATTAAAGTTAATTACTAAATGTATCTATTTTCATATGTATCATAGCTTCTGCCTTGCATTGTTAAACACTTCCTTTGCCCTTCACTAAATTCTCACTTTCATAATATCTTTTAACTCACATACAGACTATTGACATTGAGGCCCAGCCAAGCACAAACTCATTGCTTATTTCCCTTGGTTGGTTGTATGACCTGTGGAATTGAGGTAGAAGTATTCCCGAAGAACTATTTGTTAAGAATACTTTATTTAGATAGAACATTATTTTCAGGGAGAGACACAAGGAACTACAGATGCTGGAATGTTGCATAGAACACAAAGTGCTGAAGTAATTTAGCAGGTCAAGCAGCATCTGTGGAGGTCATGGACAGGTGACAATTTGGGTCGGGAACCTTTAGTCTAATTTACTTTAGTTTAGAGATACAGCGTAGAAACAGGCCCTTTGACCCACCGGTTCCGCACTAACTAGCGATCCCTGCACATTAACACTATCCTACGCACACTGAGGCCAATTCTCAATGACAGCAAGCCAATTAACCTACAAACTTGTACGTCTTTGGAGTGTGGGAGGAAACCGGAGCACCCGAAGAAAACCTACGCAAGTGATGGGGAGAACGTACAAACTCCATACAGACAGCACCCCTAGTCTGGATCAAACCTGGGTCTCTGGCACTCTAAAGGCTCTGTCCCACGGGTTTGCGGTCATTGGCGGTGAAGCGCGGCGTCGCCGGAAGAGGGGACCGCACGGCAACCACAAGAGCGCCGCACGGATGCTGCACGGGGGCCGAGTGATCTCCGTACAGCCGGTTCCACGAGCTTGCTGCGTCGGGTGATGACGTCATCGCGCAACGCGACGCGCTACGGGATGACGTCTTTTGGATCACGGGGCTGTGGCGGTGGCCGTGCCGCACACGTGCCTCACTGGCGGCGGCTGTGGCGGTGAAAGTTCGCCTCACGGCGCTCATGCCGCACTGACGGTGGCTGTGTAGTAGGAAAATATTTTTAGACATTGTTGACTTTTTGTGAGCACCGTGCGGTGTTGGGACCAACGCCGCACGGCCCCGGCAGTGTGCGTTTGACCGAACCCGCGGTCTCTGGCGGTCCTCGAGCGGTAGATACTTCCTGTTTCACCGCCAATGACCGCAGACTCGTGAGACAGGCCTTTAAAAGGCCTGTCTCACGAGTCTGCGGTCTATGGCGGCGAAACGGGAGGAATCTGCTGCCATAGACCGCGCACTCGTGAGATAGTACAATTCCCGGGCCGTGCGGCGGTGTTCCCAACACCGCGCGGTGCTAAAATAAAATCGACAATGTCCAAAACTAAATACTCACCGCACAACCTCCACCAGTGATGCACGAGTGCGGCACGGCCGCTCGCATGGGCCGCCGCCAGTATGGCTCGAGCGCCGTGCGTCAAACCTCCACTGCCACAGCCTCCGCCAGTGACGCACGTGCCGCTGCCGGTGAGGCACGTGTGCTGCACGGCCGCAGGCACAGCCACCGCTACAGCGCCGCGATCGGGATGGCCGCCGCCACAGCCACCGCTGGTGAGTCACGTGCGGCGGGCCGACGTCATCGCAGTCGGCTCGCCCTTTTTTTACTTACCGCAAACACGTGGGACCCGCCGTGTTTGAATTAACTCAGCCCCCGCGCAGCATCCGTGCGGCGCTCCGGTGGATAGGCTCGACGCTCTCGCCATTGCCGCGCGGTCCTCGCTACCGGCGACGCCGCGCTTCACCGCTGATGACCGCAAACAGGTAAGACAGAGCCTTAAGGCCGCAACTCTACTGCTGCACCACCATGTGGCCCTTCTGAAGAAGAATCCCATCCCAAAACGCTGCCTGTTATTTTTCTCCAGAAATGCTGCCTGACCTGATGAATTTCTCTAGCATTTTGTGTTCCACACAATATGTTCAGGCTGTTCGAATGCCCTTCACAGTGAAATAATTTTTTTTTTAAGTACTGGGACTATTATAATTTAGGATAAAGTTGATTCAATTGGGGCCCAGTGACCTTCCACATGCCTGAGAAGAAGGAATAAACCGAATGGCCCTCAGTTCTGCCCTGCCTTTCAATACGATCATGGCTAAGCAGCTCATAACCCATTGCTGCATTCCCATCTCCCCTCATAACCTTGACCCTCCTTTAGGTTTTCAGAAGGCTTTACACCTCTGCTCAAAATAATCAAAATCTCTGCTACTAATGGATTTGTAGAGTAAACCTCCAAGGATTTATAATCTTCTGAGCAAAACAAAATTCCTCATCTCTGATTCAAATCACTCATCCCTCATTACAAAAGCGAGTTCTTTCATTTAAATTTTTTCCACAAGAACAAACATCTTCTCTGTACCTATCCTGTCAAGACCCATCAAGATCTTATACGTTTCATCACATCATTTCCCATTCCAAACTCCAGTGGACACTATCCGTTCAATCTTTCTTCATCAGACAACTGTTCATTCCAGGTATTAGTCTCAGAACTGTTTCTAGCACATTTACATTCTTCCTTAAATAAGAAGCATCCTATAGGTAATCTTCTGAGTGTGTTCTCTCTGATGCCCTGCATAAGTGAAGTTATAACATTTCTACAAGTGTTCAATTTCCCTTGCCATAAACAGTAACATTTTTCAAATGACTTCCTTGAGCTGCATACAAAGGTTCAAAGGTACTTTGATGTCACATGCACCAAGGTACAGTGAAATTATTGTTTAGCATAGTCCAGTAACAATCTTACTATACATTAGGCACAATCATCCCTAATTACAAGAGTGTAAGATTAGTAGATTATATTGAGGCAGTATACAAGAGTTGACACATTTCTGGAGCCATCTTGTACCCTTTAAGTTCAGAGTTGTTAAAGATATTAGAGTCTTATGGGTCTGTCCCACTTAGGCGATTTTTCTGGTGACTGATGGCGACTGTCACAGTCATAGCAGGTCGCCGAAAAAGCATCGACTGGAACCCCCTACGACAATGTCTATGACAACCTACCGCCTAGCGCAATCTACCGATAATCGGCGACCCAATCGTCGTGACTTAGGGCGTCCACCTACGACCACACCTACGTCAACCTACGACCACACAGGCGACAACCTACGACAATCGAAGTCAACCCACGTCCATCCGCGACAAGCTCTGACAAGCAACGACCCTGTCGGCGACAACTGAAGACAACTGAAAACAATTCAGTCGCCGGTACCTGTCGCCGGTTGATGTAGGTTGACGTAGGTAGTCGGCAATAGAATTTACCGAAGTCAGCACCCGGCGACAAACAATGTCACCTGGCTACAACCTGCGTCATCATGGCGACAACCTACGACAGCACCTACGACAGGAGAAGACAACCTACGTCAAGCCCACAGTCAAAATCCAGCGGCGACCAGAAAAACGTTACGACTCTTTAGGCGACTTGAGGAGACAATTCACGACCATACAGGCGTCACCTCGCAACCATGTGAAAAAAGCCTAGTTGCCTGTAGTCGCTGAAAGAATTGCCGAAGTGGGACAGGGGCATTAGAACTAATTTAGTTTTATTTTAGTTTAGAGTTAAATAGGACCTTTGGCCCACCAAGTCCGTGCCAACCAAGGATCCCTGCACACTTACACTATCTTACACACATTAGGGATAATTTACAATTATACCAAGCCAATTAACCGACAAATCTGTACATCTTCGGCGTGTGGGAGGACAGACTAGATGCAGGAAAAATGTTCCCGATATTGGGGGAGTCCAGAACCAGGGGTCACAGTTTAAGAATAAGAGGTAGGCCATTTAGGACTGAGATGAGGACAAACTTTTTCATCCTGAGAGTTGTGAAACTGTGGAATTCTCTGCCACAGAAGGCAGTGGAGGCCAATTCACTGGATGTTTTCAAGAGAGAGTTAGATTTAGTTCTTAGGGCTAAAGGAATCAAGGGATATGGGGAAAAAGCAGGAACGGGGTACTGATTTTGGTCGATCAGCCATGATCATATTGAATGGTGGTGCTCGTTCGAAGGGCCAAATGGCCTACTCCTGCACCGATTTCCTATGTTTCTATGTTTCTATGTTTCAAACATCCCTGTAAATCTTTCCCGCGCTCCTTTCAGCTTGATTCTGTCATTTCTATACCAAGTAAATATGGTTTCCAAATGGCAAAGAACTGTTGAACAGAGCCACCCCTCTGACAATTGAGATAAGAACTGTGGTAAAGAAATTAATTAAACTCTATTGCTTGGGTGAGATGAATCTCCCCACTCTGTAGCGGATGGTAGAGTTACTGCCTCACAGCACCAGAGACTCTGATTTGATCTTGACTACGGGTACTGTCTAACAGAGTCTGCAATTTCTCCCTGTGATCGCTTGGGTTTTCTCTGGGTGACTTGTAAAATGACTTCTAATTTTACAAAACATTTTTGCTTCCACTGTTCCAAGACTGGCTACGCACGACACATTACAGTGAAACTCTTTTGTAAAGTTGCCCTTTATTAATTGCCAATTAATATGCCAAAGATAGTTAACCTTAGTAATTACGGTTTAAGTGTGTGTTTAACAACATGATCATTGTTACTAGCTGTCAACTTTTCTTTAACATTTCCAATGCTCTTTCTCTCTCGTTTAATTCACTGCATCTTATTGCATCTCCTTCTGCACACTATTTGACATTGACTTCACTCATGTTAATTCATCATCTGGATTTTAAAATCCATTGCTGATGAAAGTCCAAAATTCCATGTTTCTTCCAATGCGTCATTATCACCTCGAGCTTTGTGGAAAGGAACCTTAAATGGCCGAGTAATGCCAGTGAAAAGGCTGTGATGCCTACCCTACGAAAGTCTGGTCCAGTAAATCTAAACCCATGGTGCTCGGTCATCTCCATAAGACCATAGAAGCAGGATTAGGCCATTCGGCCCATCAAGTCTACAACAACATTCTATCATGACTCGGACATGACTCGGACATATCTGGCTCGGACATAACACTGAACTTTACTAGCCAATACTGTTATTTGCACTTTATCAGTATATTGACCATTGTGTATATATTTATAGAATGCCTTGTAGTAAATGCCTACTATGTTCTGTTGTGCTCAAGCAAAGCAAGAATTTCATTGTCCTACCAGGGACACATGACAATAAACTCACTTGACTTGACATGACTGATCTAATTTAATTTCTCAACATCATTCTGCTGCCTTCATAAGACCATAAGAAGTCATGGTGTTCCCTCTTGACCTCGGTCCTGACCTCAAATTAGGCCTTAGTAGGGTTTATACTAACTGCTTGTGACTGCGAGGGTTTCCTTTGGGTGTTCTGCTTTCCTTCTGCACCTCAAAGACATGCTGGTAGGTTAATTGGCCTCTATAAGGTAAGTGCTTAAAGAATCAAAGAGGAATTGATGGTCATGTGAAAGAGAATAGGCAAAAAAAGGAAAATGTGACATGGCATTGCTCTGCTGGGAGCTACCATGTACAGAATGTGTTCAAAGGACTTCTTCAGTGTCATATGATGTAAACTAACACACTCCTGAGTCTGAAGAAGGGCCCTCAACCAAAATGTCACCTATCCATGTTCTTCAGAGATGCTGCTTGACCCGCTGAGTTACACCAGCACTCTTGGTCTTTTATTGTATCTGTAGTTCCTTGTTTCTCATAGACAATTACCAGGCTTTGCCTAACAGGCTCTCTACCCTGAAAACAGGCTCTCTACTCTGAATGCTGATCAAAAGTTGAACAAGGGGAATAGGGCAAACATTTCAAGAATAGTCCTGACCAACAGGTAACATCTTCAAATTTACTTCTGGGAATCTCTGACCCACGACCACTCAGAACTGAGAAGGAGCATTGATGATGGCAGCAAAATTGTTTAATGCCTCCAAGTAAGCCCAGCGACAATGGTGGAAGGAGTTCACAATTTTCCACGGTGCCCAGATGCTCACCTCTCAAGCATTGAGCAGCTCCTGCCCATCTGAGATAGTGTTTTGTAGCTCCCACACCAACCATCTGAGAGTTCTTACAACAGCAATGGAAGGTAATCACCCTTGACTCTTGAAGGAGTATTTAGAAAGAATAAAAACTAATTGTCATTGAAGAGAACAAAGCCTTAAGTTTTGAGGAATTTGACAGGTAAAAGCAGTGGAGCTATAAATCAACATCATGACACAGCACTCTGAATGTTTAATTGGAAGAAGGATCACCATTTAGAGTAGCTGCCTTTCCCTGCCAGACCCAACATCAATCACTCGTACCAATCCTTTCTACATTAACTATAACGATTTGGACACAAGATGCTGGAGTAACTCAATGAGTCAGGCAGCATCTCTGGAGGAAATGGATGTAGATCAGTGCATGCTCCTTTAACATAGTGACCTCACCACTACTAACCACTCCCCATTATCTTCAGTATAATTGTAGCCTCCCCACCCCCAGCTCCGGTGACGGACCACGAACAGCTAGGGCACTGTGTGTGTGTATAATTACAATGTCTGCAATAAACTAGTAGTGAAGACATCACGTGTTTGGCAAGTCTTTACATACAATTATACTGAAGATAATGGGGAGTGGTTAGTAGTGGTGAGGTCACTATGTTGAAGGAGCATGCACTGATCTACAATGGATAGATGACATTTCAGGTTGGGATGAAGGGCACGAAGATAGACTCTGAAGAACTCATTAGAGATGCTGTCTGACCTGCTGATGTTACTCCACCTTTTTGAATCCTTTTTTTATAAACCAGCATCTGCAGCTCCTTGTTTGTACAACTATGTAGGTGTACAAACAAGGACTTGTCCCTTCCTGTACTTCCTGGCGGTGTACAGGAAGGGACAAAGCCGACTGTATTTTTTAAGGAGGCTGAGGTCATTTAACATCTGCCAACCCCTACTGTGCAGTGTCTACCATTCAGTGGTGGCCAGTGCTCTGTTTTTTGCTGTGGCCTGTTGGGGAGATGGCGCCCGCATAGCGGACAAAAACAGACTGGACAAGCTGATCAGGAAGGCCAGCTCAGTGGTCGGGGCTGAGCAACGAACGGTCCAGCAGGTGGCAGAGGCCAGAACTCTGAACAAACTGGGTTCAATAATGACCAACCCCACTCACCCACTCCATGCCCTGAAGGTGATCAAGAGCAGCATCTTCAGTCAGAGACTGATTGCACCAATGTGCAAAACTGAGAGACATAGGAAGTCCTGTTTACCAGCTGCTATAAGGTTATATAATGCGCATAAATAACTGCACTTTTTTTTTTCATTAATTGTATTTTAACTTGTATTTTAACTTGTATTTTAACTTGTTAAGTATGGAAGCTATTTGAGGAAATGTGTGGTGTTATGTCTGTCTTGAAGCTGTCGTGGCACTGTAATTTCCTGTAAAGGATTATTAAAGGTATATCAATCAATCAATCAAAACTAGAATGATTTAACTTTTCATTTGAGGAGTTCAACGGGCAACTTCCTGAAGATTATTTTTGATCTGCATCACACTGACTACTGCCTTAATATTCCTAGTGTTTTGAGTTTGACCTCGAATTGTATGCTCATGTTTGATTTGCTCAGAAAGTTGTCCTTCACTGTTAGTGCTGAACATTATTTGCATCTTCTATTCAACTTTTCTTCACTTCAGTTCAGAAGCAGCACAGTGCGACACAGCAGCACAGTGGTATAGTTGCTGCCTTACCCGGGTTCGGACCTGATTACGGGTGCTGTCTGTATGGAGTTTGTACATTCTCCCCGTGACCATGTGGGTTTTGTCCAGGTGCTCTAGTTTTCTCCCACACTCCAAAGACGTAAAAGTATGTTGGTTAAATGGGCGTGGTAATATTGTAAATTGTCCCTAGTGCAGTTTAGTTTAGAGATACAGCATAGAAACAGGTTCTTCGGTCAACCGAGTCCGCACCGACTTGTGATCCCCACACATTAGCACTATCCTACACACACTAGGGACAATTTACATTTATACTAAGCCAATTAGTCTGCAAACCTGTACGTTTTTGGAGTTTTGGAGGAAACCGAGGTTCTCGGAGAAAACCCATGCACATCATGGGGAGAACATTCAAACACCGTACAGACAAGCACCCATTGTCAGGATCAAACCCGGGTCTCAGGCGCTGTAAGGGAGCAACTCTTCCGCTGCGCTACTGTGCAGCAATAATGTGTATGATGGTGCTAGTGTATGGGGTGATCGCTGGTTGGCGAGGACTCAGTGGGCCAAATAGCCTGTTTCTGCGCTGTATGTCTAAAGTCTGAAGTCTAAGGTAAAGATACTATACTGGTCATCATATTGAGTATTGAATGTTAGATACTAAGGGCAGCGAGTAACTTACAACTATTGTCCTCCAGTTCCTAATGAAGTTTAATGTACAGCTTGCAACTAATTAAGTGAAAAAACTGATGACTTTCTTGCTCTCTGATAGCTCTTTTTTAATTATTTTTTTTTAATAATATTTTTATTAGAAGCAAAGACATATTATGGTAAAAACATTTCATGTATATCAATCATACATTATTAATATTATCAATTGTGGATTGATTCTGCTTCTAGTTTTTTATTTATAGATAGAAAGTGAGAAAGAAAGAGAGAAGCACTTCACTATACACTAGCACTTCAACAACAACTCCGACCCCCGACGCATGTGGCAAGGCATCCAGGCCATCACGGACTTTAGACCCACCAACACCACCCCCACATCCAGCAACGCCTTCTTCCTTGAGGAGCGTAACCACTTCTATGGCCGCTTCGATAGGGACAATCGGCAGTTGGCCATCAAGGTGGTGCTCCCTGCTGATCACCAGCCCCTCTCACTCACCCCCTACGACGTGTACGTGGCACTGAGTAAGGCTGCAGGCCCCGATGGCATCCCCGGGCGCATCCTCAGGGCCTGTGCTGCACAGCTGACAGACGTCTGGACTGACATCTTCAACCTGTCACTTGCCCAAGCAGTTGTGCCCACGTGCCTTAAATCCACCTCCATCGTGCCGGTGCCAAAACACTCCACTGCGGCGAGCCTCAACGACTTCTGTCCAGTTGCACTTACTCCCATCATCGCCAAGTGCTTCGAGAGGCTGGTCCTGGCACACCTCAAAGGCTGCCTACCCCCCACATTGGATCCCTATCAGTTTGCCTACCGCAAGAACAGGAGTACGGAGGATGCCATCTCAACGGCACTTCACTCCGCCCTCTCCCACCTCGACAACAGAGACACTTACGTAAGAATGCTGTTCTTCGATTACAGCTCAGCATTCAACACCATCATACCCTCTAAACTGATCACCAAACTTGGTGACCTGGGCATCGACCCCTCCCTCTGCAACTGGATACTGGACTTTCTAACCAACAGACCCCAGTCTGTTAGGTTAGACAAGCACACCTCTTCAACCCTCACCCTGAACACCGGCGTTCCACAGGGCTGTGTGCTGAGCCCCCTCCTCTACTCCCTCTTCACCTACGACTGCACACCTGTACATGGTACTAACACCATCATCAAGTATGCAGATGATACAACGGTGATTGGCCTCATCAGCAACAACGATGAGTCGGCCTATAGGGAGGAGGTCCAGCTCCTAGCAGCATGGTGCGCTGACAACAACCTGGCCCTTAACTCCAAGAAGACCAAGGAGCTTGTTGTAGACTTCAGGAAATCTAGGGGCAGCACGCACACCCCCATCCACATTAACGGGACGGAGGTGGAACGCGTTTCTAGCCTCAGGTTCCTGGGGGTCAACATCTCCGATGACCTCTGTTGGACCAACAATACCTCAACTCTGGTCAAGAAGGCTCACCAGCGTCTCTTCTTCCTGAGGAGACTAAAGAAGGTCCATCTGTCTCCTCAGATTCTGGTGAACTTCTACCGCTGCACCATCGAGAGCATCCTTACCAACTGTATCACAGTATGGTATGGCAACTGCTCTGTCTCCGACCGGAAAGCACTGCAGTGGGTGGTGAAAATTGCCCAACACATCACCGGTTTCTCACTCCCCACCATTGAGTCTGTCCAAAGCAAGCGTTGTCTGCGAAGGGCGCTCATCCGGGAGGCGCTACATGTCTCTCCGTTGCTGGACCAGCAGGTCCAGGAACAGCTTCTTCCCTGCGGCGGTTACACTACTCAACACTGTACCTCGGTGACTGCCAATCACCGCCCCCCCCCCCCCGGACACTCCTCCCACCAGGATTTATTAGATTTATTTA
This sequence comes from Malacoraja senta, assembly GCA_038087875.1. NCBI lineage: Eukaryota > Metazoa > Chordata > Chondrichthyes > Rajiformes > Rajidae > Malacoraja > Malacoraja senta. The sequence goes on along the minus strand of CM075988.1, from coordinate 9,926,714 downwards.
TTTACTGCTCATATTTATGTCGCTCTTCTAGGGAGATGCTAACTGCATTTCGTTGCCTCTGTACTGTACACTGCGCAATGACAATAAAGTTGAATCTGAATCTGAGAAGAAAAACCCCACAAATGTCAAGATAAAAAAAAAGAGTGGAATAATTTACTAATAATACATCATTGGAGATAGGTTCGTAGGTTATAAAGTATAACTTTTCATCTAATCCTAAGTTCAAGCTTCAGTTAGGTTCCCGTGCCGAACCGATCTACGCCTTCAAAGCTCTCTGATAGCTCTAAGACGTTTAGAATTTTATATTATAAATCCCATTTGGCACCAGAATGTTTTTTCCACATTTCCAAGGGAGAGGATTTTTTTTTTTTTTAAATTGGAGCACAATGGTGCATCTTGAGGCTCCAATAAATGACGGAGCAACATTCCATTTGTGTAACAATTCTATTTGTAGCAGATTGAAATCCAAAGTCTTTCAAATGAAAACTGAGGCATAGTCTGCAAGTGTAATATTGTTAAGTAAAAAAAATCTATTTTTGAAGTGCCAAGATGTGTCCTTCATGAATATATTAATGTAAACTACACATGACAGACCCACAGCACAAGAGAGTGGGTTATAAGTACAAAATCTTGCAAAACTGGTGACATGCCATGCAACAGGTTGCCAATATCGGTATTTTAGGAATGTGGTAAAAGAATGATGGGAAAGGATTTAAGGGATATAAGCTTTCTGACATACATTTTGAGTGAAAAAACTGGTTGAACACAATATGCGAAGAACTGTTTTTTGTGTGTTTACTTGAACAGACACTATTAAATGGACTAAAGACAACATGCTGGAGGAGTTCAATGTGTCCGGCAGCATCAGCAGAAAGGGAAATGGGCAACGATTTTTTGCGTTGGGACCATTTTTCAGTCCGAGCCACTGAGTTCCTCCAGCCGTAGTAATAAAGAATGCAGATATTGGTTAATACAAAAAAGGACAAAGTGCTGGAGCAACTCGGAAGGTCGGGCAGCATCTCTGGAGAACATGGATAGGTGACGGCTCGGGTCGAGACCAGTAGTTTGTTTTTTGCTCAAGACTCCATCATCTGCAGTCTTGTGTCAACTTTTAATGGAATCTAAGAAGGAGCAAAATTAATGGCTGCAGTTTCCGTCCCAGTTCTTTCCACCATCCAGGTGTCCAAAACTCTCCTTTACTGGAATTTTTCATTTGTTAATTTTTTTTTTTTTTTAAATACTTTGAAATATTATGAACTCAAATCCCAGGTGTTGTTGGGCACAATCTGAGTCAATTTGTTTCTGCTACTGTATCCAGTACATGGACACACTGCAGAGCAAGGGAAGGTCATTAGTATGGGATTAGTGCAGGAAAGTAAGGCTGGATAACACTTTAGCCATACCCATGGTAGAGCAGAGATGGGAAGCTGAATGTCTCTCTTTCTTGCTTCTTTTATTCTCTGTACTTGTTTTAAAACTGCTACCTTTATTTTTCACATCTGGGCCACTGTGTGAGTGCAGCATGTTCTATTATGTGTTGGAATTGAATATCAAGATAGCCAATTTCAGCTTAAAAGGTTGCATGATCATTTTATTCGTAAGTGCATGATGGAAGTCTGCCTAACTTCTAAGGACGCCTCTTGAGAATAATCACAGGAAGTACACCATTATAATCGAGAGTAAGACCTTTCAAATGAAATGTATACTTGGTCACACATTAAACACAGAAGAACAGGTTGCAAAGCCAGATGAGTAACAACATACTTTCAAAAGGACAGAATAGATCCTTTGAAATGAAGTATTATGAAATGGCCCTTTTGATTTCTGATTGGAATTGTGAACAGGACATTCACCTCAACAAATGATCTTTAATATTGCCATGTCTTGTTAACTACTATGCAAATGCACAGCTATTTGACTGGTGTATAAAAGAGTATATTTCACCATTAGCAAACAGCACATCCATACTGGACACAGTCACTTGCTAATGCAGGTTTAGTTTAGATTAGTTTTAGTTTAGATATAGAAACAGGCCCTCTGCAAGACATCATTATTGGATGGAACTGTGTGTTTGACCTTAGTCGGGCAGCACACAAAGACCATCTCGTAAAGCAGTGGTGAGTTTCCCAAAGAACTAGGTTTATTCAAAGCCTTAACCGTGCACACTGGGAAGCACTTTGAGAGAACCCAAAGTGTTTCAATGATTCACAGCACCCACACCCTTTCTATTTTCTCATGACACAATGGTTGCATGCAGATTTTACATTTTTTAAATAATTCATCAACCATCAACTTCCTGTTCCCTCTTAATTAGAAAACTATTATTTCATTTGTGTTGCAAATGGGTCTCAAAAGTGACCTTTCTTATCCCATGCCTGGTTTACAACCTCCTGTGTTTATCTTTACACCAACTAGCTATGCCTTGTAGTCCAAACGCCTCCTAAATCTATTCATTGCCTCTCCTAACATGGGCTTTAAGTTACCTTCACTATGTTGGCCTCTTTTCCTATTGTGCTTCTCCAGTATGTAAGCTCTAGGATTTAACATATTACAAAGTTGCTCAATTTTTCTGTCTATTTGTCAGGGCCTTTACCTGAGATACGTCTGTCTGCTTAGTAAAGAAGCAGTAAAGACCTTGCAATGCAGATATTGACAATTGTAGCACTTTGCCAATGGTTTTTGTATGAATGCTGTGAGGGTTGTTTTGAAGGTGCCTGTTTAATTATTACTAAAACTTTCAATGAACATTGCTGTATTGTTCACCACACATTGCCACCGGGTCTTCTGATGAACCATTACTTTCCTCATTTGGGAGCAAAACAGTAGGGTAATTACTTTTCAGAGTCTTTGAGATTTATTTTCGGTAGAGCCTGTGGCTTCACACTGGAATTGATAGAACATATTGGTCTTTATTTTAACTCTTGCTAAGCTTCGTGACTACTTTAATGTAATTCTGACCATTTTCCTCAGTGAATTCCATGCCTCGTGTATGGTGCGTGATTTACTTTCAGCTTTGGCCTTGGCTACAAAATTATTGATGTCACTACACACAGACAGCTCAGCCTTCAAATATCCATAGGCTTTGATCATAGAAGTCTTATAGAGGTTCATAAAATCATGAGGGGAATTGTAAGGTGAATGCACACAGTCTTTTACCCAGAGCAGGGGAATTAAGAACCAGAGGACATGTTTAGTTTAGTTTAGTTTACTTCAGTTTATTGTCACATGTACTCAGGTACAGTGAAAAGCTTTTTGTTGTGTTCTATCCAGTCAGTGGACTGACGATACATGATTACAATCAAGGTGAGAGGGGGAAGATTTAATTGGAACCTGAGGGGCAACGTTTTCACACAGAGGGTGTTTGGTATATGGAACGAGCAGCCAGAAGAGGTAGTTGAGACAGGTACTAGACATTTAGAAACATAGAAACATAGAACATAGGTACAGGAGTAGGCCATTCGGCCCTTCGAGCCTGCACCGCCATTCAATATGATCATGGCTGATCATCCAACTCAGTATCCTGTACCTGCCTTCTCTCCATACCCCCTGATCCCTTTAGCCACAAGGGCCACATCTAACTCCCTCTTAAATATAGCCAATGAACTGGCCTCAACTACCTTCTGTGGCAGAGAATTCCACAGATTCACCACACTCTGTGTAAAAAATGATTTTCTCATCTCGGTCCTAAAAGACTTCTCCCTTATCCTTAAACTGTGACCCCTTGTTTTGGATTTCCCCAACATCGGGAATAATCTTCCTGCATCTAGCCTGTCCAACCCCTTAAGAATTTTGTAAGTTTCTATAAGATCCCCCCTCAATCTTCTAAATTCTAGAGAGTACAAGCCGAGTCTATCCAGTCTTTCTTGATATGAAAGTCCTGCCATCCCAGGAATCAGTCTGGTGAACCTACTCTGTACTCCCTCTATGGCAAGTATGTCTTTCCTCAGATTAGGAGACCAAAACTGTACGCAATACTCCAGGTGTGGTCTCACCAAGACCCTGTACAACTGCAGTAGAAGACAGTTGGACAGGTGCATGGATAGGAGATGTTTAGAGGGACATGGGCCAAACGCAAGTAGGTAGGACTAGCGTAGATGGGGCGTTTTGGTCAGCATGGGCAAGTTGGGCTGAAAGGCCTTGTTCCATGCTGTATGACTATGACTCTATGACTCTGGTGCAGCTTGCTACTTTTCATTAGGGGAACACTGCACTCCATCCTGGGACACCTCACGTTCCCATTCTTTTCCTGCACAAATGGTTTGTGGACGTCACTCGCAATGTTGCCATTTTTTTGTTACTGCTAAATTAAAGCTGCTGGAGGAAATAGTTCAGGCAGGTACGGCAACAACATTTAAAACACCATCGGGTGCCTCGCCAACAGTCTGTCTGTCCTTTCCTCATTTTTTGTTGCTATTTTTAGTGTGTTTTACAAGTTTGTGTTAATGTTCTCTGGTTTGCTTTATGTGGGGAATGGGGGAGGGGGTCATGGGAAACTATTTTTTCAATCTCTTACCTTGCCGGAGATGCAATTGTTTTCTGGGTCATATCTCCAGTCGCGCTGTAGCCTAATATTATGGAGCTGGAGGCCTTGCTCGGAACTGACTTTGAGCCCCACCGTGGGGCGTGTACGTACCATCGGAGCCGATTCCTTGCCTGGGATTGACGCTCCAACTGCAGCTAGCAGACATTGACATCAAGGGGTTGCAGCCTTGGGAGAGACCGAGTCGGGAGCTCCAAAACCGCACGACGTTCGACAAACCCCGACCTGGGGAACTGACATCCCCCCGATGCAGGAGCTTGATCGCCCCGACGCGGAGGGCCTGCCGCCGGCTACGGGAGTCAAGATCATCCCGTCAATGGAAGGCTCGAGGTCCTTGACCGCGGGAGAACAAAGCAGGGAAGAGATTGAACTTTTCTCCGCCTTCCATGACAGTGAGGAATGTGGAGGAGTTACTGTGGTGGATGTTCATGTTAAAATGTATGTGTGTGTTTTGTTGCTTTTTATTAGTATGACCGTATGGCAAATCAAATTCCTCATATGTTGCAAAACATACTTGGTTAATAAAGTAAGTATATGAAGACATATGGACAGGTACATATGATAGGAAAAGGTTTAAAGGGATATGGGCCAAACATGTGTAAATGGGACAAGCTTAAATGGGGCATCTTGGACAGCAAGGACAAAGTTGGACTGAAAAGGCATTTGGTTTCAATGCTGTAAGACTCTAATTGTCCTTGAACTGAAGAGGTATTTAAGAATAATTTACATTGTTGGGTCTGACGTCACACCCAGTTCAGATCAAACAAGGATGGGAGATGCCCAGCCTTGAGAACATTAGTGAATCAAATGATTTTTATTGCAAATCCAATAATTCCATGGTTACCATGGATTCAGATTTAATTCCAGAGTTATTGATATATTTGAATTAAGTTCCCTGGTTGTTATGAAGGATTTGAACACCTGACTCGGGATTAATGATCCTGTTCAAGAAGGAACTGCAGATGCTGGAAAATCGAAGGTAAACAAAAATGCTGGAGAAACTCAGCGGGTGCGGCTTCGCTCCATTAATGATCTGTGCTCGGAATATCAGTCCAGCAAACTTAACTGCAATACCATGCTACCATCTCAAAAACACGATGTAGGAGGTTTCTGGCATCTTGTGTCCCACTGTTCTCCTTTGGTCCGCTATGCCACCCAAAGAAGCAGCAATCAAGTTAAGACATGAGGCTGTATCAAAAATCCTGGAAGCAGTAAGAAACCAGACCCTGGATTAGTAAGGGGTTAAAGGATATAGGAAGGAAAGAGAATAGGGTTGAGAGGGAAATCAGCCATGATTGAATGGTGGAGCAGACCTGATGGGCTGAATAGTCTAATATTGTTCCTACATCTTATGCTTATGAAACCATGTTTGCATCACTCAGTTATCCAACATCCTGATAAGATATGGAGATATGGATTTTCCCATATCTTATCAGGATATCCATATCCACATAGAATATCCGTATCCCCATATTATATCAGGAGGTAAGATATCTGGCACCACACAGTGGTGTGCAGTGAAGTTTTTCCCCTTTGGCTAACCTTGATATCACCGGTTGTAGCGGCAGATTTTCATATCTTTCAGGTAATTAGCACCCTAGCCGCTATTTGGATGAGAATGGATGAAGGGGTGTCTTCCAAACGCATGCAAGCTCACTCACAGAGACCTTCAGAGCTTCTTCTCAGATATGGCTTCAAAACACAGTCTTTTGATGAATAAATGCTTTATTGTTGCTAGAAAGTAAAATACATCCAAGTTTCTTCCGACTCGTTACTACAATCTTCTTCGAACTCCAACTTATTACTTTAGACATTAGAAAACTCCTCGTGTCTCCGTAACACTGGCAAGATCTGGCATGATCTCCTTTAGATCTCCCATGGACCCCGCATGGCCCGCATGATCTCACATGGTAGAAGGGTTAACCTTCCCTATCGGCTCTCCAAACTAAACTAAAAACTAAACTTCTGCGCAAGCATCTAAGCTCCAAACACGCCCCAAAACATGTCATAAATCCCACCCACAATATAACGGGCCGTCTAAAATTTAAAGGCACATGCCATCCTCAATGACATGCAAAAGAGGCCAAATGGCCGTAATATAAAATGGAGAGGGTCCAGGCTACTGGTTAGATTCCTGAATTCTTTCTACATTGACAACCCCAGAAAACTGTCTTTGATTCATCATGGCATGAGTAGCTCAACTGAAACTGGTTTGCAGACAGACCTTGCACAGTGCGCACCTGTCCAATTCAGATGGGAATTCTATGATAACCACGTGCCATTGTAGAACGGTTCAGACAATGTTCATAAGTTCATTAGCGATATGAGCAGAATTAGGCCATTCGGCCCATCAAGTCTACTCCACCATTCAATCATGGCTGATCTATCTTTCTCTCTCAACTCAATTCTCCTGCCTTCTCCCTGTAACCCCTGAAACCCTTACTAATAAAGAATCTCTCTAGCTCTGCCTCAAAAAATATCCATTTACTTGGCATCCACAGCCGTCTGTGGCAATGTATTCCACAGATTCACCACCCTCTGACTAAATGTGGCAATGCTAACATTCGTCTCATGTTCCAGTTTGAAGGCAGAATGATGGTATTTAATATCACATCAGCTGTCACTTCACGCTGCATTCTCCAGTAAGACTGCTACGATAAGGATAATAAGACTGTACGCACAACATTAAGTAATTCAGCTGTGTTTGTTATAATTTCAATGAACATTTCTCAGTTCAAGTTAAGATGCCATGAAGACCCAAGGCTTAGATGTCAATACTGGAGAAAATAGAAAAGGTAAATTGAGGTAGTAATAAGTTTTAATCTTCGTGATTTTGTTTCAAAAGCCTGAAGGAGTTTCATGATTTGACACCCTAGGCACAGATTCAGAAAAACAGGCAATTCATATTTGGAATACTTTTGCATGGTGGAAAAACTCAAAATGTTGTCTGTAATAAAAAGGAAATGCAGATGCTGGTTTATGCGAAAGGTAGACATAAAATGCTGGAATAACTCAAGCGGTCAGGCAGCATCTTTGGAGAAAATAGATAGGTGTCATTTTGGGTTGGGACCCTTCTTCAGACTGACTGTAGTGGGAGTTTGGGGGGCGGGGGCTGGAAGCGAGAAAAAAACCCAGGACAAATCGGGACCAGCAATACATTACTTCAGGAAAGGATGTTCTCTGATATGCGGATTGTTGGCTAGAGATGGTGTGAGCCCAATAGGAATACATCATTGCAAACTGTGGAGCTGATTAACGGGCTTTTAGTGGAGGAAGAGGGGAAAGGGAGGAGGGAGAGGTGGGGGGGAGGGAGAGGTGGGGGGGGGGGGGGTTGGAAGAGGGAGGGGAGGGAGATGTTTGTAGAAGTTACCTAAAATTGGGGAAATGTTGACTGATTGACTGGGTGGGAATGCAGACACAACGCTGATGAAAATGACTTTAGGTTCTGTAAATAGACATTGTAATATCCAAGTGATAGATTTGATTCTTCAACTTTACTTCTACGACAAAGTACTCCATAGAAAGATGATTTTGTACAACCAGGTATAACCAGCAGAAAACAGGTTTGGGATAGAAATAGTTTTTCCTTTGTCCCCAGGTGCATGAGTTCTGCACTTTATATTTGATTAAATGTAAGTCTGCTTTCTTCATCTATTTCTATTTCTGTGCACCATTCTTCAAAATGATGTGATTTTGGGTTGCAATATTTTTACACTGTATTCCTACAGTCACTGAGATGAGATAAGTCCCACCAAACTGAATTGCTTTATTATTGTCAGAACACATTCTCCCATGGAATGTTAGCTAATATGGGATGTGATAGTGTAATGTTAAGGCTCAACCCTCGTTCGCTGCTGAAGTGTGTGGTGGCACGTTGGCAGTCCTTGGACAAAACCACGGGGCAGAATACAGAACAAAGCTGAACAGATAAGTTTAAACGAAGAAGAGGAATATCGTATGTGGAATATATGGATGTGGAGAGGATTTTACCAGTAGTGGGAGAGTCTTGGACCATAGTGCCCAGCCTCAGAATAAAAGGACATACAGTACCTTTAGGATGGAGATGAGGAGATATTTCTTTAACCAGTGCGAGGTGAATCTATGGAATTCATTGTCATAGGTGGCGGTGGAGGCTGAGTCATTGGGTATCTTTAAAGCGGAGATTGAAAGGTTCTTGATTAGTAAGGGTGTCAAAGGTTACAGGGAGAAGGTAGGAGAATGGGGTTGAGATGGAAAAGTAGGTCAGCGATGATCGAATGGTGGAATAAACTCGATGGCCCAAATGGCCAAATTCTGCTCCTATGTTTAAGGTCTTATATGGATGAAGCCTATGAAATTTCAAAGCAGATATGATATCTGTAGTGCTTCTGAGTTGGACAAAATGTTTAGTCTCCAGTTTAGAAAGTAATACAAATGAGGACAAGAATTAACAAAGCGAATGTACATCTCTAATATCCAAATCTCTTCTGTCATCACGTGGAATATTACCACAAATATATATATATATATACAAAGTTAGACAAAAATGGTGTAGAAACTCAGCGGGTGAGGCAGCATCAATGGAGCGAAGGAATAGGTGACGTTTTGGGTCGAGACATATATATATATATATCCAGGGACCCCAGCAGTTCTTCCAGGTGAGTCCCACATGTATATCCTCTAATCCTCTAATATATATATATAGATCCATCAGGCCTTGGCAGACCATGCGTAAGTGTTCGACAAAGCGCTCGCTGAGTCTACGCTCGGTCTCGCCAATGTACAGGAGCCCATATCGAGAACAGTAGATGAGATTAGAGGATTACGTGGACTTCTGTCTCACCTGGAAGAACTGATGGGGTTCCTGGATGGCGGCAAGGGAGGAGGTACAGGGACAGGTATTATATCCCCTGCAGTTGCCGGGGAATTATTTGGGGAAAGGGTGGTTTTGATGGGAAAGGATGAGTGAACCAGAGTTGCGGAGGAAACGATCCCTGCAGAAAGCAGAAAGGGGTGGAGATGCGATGGTGTGATTAGTGGTGGGATCACATTGTAGTTAACAGGAAATATTGGTGGATGATGTGTTGGATGTGGAGGCTGATGGGTTGAAAAGTGAGTACCAGGTGTACTCTATCCTTGTTGCATCTGGGGGGAGAGGGGGTGAGAGCAGAACTACAGGACAGAGAAAAGATGTGGGTGAGGGATACATCTGACAGTCAGGAGGAAACCACGTTCACTAAAGAAACAGGACATCTTGGATATCTTAGAATGGGAAGCCTCTTCTCGGGAGAAGATGCGGCGGAGATGAAGGAAATAAGAGTTGGGGGTTGCATCACTGCAAGAGGTAGGGTGGCAGCAAATGTGGGAGATGGTAGGTTTGTAGTAGACATCAGTCAGTACTCTGTCCCCTGTGATGGAGACAGAGAGATCAAGCAAGGGGGGAGAGTTGTTAAAGATAATCCTGGTGAATTTGACGGCAGGGTAGAGGTTAGTGGTGAAGTTAATGAAGTCCCCGTGTTCTGCACTGGTGCTGGAGACATTCTCGATGCAGTCGATGTAACAGAAAAAGACGGATAGGGCCAGTGTCTGCCTGGAACAAGGAGTGTTCGACATAACTAACAAAATGGCAGGTATACTGTAGTTAGGGCCCATGTGAGTGCCCATGGCTACACCTTTAACTTGTTGAGGAGAGTGTTAGTAGAGGGAAATAACCTGCTCAGATTTATACCTGGCAAACTTGCGCATCTTTCAAAGCTTTCATAATTATCTTGTAAGTTCAGTTTTGCTTTACAGGAAGCAAACTCAAATGATGGCCTGCAGCTATTAGGTATATGTTTCAATGTATCTGCCTTTGAGATATATGTTTCCAATTACAGAGCTTAAACAGGTAGTTTTATCAGTTTTATGCTATGATGGTTAGCATCATGCATTACAGGTAAAGCATTGTACAGATGGAAGGGAAAGCTTTATAGTGTTCTATGATGTGATTTACCCTCATTTATTTCAACTGGTAGCGTATTCGCATGCGATGACCAGCATTGGTTTGAGACTCGCTTTCTGAATCATGCACTGCTTTTCAAGCCTATATACCCAGCGTAAGGCACGAGGTGCCTGCATTTCCATCAACACTGCTTCTGGTACAGCCTGTTTTTGGCTCCATTGTCAAACTTGGATACATTGAGACCACAAAACACTGACTCTTGTGTGACCGCACTAAGCTCATCTTGCTACTTCGAACGCTATCACCGTTACCCCATGATTTTTGTCACTTAAGCAGACCTAACCAGATCAATAATTTACATTAAATATTAACGTGCTTTCATCTTTGTTCACACTTGGAACCACTGTGAGGAGGGGAAGGAGAAGGACAATGGAGGACCCAGTGTGGGGGGACTGCCGGGTGGGGAGGGTGTGAGGAGAACATAGGAGGAGCGGACAGGGGTACTTTGTAACTTTTTGGCAGTGCCAGGATCAAAGGAGGACTCGGCGGGGGGGGGGGGGGGGGTGGGGGGACCGCCGTGAGCGCATTATGTGCTTCATTCACGCAAGCAAAGAATTTCACTGTGCCTTGTCACATAAAGTATTCCATTCACTTCCACTTCCTTGTGAGCTTTCTGGAAGTCCACTAAAGTAAGTTTTCCCTGCCCTCAATTTTACCCACCTCTTCACAAAATGCATTAAACATATCCCTGTTTTTCTAAATCACAAGGAACTCCATCGATGAGTTGAAAATATTCTTGGTGTTTAGTCGCTCTGCCCTTAATTATAGACTCTAGTTATTTTCTGCCAATAGCCATTGTCAAATGGTCCACAATTCACAAATTTTCACTTCTTACCTTCTTTTTAATAACAGTGATTGGCATGACTTCCCACTGATAGATTTAACACTGATATGTTATCAATGATACGTTACTAAATCATGGAAAGTTTAAGTGTCTAGCTAGTTTCTCCATCATTATAATGCTTATTAATCAAAATCATAGAATACTTAATAATAATGAACAGAAAACAGGGAGCAGCAACAAATAAGTCATTTTCAGGATTGCTACAAGAATCAATAAATGGGCCTCAGCTCTTTGTAATCCATTTCAATGAGTTAGATGAGAGAACCAAATGTAATGTATCCAAGTTTGTTGATGATACAAAGAGACTGCAAATGGCTAGGAAGTGCTTGAGTGGATGACTGGGTAAGTTGCAGATGGAACTTCTGCCCAGGAACTTTTATTGGTGAGGGAGAACAAAATATCCAGGTATGTGTTAGAAGGAACTACAGACACTGGTTCAAACCGAAGATAGACACAAAATGCTGGAGTAACTCAGTGGGACAGGCAGCATCTCTGGAGAGAAGGAATGGGTGATGTTTCAGGTTCGAGACCCTTCTTCAGACAGGTTAGGGATAGGTGTGATGCCTGTAGAGTAATATCTGAAGACATCAGGGCAAATATTTTGCAAACTTTCATTTTAAGTATATAGCAGTAGAAAAGTAAAGTGGTGTGCAGGAAATTTCCCATTGATTTGCGTGCACCTTTCTGGACTATACATGATTCCAATCTGGACATCAGATACATGGGAAAGGGCATAACTTTTGTTGCATAGTGTAAGAAATATTGCTGTTGAAATAAGGATTTAATAGAGTGTAGCAATTGTCATGAATGATTGCAGAACCTCTTCTGGAACCAGCAAGTAAAGAGTTGCCTAGTTTCAAGCCTGGTTTTAGTGTCATTTTAGATTTGAGAGTCTCATAATTAACACTATCATATCTGCTTCCACCACCATCCTTGTAGCATGTTTCAGGCACCTACCACTTTCTGTGTAATAAAAAGCTGCCCTGCATCTCTTTAAACTTACTCCCTCTATATCCTTCAAGCTATGCCCTGGGGAAAAAGTCCTCCCTTAGTATTTCAGCCATTCCCTCTGCTTCCTTGTGTACATTCTCTGCAGGGTTTTTTATTCACACTCAATCTCCACTTGCAATCCTTTTCATTTCTCAGTGCCTGCAGAAAATATGTTTGGATTTTCTATCCTTCCAATCCTTCATCAATCCCTCTCTATGCCATTCTTATTGTATTTTCTTTATTTCATATAAAGTTTTGAATTTCTATTCAAGCTTCTGTGCCAAAGTTTTATTCACCATTCCACTCACTGGATCCCAATATCTCATCTGGACTTTATGTGAAAGTTTTAGAACTAGAAAAAGGTCTCTGCAGTCCAAAATGGGACAGATTTAAACTTTCCTGGAACCATGTCTGGTATAAAATAATATTTGATCACTTCATTGCTCCCTTGATATTACTCCATTCATCCATGTGTGTTATAACTGTGTTGCTGCAAAGGAATTCATCCTCAATTTTAATAAGCAGCAGACACCTCAGGAGCCATTTCACAATGTGTCTCTTATACATTAGGAGCAGTGACAAATCATTATTAGGAAACTTTCAGTCACTGAGTGAAATGGAAAGTTTGTATTATTCCTGCATATGTTCTGTACGATAATGTTTTTCAGAATAATCATTTTATTGCAAAGTATGAAACAAATTTATGAATCAGATAGCTGCAGTATTAAACATTCTTCACTGAATCAACATCAGCACCAGATCAGTTTATTCTGCATTCAATAAAGATGTCCTGGAATAAGGTCAATGACGTAAGAAGAAAAAATACAAAACTGTTATTCCATTTCCTCAGAAAAGAGAATTGTTCAATATTAATTAAATTATTTATATTTTATTGACTAGTATTAGGAATGAAATGTTACCTGTTATTAAATGTTGGAAAGGGCTCATGAATCTGCAAGACTTGTATTGCCTCAAGTGTTTTGGTTTCTTTATTATTCCAGTGGCATATGTTTGGCATTAATAAGGCGGATTATATATTTTTAAATAAACAATTTTCAGGTCTCAACTGTCTGATCAACCTGAACAGCTGACATACTTTGTCAAACAAAAGAAGAACAAAGTCTGGATTCAGGATTGCTAATGTGATCACGTTTCCTTCACACATGAGTTCAATCTATCAGCCTAGCTGACTAATGTTATTATAGTGTTTGTCGGAGAATGGGGTCTGGAATTAGGACTGATGCTCATCGAAAGGATACTAACACTCTTTGAACATTCTCCTCCACAAGAAATGTTGGAAACCACAATTAATATGAATTAGCATTGTGTCAGAAAACCATTGGATCGGCATTTTATCAAAAATAATTTTTTTTTATTCACTTAATGCTTTTAGATTAAAATGATATAAGACATTTATTATTTGTAGGTTTTGTTCAATTTTTAGAAAAGTCGATGTTGAAGAAGTGAGTGCCTACATTACGATAACACGTCAATATAAGCTGTGAGGATCATCAGCCTCAACAAACGTTCATTGTTTCTCCTCAAAGTACCGGCATTTGTTGCACTTCTACTTTTTAAGTTCTTTCAGTTGTGCTTGTCTAAAAATATACCTTCCATTGCCGAACACTAAAGCACGGGCTTGCTTCTCAAAGGATGAACACATTTACAAGGAGACACATTTCCCAGTACAACCCACAAAGGCTTGGCACTCATTCATTTCCTCTTGCACATAGAGGCTTGTGATCTTCTTTTCAATGAGGGTGTAATGTAAATGCAAGCTGTTGTTATCGTCTGTTAATAATTTGATCTGTTAATGAATTTGAATAGGTTTGAACCAAAATGCTGTGGTATTTTTGGTATCTTCTGAAGGGAAGGAATCAGATGGTGATCATTCCATGTAGTCTCCAGCCAACAACTTATATTAGCGAGACACAAGGAACTGCAAATGCTGGAATTTTGAGTAAATCATAAAATGCTGGAATAACTCATCAGGTCAGGCAGCAACTCTACGGAGAGACAGGCGATGTTTCAGATTGTGACCGTTCTTCAGAATGGTTGTAATAAGGGGAGAAAGCTGGAAAACAAATGGGGGCAGGACAATGTCTGATAAGTGATGCTAGTTTGGGTACGTTCATTACTTATATTAGGTTAGGTTTAATGACTGGAATGTGATTGCATTATATATCATGTTTGGGCAATTGGGTGGAAGTAAATACAGTCCGTACAGGCATTAGGGTAAAGTTCCAAATTGGTATTCCATCTTTTCTAGTCCCTCAGACTCTGGAATTTAGAACAAATTTGTGGTAGAACATTGTGCTAGACCAGGTCTGTCCACAGAAATAATCACATCAATGAGTGCATTAGTCATCTTTAGAATTTGCACAAATTACACCCTTTTGCAGACCATAGAGGCGCTAAACTTTAAATTGGCTCTTCTGAGTGTAAGAGCACTTTGAACCATGTTAACCATGAAATATAACCACATATTACAATTAATAATCTTTAGAAGTCGGTTTTAAATAATTTAGAATCAAGTTACTCACAAGCAGTGGATCACGGGAAGAAATTAATCTGTGATTGAAAGCATTGTATTTGTCGATGGTAGAGAAGGTATGTTAGACACATAGAGTCATATAGCATGGAAACAGGCCCTTCGGCCCAACCTGCCCATGCCGACCAACATGCCCCATCTACACTAGGCCCTCTTGCCTGCATTTGGTCCATAACCTTCTAAACCGATCCTACCCATGCACCTGATCAAATATCTCTTAAATGTTATGATAGTACCTGCCTCAGCTACCTCCTCCGGTAGCTAGTTCCAAATACCCATCTCCTATTAAATCTTCCCCTCCCTTCTTCAGACTGATGGTCCAATTCCCTCTACACTACACCTTCATCCCCCACCAGGAAGGTCTTAAAGCCCTCCGTTTCTTCGTCGACCGCAGAACCAGCCAATTTCCGTCTACTAACACGTTTAGCATAGCTGGTCCTTACCTTTAACAACTTCTCCTTCGACTCCTCCCAATTCCTCCAAATCCAAGGCGCAGCTATGGGCACTCGCATGGGCCCCAGCTGTGCCTGCCTCTTTGTAGGGAACGTTGAACAATCCCTGTTCCAGGCGTACACTGGCCCTATTACCGAACTCTACCTACGCTACATTGACGACTGCATTGATGCTACCTCCTGCACCCATGCAGAACTCACTGACTTCATCAACTTCATGACTAATTTCCATCCTGCACTCAAATTCACTTGGCCCATCTCCGACTGCTGCCTACCGTTTCTTGATCTCACCGTCTCCATCAAAGGAGACAGACTATTGACTGACATCTATTACAAACACACTAACTCCCATAGCTATTTAGACTACACTTCTTCCCACCCTGGTTCCTGTAAAGACTCTATCCCCTGCTCCCAATTCCTCCGTCTATGCTGCATCTGCACCCAGGATGAGGTCTTCCATACCAGATCATCGGAGATGTCCTCATTCTTTAGGGAACGGGGGTTCCCCTCTTCCATTATAGATGAGGCTCTCACTAGGGTCTCCTTGATATCCCGCAGCTCTGCTCTTGCTCCCTCTCCCCCCTTTTGTAACAATGATAGAGTCCCCCTTGCCCATTGCAAATTGGAAGAACACCACTTCATATTTCGCTTGGGTAGCTTACACCCCAGCAGTATGAACATTGACCTCAAACTTCAAATAGCCCTTGTATTCCCTCTCTCTCCATCCCCTCCTCCTTCCCAGTTCTCTCCGACTACATTCTATCTCAGTCCCGCACACTCCCCTGACATCAGTCTGAAGAAGGGTATTGACCTGAAACGTCACCCAATCCTTCTCTCTAGAGAGGCTGCCTGTCCTGCTGAGTTACTCCAGCATTTTGTGTCTCCGTCCAATTCCCTCCACAGTTGCTGCCTGACTTGTTGACTTGCTCCAGCACTTTATACTTTGCTCATCACTAAACTAGATTATCACTTTGCTCTTTGTGGGATCAAGTTATTACATGTTTAATATCACAGCAATGGTTGTGCATCCAAGCCATTTCTGTACCTGAAGTATGATGAAAGAATGGATCGAATGTGCTTATATTTAGGATGAGAGGATATCTTATAGAAACCTATAAAATTCTTAAAGGCTTGGACAGACTAAATGCAGGATTTTTTTTACAAATGTTGGGGGAGTCCAGAACCAGAAACAAAATATTTTAAAGCATTTCCTGTCAAATCATATTTGAAGACACTCAATTTTTTCGGTCAGAAACATTATGTTCAGCTACCAACCAATGATTTCTCAATCAGCAACATCTGCACAGAGTAAAACACTTTCCAAAAGGTTAGTTTTATTGTTTCCTTTCAGATCCACAGTTTAGTTACATTTTGTGAAGCACTTGTTTCCCCTTGGCAGTGTAACCTTGCCATAATTAAAGTGCATTTTGTTGTGTATTTTCTTCAGCATGGACTGAACAATTGTTTGCTAACTGGTTTCAAGATGGAAGAGCATTAGATACACGAATAACCACTTGAACTGTTCTTTCTGGATCAGTAATTAAATTACTGCCAGCTGCAGGGGAAATCCTAATGAGAATTTTTTTATTAAATAAAAGAAGTGCTTGTTATTTAGTAATGAAGTATTTTTACGTGGGCATTATATTCCAGTAACCCTGATGAAACAACATCAGCCACTCAGAGAAATGAAAATTTGAGCAAAAGGACATTCTTGCTATTGAGGGAGTGCAGAGTAGGTTCGCAAGGTTAATTCCCGGGATGGCGGGACTGTCATATGATGAAAGAATGGAGCGACTGGGCTTGTATTCATTGGAATTTAGAAGGATGAGAGGGTTTCTTATGGAAACATATACAATTATTAAGGGATTGGACACGCTAGAGCAGGGGTTCACAACCTTTTTGAACACGCTAGATGCAGGAAACATGTTCCCGATGTTGGGTGAGTCCAGAACCATGGGCCACAGTTTAAGAATAAGGGGTAGGCCATTTAGAACTGAGATGAGGAAAAACTTTTTCAGCCAGAGAGTTGTGAATCTGTGGAATTCTCTGCCACAAAAGGCAATGGAGTTCAATTCACTGGATGTTTTCAAGAGAGAGTTAGATATAGCTCTTAGGGCTAGTAGAATCAAGGGATATGGGGAGAAAGTAGGAGCAGGGTACTGATTCTGGATGATCAGCTATGAACATATTAAATGGTGGTGCTGGCTCGAAGGGCTGAATGGCCTACTCCTGCATCTATTTTCTATGTTTCTATCTTTCTATGTGTCATTCTGAGATCAGGTAAGGCATGAGAGAATTGTGTACCTTTTCTTATTCCTTTCATTTGTAAAATTCCAATTCGCCTTCATTTAATGGATCAACGGTTCAATGGTTCTTTACTGTCACATATGCACTGCATAGAGAAGTTATTTTGCCTAACCCACAATTACACATTCACTATATTTTAATACCATTTACAAAGAAAAATAAAAAATAAAAAAAGTCCAAAGTTCCGTCCACATGGTGGAAGTATGGGATTGCCCCTGATCCAGGTAAGCCCAGGTAAGCCCCAGGGGGCTGCAACATTTTCACAATGAAATATTTACAACATTTAATCAAGTAAAAGCAATTAAAGATTTGCAAGAACCCAGAAATTGCGAGGACTGAACATTCCTGGTGAATTTCCTTCTGTTTGTGTTTCACTGAGCATTCTGTAGCTTATGCTGCTAGCCGGTAAAATGATGAAGAAATTGTAAGCACAAGATTTGCTTTCATTTTTATAAATAACTATCCAAGAATGATAGAGACTACATTACAACAACAAAATCTGGGTCATGATGTACTGCTGCCTAGCTCGTGACTGACATTAATGTTTGCGTTTATTAAGTACATGACCATTTATTTATTTTATTTACACAGTATTATAGTTAATTAAGGCTCATTTCTGTCCTACCATTAACATATCATTATATTTATTCAAGACTTTATGTGACATATAGTTACGATTGAAATTGTTAACATTTAGCTTGATTGTATTAAATCTAGTTATAGGCTGAAGGAAGATTTCAGCTGCGGTTGGTTTTAGGCTGGAAGCTTTAGTTAAATAATTGGATTTTTTTAAACAAATTTCTTCGAGTTCTGGATATTGGTTATGGAAAATAAGGCTTATTTCAGCCTGACCTAGGGGCCCATCTCTTTTTAGTAGTATTCTTATTTTTTTCATTATGTACTGGAGTTTAATATTTGCAGGGCAGGGTTTGTAGTGAGCCAAAGGTAAATTGCTTTCTTTATATAACACAGGACTCCATGATTCTTCCCAAGGCTTGTCCATTCAATTTCCTTTGGAAATCGAAAATGGTGACCATGATTGCTTGATTTTCTTTTCTTTTACAGACAGAAGGTGAAAGTATCACAAATATATTTTCTTCAAATGTAATTTTAGCCCTTCCAATTTTCTTCCAGTTAAAATTGGGCAAATACACAAACCAGGTGTTCCAAGTATTTCAGTTTCCTTCGTGATGTGATTGTCACAGTTTTATTTGGACCTGAGATCAATTTAGTTGCTTTGACCTGCTTTAAAATGCTTTTTGATAAGTCGTAACAGTTAGATAATAATTGGTTGAAAATCATCAGATTTAAATATATCATTTTGCTTCTGCCAGAGATGCAAACATTGTTCACATTGGGGACATGTGATGCTCGTTACTTTTTGCCCAAACGAGGTGATAATTGATACTCTACATAGAGTTATAGAAAAATTGAGGCATACAGCATGGAAATAGGCCCTTCAACAGCAACCAACGTGCCCCATCTACACTAGTTCCACCTGCTTTTGGCCCATGTACCTCTAAACAATAGACAATAGACAATAGACATTAGTGCAGGAGTAGGCCATTCAGCCCTTCAGCCATTCAATGTAATCATGGCTGATCATCCCTATCCTATCCATGTACCAGTCCAAATATGTTTTGAACATTGTGATAGTACCTGCCTCAACCACCTCCTCCAGCAGCTTGTACCATATAGATGTCATCCTTTGTGTAAAAAAGTTACCCCTCAGGTTCCTTTTAAATATTTTCCCCCTCACCTTAAAACTATGTTAAAACTATGTTAAAACTATGTTAAAACTATGTTAAAACTTCTTGATTCCCCTTGATTCGTGGAACACTGCAGTCCTTGTAATGGTGCTCCAGGAATATTGAACATTTTCTTTTCTCCCAGTCAATAATACGTTTGTTCCCTGTATATTATCGGAAACTAAATAACTAATTTCCACAATTGAGTCAACACGGTCATTCCCAACCAAGTTACACTAATCTTGCAATAATCACAATTCTCCCTACATTCCCATCTAAATCTGCCAGATTCTACCACTCATCTACACACCAGGGGCAATTTACAGTGCCCAATTATCTATGAACCAGCAGATCTTTGGGATGTGAGGGGGAAAAAATGGAGCTTCTGGTTGAAACACACACAGTCAGAGGGAGAACGTACAAACTTCACACAGACAGCAGCAAAGGTCAGGATTGAACCCAGGTCTCTGGGACTGTGAGGCAGCTGCACTACCCGCTGTACCATTATGCCACCCTTGTACTTTGATGTGGTTCTTGATTAAAATAGAGCAGAATCCATGGACTACAATTTAATCTCTTGGTATGTCAAGCAATTTCTTATAGTGTTCTTGTATTTTTATTTCAAATGAGTGAAGTACCCTATGAAACAGGCACAGATCCCCATGCGATGGTTAAAATCTTCAGAGACTTTCAAAGTGCATTCCCTTAATGAAATATATTAAGATTCATCTCTTTTCCTGAGCACTGCTTAATGTCAATTAGCAGCAATTTCACAGTGCATACCTTTAGATCCAAATAACTGTGTTCCACTCTCTTAGATTGATTACACTTTAGATTCACAAAGCTATTTGACCAAAGTAAAACTTTCATCCCATCACTTTGGTCTCTTGGTGAGCCCAACCTCTAGAGTAAAAAAGGCCACCTGCAGTGTCAACTACACTTCTGCTGAAGTAATTGAAATAGGGTAGATGCCAGTTTTGCTTGAGGCATATTTTATTACACGTTCCATACCTCACTCTAAGTCTCAGCGCCTCCAAGATTTCCATTTAACTAATGAAGATAGACATCAAAATGGATGAGTCCATTCACAAAGGATCAAAACAGCAATCTCTCATTACTTTAGAAATAAAATTGTGTCTTTAATGGATGTAAGAAATGCCTGTCAATATAGATGAAGGTTACCTCTGCAATTGCAACAATCCCAGTCAGCAGTTTAGTTTTCAGTTAAGTTTAGAGATACAGCGGGGTAACAGGCCCTTCGGCCCACCGGCCCCATGCCAACCAGCGATCCCCACTCATAAACACTATCCTACTCCCACTATGGACAATTTCTACATTTACCAAGCCAATCAACCTACAAACCTGAACGTCTTTAGAGTGTGGGAGGAAACCGAGGATCTCAGAAAAAATCCACACAGGTCACGGGGAGAACGTACAAACTCCGTACAGACAGAAACAGTGGTCGGGATCGAAAACCCGGGTCTCCAGTGCTGCATTCGCTGTAAGGCAGCAACTCTACCGCTGCGCCACCATGACTGCCCATACAGTTATGATCTCTACTTTGCAATCATTTACCCTGTGCATAGAGGGGCAAAGAACTAGAGGGGGACAATTCTATCCCTCATCCCTACTGCTCTCTACTTTGTACAGTTGCCCTGCATAGAGTTATTCTGTATGCAGCTTCGAGAGATATTTTTTTAAAGGCCCATTCTACAGCAGAACATAGTATTACTTTAAGACTAAAAAAGCACAGGCTTTAACAATGTTTTGTTTTATCTAAAATCACCAGTTTTCTGCGAAATTCAGACTATAGGTTTGTACAAACTTTCACTCCCAACCTGCATAGTAATTCTGAAACAAATGTAATCAGAATATCAACAACCAACTTTGACCAAAGTGATAAAATAGAGTCTGATGAAGGCTCCTAAACTGAAACATCACCGATCCTTTTTCTCTGGAGATGCTGCCTATCCCGCTGAGTTATTCCAGCACTTTGTGTCTATCTTTGGTATAACCCAGCAACTGCAGTTCTTTGTTTCTACTTCTAGATAAAATAGCTAGTCACCCAAAATAATCTACATTTGATTACTGGTTACTTAATATTTTTCAGAATAAGGGATAGTTAATTGAGACATTGTGGATAATGTAGTAATAATCTATAGTTATTACTACAAACAAACTATGAACTATAACAACCTATTGCACTTTATCTGGGTATTTATGTGTGTGTATATATATATTCTATGGTATATGGTCACACTGATCTGATCTGTATTTATGCCTAAAATATTCTGTTGTGCTGCAGCAAGCAAGAATTTCATTGTCCTATCTGGGACACATGACAATAAACTCTCTTGACTCTTGACTTGACTAGTTGGAGATTGCAAAATGATTTATTTTTTTAATGTAGTTGGTGGCCTTGGAGAGCTTTTAGGATAGTTATAATGATTCTTGGCATATCCAGATGTGTGAGTGTAATTAAAGTTGAAAAGCTGCTTCAGATTAAGATCATAGTTTTATTGCCTTTCTGAGGGGGCAGTGTGGTTGTGGTTGTGTCCTTGTGAGCAGAAGGGATGAGGGATAGAATTGACCCCTCTAATTCTTAGCCCCTCTATGCACAGGGTAGATGATTGCAAAGTAGAGATCAGAACAATGGGATGTAGGAAATTGCACACCTTGAAAGCACTTTGTCTAACATCAGCTAATTCACATTCCTGAATATATTAACAAGATCCACTCCTCAGTGGAAGCCTAACAATATTGATCTCCATTGGATCAATTGTGCTCCAATTACCCCAGCAGTTGGGTTGATTCTCCATTAGTAGGAGAGTCTATCACTAGAGGTCATAACTTCAGAATTAAAGGATGTTTTTTAAGGAAGGAGACGAGGAGGAATTTATTCAGTCAGAGGGTGGTGAATCTGTGGATTATGTGATTATGCGTTTAAGTACACAATCTCAGGGACACTTTGTAACTGACCGCAGAGCAACCTATATTATACTCCCTTGGTTACTCTGACAGCACCTTCCAATCCTGTGACCTACCATTAAAATGGACATAGGTAATAGATGAGAGAGAAAGTCACATCCTGCATGTTCCACTCAAAATAACAAATGATCCCACCTTATGGATACGTGAAGTAGGCACAGGAGTATGCGTCTTTACTCTTCAAGTCTGTGTTGTTATTTAATGACCTGGCTGATCTAATTTTAATCACAATTCTGCATTCCCATCTATTCATGGGAACTTTCCACACCTTGACTTATCACAGATATATCCAACTCTGTCCTAAGAACATTCAAAATCCTTTCTACCGCTGTATTTTAAAGGGTCTGTCCCACTTGGGCGCCATTTGCGCGTCACCCAGGTATCGCGCAAAGAATTTGTGAATCCCAAAATCCTGGGGCGACGTGCGTGACCGCGCGTCACTGCCTATGCCACCACGCCTCACCACGCGCCATGCATGCATAATGCACGCCATGCACGCATAATGCACGCCATGCGTGCATCACATGCACATCACGATGGGCGCGTCGTGCGTCGTGACGCGTAAATGATGTCGCATAAATGAAGCGCAAATGACGCCCAAGTGGGACAGGCCCTTTAGGAAGAGAATCCGAAAGATCCACAACACTGAGAAAATAAAACAATGATCTTATTTCTGCTTTAATTGGTGTCTCCTTGACATGAAGCATATTTTGTCTGCAAAAAAACACTGACCGTGACCCTTAGTTTTGAATTCCTCCACAAGCGGAAATACTCCAAATCCATTGTTCAAGACTCCTCTGGATCTTGTGTGATTCAATCAAGCCGTCTTCTTTATCATCGTTCAGACCATCAGTCTGAAGAAGAGTCTTTACCCGAAATGTTGCACACTAGGGACAATTTACAGTTATACCAAGCCAATTAACCTACAAATCAAAACATCTTTGACATGTGGGATGAAACCGGAGATCTCGGAGAAAACCCACGTAGGTCATGTGTAGAACGTAGAAACTCAGTACAAACAGCATCCGTAGTTAGAATCAAACCCGGGTCTCTGGCGCTGCAAGGCAGCAACTTTATCGCTGTGCCACCATGCTGCCCAAACCTCTTAAAGTTCAATATATTTTGCTAACACGTCTATGAACCAAAATATTATTCTTTCCACAGATGCTGCCTGACCTATAGGCTTTAATTTTTGTTATTCTCAATTTACTTACTCTAGAAATATAACAGGAAATTCAAGAAGGCAACCTAAATCAACAAAGACCTACACCACCTTGGCCACGCTCTCATCTCGCTCCTATCATCAGGAAGAAAGGACGGGAGCATGAACTTCTAACTTCAAGAAGAGCTTCTTCCTATCATCCATCAGGCTCTTGGGGTCAAGGAAAGACCATTCACGTCGCGGCCCTGTTTCCACCAATCTTTCCACCACCACGCACAAGAAGCACAAGAAGCGCAAGACAGGCACCATTGTATGCAGATGCCGAGAAGTGTGTTCAGCTCTAGTTGAACAAGTAATCTTGTGTGTGGATTTGATAAGAAGAACACAAATCAGGCTCTTGAACCATCCTGAACAACCCTAACTATAACCCCAACTCAGCAGCAAACTACAATGGACTTTTTAAAGATTGCACCATGTACTTTGACTTGCACAATTATAGTCTGGTTATCAAATATAACTGATAATTTATTGTATCATTATTTACTGTACTTGTTGTGTTGTTGTGTTAATGTGCCCATAAAGCTGAAGCAAGTAAGAATGTCATTGTTCCATTCCCATTGCCAATGACTAAACAATTCTGACTCTGGACTCTTGATGTTTTGTGGTTTATTACAGTTTTTCAGCATCTATGTTTATTAATCTTTTATTTACTTTTAATTTATTCATTTTAGAAGCTGAATCTAATGATGAAACAATTACCCAGATTGTATTTTGCCATGAATCTACATCGTAATTTCAATGATTCTTTTGATGATCATCAAACCTGCGATTGTGCAGGCAACTGAACCATCCTACCAGCCATTAGAGAGCAGTTCTGAACTACAATCTATCTCATTTGAGACCCTCGGACTACCTTTGATCGGACTTTACTGGACTTTACTGGAGCACTAAATGTATTCACTTTATTCCCTTTATCGTCTATTTGTACACTGTTACCTTCTCCTTGCTAACAATGATCTATTCTATGTACATTTTCTTTGAGGTCATCCCCTTTGTTTCATTTTCACACCCAACACTTCCTTATCTCTGTATCTCCCTCTCCCCTGACTCAGTCTGAAGAAGGGTTTCGACCCGACCCGAAATGACACCCATTCCATCTACCCAGAGATGCTGCCTGTCTCGCTGAGTTACTCCAGCATTTTGTGTCTATCTGTACACTGGGTATGGCTCAATTGTAATGATGTATTGTCTTTTCACTGGCTGGTTAGCACCCAACAAAAACTTTTCACTGTACCTCGGTACACATGACAATAAACTAAATTCAAACTCAAATAAGGTATTGGTCAAAAATTGCCATGAGAAATAAATGATTAGGACAATATTGAGAGGCACTGCGCTTGAGTGGCAGTAGTAGCAGAAATATTTGTTGAAGGATAAGTAATTGGCCCATCAGGAATGCAAGTTGAACACTTTAATCGTTGTGTTTGCCAAATTGGAAATAGGAGTTTCCAAAAATTACTTTTAATATTCCTTCCCCAGAATATTTTTAAATTCCTTTGGCTATTTTTTAATAAAATTCAATTATGTGATACTATTGAGAATTCTGTGCATTGGGAGTTGTTGAGAAAGACAGGTCAACAGTAGATAATATTTTAAGAAACACAATTTACAGATTATAGACAGATAACTCAGTTGTTAGGGGAAAACTGATGCAGCTAGAATGCAGAAGTACACATGTCTGTTGAGGATGTTCAGATTTTGATTTTTTTTCATACAATTATGTGATTTTTATATTCTTTATTAATTTTAGCAGGAAACATAACAGCCAGTCATATTAAGGTTTTAAACTGGGAGGTACATCACACCACACAAGTATTTGTGTAGGAAGGAACAGCAGATGCTGGTTTAAACCGAAGATGGACACAAAAAGCTGGAGTAACTCAGCGGGTCAGACAGCATCTTTGGAGAAATAGAAGGTGACATTTTGGGTCGAGACCCTTCTTCAGACTGAGAGTCAGGGGAAATGGAAACGAGGGATATCGATGGTGATGTAGAGAGATATAGAACAAATGAATGAAAGATATGCAAAAAAGTAACGATGATAAAGGAAGCAGGCCATTATTAGCTGTTTGCTAGGTGAGAACAAGAAGCTGGTGCGACTAGGTTGGGGAAGGGATGGAGAGAGACGGAATGTAGGGGTTACTTGAAGTTAGAGAAAGTACCTCCATTAGTGTCAATCATATATAATTTCCCCATAACTTCTGAATGCCACCCACTTTGCCATATTTTCTGACTCATTTTTTGCTTTGTTATATCTATTACTAATAATATATATCTTCTAAAATAGCATCAGTTTCCTTTCTGTGAGCACATTCTCCCAGATGTGAGAAGAATGAGTCATTCTGTTGGTGTCAGTATTTCAGGAATGATATTTGAATGCACAAAATTGCATTTTCCATGTTGCATTATACAGGGCCATCAGTGATGGAGCAATTCAAACTGCCATATATAAGAGATTAGAATATCAGAGAGTTCGAGGAAGTTAGGGAGAAAATCGTTTTCTGCGATAAGGTATGTTCAAGCCTCATGAACAAAGTACACATGAGCTGGAAAGTGATGACATAAACTAAGTCATATGGGACAGAGCAGTGCATGCCTGGTCATGTAATCTTGGCTTGCAGCCATTTACAATTGTAATTTTTAGATTGTTTGATTTATCTAGGGGGTCAAGCCATGTTCTATTTGCTTCAGAAGTATGAAAAGATGATTATTACAGGAGCATTGTGATTAATTGCTACTATTCACTGCTTGTCACAATTGATACATAAGAATCCCAATGCAATCCAACAATCTCATTAGTACTTGAGGAAATTGTTATAAAGCATGTTTTTCCTTTGTCTTCCCAGATGAATATCACAACTTGAACTCTTGCGAGATGACATTTGTGCCAGTGGTGTGTTGTGAAATTCGATTGCACATCTCTACCTACGTTCAGGGCAATGCAATTGAAAAATTGCTGATCATGAAGTGTGTGATGTGCTATGGCATTAAATTAACTGTAGATCAGCAGAAGCTTGAAGGAAAATTGTATCAGTTTATAATGCAAGGGAAAGATAGACACAAAAAGCTGGAGTAACTCAGTGGGTCAGACAGCATCTGTGGAGAAAAGGAATAGGTAACTTTTTGGGTCGAGACCCTTCTTCTGTGTCTGAAGATGGGTCTTGACAAAACGTGATCTATTCCTTTTCTCCACAGATGCTGTCTGACCCACTGAGTTACTCCAGCTTACTCCAGCTTTTTGTGTCTGTCTTCAGTTTAAACCAGCATCAGTTCCTTGCTACACATTATAATGCAAGGTGTATCTCTTCCTTTGCACACCAAAGTTGCACAATAATAATCACATGCATAGCCAGTGGGTGTGTTTTTAGCATTATCCAACATGGTTCTACATTCATTGCTGGTGGAGTATAAATCCCTGAAGATTCAGCAGCTGGTGGTGATAGGAGTAGCTGGATCTTCCTTGGTGATAATCATTAGCGACTGAGCAGAAGGACTCATCCTGCAGCAAACAGCTGAGTTTTGGTTATATCGTTATGATGAGTCCCGTCTCCATTCTCAGACTCAGGGATGACTCTCTTTGCCAGGTCTTCGCTATTTGGGAGTTTGCTGTTTACCCCATTTACACATTTGATTGCTTCTTGCTTTTTTTGTACCACTTCAGATTGCATCACCACCTGCACCATTCTACAGTTTTGCATTTATCATTTTTATTGTTGTACTTATTGTACTTACTGATACTCTATGAGCTTCATGCAAAGTAGGAATTTTATGTATAGAAGTATATGACAATAACCTAATCTGAATCTGATCTAATATTTTAGTTTTCCCTTTTCCTGTGTGTATGCTTGTTTTCCTTGTTGTCTCTCTGTCTATCTATCAACAAGAAACTACAGATGCTGGTTTTAAACAAATGAAACAAAGTGCTGGAGTAACTCTACGGATCAGGCAGCATCCCTGGAGAACACGGATGGAAGATATCTGAAGAAGGGTCCAAACATCACCTATCCATGTTCTCCAGTGATACTGCCTGCCCCCCTGAGTTAACCCAGCAATCTATGTATTGTCTGTCTGTCTGTCTGTCTGTCTGTCCGTCCGTCCGTCCGTCCGTCCGTCCGTCCTTCCTTCCTTCCTTCCTTCCTTCCTTCTGTGGTGCCCCTACTCTTCCCCACCGCTAAGCGTTAACCTCATATTAATCCATTCCACCACATCTCATTCTTTTTCTCCTTTAAACAATTACCATTCTCGTGCATTATTTAGACTGAACAAGTCCCAACACAATTTCACTCCACAAATATTACCTTTTGGGGTTTTTTTCTAAAAAATTCCTGCATCTGCAGTCTATTGTGTATTCCTAGTTTAGTGTTTGTCTGCTTTCATTGCCCTGAAAATATAAATTTCTCTCTTCCCAGATGCAGTCTGACCTATTGATTATGTCCAGCTCTCTCTGTTGTTATTGAATTGAATTAATTGAATTGAATTCTGAATTGAATTGAATACTTTATTGTCACATGTGCCAGGTCACAGTGAAATTCTTTGCTTGCATACCCACGATATGCAATAGTCACCACATAAAGGGCGCTGAGAAAGTTACAAAGTATCCCTCATCGGATCCACTCTTGTTCTCTACAGCCCCCCCAACCTCTCGGTGGATCACCCTTGCCGGGTTCTCCTTTGTTCTTCCCCTCTCCCCCCTTTATAGCGATCCCCCAAGCCGGTTCATTCGTTCCCCCCCCCCCTCACAGCGGTCCCCACACCGGGTACTCCTTTGTTCCCAGCGTCGAGCCCTCAGCGCCTCATCGACCGCCGAACCCGACCGGCGCCCTCGTCGACCCTTATTGAAGGGGCCCTTATCACTCTTATTTCAGATTTCCAGCATCTGCAGTTTTTTGCTTTCGTCTTTTCCTCTGACTCTCCTGCTCTGAATAATTTGTACAAGTCATTTTGTCCTCTCACAGTTCAACCTATGTCTCTGTGTCGACTGTGCTAAACAAATTGTTGCTGTCACGCATAAGCAGTCATGATTGCTTTTGTTGTGAACTAAGCACAAGACGGATGTGATGGATAATTGCAACTTTTGTCAACTCAATTATCATTGTAGCACCTTGACCCGGCACATTGTCATGCCTATACATATGACAAGCTTTGCACTTCAGGTCCACATTAAATCACACCATTCTTTTGCCACACCTCATTTGAAACATTATGGGGAAGTTTGACCAATCTGTCCAGATAAGACCATCAAGAGATGACCCTGGGACAATGGGCTATCACAGTGACTTGCTTGCTGGACTAGCACCCATAAAAGGAAGAGCCATTGATCATTTTAATCCTTCAATTTTAGCAACCCTCAGCATGACCCAACCCACCACCCACTCCCCCCTCCACCATACCAATCTTCCCCAGCCATTACCCTGCCTGCAGACATTTTTTTTATCGGCATGCATCACAGCATGGTTTGAGAACAGTTCCATCCAACACCGCAAGAAATTGCAGAGAATTGTAGACGCAGACTAGACCGTTACACAAACCAACCACCCTTCCATTGTCTCCATTTACACCTCATGCTGCTTCAGCAAGGCCACCAGCATAATCAAGGACAAGTCACATCCTGGCCACCCCCTTCTACCCTCTCCCATTGAACAAAAGGAATAGAAGTGTGAAAACGAACACCTCCAGATTCAGGGAAAGTTTCTTCCCAGCTGCTAAAACACAACTGAACCATTCTACCAACAACTAGAGAGCAGATCTGAGCTTCTATCTACTTCATTTGAGACCCTCAGACTATCTTTGAGTGGACATTACAGGACTTTATCTTGCACTAAGCATTATTCACGTTATTCCCTTCATCGTGTATCTGTACACTGTGGACGGCTCGATTGTAATCATGTATCGTCTTTCCGCTGACATGTTAGCACGGAACAAAAGCTTTTGCACCTTGTTACACCCGACAATAAACTAAACTCAACTCATTCTAAATCACAGGTCCCCGAACTACCTTCAAACCTCTTGAAGCCCCAATATTCCAAATGTTCCCTTGGTTCTCAGGTGATGATTCCCTAAATCCCTGAATGTCAAAGGCTTTTCTTCCCACCAACACAAAATGGTCTCCATACCCCTAAACAGCAATTGATTTTGGCCCCAACTTTTCCCAACCCATGCCACAATTATGCAGGTCCTGATCCCTCCACTAAACTACACCCCGATTCTTTAATCAGGGTAAAGAGGGGGGAAAGTCTCAAAGTTAAAGGCAGACAATTCAGAGTTGAGATTTCTTTGAGATTTTCCACCACAAAAGGCAGTGGAAGCTGTATTTTACTGAGCTCATTCAAAATTGAAATTGATGTCTGTATATTAAGAGGTAGGTTAAGTTTAGTTTAGGGATACAGTGCAAAAACTGGCCCTTCGGCCCACCGAGTCTGTGCCAACCAATGATCCCCGCACACTTACACTCTCGTACACACAGTAGGGACAATTTACAATTATACCAAACCAATTAACCTACAAACCTGTACGTCTTTGGATTGCAGGAGGAAACCAGAGCACCTGGAGAAAACCCAAGCGGGTCACGGGGAGATCGTACAAACTCCGTACAGACAAGCACCCATCGTCAGGTTCAAACCCAGGTCTC
This sequence comes from Malacoraja senta, assembly GCA_038087875.1. Lineage (NCBI taxonomy): Eukaryota > Metazoa > Chordata > Chondrichthyes > Rajiformes > Rajidae > Malacoraja > Malacoraja senta. The sequence goes on along the minus strand of CM075988.1, from coordinate 9,896,464 downwards.
TGGCGCTGTAAGGCAGCAACTCTACCGCTTAGCCCCCGTGCCGCCCCATCACGTGATTGTCACATGTACTGAGATACAGTGAAAAGCTTTGTATATCCAATCCACTGCTGCGCCACCATGCCGCCCTGTTCCCATTAGCTTAATACTTTCCCCTTACACACAAGCTCGCCCGCAATCCACCCTGCTCACTTTAATTTTAAATTCTGAATTCCAATGCCTAGTGCTGAGCCAAGGAGGCCTTATATGAATGAACACTAGGCTTAGAAGAGAATTGATTACATTCATATTTTTTAGATCATACACAAGGTATTACATTTTATATATTAAATGCACTGTGCTGAGTAGCACATGTTGAAACCTCAAATATTTATCATACAGTTTGCAATGACTTGGCCAGTCTCAAGTTATTAACACTTGCAATAGGAAAATGCATGCACAGTTCATAGAGATAAATGCTTCCAATTACATCGGAAGGAATACGTTACAAAGTGCTTGAGTAACTCAGCGGGTCAGGCAGCATCTCTGGAGAACAAGGATAGGTGACATTCTTCAAAGATGCTGCCTGACCCGCTGAGTTACTCCAGCACTTTATGTCATGTTATTTTAAACCAGCATCTGCAGTTCCTTGTTTCTGCCGAAGGAATAAGGCAATAGATATAGACAGGAGCCAGCTTTGAAGAGATAGCATTGCCGACTTAGGTCAGTTGAATGAGATGTCCAAATAAAGCCATATCCTCGCAAGGGTCATCATCCTTTGAGATGGAGAAAAAACTCAGTTTTGTATAATATTTTAGCTTAGAGATGCAGCATGGAAATGGGCCCTTTGACCCACCAACTCCCTGCCAACCACAATCACCAATACACTAATTCTATCATTCTATCCTACACACTAGGGTCAATTTACAGTAGACAATTAACCTACAAACCTGTACTTCTTTGGAATGTGGGAGGAAACCAGAGCACCGGATAAAACCCACAAGGTCACAGGGAGAACGTACAAACTCCATACAGACAGCACCCGTAGTGAGGATCGAACCTGGGTCTCTGGCGCTGAATGGCAGCAATACTACTGCTGTGGTACTGTGCCGCCCAGTGTTTCTCCATGGGTGGAGGCTTTCGAGCACTACAACCCTCTGAACCACCCACAAACTGTCCCACTTGGGAATGTTTCATTTTCCCATCTTTCATTACACTTTGCTGCAAAAGATGGATTAGGAAAGACATCAAATTCAATACTGAAGTATATTCCATTTATTAAAAAAAACCATAAAGTAGGCCATGGATTTATTTTTACATTTTTTTAACCAAACCTGGCCATTCTAGAGTGTTAAAATAAAGGACCAATCCAGAAAATGCAGAAATATAAATCCAACATGTTTCAATGAATAAAATATCAAGGGAAGAAAAATATGTATTAGATCGAGGAATGGAGAAAATGCCAAAGATTGAAGTCATGCATAATTTATAGTTCCCTTTGATTAGTTTTACTCCGTTTTTTGCAGCATTGACAGTAATAAGGTATTTCTAAGAACTCAAAGCAGCAACTAATTAACATTTAAGTATACATAACAGCCTAGTGTTGTTAAACAAAAGGAAATCAATAGAAATTTTAATTAATCACAATGCAAAGAATGAATTGGTTAGAGCATCTACGTTATTAATAAATGGCACGTTCATCTGCTTAAGGGAGAATATTGGCTGAAACATATACAATTTCATGATTGTATTAAAACAGTGGGCAGAGGAAATTGACATCAGACGTTGGTGCCGGTATTATAAATATCACTTAACTCAATTTCAGAATTACCTGCTTAGAGACGCACATTATTTTGCATCTTCCCTTCTCTGTCACCAACCCACGCTCAGTCCATCAATGTGTTTTTTCTTCTATGCTGCTGAAGGACATGTGTTCTTGTGACACTTTTGCCTGCCATTAGCCACCCTGACGTGTCTTCCATTTGCAGCTGTCCTTCTTTTGCCTCACAACTTCAGACAACCTCCACAGAAACATCCTATTAATTGGATGCAGAGAAAGGGTGCTTGAAAACGATCGTGCATTTCACATAAATCGGTCACACCATCAAGCAATCACACGAAGATCAAGGAGGAAGACGGAATGAATGGACATGTTGCAATCGGAAATGTAATAATAAATGCATATACTGCACAAAAGAAAATACAGTATTTCCCAAATTGAAAGTGTTTGTGTGACTGTGAACTGAATCACTAGAGATTGGGGCTGCCGGATATAAAACTCTTTAGTCATCACAAACAAGCCTTCTGGAGAATCTTTATCTGCTCTCCCATTACTGGGATGTTTCATAGTTTTTATACACAAAGGTAGAAATCGGTTTAGGTTTATTTTATCATGTGTACTGAGATACAGTGGAAAGCTTTTTTATGCTATCCATTCAGATCAGATACTCAAGAGTCAAGAGTGTTTTATTGTTATATGTCCCAGACAGAACAATTAAGTTCTTAGGTACACAAAAATGCTGGAGAAACTCAGCGGGTGCAGCAGCATCTATGGAGCGAAGGAAATAGGCAACGTTTCAGGTCAAAACCCTTCTTCAGACTGATAGGGGGTGGGGAGAAGAAAGGAAAAAAGGAAAAAAGTTGGGAGAATTCAATGTTCATGCCCCCAGGATGTAGACTGCCCAAGTGGACTATGAGGTGCATTTCCTCCAATTTCCGGTGTTGCTCGCTGTGGCCATAGAGGAGACCCAGGACAGAGAGGTCAGATATGGAATGGGCGGGGGAGTTGAAGTGCTGAGCCACCGGGAGGTCAGGTAGGTTATTGCGGACCGACCGGAGGTGTTCGGCGAAACGATCGCCAAGCCTCCGCTTGGTCTCACGGATGTAGATCAGCTGGCATCTAGAGCAGCGGATACAATAGATGAGGTTGGAGGAGATGCAGGTGAACCTCTGTCGCACCTGGAACGACTGCTTGGGTCCTTGAATGGAATCGAGGGAGGAGTCTTGCATCTCATCCTGGGTCTCCTCCATGGCCACAGCGAGCAACACCGGAAATTGGAGGAAATGCACCTCATATTCTGCTTGGGCAGTCTACATCCTGGGGGCATGAACATTGAATTCTCCCAACTCTGCTAGCCCTTGCTGTCCCCTCCCCTTCATCAGCCCTCTGGTTGTCTCCTCCCCTCCCCCAGCCCTCGGGCTCCTCCTCCGCCTTTTTTCCTTTCTTCTCCCCACCCCCTATCAGTCTGAAGAAGGGTTTCGGCCCGAAACGTTGCCTATTTCCTTCGCTTCATAGATGCTGCTGCACCCGCTGAGTTTCTCCAGCATTTTTGTCTACCTTCGATTTTCCAGCATCTGCAGTTCCTTCTTTAACAATGAAGTTCTTACTTGCAGCAGCACAACAGAATACGTAAATACAATCAAATCAAACTCAAGTAGAAGGTGAAGAGTGTATGAATGACAGAGACACAAGAGACTGCAGATGCTGGAATCTTGAGCAAGAAACAAACTGTTCAAGGAACTCAGCAAGCCAAGCAGTCTCTGTGGAGGAAAATGGGCAGATCCTGGTTCTTCGACTAGTTCTACTGTCCTCCTGATTAAATATTACTGATTGTTTGCCATGTTGTCACCTTCCCTCAGCTAACAATGAACCATTTGACATTTCCTTATCATCATCCGTTTTGATCTGTGTTTTCACACCTTATCCTTCCATATCTCTGGACTCCCTCTCCCCTGACTCTCAGTCTGAAGAAGGGTCTTGACCCGAAATGTCACCCATTCCATTTCTCCAGAGATGCTGCCTGTCCCACTGAGTTACTCCAGCATTTTGTGTCTACCTTTGGTGCAAACCAGCATCTGCAGTTCCTTCCTGGACAATATTTTAGATTGGGACCCAACTACAGCTTTGATATTTACCTACTTACCTTTATCTTTTTGAGTGTAGGTGAACTAGGGTGGGATAAGGCTGGAGAGAGAGGGGGAAAGCAAGGGTTACTTCAAGAAGTTAGAGAAATCAAATTCATCCTGCTGGGTTGTTGGCTGCCTAAGCAAAATATGAGCTGCTGTTCCTCCAATTGGCCCCACTCTGACAATGGAGGAGGCCCAGGACACTGTGAACAACCTGAACAATTACTACAAATATAATTTGGTGGAACACACATTTTTGATACATTATCACTAAAATTCACATCAAACGCAGTGGACACCTTCCAACAGAATCCATGTGACTGTGTTTCTTTTTATCTCATCTACATTGATATTTCAGGCTGTGGGGTGGAAACTCATTTGCAACGAACATTGGTCTAGTGTGCCCAGATACACATTTTAGAATCAACTATGCTGAAGGAATTGCAGTGGGGGGGGGTAACAACTTAAGTGTAACAACTTTAGCAGCCGCTGCTCTCTCTTCCATATTGTGTTTTTGATTTTTGTTTTTGGATTTAATTCTATCTTTAATTTGTGTACTGGTGATGTCTTTGCTATTTATTTCATTCCGCTTACATGTTTCTACACTATTTGTTAAACTTTGTAAGGTGTCCTTGAGACTTTTGAAAGGCGCCCATAAATAAAATGTATTATTATTATTATTATTATAACACAGTTCACTTCAGTGGTTTGTGCATGGCTGTCCTTTTTGATGCTCCAATGTAAGTGAAGTGAATTAAATTGCTCCCATTGCATAGTCATAGACACAGACATAGACATAGTCATAGACATAGGCATGGTCATAGACATAGATGAGGCATAGTCATAGAGAGCATAGAACAGTATAAGGCACGAACAGGCCCTTCGTCCCTCAATGTCTGCGCCAAACAGATGCCAAGTTAAACAATTCACTTCTGCCTGCACATGATCCATATCCCTCCATTCCCTGCAATCTATGTGCCTATCTGTACACCTGTTAAATGCCACTATTAAATCTGAACCCCTGGCAGCACGCTCCAGGTACCTATCCCAGGGGCGGAAATCCCGGGGGGGGGGGGGGGCAGGTGGGACATGCCCCCCCCCCCTGTTTTGAGAGGTGGGGGACAGTCCCCCCCCAAGTTTTTATAATCCGGATTTTAAAACCCGGTGACATCTCCACGGGACAGTGGGGGTGGGACTGATGATCGAGAGCGCCGATTGGAAGAGAGAGACGTCGGTCAGCAGGCAATGGGGGCGGGACATGATGATTCAGCATGATCATTGGAGGAGGGAGGAGTGGGGGGGGTGGGACTGAGGATAGAGTGCGGTGATTGGAGGGAGACGTGGCACAGACCTGTGCCTCATCCGCAGCCAGGATCGATCCCGGGTCTCCGGCACTGTCCTGCCCCCACCCGAGTGCCCCCCCCCCCAGGTGGCCAGAGATGTTGGGGTCAGACAGGAGCTGTACCCCCAGGCCCACAGCCAGCGCAGAGAAGCAGCGCTAAACCCAGCTCAACTCTGCCTGTCCCTCCAGGTTAACCTACAACCCTGCCTGGACTTGCGGGAAATATGGCCCAGGTTTACAGCCAGCGCGGAGAAGCAGCGCTGGTGTCCCGTCAGTCCAGGCATGGCTGTAGGTTAACCCGGCGAGACAGGCAGAGTTGAGCTGGGTTTAGCGCTGGACAGAGCCTCCGAAGCCTCGCATGTGTGAGTGTGCGCATGCGTGCGCGGCCGCCAAGAAATTGTGTCCCCCCTGTCCCCCGGTCCCCTCCATATTTTGATAGCGATTTCCGTGCCTGCCTATCACGCGTGCTTGCAAAAAACTATCTTGCACATCTTTAAACTTTGCCCAGAACAATTGCAGGCACATCAACAACTGCACAAGCTTTAATAGAAGCTTCAACCTGCCATTAGATTCAGATACAAATGGTTGCTAAAGCACGCAGAGAGATGACTCTTATTTTGCACCGCTCAGTTTTTTGTTCAGTAAATGTCATATTTAAAAGTTAGGGATCCGGCTGCTACAAATGCTAATAACAATCTCTTTTATATTGAAGTGACAGCTCTTAGCGGCGCTTGACGCTTGCAAGAGAAAACTTACAACAATTTGTAAAGCCATTTTAGAGATGTCAAGTGCCAGTTAAACAGAGGAAACTGAATAATAAAAAGAATGCCAAACGGATGTCCATCAGTGAGACTGCTACATACAAATAAATAAATCTTGTAGGTAAAGGCAGCTTCAAGTTCTCAATCAAAGTGCTGTTTAAAGTTTAGTCACTGATGAAAAGTATGGCAGACAAATTGTGGACAATAAGTTGTTCATATACAGCATTGATACAGATTGCAGAATAATCTGGTTTAGTAATGTTGGTTGCTAAGTCAATGTTGATGGGGATATCAGAGCAAATCTATTTTGAATGTTGTGGAGCTGACTTCTGCGTATATGCTTTGGTTAAATAATTCAACCAAAAGACAGCATGTCTGAAGCAACCCTCCGCTCTCTCAGTGTTCAATAATGAGTCGGTATGGATTTTGTGCGCAGGTGATTAGAAATGTTCTTTAACCTGTAACCTTTCAGTAGGCTCGTAGTGGCATGGATGCAACTACTGAGCCACTGCTGGTAACTTAATGGTTTAATAAGGTCAGGAAATGGTGGAAAGAGCAGCCTCCACAGGAAAAGCAAGAGAGTTAACTTTTCAGGTCGATGACCTTCCATTAGAATTGAACGTTTTAAGTTGTAGAGAAAGGGTCGAGGGTTAGAGATAAGCAAAGGTCCAGGACAGGATGGAAGTCAGGAGTAATTGACTAGCACATTGGGTCACGGGGCAAGCTGAAAGAGAAAGGGGGAGGCCAATGAGTGACAGGAAATGGCTGGAGAAAGTGTAATTAAGGAGAGGAAAATCAAAGCTGAAATTATCCAAGAAAGAAGAATAAAATGCATTAAGGGGATGCGAGACAATAAGCTGGAATGGCAGATGATCTGAAACTGAATTGAAAAGATAGTAATGCGTTTAATCAAAAGATGAAGGGCTGTTTCCCAAGCTTCCGTTGAGGTTGACCAGAAATGTGTGGCAATGTAGCACGACAGGGACAGAGTGTGGTGAGGATGGGTAGTTGAAGAACCAGGCACACCAACCTTCTACAAATTGGTTACTCATTCTGCCCAATATAATGAGGCCACACATGGTGAGAAATTATTGCGTTACAATAAATTAAAAGAATCGATATGGATTTTGTGCGCAGGTGATTAGAATTGTTCTTTAACCTGTAAAGTGGGGGGATTGCATGGCATTTGAGTAGAGTAAGTCACAAAGACTAGAGGTGAAAAGGAGAAAAAAAGGTGTCAGCTAATGAGAGAAGAGGAGTGAAAATAAAACCAGAGAGAGAGAGGGAGACAGGGTCGAGAGGGGGATAGGATAGTGGGAGAAATGTGTGAAGTCTGTAGGAAACTGGAGGCCCTCACATTTTTTCCAGCTTTCTCCTCCCCATTCCAATCAGTTTGAAGAAAGCTCCTGACCGGAAACGTTGCCAATTCATTCCCTCCACAAATGCTGCCTGTTTTGCTGAATTACTCTGGCACTTTGTTTTTCTTTACAAATCCAGCATTTGCAGTTCCTTGTCTCCACAAGAAAAACCCAAGGTTTAGCGAATGGCTTGTTTCTGAGAGGTGCTGCTGTATGCCTGTATTACACAGAAAGTCAGGGCAAAGACAGATCATCCATTGAATCAAGAGTAAAATGGCAGATAGGCACAAAATGCTGGGGTTACACAGTGGGACAAGCAGCATCCCTGAATAGAAGGAATGGGTGAAGTTTCAGGATGAGGCCGTTCTTCAGACTCGACCCAAAACGTCACCCATTCCTTCCATCCAGAGATGCTGCCTGTCCCGCTGAGTTACTCCGGCATTTTGTGTCTATCTTTGGTGTAAACCAGCATCTGCAGTTCCTTCTTACACAAAGTACAATGACAGAATGGGTATCAGCGAGGATGCAGAGTTCGGAGAATTACATCAAGGTCCGGAAAGCGCTCGCATGGAAAGACCTCAATAACATGGGGAAAATCTGAACGTCTCGGATGTCTAAGGGTCTCAAACTGAGATTCTTCCATGCAACTGTAGAGACCATATTATTGTACGGGTGTGAGGCATGGACTCTCACTCGAGCACTGTCCAAGTGGTACCTACATGGTACCTACACCCGAATGCTCACAAAAGTTCAAAATGTCAGTTGGAGGGACCACATCACCCACACCTTGCTCTAAGGGGAGATTCCACCTCTGACCGAGATGATCAAGTGGAGAAGGATGAGGCTCGCTGGTTCATTGGCACGGCCACGCAGAAATGCCAGCAGACAAAGTTGTGCTGAGGGAACCCACCAATGGAAGACCTGACCCGGGACGGACGATCAAGACGATGCTGAATACGTTGATGGATTACGCATGTGTAGAGACAAAAGAGGAGCTTGCCAGCTGCATGGGGGACAGAGATGTGTAGTGCGTCCCTCACCGTGCCCGTAGGAAACCAGCACCACTGCGTCGCTAATTTTTTCAACGATGATGAACGATGAATGAATGAAACCAGACACGGACTACAGACAGATGATATGTTGCGACATTTTCCATTGGAAGGATCAACAAACTGCTCTGGTGAGGCCCTCGAGTCTTCCTGTACAAGAGAGCATCTCGATATTCTGACACAATAGTTAGTGTGATCCCACGGCTTAGGGAATTGCTCCTCAAGTGAATGGAGCAGTATTCAGCAGTGGAAACACACACACACGTCAACCCCACAGCAATTTGTTCAAAAAAATCTGGATTGACCAGGATTCTATTGTTACAGATTACATTAGTAGTTTTGCCTTTGAATATTTTAATACAAATTTCAACTTCATAACGGTCATTTAAATATTTAAACAGTAGATTTACCATTCATTTTCTGTCAGTTCAAATAGATGCTCACTGTGCCTGCAGATACAAGAACATCCTCTGAGACACAAAATGCTATTCGATCTTTAATTATAATGGCAGGTTTCACTAACAGATAACTACATTGGAAGTGAACATAGATAAGCTTTGAATGTTTAAAAACTTAAAGTAATCTCAAGATACTTTCAGTAAAACTCTCTCCTGCTTAAATCTTTCTACGTGAGAGAGTAAAATATGGAAAACATATAATGCCTGCTGTGTGATATAGAAAAGCTGAAAAATATATTCAGTACTTTGAAGAAATATTCATGCACATTTCATTCTCTGTGTTCTCATCTTTACCTGGAAAGCATAAAGAGTCAATAAAGCAAATTTGTTCAATCTCTTTCCTACTAGATTTTATAAATACACCAGACCAGGCGCAAACCCATTGGACCCGTCCGCCAAGACAATATTCCACCACTGACCCATAGCCCCCAACTGCGCAGGTGTGGCTGACGGGTTCCCGTTAAGACGCCAGAGATCCCCGTTGTGACGCGAGTGACGGCAACCCTTCCCCAACTGCGCAGGCGCGGCCAGCAAGTGGGAGCGCGACTGCAACGTTTTTAAAGTTCAAAATAGCAATAACCTGTAAAATATAAGATCAAATGAACACATATATCTCACTCTCCCTCGTCAATCCCTTATTCCCCTCTTCCATTATCCTCCCTCTCCCCACCCTTCACTAACCCTCCTCTGCTTCCTCCCCTCACCTCCTCCCTTCCCTCCATCCTCTTCCCCTCTCCTCATCCATTACCTCGCCATCTCTCTTCCCACCCCTATCCTCCTCCATTCCCCCTCAGCCCCCAGCACTCCCTCCCCCTCTTCTTCACCCTCCTTCTTTCCCGTCTCCTCCTCCCCTCACCTCTCCCTCCCTCTCCCTTCCCTACCCTCAGTCACTCCCTCCCCCCTCCCCCCTCCCTACCCCCCTTCTCTCCCTCTATCCCCCTGGTCCCACACTCCTCCCCGCAATCCCAGCCCCCACTCTCCCTCCTCACCTCCCCCACTGCCCTCCTCTCCCTCTATCCCCCACTCACTATCTCCCCCACTCCCCCCCTCCTCTCCCTCTATCCCCCTCATCCCCCACTCTCCCTCCTCACCTCCCCCGCTTTTCCCTACCTCTCCCTCCCTACCCCCCTCCTGTCCCTCTACCCAATCCTCACCTCCCCCATTCCACCCCCCCCCCCCCCCCACACAATGAATATCTCAATGTATGTTTAAAATCGAATTCTCAATGAAAATCGTGTTTTTTTCTTTAAAATAACCTAAACACAATGTTAGCTATCAATGAAAATGGAAGATTTGATTTAAACTTTTTTTTGAAAATCGCGATTTTTTTTAATGTAAATGAAATTTGGGATCGCATTGTGAAGTCATCGTGAATGAAAACGGAAGTATTTGATTAAAACAGAGCTTTTTTGGAAATCGCGATTTTTAATATAAATTGGATTCGGGATCCCACTGTGACGCCATTGTGATGTCGAATGGGGCTGACGGGCAAAAATTGTAGTGCTATTGAGTACCGTTTTGGCGGGGTTTTGAAATATCACGCACACGCACGCAAACAAACGAACAATCAAACAGAGAGTTTTAGTAATATACCAGACCAAGTGCAGACCTGTTGGGCCCGTTCCCCCAACGCAATATTCCATCACATACCCAAAGCCACCAACTGCGCAGGCGCGGCCGGAAAGTGGGAGCGCAACTGCGATGTTTTCAAAGTTTATAATGGCAATAACTTGTAAAATATAAGATCAATGTGGAGAGAGAGAGAGAGAGAGAGAGGGGGAGAGGGAGAGGGAGAGGGAGAGGGAGGGAGAGGGAGAGAGGGAGGGAGAAGGAGAGGGAGAGGGAGAGGGAGAGGGAGAGGGGGAGGGAGAGGGGGAGGGAGAGAGGGAGAGAGGGAGGGAGAGGGAGAGGGAGGGAGGGAGAGGGAGAGGGAGAGGGAGAGGGAGAGGGAGAGGGAGAGGAGAGGGAGAGGGAGAGGGAGAGGGAGGGAGAGAGGGAGGGAGAGAGGGAGGGAGGGAGAGAGGGAGGGGGAGGGAGAGAGGGAGGGAGAGAGGGAGAGGGAGGGAGAGAGGGAGGGGGGAGGGAGAGAGGGAGGGGGAGGGAGAGAGGGAGGGGGGGAGGGAGGGAGAGAGGGGGAGAGAGAGAGAGGAAGAGAGAGAGAGAGAGAGTAAACAAACACCAAGACAAGTATTATTTTTGTCCACTTTTGACAATAAAACAGATTTGTAAGTGAACAGACCAGTGAGCCTTTTAGTGTTCTATGAGTCAGATACTTGAACCTGTTCCCTTGTAACACAAAGCTCATTCATTCCAGCCCTAGGGCATCATTTTGGGCAGTGTCTTGGGCTGAACCACATTAAGCTGCTTGATCAATGACCTTGTCAAAAGTGGGAAAGTTCATTGAAGTTACACAATATTTAATTCCACCAGCGACTCCTTACATGACAAAACAGACTGCAGCATGACCTTGACTATATGCGGGCATGGGGTGATCATCGGCAAGAAACATTGGCACCATGGAAGTACAGACTATGAACACCTCCAGTAAAAGGGAGCCTCCTCACCATCTACCTTGGTTTACTTTAGATTAGAGACACCAGTGCGGAGACAGGCCCTTCGGCCCATCGGTTCCGTGCCGACCAGTGATCCCTGCATATTAACACTATCCTACACACACTAGGGACAATTTTTCCATTTACCAAGCCAATTAACCTACATACCTGTACGTCTTTGGAGTGTGGGAGGAGACCAAAGATCTCGGAGAAAACCCACGCAGGTCACGGGGAGAACGTACAAACTCCGTACAGACAGCACCCGTAGTCGGGATCGTACGGCACTGAAAGCGCTGTAAGACAGTAACCCTATCTCTGCACCACCGTGCCATGCTCTTGACATCAACAACCAACCTCCTTCCCGCACCACCCATTATCAACAGCTATCGGGTCAATATTAAACAGAAATACAAGTAAACCACCCACATAAAACAAAACATACTACAATAGTAGGTTAGAAGCCAAGTATCCTGCAGCAAGAGATTCACCTCCTGTAGCCCCAAAGACTTTCTACCATCCATGAGGTGGAAGTCAGGGAAATAATGGATTTCTCAAAAATTCTCAAACAGCTTGACACCATCCAAGATAAATCAGCCCATTAGGTTGATACCCAATGAACAATCCCAAACATTCTTTCCTTCCACCACCGTTGCCTGCAGTATGTGCCATCCACAAAACGCACTGACGTTCCTTACTCAGGCTACTTTGACAGTACACAAGCTTTGCACAACCTTTACTGCCAAGAACGACATGGTGCATGAGAACATCCCTCCCTTTGGGATCCCCTCCAGTGTTGCACAACATCCTTCACTGTCACCAAGTTCCAATACTTAGAACTCCTTCACTAGGAGGACTGAAGGGACTCACGACGAGCTTCACAAGGACAATTGGAGATGAGAAATAATTGTTGGTCTTGCCGGTCACTTAACATTTACACACAATTCCCACTGCTCTTTAATCAGGAGACATATAAAAAAAATAGCCACATGTTCATGTTGAAATGATTACACTTCCACTGTTTAGAAAAACATAGGATTTAAAAAAAAAGGGATAGTATGAACTGAGTAATTTAGGTTTGTGGCAGGTGTGGATCTTGTGATAATTTTTATTAATTGTATAATACTAACTGCTACGCTTTAAGTCACGTAAGGTATCTGGATTTAATGCCTAGATTTGTATGAGATCATTTTTAAAATGATTTCATTTTGAACGATACCTAATTTAAGAAATATTGCATCAATATCACAAGATGGTTAACTCGGTTTTATTAATATTTAGGATATTTGTGCAACAGAGCTGCTTTCAGAGAGGTTAAGACCACATATTATATAATTTTAATATTGGGGCAGTTGATAATGCAAACTATTAATTTTACTTCGGAGTCACGTGAGTGACTACGTGAGGAAGACCCGTCAGGGCGCATGCGCGTCATTACGTCGGTCGCATTGGCGCAGACAGGCTGGGAGGAACAGAGTTCTCCAGCGGTAAGTTTGAAAAATCCTGCAGGTAAGTTTAAACTTACTTTTCAGGTTGTCCGTTGCAGGAATCTCTTTTCGCAGGTTCCTGCTGGATATTGAATTCAGCATAACCCGGTGGTCCGCGGGGAAATTGTTGACCGCGGGCATGCCGGCTTCGGACTGCGGGAGTGCGGTAGCAGGCGGCCGGTGGGTTTTGCTGGTTGAGTCGCGGACAGAACGGTCCGCGACTCCCGAGGTTTAATTCGGGCCGTGGGGTTTTGTCGACCGCGGGTTAAGCAAGCTACGGTCACGATAGAAGTGGCTGTTGGGCTCGTTGTTTTGAGTCGCTGACAGGCAGGTCAGCGACTCCCGAGATGTATTTAAATATGGGCCGCAGGGTTTCTCTAGACCGCGGGGATACCGGATACGGTCCGCGGTAAAGTGAGGAGCCGGTGGCCGTCGGACCTCTTGTTAAAGTCGCTGACAGTAAGGTCAGCGACTCCCGAGGGTGTTCGGGATGCCGACTGAGCGTGGTCGTCGGGGTGGTCGAGATAGTTTACTACACGACTCATTGAGGCAGGGACCCCGACTTTGGCAGCCCATATGAGTCCCAACTCAGGAAGTGAGATTAGTGCTTTATCACCCTTATGTGTCTATGGCAGTAGCATTTTCTGCAAATTCTGTGGAGGTTTCAGGTCTAGGTTTACAATTCACGCATCCCGGCAGTGCTGCCCACCAAATTTTGGGAAGCGTTCAAAAGGGTAGACATTATAGTTACCACTTGGTCACATTGTGACTATCATACCGAGACAGATGATTATCATTTACTCAATTAAGGAAATAGGAAGCCTTGTTGAGCTGTATTATCAGTCACCTGTGGGAGTTACAGCAGGTGGCGTCATAGTAATTCTGCTCATTAAAGGGACTGTGCATGTTTTTTCCCCCAAAACGCCGGATTATTCATATTAAAAGTAAATAAATCCCAGGTTTAACTGGGATGGGCGTCTTCATTCACATAAATGTCTTTGCCTATGACAAATAACTGTTAAGTTTTGTTCCAGCATTTCCCACTATGTCTGATGTACGAGGGCCAGAGGCACACCAATTCTTCCCTATAGACGCCGTTGGCATCGGGAAGGAGCACGATTTGGAGTCGCTAGCACGTGCAGCCTGTTAGGGGAAGGAGGATACCAACAGAGCATCGATTTGCATGGCTAGTCCTGGCGGCTGCTGTAGGCAGCAACCTGAGATGTGACAGATTGGCTAATCAAATTTGGGCCTGGTGCATTGAAAAATATATTTCAACTATTTATCTACCAGGTAGATTCTACATAGTAGCAGACGCCAAGTCAGGAAAGTTCCATGACAACATAGATTGGATGTTGAACCAGGAGGTGTTCAATAATATAGTACTTATATATAAATGCCAGATATCGATTTGTTTTGCATCAAGGTTCAACCATCAGCAGCCTAAATAGGTTTCATGGGAACCAGACCAGGTGGCAGTTACAATTGATATTACATTGACGTTACATTGGGGTGGTATGTTTTATATATTTTCCTACCATTTTGCCTAATAGGTCGGAGTCTGCAAGAAAACAAGCAGGATGCCACTTTGGGGGTGCTTGTCATACCTAATTGGCCGAATCAAGCATGGTTCCCTTTGATGTTACAGTTAGGGATCCAACCTCTTTTTGGTGGTTCCCAAGCATAGGAATTGACTGGAGCATCCGCTAACACGGGTAAGTAATCTGTTATGTGATAGTATTGACTTGTTAATTTGCAGGTTTTAAGAAGGCCATACCTGGAGCAAGGACTGGCTGGGTGAACGGTGGACTTGCTCACTGTAGCCTGGAGAAAGAGTACTCAAAAGGGGTATATTACTTACATAAAAAATGGGAGCAATATTGTGTACAAAATAATATTGACTATAGTACTGCAGGTATTGTGGATATTTTAGAGTTCCTGTTGACACTCTACGATGATGAGGGGCTCAGTTATAGCACCATTAATACAGCTTTAAGTGCTTTGTCCTCGTATGGTTTTGATGGGGTCAGGAAAGATCCTATTGAGTTTCATCATATCATAGCTGGATTGATGAAAGGAATTTCAACTCTAAACCTCCTAAACCCAGGTATATGGCGATTTGGGATGTAAGTGTGGTCTTCAAGATGCTTCGAAAGTAGGTTCCTGTCATGTCTCTGAATTTGCCAAACTAATCATGAAAGTGGTTATGCTCTTGGCATTGGTTCAGCGTAGCAAGTGCAGATTTTGCAAAAACTTCTGCTAGACTGGATGGAAGTTGCTGAAGAGAATGTTATGTTATATAATTGCATCCTGCTTAAGCAGAGCAGGCCAGGTGTCACAGGTTTGTTAAAATTGTGTTTCAGCATAACCTACTGATCCATGTTTATGTGGGATGGCACATTTATTTTCATTATATTGAAGCTATAAAGACCTTAAGAAATGTGGAAACAGCATTGTTTATCAGTTACATGAAGCCACATAGGAGAGTGTCAGTGCAGACTATCTCAAGGTGGTTTAAAGCAAATGTTGATTAAGGCAGGTATTAACACTGAAGTGTATATATCTTTTTTCCACTAGTGCAGCAGCAACGTCATCGGCTAGAGCGATGGATGTTCACAGCGGCCATATTTTTATAGGTGGCAGGTGGTCAAATGAATTATTTAATTTTTTTTACCATAAGCCAATCGCAGAGAGGTTGTTTGCAAATTCAGTATTAAGTCCTGTTTAGTTTCCCCTGGGATAGACGGGTTACTGTTTGTTTTGATTATTCAAATCAATTGTTACTGCATGATATTCACATTTCATGTTTAACGGATTATTGATTGTTTCTCATCGAAGGTCAATCAATGCAGTGAGGCCGGGATTTGGATCTGCGGCATAGAATCACAGAGCTTTGAACCCTTCACGTAGTCACTCACGTGACTCCGAAGTAAAATAGTAAGATTAAACGAGAACTTACCAGTTTGAAGTTTGATCTTTATTTTATGAGAGTTACGTTGGTGATTACGTGCCCGCCACGCCCAACCCTCTCTCATAAAAAAAGGTCATATGGTAGTTCTCATGTTGCTCATCTTAATATGTTACTTCAAATATTGTGTTGTCTGTGATTTCATACCGCTGCTTTGAAGATTGACGCTCATGCGCCCTGACGGGTCTTCTTCGCGTAATCACCGACGTAACTCCTCATAAAATAAAGATCAAACTTCAAACTGGTAAGTTCTCGTTTAATCTTACTATTAATGAATCAAAAATTAACAAGGGAGTAGGACAAAGGGGTTGAATACCAGAAGAATGTTGTTACAGGATTAATACTTGGAGGGTTTTTTTTGTGTATTTTTGACCATTCTTGTCACTTGTCTCCAATTATCTTTAATCTTGAGTCTAAGCTCTCACCCTAATCCTTTGTTTCTCACCCTCTATTCTCCCTGTTAATGTACCATCAAATTACACACAAAGCTGGCCTTCAGTCAAACATCAAGCATGTATCTACAAAGCATGCAGGAAGGAACTGCAGATGCTGGTTTATACTGAAGATAGACATAAAAATGCTGGTGTAACTCAGCGGGTCAGGCAGCATCTCTGGAGAAAAGGAATTGGCGATATTTCTGGGTTGGATCCCTTCTTCAGACTTGAGTCTAAAGAAGTGTTCTGACCCGAAACGTTACCTGTTCCTTTTTTCCAGAGATGCTGCCTGACACGTTGAGTTACTCCAGTATTTGGTGTCTATCTTAAGCATTTACCAATATTGATCCCATTTCATTCTCCCGAGATTCCCTTAACTTCCCCCCAGTTTCTCCCGCTCACTTACACACTACAGGCAATTAACAGTAGCTAGGTCCACATGTCTTAGATATGCAGGGGGGGGGAGGGGGGGAATCGAGGCAGTGGAAAAAATCCACTTGGTCACAGGGAGAATGTTTAGATTAGTTTAGTTGATTGTAACATGTACTGAGGTACAGTGAAAGCTTGTGTTGCATGCTATCCAGTCAGCAAGACTATACATGATTACAATCAAGCCATCCACAGTGTGCACATACATGATGAAGGGAATAACATTTAGAGTAAGATAAAGTCCGGTAAAGTCCAATTAAAGATTGTCTGAGGGTCTCCAATGAGGCCACTGGCCTAGTGGCTCAGGACGACTCTTTAGTTGTTGATGGGATGGTTCAGTTGCCTGATAACAGCTCGGAGGAAACTGTCCCTGAACCTGGTGGTGCGTGCAAACTGCACATGGAAAACATACAGGATAAGGATTGACTGGTTGCTGGAGTTGTAAGGCAGCAGTTCTACTGGTTGTGCCTCCTTGTCACCACATAAAGTTCATTAAAATGCCTCTTTTTGTGGTTAAACTTTCAGTGCTCCAGTGTGTCTCAGCGTGATGCTTTCTCCTGTGAAGTATAGTTGGACATTTATGATGATATCAGTAAAATATTGTATAAATACAAGTAGATATTGAATGAGCAGAAACTAACCTATTGTCACTGCAGGGTGGAAACCCAAGAGCAAGCTTCTTTACAAGTGGAAAATAGTCACTAATGCCTTGAGAGTACTCACTGCCTATTCTTCCTTTATGAGCCCCATGCTGTGAATTTGCACTTGAAATCTGGCCTGTGCTTATCATTTAGAGGAACACGGGTATGATCAAGAAGTATTTTTACTCAGTAGTCTGCGTTAAGGGAAAACTGAAAATTTGGATTTATATAGAGTCTAAGAGAAAGGTTGTATTTATATATTGCGTTTGTCTCATCGGAGTATCGAAAGCACTTCATAATCAAGCAAGACATAATGTCGACAAATATAATGGCCAAGTTGCAGATCACAAAGTTACTTGCTTTCCGTATCTATGCTGTTCATCGCAATATTCCCAGTAACAGAAGGAATTAACTCAAACTCACAGCAGCTGAATGTGCTTGTAGGTTTAACAGCCCCCATCGGTGCCATTGTTACAGAGGTTATTGGCTTTGTGTCTGCATGTGGCGTAAGCCATAATTCTGTGAAAATGTCCCCAGTGAATCTGAACTTCCTAACACCCTATCCCTTCACAATTAATGGAAAAAACATGTCTTATGTGGGTGGGAGTGATAGTTAGTGTATGTCTCCGAGCTCATCTGGGTTAGTTATTTCACCGTTCCCTTCAGGAAAAAGATATTGGATATTCCACATGGAATAGTTATAGCAGAAAAGAACAGGAATAGAAATAATGCAATAATGAGCAAACACTGATTTGCAGAAACAGCAGCAAAAATGAAATAAGAGAAAGAAAAGGAGCAGTTAATAATGTTGTGTTCTCGGTATTAGTGAAACTCATACCACAAATATAGCAATGAATGCTCATAGATCCCATCGTTATTAAGTGGTAAATCAAGTAACAATATCTTCACATAGTCACTTGTTACTTGAGAAGGTGGGAGGGTTCACCCTTATGGAAAATAACTAATGGGATCTCAGAAAATAAAAACACCAATTACTAGAAGTTATACCACAGGTGAGCAAATTCATAAATATAGCTACTCAAGCTATAGGATTTATTTCCAGCAAGGTACAGTAGGAAAGTAGTGAGATTATGCTAAACTTCTAACAAATCTTTGTTAAGGGCCAGTCCCACTTGGGCATTATTTGCGCAAAGATTTTGTGAATCCCAAAATCCTGGGGCGCTGCGCGTGACCGCACGTCACTGCCTACATCACCACGCACCATGCGCGTATCATGTGCGCGTCACGACGCTTGCGTCGTGCGTCGTGACGCGGAATTAATACCGCGTAAATGACACGCAAATGACGCCCTGGTGGGACAGGCCCTATAGACCACATGCTGGTACTGTGCACAATTCTAGTCCTCATATTGGGAAAATAATAATGTGGCACTGGGAGAGGACGCGGAGAGGATTTACTGGCACAAGAAATAGGGTGTAAATATCAGGGAAAGATGAACAGAGTGCATCTCATTTCATTTAATGAGATAAAAACATATAATGCCATGGAAGGCAGATTGGACAGGGTGGAAGTTTAAACATTTGAATTCTTAAAAGGGTGACAATTAAGAGGTGGAAATTATACTGAGCTCCTGGACATTATTATCATTCAGTTAGTAATTAAATAAAATTTCTGGTCTTTGTATCTACCTATTTGATCTTTAATATTATTGTTGTTGATACGATCTTACTGAACATTAATTGGATCCATATTTCCCTAAATATATTTTTTTCTCTGGAGCTACTTTGAATGTTGTGAGAGGTATTGCATAAAGACCTTTTATTAGTTTCTTGAAACTGATTTATAGATGGAACAATTTACTTGGTAGCTCTATTTCATAGCTTCATGTGTGCTTCATGGGTTGCGTGGGCTCTGTGGGCTAAAGCTCTGTTTCCGCGCTGTATGACTTTATGAATTCAGATTGTCAGGTTGAATAAACAGTGCTAAATGAGGCAGAACCAATGAGCCTGTGGGTGCACTCTGCTGTCGTTGTGCAACTATTCCCAAATGTGGATGTCACCTTGCTTCAAAACCTTATCAGATAATTTCCACCAGGCAAAATGGGTAAAAAGAATCTCCATTGGATGTTCTCAATGACAGCAGCCTACAGGTAAATGATGACAACTACCAGCACAAAGACAGAGAGAGACTCGAGAAACTGCGAATGCTGGATTCTTGAGCAAAATACAAAGTGATGGAGGAACTCATAGGGTCAGTCAGCATCTGTGGAGACAATGGAGAGGTGACTTTTCAGGTCAAAACCCTTCTCCATACTTTTGAGCCTGAAACATCACCTTACCATACACTTTACAGATTCTGTCTGATCTGCTGAGTTCCTCCAGTGCTTTATTTTGCAACAGAAAGACAGATATTTTCTCATATTGCTTCATATTTCTCTTGACATCTTCTTCTTGCGTATGCCGCGCACAGCCTAAAGTTGTAGATCAAGTGGCATGAAAAACGACATCTATTTGTTTGTGCACGTCGGGTTAATTGCATTAGTCGAAACAGGGTGGACCATGTGAAGGTTGCAATCTCCCGCCCTTCTCTTGACATGAAGTGAGGCCTTTCAGCACAGCAGGTCTATGCCAACTCACAAAAAATCCTCAGATAGACACAAAATGCAGGAGTAACTCAGCGGGTCAGGCAGCATCTCTGGAGAAAAGGAATAGGTGATGTTTTGGGTCATAGAAACATAGAAAATAGGTGCAGGAATAGGCAATTTTGGCCCTTCGAGTCCTTCAGCCATTCTATATGATCAAGGCTGATCATCCAAAATTAGTACCCCGTTCCTGCATTCTCCCCATATCCCTTGATTCCGTTACCCCTAAGAGAAGAGTCGAGGCCCTTCTTCAGATCAAGAGTCAGGGAGAGGGAAACCAGAGGTATGAAAGGGTACAAAGAACAAATGAATGAAAGGTCTGAAAAGCACAGAGGGGGGGTGCAGCAAGAAAGGATGTTGCAGAACTCTGATCGTAGAGAAGAGGAGAACATCTTCAAAGTAGGCATACCTTGAGGAGAATTCCTATCAGTCCCATTCTCCTCATTTCCCTTTAATCTGTCCCTTCTCACACCCTGTGCATTGACTTTGCCCACGATAGGCACTCCTACTAGTAGTAATTTACAGTGGCCAATGAACCTATCAAGAAGCATGACTTTGAGATGTGGGAGGAAACCAGAACACTCAGGAGAAACTCATGCAGTGAATGGGAGATTTCATGCCGACAGTATTAGAGTTCAGGATCAATCCTGGGCTGTTGGAATTGTGGCAGCAGCATTAACTGGTGCTCACCTCTAGAGCCACTTTCAAGCCACTGCTCAAAGAATAAATGCAGAAAGTCGCCATACTGTAATATTACTGTGATGTAGATTTGGATCACAGGATTGCAAATTTAAATTTTGCTTCAAGTAATCTGAACATTGCTCTATGCAGATGAGATTTTTAATTAGGTATGCCATGAATAAATTCTTCCATTATTTTTTATGTGGCTTTTGTAAGACATTTAATTAATTTAGCTGAGATAGAAATTCCACTCAGCTAAATTAGTTGCAGCATGTGGCTAGTGTGGGCGACTCCACGCTTGAGTGGGACATTTCGTAATTGCCTTTTGTGACCTGACATTACTTTGGTACAAATAAAATTTCTGCCCTCGGAGTTATTCTCGAAACATGACGATTTCAGTGCAGCTCACGGGAGCTCCGCGGAGATTGTGCTCGAAGCGTCAATTATCAGGTCACGACATCTGAGGCCTGAAGGTGAGCAGCCTTCAAAAATTGGATGGGGACCAAGGAAGGAGCTGATCCATTGTACAAGGACGAGAGTGGAAGTTACTTAATGCTGGGACTCAGAAAGCACTGCAGTCATGTGAGCAAGTGCTCACTGAATAAGTGAGGAAGAAACAAACTAGAGAGCAGTCCTGAACTACCATCTACCTCATTGGTGGCCATTTTGATCGGACTTTACTGGATTTACCTTTAACTAAACGTTATTTCCTGTATCATGTATCAATACACTATAAATGGCTCAATTGTAATCATGTACTGTCTTTCCGCTGACTGATTAGCAAGCAACACACCGTACCTTGGTACACGTGACAATAAACTAAACTGAGCTGAACTTCTGTGAACTGGGAGAGGGTTCCAGTAAGTACTAAACACTTGAAACATGACATGTGTAGGAAGGAACTGCAGATGCTGGTTTAAACCCAAGATAGACACTAAATTCTGGAGTAACTCAGCGGGATAGGAATGTCCCGCTGAGTTACTCCAGCATTTTGTGTCCATCTTCACTTGAAACATCAATGTGTTTGATGGACTATTGATTATCAATAGTCCACTGTAAAACAACAAAGAGCTGGAGTAACTCAACAGATGAGGCAGCATCTCTGGAGGGCATGGACAGACAATGTTTCCAAAGGTGAGCTGCTTTGTAGATTAATTGGTTACTGTAAATTACCCCTCACATAGATGGGTGACAGGAAAACTAAAGGGAGTTAATGGACATTTGAGAGAGGATAGGTTACAGGAAAATAAGCAGGGGATTGGGACTGATGTGGAAGATTAGGGAACTGGCACAGATCGCAGGGCTGAATGTAGACAAAAATGCTGGAGAAACTCAGCGGGTGAGGCAGCATCTATGGAGCGAAGGAAATAGGCAACGTTTCGGGTAGAAACCCTTCTTCGAAGGGCTGGATGTCTTGTCTGAATGGCTGAATATGAGAAATGAAGTCAAATATGAAACAATAGTGGTGTGAGTTTCTATGATTGTTCAGCTTGCCCATCTGATTTCATAGGAATCTGTAAACACAAAGAATTAGTGTAACTGTAATTCTGTGTATTAACATGTCATCAAACTCTTACCAGATCAGGCTTCATTATAAAGTATGTGATGAGCTGACTATTTGATAATCAGGCGCAAAAGGAAAAGTAACTTTTGTGCTCCTGCTAGCCAATGAACTTTGAAGGACAAATTGGTTCGGTGAAGCCATTGTAGACTGCAGCAAATAAAGCTTGTGATGAACACATATTGGACTCAGAAATATTAAAATAAAAAAAAATAGGAAATGCTGGAAATACTCTGGTCAGATAGCAGACAGAGAAATAATTACCACAAGAGGCCATCAGAACATTTGAAAAGAAACCAACATGAAACCCTTCAATAAGGTGCCACATTACAGGCTTTTCCACAAAAGAGGACACAAACAAACGGAATGGCTGCCGAGAACAAAGGGGGGCCCAGCGTGGGGGAACCGTCGTGGGGGAAAACAAAGGGGGGGGGGGCGGTGTGCGGGCACTGCCGATAACTAAGAGGGACCAAAATGGGATGTGTTAAAACTGGTTTGTGTAAATTGGAATACTTTGTAACTTTGTCAGCATCCTTTATGTGGCGACTCTTTGCATACCGTGGGTATGCAAAACACAGAATATCACTGGGACATGTCACTTGACGATAAAGTATCTTTGATTCATTCATTCATTCATTCATTCATTCAAATTGCTGCAGTAACTCAATGGATCAGGCGGTATTTCTGGAGAACATGGCTAGGTGATGTTTCAGTCTGATGAAGGATCCCAATCCGAGAAGTCACCTATCCATGTTTCAGATGCTGCATAATCCGCAGAGTTACTCCAGTACTTTGTCTCTTTTTTTGAAAACCAGTTCCTTTTGTCTCCAAACATTTTTAACAAACTTGAAGGGTATGACTCATTGGGGACACC
The DNA here is from genome assembly GCA_038087875.1 of Malacoraja senta. Lineage (NCBI taxonomy): Eukaryota > Metazoa > Chordata > Chondrichthyes > Rajiformes > Rajidae > Malacoraja > Malacoraja senta. Next base: position 9,873,388 of record CM075988.1, on the reverse strand, counting down.
TTGACAGCATAAATAGTAAGATTAAACGAGAACTTACCAGTTTGAAGTTTGATCTTTATATTATGAGGAGTTACGTCGGTGATTACGTGAAGAAGACCCATCAGGGCGCATGCACGTCAATCTTCAAAGCAGCGGTATGAAATCACAGATAACAGAAAATATGAAGTAACATAGTAAGATCAGCAACATGAGAACTACCATATGACCTTTATGAGAGAGAGGGTTGGGCGTGGGGGGCACGTAATCACCAACGCAACTCCTCATAAAATAAAGATCAAACTTCAAACTGGTAAGTTCTCGTTTAATCTTACTATTTTACTTCGGAGTCACTTTAGTGATTCTGTGAAGAGTTCAAAGCTCTGTGATTTTATGCCGCAGATTCAAATCTCGGCTTCTCACTGCATTGATTTTGCAATTTGCAAACAGCCTCTCCCCGATCGGCAATCAGCCGATGGTAAAAAAAAATTGAAAAAGCAATTCATTTGACCACCCGGCACCTGTAAGAATATGGTCGATGGGAACATCCATCGCCCTAGCTGACGACGTTGCTGCCGCATTAGTGGAAAAAGATATATACACGTCAGTGTTAATACCTGCCTGAATCAACATTTGCTTTAAACCACCTTGAGATAGTCTGCACTGACACTCTCCTGTGTGGCTTTATGTAACTGATAAACAATCCTGTTTCCACATTTCTTAAGGTCCTTGTAGTTTCAATATAATGAAAATAAATGTGCCATTACACATAAACATGGATCAGTAGGTTATGCTGAAAACACAATTTTAACAAACCTGTGACACCTGGCCTGCTCTGTTTGAGCAGGGCGCAAATATATAACATAACATTCTCTTCAGCCACTTCCATCCTGTCTAGCTGAAACTTTTGCAAAATCTGCACTCGCTATGCTGAACCAATACCATGAGCATGACCACCTTCATGGTTAGTTTGGCAAATTCAGAGATGTGACAGGAACCTACTGTCGAAGCATCTTGAGGACCACACTTACATAGATACATAGAAAATAGGTGCAGGAGTAGGCCATTCGGCCCTTCGAGCCTGCACCGCCATTCAATATGATCATGGCTGAACATCCGACTCAGTATCCCGTACCTGCCTTCTCTACATACCCCCTGATCCCTTTAGCCACAAGGGCCACATCTAACTCCCTCTTAAATATAGCCAATGAACTGGCCTCAACTACCCTCTGTGGCAGAGAGTTCCAGAGATTCACCACTCTCTGTGTGAAAAAGTTTTTTCTCATCTCGGTCTTAAAGGATTTCCCCCTTATCCTTAAGCTGTGACCCCTTGTCCTGGACTTCCCCAACATCGGGAACAATCTTCCTGCATCTAGCCTGTCCAACCCCATAAGAATTTTGTACGTTTCTATAAGATCCCCTCTCAATCTCCTAAATTCTAGCGAGTATAAGCCAAGTCTATCCAGTCTTTCTTCATATGAAAGTCCTGACATCCCAGGAATCAATCTGGTGAACCTTCTCTGCACTCCCTCTATGGCTATAATGTCCTTCCTCAGATTTGGAGTCCAAAACTGTACGCAATACTCCAGGTGTGGTCTCACCAAGACCCTGTACAACTGCAGTATAACCTCCCTGCTCCTATACTCAAATCCTTTTGCTATGAAAGCTAACATACCATTCGCTTTCTTCACTGCCTGCTGCACCTGCGTGCCTACTTTCAATGACTGGTGTACCATGACACCCAGGTCTCGCTGCATCTCCCCTTTTCCTAATCGGCCACCATTTAGTTAATAGTCTGCTTTCCTGTTTTTGCCACCACAGTGGATAACCTCACATTTATCCACATTATACTGCATCTGCCAAACATTTGCCCACTCACCCAGCCTATCCAAGTCACCTTGCAGTCTCCTAGCATCCTCCTCACAGCTAACACTGCCCCCCAGCTTAGTGTCATCCGCAAACTTGGAGATGTTGCCTTCAATTCCCTCATCCAGTTCATTAATATAAATTGTAAATAGCTGGGGTCCCAGCACTGAGCCTTGCGGTACCCCACTAGTCACTGCCTGCCATTGTGAAAAGGACCCGTTTACTCCTACTCTTTGCTTCCTGTTTGCCAGCCAGTTCTCTATCCACATCAATACTGCACCCCCAATACCGTGTGCTTTAAGTTTGTATATTAATCTCTTATGTGGGACCTTGTCGAAAGCCTTCTGAAAGTCCAGATACAACACATCCACTGGTTCTCCCCTATCCACTCTACTAGTTACATCCTCGAAAAATTCCATAAGATTCGTCAGACATGATTTACCTTTCGTAAATCCATGCTGACTTTGTCCAATGATTTCACCACTTTCCAAATGTGCTGCTATCCCATCTTTAATAACTGACTCTAGCAGTTTCCCCACTACCGATGTTAGACTAACTGGTCTGTAATTCCCCATTTTCTCTCTCCCTCCCTTCTTAAAAAGTGGGGTCACGTTTGCTACCCTCCAATCCTCAGGAACTACTCCAGAATCTAAAGAGTTTTGAAAAATTATCACTAATGCATCCACTATTTCTGGAGCTACTTCCTTAAGTACTCTGGGATGCAGCCTATCTGGCCCTGGTGATTTATCGGCCTTTAATCCATTCAATTTACCCAACACCACTTCCCGACTAACCTGGATTTCACTCAATTGCTCCATCTCCTTTGACCAGCGGTCCCCTGCTATTTCCGGCAGATTATTTATGTCTTCCTTAGTGAAGACGGAACCAAAGTAGTTATTCAATTGGTCCGCCATATCCTTGTTCCCCATGATCAATTCACCTGTTTCTCACTGCAAGGGACCTACATTTGTTTTAACTAATCTCTTACTCTTCACATATCTATAAAAACTTTTGCAGTCAGTTTTTATGTTCCCTGACAGTTTTCTTTCATAATCTATTTTCCCTTTCCTAATTAAGCCCTTTGTCCTCCTCTGCTGGTCTCTGAATTTCTCCCAGTCCTCTGGTATGCTGCTTTTTCTGGTTAATTTGTACGCATCATCTTTTGCTTTGGTACTATCCCTGATTTCCCTTGTTATCCACGGATGCACTACCTTACCTGATTTATTCTTTTGCCAAACTGGGATGAACAATTTTTGTAGTTCATCCATGCAGTCTTTAAATGCCTTCCATTGCATATCCACCGTCAACCCTTTTAGAACTAATTGCCAGTCAATCTTGGCCAATTCACGTCTCATACCCTCAAAGTTACCTTTCTTTAAGTTCAGAACCATTGTTTCTGAATTAACAATGTCACTCCCCATCCTAATGAAGAACTCAACCATATTATGGTCACTCTTGCCCAAGGGGGCACGCACAACAAGACTGCTAACTAACCCTTCCTCATTACTCAATACCCAGTCTAGAATAGCCTGCTCTCTCGTTAGTTCCTCTACATGTTGGTTTAGATAACTATCCCGCATACATTCCAAGAAATCCTCTTCCTCAGCACCCCTGCCAATTTGATTCACCCAATCTATATGTAGATTGAAGTCACCCATTATAACTGTTTTGCCTTTGTTGCCGCATTTCTAATTTCCTGTTTGATGCCATCCCCAACTTCACTACTACTGCTAGGTGGCCTGTACACAACACCCACCAGCGTTTTCTGCCCCTTAGTGTTTCGCAGCTCTACCCATACTGATTCCACATCCTCCAAGCTAATGTCCTTCCTTTCCACTGCGTTAATCTCCTCTCTAACCAGCAACGCTACCCCACCTCCTTTTCCTTTCTCTCTATCCCTCCTGAATATTGAATATCCCTGGATGTTCAGCTCCCAGCCTTGGTCACCCTGGAGCCATGTCTCCGTGATCCCAACTATATCATAATCATTAATAGCTACCTGCACGTTCAACTCATCCACCTTATTACGAATGCTCCTTGCATTGAGACACAAAGCCTTCAGGCTTGTTTTTACAACGCTCTTACCCCTTATACAATTATGTTGAAAAGTGGCCCTTTTTCATTTTTGCCCTGGATTTATCTGCCTGCCACTTTTACTTTTCACCTTGCTACCTATTGCTTCCACCCGCATTTTACACCCCTCAGTTTCTCTGCTCACCCATTTAAGAAACCCACCACCTCTTTTTCTCTGTTTATTATTGTTTTCTTATTTCCCCCCTACATGTTGGGGCTGAGTGCTTTCCTTCTCTGCCTCCTGCCTCACACACTGTCTAATAGCTTTCTCTATTTGAGTCCCTCCCCCCAACCATTCTAGTTTAAAGTCTCCCCAGTAGCCTTTGCAGATCTCCCCGCCAGGATATCGGTCCCCCTCAGGTTCAAGTGCAACGCATCCTTTTTGTACAGGTCGCACCTTCCACAAAAGAGGTCCCAATGATCCAGAAATTTGAATCCCTGCCCTCTGCACCAGTCCTTCAGCCATGCATTTATCCTCCACCTCGCTCCATTCCTACTCTCACTGTCGCGTGGCACAGGCAGTAATCCCGAGATTGTTACCTTTGCTGTCCTCTTTAACTCCCCTCCTAATTGCGTAAATTCTCCTTTCAGGACCTCTTCTCTTTTTTTACCTATGTCATTGGTACCTATATGTACCACGACCTCGGGCTCCGCTCCCTCCCCTTTCAGGATATCTTGGACACGTTGAGACACATCACAGACCCTGGCACCAGGGAGGCAAACTACCATCCGGGTCTCCCGACTGTGTCCACAGAATCGCCTGTCTGACCCCCTAACTATAGATTCCCCTATTAGTATTGCCCTCCTCTTCTTTTCCTGACCCTTCTGAGCAACAGGACTGGTCTCTGTATCGGAGGCCCAGCCGCTGTCGCTACCCCCAGGTAGGCTGTTCCCCCCAACAGTGCTCAAACAGGAGTACTTATTGTCAAGGTGTACAGCCACCGGGGTACTCTCTAGTCCCTGCCTGTGCCTCTTGCCTCTCCCAACCGTGACCCACTTGCTTGCCTCCTGTGGTCTTGGAGTGACCACCTCCCTGTAACTCCTCTCAATGACTTCCTCGCTCTCCCTGACCAGACGGAGGTCATCAAGCTGCTGCTCCAGGTTCCTAATACGGTCCCTTAGGAGCCCCATCTCGATGCACCTGGCGCAGATGTGGACGTCTGGAGGGCTATCAGACTCCATGACTTCCCACATCTGACATCCAGAACAGTAAACTGCCCTGGCCCTCATACTCCCCTTACCATGGATACAATACATCTAACATCTAGAACAGTAAACTGCCCTGGCCCTCATACTCCCCTTACCCAGGATACAATACATCTAACATCCAGAACAGTAAACTGCCCTGGCCCTCATACTCCCCTTACACTGGATACAATACATCTAACATCTAGAACAGTAAACTGCCCTGGCCCTCATACTCCCCTTACCCTGGATACAATACATCTAACATCCAGAACAGTAAACTGCCCTGGCCCTCATACTCCCCTTACCTAGGATACAATACAAAACAAACTGCTACAATACAGTACAATCAGCAGGGATCTGACTCCCAATCAGCTGCTCCCTCTTGTCTACTTCCACCAATCAGCGGCTTCCTTAAGCCCACTTGTTTTTGAAGTGCGAGTGGAACTTGGAACGTTGCAGATTTGGGTTCCTCCTCCCTCTGCGACCTCTCCAACGGCTCTCGGGCCTCTGTAAGAAGCAAGCCCCGCGCTCCACTTTAACTCCTACCGCTCGGGTGTAGCTCCTCCCTCTGTGACCTCTCCAACGGCTCTCGGGCCTCTGTAAGAAGCAAGCCCCGCGTTCCACTTACATCCCAGATCGCCCTATTCCTGGGTTTAGGAGGTTTGGAGTTGAAATTCCTTTCATCAATCGAGCTATGAGATGATGAAAACCCAATAGGATCTTTTCCTGTCCCAACAAAATATACGAGGACAAAGCACTTAAAGCTGTATTAATTTCTTTTGGAACACATTTAGTTCTGGACCATCTTCCGTTGTTCCGAAGATAATCCATTCTGCTTTGGGTATCAGTTTTATTTTAAATAATTTTGTAAAGATTTCAAAAATTTCAATCCAAAACTTTTGAATTTTTGTACAGAAAACAAAAGAGTGCGCTATAGTGTTCCAAAAGAAATTAATAGACTATGGGTTAATAACTGAAAAAAAGTTAATCCTAAAATTCTGGAAAAACGCTCTAATACCAACTATAAACATGTGGATTTCAAATATGTTCGAAACATTACACCTAGAAGAGATAAGACTCCTCCTGGCAGTTAAACCAGATCACTTCCACCTGACGTGGTCTGCATTTATAGAATTATTACAAGTATAGGGTGCAAAAGTACTTAAAAAAAACCTGTGGTCAGGTAAGGGGGGATGAAAGCTGGAGAGTTGGTATATCCCATTTACGTGATGCTTACAACAAAGTATTTGTTTTTCTCTTTTCCCTCTTTCTCTTTTTTCTTATTTTTTAGGGTCTATTTCTTAATTCTTGTTTTTTAAATTTCTTTCTTATAGGGTCTTTGTTCTTTTTTGTTGTCACGTTTTTTACACTTTCACTTTTTTCCTTCACTTTCTCCTTTCTCTCACTCATCCTCTCCCTTTATTAGTGTAAAAAATGACGTACATTAATTGTAATAAGATATACGTGACGAGTACTAATGTAATTGGTTGTAATGTAATGTACTTCTAATAAATTAAAAATAAATAAATAAATAAATAAATAAAAAGCTGAATTAATGGTGCTATAACTGAGCCCCTCATCATTGTAGAGTGTCGACAGGAACTCTAAAATATCCACAATACCTGCAGTACTATAGTCAATATTATTTTGTACACAATATTGCTCCCATTTTTTACATAAGTAATATAACGCTTTTGAGTACTCTTTCTCCAGGCTGCAGTGAGCATGTCCACCGTTCGCCCACACAGTCCTCGCCCCAGGTATGGCCTTAAATCCTGCAAATTAACAAGTCAATACGATCACATAACGGATGACTTTCCCGTGTTAGCGGATGCTCCAGTAAATTCCTATGCTTGGGAACCACCAAAGGAGGTTGGATCGCTAACTGTAACATCAAAGGGAACCATGCTGGAGTCGGGCAATTAAGTATTACAAGCACCCCCAAAGTGGCATCCTGCTTGATTTTTTCAGACTCCGACCTATGAGGCAGAATGGTGGGAAAATATATAAAAACATACCACCACAATGTAGCGAGAAAGCATCAATTGCAACTGCCCCCTGGTCTGGTTCCCATGAAACATATTTAGGCAGCTGGTGGTTAAACATCGATGCAAAACAATCGATATTTGGCATTCATATATAAGTACTATATTATTGAACACCTCCTGGTTCAACATCCAATCTGTGTTGTCATGGAACTTTCGTGACTTGGCGTCTGCTACTATGTTGAATCTACCTGGTAGATAAATAGCTGAAAACCAAATATCTTTTTCAATGCACCAGGCCCAAATTTGATTAGCCAATCTGTCACAAGATACCGACTTGATTCCACCGATGTGATTAATATATATGCCACTGCCATAGTATTGTCAATCTGAAACTGAACATGCAGGATACCTTTGTTAGAGCAATGAGCCTTATCCATAAAAAGCTCTTAATAGTTAATTCTCCATGTCTGCAGAAGCGATGCCTCTTGCTCAGTCCATCTGCCTCCACAGCTGAAACTCATATCCGTGACACCCCACCCGAGTGCACTGACATTCATCTGCAAAATCATGGAAGGCTGGTCAAGCACTACCTTGCTAGAACTCCTAGACACATGGTGAATCCACCATTGCAAATCAGAAACAGCCTCTGCTGATAACTGCATGGGTCTATTATAATGACCCAAATGTATCCTTAGTGCCTCCATTAGCTTGATACCGCTGTCTTCTTCTTCTTCTTGTAGGATTCCGGCAGTGTAGACGCTGCTAAGCGTATTACTGCCCTCCACAGGTCAAAGTTTGAACTAAATTCTTATATACAGTCCTGTAACTTGCAGGAATTGAAGAACAGCCCTGGATATCAGTTGATGTTTCTCATTGTGTCCAAACAAAGATAAAACAGAAAAAGCCTCAACTCCAAGTCCTGTCAGTCTAACAAATAATACTTTTCTTTCTACCCTATACTTTTTACATTCTAGGAAAACATGCTTAACTGTCTCATTACTCCCACATTCACACAAGCCAGAAACATGTTTCCCTACAATGCACAAATAGTAATTTAACCCACAGTGTCCCAACCTCAATCTACACAGTTTAACTGAGTCCCTACGGGACAGAGATGTACAGAAACATATTTTCCTAACTTCAGATTGTATAGAAAAGTAGTGTCTACCCCTGACTTCCATTTCCCATCCTCTCTGCCATTCTTTTGTTAAGCCCTCTTTAATTATTTCTCTCAGTTCCACTCTCCCCAATGATACATGGATATCTATTTCTCTTCTTAAACTCTCCTTTGCTATGAGGTCCACCTGCTCATTCCCCCTCACCCCAGCATGCCCGGGAACCCAGCAAAAAGTGATGTTACACGCAAACCCAATTCTAGAAAACACACTCAAGATTTCATTTAGAATGTCAGGACGAGCTTTAGATTTCCCTACTCTTAAAGTTTCAAGAGCAGCTGCAGAATCAGAACAGATAATGACTTCTCTAAAACTGGCTTCCTCAATCCACCATAGAGCCCATTGAATTGCCATTAATTCAGTCGTGAGAACAGAACTTCCATCAGAAATGCGCCGGCCAATCTTCAACCCAAGCTGCTCCACATACACTCCAAACCCAGCTCTCCCACTAACTGGATCTTTAGATCCATCTGTAAAAACAATCAAAGTACTCTCACTGATTGAATTAAGATATTCCACTATTCTTGGAGTCACCTCGCGCTTATCTTTTTCCTGAAGAAAAGCAAGCTCAATAAACAGTTCAGGAAGAACCCAATAGGGCACAGGTAGCCTTATTGTATGCTCTATAATACCCCCTTGTTCCAAACCCAGCTTCCTAGCCCACTGATTTATAACGACAAAAAATGTGTTATATTTGTTACCATCATCAACCTCTTGCAACAAACACCTTGCTGGGAAGGTAACATTACACCCACAAAGTTTAGCCCAATAATGTAACCCTAGCTTAATGCGCCTTAACCATAAGGGCATTTCTCCCATTTCAACAATCAGGGCAGGGACTGGGGAAGTCCTGAAGGCTCCACAGCAAAGCCTCAAAGCCTTTGCCTGCAACACATCTAGCCTAGCCAGAACAGTTTTAGACGCAGACCCATACACAAAACACCCATAGTCAAGAGAAGATCTGATCATGGCCTGATAAATTAGCAACATTGTCTCCCTGTTGGCCCCCCACTCACACCCAACCAGACTTCTCATAACATTCAGAACTTTTTCACACTTCAACACAATTTTACCTACATGCACAGCCCAAGTCATACGCTCTTCAAACCAAACACCCAAAAACTTAAAAACCTTTACCTTCTCCAATAGAGACCCATACATATACAGCCCTAACTTAGGTAACTTTCTTTTAAAACCAAATACCATATATTTAGTCTTAGAGGCAGAGATTTTAAAGCCCCATGTGTTCCCCCATTCCTCTACAGACACTAACACTCTTTGAATCTGTTTTAAAACAAACTCTACATTACAACCTCTTTTCCAGATGGCCCCGTCATCTGCAAACAAAGACAGACCAAATCCTCTCTCTAATTTACAAAATATGTCATTTATCATGATATTAAATAAAACTGGACTGATAACACTTCCCTGCGGGGTTCCATTCTCTATTTCTACAGACTCCGATCTGACACTACCAACCATTACTTGTATTGTTCTATTCAATAAAAAATCCTTAATCCAGTTGAACATTCGTCCCCTGTTTCCCAAGTCAAAAATTTTAATCATTAATCCCTCCTTCCACAAAGAATCATATGCCTTCTCAATATCAAGGAATACACTCACTACTGTTTCCTTGCTTCTAAATGCCCTTTTAATATCCTGATCCAAAACTGATACAGACTCCATTGTAGACCTTCCATTCCTAAAGCCATTCTGTACATCAACAAATAGTCCTCTGGTTTCTAAAAAATAAACTAGTCTGTTGGTTACCATCCTCTCCATAATTTTACAGAGCACTGCTGTGAGCGCTATAGGGCGATATGAACTAGGGTCAGATGCCTCTTTACCCGGTTTTAAAATAGGGACCACGACTGCATGTTTCCATTCCTTTGGTAAATAACCCTCTGCCCACACAGTATTAAACAAAGCTAAGATTTCATCAAGTACAATATCATCCAGATGTTTAAATAACTCATACGACAACCTATCTCTCCCCGGGGTGGTATTTGCCCCAGACATAATTGCATCCTTCAACTCTTTTATGGTAAAAAACAAATTAAAGGTATTATCATTTACTAAACTCCTCTCCAGCTTCCACTGATTAACTGCCATCATCTCGGTTCTCTTTCTACACCTCTCCACTCCCATGCTCTCTGATCTATGCACTGCTTGAAAACTGTCAACACACATGTCTGCTTTTTCCTTATTGGTGACTGCTACCACCTCACCCTTCTGCAACACTGGTAACAAACTTCTTTTATATACTCCTGACATTCTACGCACAGCTGACCACAAATGCCTTACTGGAGTTTCCGGGCCTAGCGTACCACAAAACTTCCTCCAACTATTCCTCTTTGCATCCTTTACAACTCGTCTTGCTACTGCCCTTAGCCTCTTGTACTCCATTGCATTGACCAAAATTGGATACTTTCTTAATTTTCGATAGGCTATATTCCTATTCCTTACAGCTTCATCACATTCTTTATTCCACCAAGGAACAGACATACGGGACCTAAGTTCCTGCTTCACAGGAATAGTACAACAAGCTGCCTCATGAATCATGAGACTAATGGAAGTATTCCAACTATCTACAGAACCCTCACTATTAACCTCTCCAACTAAACTTTGAGCCTTCTCTTGGAATTTATCCCATTTGGCCTGATAAAAGTTATATCTAGGGACTTTCTTTTCCACTTCTCTCCTCAAATCCCTACCAAACCTACATAAAATTGGATAATGATCACTACCCAGTGTATATCTATCCATTACATCCCATTCACCAATTCTTGCGAAATTTGATGAAGCAATTGATAAATCTATGTGGCTGCAGGTGTTTCTCACAATATTATACCTAGACGGCCTTCCATCATTTAACAATACCAACTCATACTTGTCTAGAAATTCTTCAACAATAACACCATTTTTATCCCTGTGATCACTACCCCATAAAGGATTATGCGCATTAAAATCTCCAATCCATAGAACAGGACACCTTACCTTCTCCATTATCTCATCAAAATCTGACAATATCAAGGGTTGACAGGGGTTATAATAATTTATCACAATGATAGAATTCTGGCTGCTCCAAACTTCCACAGCCAAAACTTCAAGATTAGAATTAATATCAACTTTCCTATACTGCAACCCAGTCTTAACAAAAGTTGCACAACCCCCACCTGATCTATCAGACCTATCTAATTGCACACATTCATAACCTGGGATTACAAAATCTAAACAGGGCTTTAACCATGTCTCTTGGATACATATTAATTCTGGTGCTTCTTTAAATTCATCAACAAATCTCTTTAACTCTTGACCATTTCCAATCAGACTCCGGGCGTTCCATTGAAGTATATAAAACATTATGATGTTAATGAGGATCACCATCATCCACCTCACTGACATACTCCATACTGCTAGCTCTCGACAACTGTGACCTCTCCATACACTGACTCTCCATCATGTATTGATGCAACTTTTCTGGCAACTGATTTACACTGAGGAACCTTTCAGCTGCCCCCACCACTAACCTGATGATATCTGACCGGTTAGCTGCTTTCTTAGCTCCTACCAGCACATCAGAAACAAAAGACAGAAATGACTCCTTATTAAAAATCAACATATCAGATGGAAAAGCCGACGGCAAGTTTGGCACAGTGATCTGGCTTCCTAGCACCACTCTAGTCCCAGCGCTCACATCTCCGCGTTCTCTAGCCACCCTTTGAGCTGCCTCTGCATATGACACGTTGTTCTGATCCTTCACTTCCTGTACTCGCTTCGCCTGAACAAAGCGCTTACAACCATGAAACCCTGCTGCATGATCCCCATCACAGTTAGGGCACTTAGGAGCCTCTGCCTTGCAATTTTTTATTGCATGATCTCCACCGCACTTTGCGCACTTTCTTTTACCCCGACAAGACCCAGCAACATGTCCAAACCTCTGACAGTTATAGCAGCGCAACGGTGGTTTAATGTACTCCCTCACTTGATACGCCATACTCCCAAGAAACACTCTCTGTGGCAGTACTCCATCTTTGAACGTAAGCAGGACCGGCTGGTCCCTGACTCCATTCCTACTCTTAAATCTCACAACATCAATTACCTGGGCCCCCTTAACATTTTCTAAGATCTCCTTCTCAGACAAGCCATCATACATCCCATACACCACTCCCTTTATTCCCTGCTCTCTTCCTCTAGGGACCAAACTCTCCACCTTGACCACCAACTTCCCCACACCCCTAGCGTCATTAAACTGTTTTCTGTCTTTGCAACAAACTCTTAACATCCCATTATACAGAATCTTGGCCTGAAAATCCCTACCTATCTGGCTCTCCAAAGCGGTGGTAATTTTTAATGGATTCACTGCTCTAAATCCTGCATCTCCGTGATTTGTTCCTTTAACTTTAAACAGCACGACGAATTCTTCAATAATTTTAGTTCTCCTAACTTTACTTCCTTCATCTCCTGACATTTCAGGTCTTTCGCTCGATGCCTCTCTCTTAGAGCCCCCCTTTTCCTTACCTACAGTCTGCCACCCACCACCCTCAGAACCACCACTCCCTGAAGCCATGGGCCTCTAGAATCTTTCTCCGGACGGTCGTACGGTCGGTCATTAATTTCTACTCTCTCTCCTACTCTCAGTGTCCTGGTCTGGAGCTACCTCTCTACTCAGTCACCTCTCCGTCCAGTCCCAACTCTGATACCGCTGTCAACAAGCTCTACCCTTTTTCCCTGGGCAGAGTCACTTAATTGAATCAATTGTGACCCAAATAGTCAGGTGTTAATTTGGATTTCACTGGATGAATAATGCCCAATCTTTAAAAATTGGATTTAACAACTACCACCGGTTACTTCAGCTGTTCTCTTGGATACCCCTGTAATCAAGATATCATCGAGATAAGCCATGAGCAACTGACCCTGGCCTCTCAGCATGCCTATTATAGGTTTTAACAATTTTGTGCCATAGTTGATCCATCCAGGTGAATTTCAAATATCCTCTATCCTGTAAATGAACGGACAATGAGTAATCCACATCTTTAAGCTCTATAGTAGCCACATAGCATCCTCTTGACCCAGTTGCTTGGCAGACAATTACATCTTACAATGTCTATACTACATCCCCCATTCTTTTTTGGCCTGGAAAAATATTAGACACAAATTGATGGGGTTGGTGAACCGACTTTCCAATTACACCTTTATCACATAAGCTTCCAAGCGCAGTCTAAACATCCATCTGTTCTGTTAATGAAAACTGAACAGTTCTTCCAAGAACATGCTGAATGTGCAAATCACAATTTGGATTGAACTCCATTCGAAACCTTTGAATAACACTCAGTATAAACAGAGCTGAGGTAATTTGCTTCCATTCATCCCAGAACAGATGGATGTAATGTACCCCCAGATTTAAATTGTGTCACATTTGATACGTGCACCTGAGAACCAGGCCCACCTACCTCCTTGATATCTGGTGGATCACGTTGTCCCCGGCTCCTGGCGGGAAAGCCGACGTTTGACCGTGTCCCACTGCAGAATGCACCTGCGCATCTGCATTGCCGGCTGACTTGTTCCTGGTCCAGCCTCGTTTGTAGGGGTACTTTCTTTTTTGGAAAGTTGCCGACCGCCGGTGGCTTGATCAAGCCCACCATCTTTGCCTCGTCATCCACATCCTTGACACTCTTGGCGAGGTCCTCTCCGAAGAGTAGGTTGGCCGGCTGTATGTTGCTGGGCTGGCAGAGTGCTGTAAACTTGGGATTAATGGTGGGCCGAATGGCACTTTCCCTGAGACAATTTATCTCAAAATGGGCGCTACAAAGCAACCCGAGTATCTCTTGCTGCGTCTCCGACACATGCCCTCCATCCACCGTTCTAGCAAATGCTGTGATTCCTGAGCCAAGTAATTTCAGGATTCTCTGCAGCTTCATCTCCTGGGCACTGCATGCCCACGCCCATCTGGCTCCATATCACCCGGTTCACTGCTGGCACCTTCAGCGACTCGCAGTTACCCGGGTCTCCTGTTTCTTGGCAGTTCCAGACTCTGACTGGACAAGGAATCATGCTGCCAGAGATGGGAACTCTGACAACGGCCATCTTCGCTTTCCCAGTGGCACTCCATGTTCTGACGGGACAGCAAATCGTGCTGCCAGAGATGGACCTCTGACAATGGCCGTCTTCGCTAGTCAACGAAGCCACCGTCAGAGTCGGGTCAGAACTGAGCTGACCCTCTGCAGGCGCCTTTTCAATGAGGGTGCTATCCAGCAGCCTCTATATCATGGAGGCCAGCTCTTCTCCCAGTGGCACTCCATACTCTGACGGGACAGCGAATCGTGCTGCCAGAGAATGGACCTCTGACAACGGCTGTCTTCTCTAGTCAATGAAGTCACCGTCAGAGTAGGGGTCAGAACTGAGCTGACCCTCACCTCACAAATGAGGGTGCTGTCAAGCAGCCCTCTACCAGGTACTGCCGGCGCGGCCTCTTCTGTAGCCTACCGCCCACACGACTCCTCCCCCTGGAGTGTGCGTTACTGGAGCAACCCCTGAATGAGGTGCTCCATATGGGATAACCGTTCAAAAAACGGTATCCAGCCCCGTACGGGACTCGTCGCGGCCCAACTCAGTTCAGTCCGAGGGCCTCACAGACTTCCCATGGCCTGACGCCCGACTGGCGATTGGCTCTGTCATAGTGCTTTGTAGCACCTCTGTGCTTTGTATCACTAAGTCTGCAGTCGCTCCTCACCCGGTCTGCGACTGTGCAGGGGTACGAGACAGCCGCTCACAGACCGCATTTCCGCGGCTCTCCTTTGCTTTACCTGCGGCTGCCCTCCCCCTGCTCGTCTTCACCATGGTGCTACCTGGACAGAACACGGCACCACAGCAAAGGAACTTTTCACTCCAGCTAAGTTTCCCACTTAGCTGGAGTTTTAAAACTACTTTAAAATATCAAAATTCCTTACTTTTCAGAAGAGGAGCTCTGTCCTCCTGCTGGTCCGTGCGTCAATGCGTCCGACGTAATGACGCGCATGCGCCCTGACGGGTCTTCTTCACGGAATCACTAAAGTGACTCCGAAGTAAAATTTGCCTCAGTGATAGATAACAAAGGTTTATGATAAATGTTTTTTTTTTAAACTGGAGGAAATTGAATAATTGTGATCAGTATTGATGCTATTTCCTTTTTTAAATTTATATTGATGACCAAGACCTGGGGATGAAAAATAAAATTTCTAAATTTGAGGACATCACAAAATCTAGTAGTACAGTGAATTGCAAAGAGGTCAGCATTAGGTTGCAGCAACATATAAACAGGCTGATGGAATAGGCAGAGGCATGGCAGATGAAGCTTTATGTGGGGCAATGTGAGGTGATGTAGAGACGATGTAGAATAAAGAATACTGCTCTAAAAGGGGTGAAAGAACAATGTGCACAAATCATTGACAATGACAGGGTATGTTGGGAAAGTAGTTAACAAGATATACACAATTTTAGGCTTTTAACAATAGAGATATAGCATATGAAGGCAGGGAAGTTATGCTGAACCATTGTAATACACTAGGGGCTCAATTGAATTAATGCATCTAATTCTGGTCACCACCTTGTACAAAGGGTATACAGTGCATTCAGAAAGTGTTCAAACCCCTTCACTTTTTCCACATTTTGTTACGTTACAGCATTCTAAAATTGATTAATTTTTTTTGTTTAATCATTAATCTATACACAATATCACAGAATGAAGAAGTGAAAACAGGTGTTTAGAAATGTTTGCAAAGTAATTTAAAAGAAATAACTGAAATATCACATTTACATAAGTATTCAGACCCTTTACAGTACTTTGTTGAGGCACCTTTGGCAGCGATTACAGCCTCAAGTCTTCTTGGGTATGACACTACAAGCTTGGCACACCTGTATTTAGGCAATTTCTCCCATTCTTCTCTGCAGATCCTCTCAAGCTATGTCAGGTTGGATGGGGAACGTCGATGCACAGCTATTTTCAGGTCCCTCCAGAGATGTTCGATCGGGTTCAAATCCGGGCTCTGGCTTGGCCACTCAAGGACATTCACAGACTTGTCATGAAGCCACTCCTGCGTTATCTTGATGTGTGCTTAGGGTAGTTGTCCTGTTGGAAAGTGAACCTCCGCCCCAGTCTGAGGTCCAGAACGCTCTGGAGCAGGTTTTCATCAAGGATCTCTCTGTACTTTGTCCCGTTCATCTTTCCCTCGATCCCGACTAGTCTCCCAGTTCCTGCCGCTGAAAAACATCCCCACAGCATGATGCTGCCACTACCATGCTTCACCGTAGGTATGGTATTGGCCAGGTGATGAGCGGTGCCTGGTTTCCTCCAGACATGACACTTGGCATTCAAGTCAAAGAGTTCAATCTTGGTTTCATCAGACCAGAGAATCTTGTTTCTCATGGTCGGAGAGTCCTTTAGGTGTCTTTTGGCAAATTCCAAGCGGGCTGTCATGTGCCTTTTGCTGAGGAGTGGCTTCCATCTGGCCACTCTAGCATAAAGGCCTGATTGGTGCAGATATTGTTGTCCTTCTGGAAGGTTCTCCCATCTCCACAGAGGAACTCTGGAGCTCTGTCAGAGTGACCATCGGGTTCTTGGTCACCTCCCTGAGCAAGGCCCTTCTCCCCTGATTGCTTAGTTTGGCTGGCGGCCAGCTCTATGAAGCGTCCCGGTGGTTCCAAAGTTCTTCCATTTAAGAATGACGGAGGCCACTGTGCTCTTTGGGAGATGCAATGCTGCAGAAATTGTTTTATGCCCTTCCGCAGATCTGTGTCTCGACACAATCCTGTCTCGGACGTCTACAGATAATTCCTTTGTCTTCATGGCTTGGTTTTTGCTCTGACATGCACTGTCAACTGTGGGACCTTATATAGACAGGTGTGTGCCTTTTCAAATCATGTCCAATCAATTTAATTTACCACTGGTGGACTCCAATCAAGTTGTAGAAACATCTCAAGGATAATCAATGGAAACAGGATGAACCTAAGCTTAATTTTGAGTGTCACAGCAAAGTGTCTGAATACTTATGTAAATGTGATATTTCAATTATTTCTTTTTAATTACTTTGCAAACATTTCTAAACACATGTTTTCGCTTCTTCATTCTGGGATATTGTGTGTAGATTGATGATAAAAAAAAGAATTTAATCCATTTTAAAATAAGGCTGTAACATAACAAAATGTGGAATAAGTGAAGGGGTCTGAATACTTTCTGAATGTACTGTATGCTGGCCAGTGTGCAAGTTGTGCCGAAGGCCCTGTTTCCACATTGTATCACTATATGACTCTAAGTAAGCCAACATTACTGCCACAACTCAAGAAGGCAGATCACTGCCATTGTCTCAAGAATGATTAATGAATGATAATAACGGAGGGACTCACCATTGATGTGCATGTACTGTGAAATGAATTTTAGAAAGAAAATTGTGGTGAGAGCAAAGTGGAAAATGGTAGCAAAAGGCAGCAAAGGTAATGTTGAGAGGGGGTAGGAGCAACAATTTAGTGGGCAATGTACTAAAATACCTGGTGGAGATCATAAATTAGGGGTGTCACAGCAGCACAGTGTTAGAGTTGCTGCCTTACAGTGCCAGAGACTCGGTTTCAATCCTGACTAAGGGTGCTGTCTGTATGGAGTTAAATGTTCTCCCTGTGACCGTATATATTAGGTTTTCTTCAGGTGCTCCAGTTTCCTCCCACACTCCAAATATGTGCAAGTTTGCAGGTTAATTGGCTCTGTAAATTGTAAATTGTCCCCAGTGTGTAGGATATTTCTAGTCTAGATGCTGTCTGACCCAGCACTTTGTACCCTCCATCCAGCTCAAGGTAGTTTGCTTGATTTGCACCTTTTTCCACCATGCTAAGCAATTGTTCGCTCCTTCACCCGACATAATGTAACATCAGCATGTACCATCCACAAATACCTGCCGAGGTTCCTGTGACAACACCTTCCAAATATGCGTCCAATACCAACAGAAAAGAACAAGATCACCCAGTACATGGCAACACCACCACCTGCATGTTCCCCTCCAGATCACCCTCCATTGTAACTTGGAAATGTATCAATGTCACTGTATCTATATCCTAGAATATCCTTCCCATCAACACTGTAGGAGTATCTTTAGCAGAACAACTACATTGGTTTAAGATGTATTTCCCTCCAGCTATCCAAGGGCAATCTGCCATGTGCAATAAATGCTGGCCTTGCCAGAGAAATATACATTCTGAAAAACAAAAAACATAGGGTACTGATTTGCATAGACCAGGCACTTGCAAGCAACTATATCCTGAACAGGAATGGGACACAAACTCTTGACCTGTGATATATGTCTGCTTGAACCCACGAGACAACCAGCCCCTTTCCTGCAGGCTGGTCTGAAGAAGGGTCCCGGCCTGAAATGTCACCCATTCCTTCTATCGAGAGGTGCTCCCCGTCCCGCTGAGTTACTCCAGAATTTTGTGAGTAAACTAGCATCTGCAGTTCTTTCCTACGCAGCGCCTTCCATGCAGGCTTCCCAGGATGTTCAAACAACAATACGTCAATAACCTGTGTAGGAAGTAACTGCAGATACTAGTTTACACTGAAGATAGGCACAAAATGCTGGAGGAACTCAACAGGTCAGGCAGCAAGGAGAAAATGAATAGGTAACGTTTTGGACGTCTGAACAAGGTTCTCGACCCAAGACATCACCTATTTATTCCTTTTCTCCAGTGATGCCGTTTGGGTGAAAACACTTCCTCGTTTAGTTTATCAAGTGAAAATGCCGCAAAAATAAATTGCAATGCATTGCGTTGCACAGAAAAATGAAGTACAATGTTGAACAGAATAGGCTGAGGCAACAGGACCACAGAAGCAAAGCTAGAAATGTATGAGAGGGATATGGAGCCAACACTAAATATATCACAGAGACGTTTGCATATATTTAAAAGACTAATTTAAAATTTAATGAAATTGATCTTTAACATTGTTATTTTATTGCAATTTCAAATGATTGCATTTAATGTGTTTGCAATGGAGCTTTGTATAATAGAGTTTGAATGTACAGGTAATTGAATTTTAATTAACCTGATGACTGCTTCCTTCGAAGTGAGCTTTTAATTCAATAACATATTAATAAATTCTATCCATTTTTTTGCAACACATGGTTGGTGAGCAGTTGATTTTAGTATCGGCATTAGTGGACCACGGGTAAATTAAATCTGATCAGGATGCATGAACAATCATACAACGGAAAGCACATATTACAACGTGGTTCGTCTCACTACCCTGTTAGTAAATGACCAGGATGAAATTAGTTTAGTTTAGTTTAGTTTAGAGATACAGTGCGGAATCAGGTCCTTTGGCCTACCGAGGCAGCACCGACCAGCGATCCCTGCACACTAATACTATCCTACACACGCTAGGGACATTTTTTAGTTTAGTTTATTGTCACGTGTACCGAGGTACAGTGAAAAGCTTTTGTTGCATGCTAACCAGTCAGCAGATAGACAATATATGATTACATAATAATACTTCATGTGGTGAAAAAGCAAGAGGCACAAAACTTCCATGAAAGTCTAATCACCCCTGGAACAATTAACTTTCCCAATGGGCTCCATATACTATCTTTGGGGTAAAACAAAGGCAAAATCCTCACACTATCTTGATAACCTGATTAAAATGGGCCATTTCAAAGGCAGGTGGAGTCTCTCTGCATCCAGAAATCTCCACAGTTGACCAAACTCCATTCCGTATTTTCAATTCAACTGGCATCCATTTCTCTTTCCTGCAGCACCTTGTTTCCCATTATGTTCACAGTTTATTCCTGGCTTTTATTTTGGCTCACCATCACTCAAGTCTATTTTTCACTCCCCTGCTCCACACCTCTGATGTTGCATTCCCTCTCTATTCTCTCCAGAAGTAATTTAATCTAATCTCCCTGGCATGAAACTGATAGAAGTAGACCAGCTATCTGCTTTCTGCCCTGTTCAATTTGATCCGTTGTTTGGTTCGGTGATATAACTGACCTTCTCTGTGCTTAGATTCCTATTCCTTTTGACCCACTACATTTTTCTTCTTTTTCATTCATATCAGAGTTTCCTTACCCCATCTATCAACTGTGGTCAGTAAGTGGTTGGAAAGTTCATTTTCTGAATCAAAACACACATTGCATTTAAGCAATCAGTCTGCATCAATAATACATTTTGCCACGTCTGTTTATGATAACATTTATTCATTAATCTCTATAAACATGGAAAAACTTTTATGTCAACTCCATATCATTTATTACTGTAGCAATTCACATTTCTTTATAATTTATTTTCATCATTTATCTCTCTTTTTAAAAAAAAATTATTGTGGTTTGTATTACTTCCATCAACGCTGAAAATTATGCTTCACTGGGCATCTTTGATCTTATCCACGGCTGAAAACTTCCTACTCAGGCTTGAATATAAGACAGAGAATTACAGCAACATCCTTAGCTATTATTACATAATGTCCATAGGCTGCACTCTAAGAATATAGCCAGAGTTTTGTACAATCTTATTCTATTTAATGTCCTTCTTCCAGCTGTGACTGTTGTCCGAGTGTACACTGCTGATGTGTGCAGATGTTATGTGGCTATGGGAGATGCTTTGAATAGTAGGTACGATAGACAGCGTGTAAATAATTGGTTTGTCCTTGTGACAGCCACTTCCACTCACGGTATATGTAAGGATCTTGGTAATTGCTAATAAATCCCTCTAACATGTGGTTGGCTGAAATATGTCCAGTGAGCAGAGAAAAATGGCTATCCCAGTGTGATTTAGTGGAAGCAATGCCATTGAGAGGTTTAGATGATGCTATAAATCATACAAATAAAGCAATGTGGCTGATAGCTATTAACTGGAAACCAAGATTAGATTACTACCATTAAATTGTTCCCTCGTGTCTCATATTTTTATGTTGTGTTTGGTGCTTGGGCTGCATTTTTAGACTGTCCACAACTCTCAATACTGACACTGTGTCACCCTCATCTGTGTCTTGATGCATTACAGGGTTCACATTGAGGAATTCATGATCACAACGTCATTACTTCCAATTTATTGGGAAACAATGTGCTTTATTAATAATAAACTCTTGTCTCCCAGCCTAGAATTTGCTGCAAGTATAAAGCATTACTCTGTGGTGAAGTGGACAGCAGCCAATAAAGTAGCGAATGTAACTTGGTTTTTAATACGAAGATCGCACTGGTGGAGTCAATAGCATTGCTTCCTCCAACCTGACGTGTTTCTGTGAGTAGTAGTCTCACCACACATTGCTTCGTGATCTGCAACATGCCGTGTGAATATCTTAACTTGGTTCAGCAGTGTACTCTGCACCATTTGGCATCCATTGATGCAGAGTGGAGCCATGTGACAAAAGCTTATTACATCACTTCCTTAGTAACCTTCGGCCATGTTTCACAGCAGTGATCTACTCACGCCTGACCACAGCGAAACACAATGATGCAACAGAGAAGGGCGGCACGGTGCTGCAGCGGTTGAGTTGCTGCCTTACAGCGCCAGAGGCCCGGGTTCGATCCTGACTATGGGTGCTGTCTGTACGGAGCTTGTACGTTCTCCCCGTGATCTGTGTGGGTTTTCTATGAGATCTTCGGTTTCCTCCCACACCGCAAAGACGTGCAGGTTTGTAGGCTAATTGGCTTGGTATAAATGTAAAATTGTCCCAAGTGTGTGTTGGACAGTGTTAATGTGCGGGGATCGCTGGTCAGCGTGGACTCAGTGGGTGAAGGGCCTGTTTACGCGTTGTATCTCAAATCTAAACTAAACTAAACTAAACTAAGAATGTTTATCCAAGAGGAAGCTAAGGATTGCAAGATTTTGAAATATTTTCATTTAGTTGCATGCCTAAACTAGCTCAGCCTTGGGTAGTATTTTGGACAAACGATTACATACAAAATGCTTTCCAAAGTTGCCCATTGCAGGGCATCCTGAACTAGTAGCCCTGAGAAAGACAACGGTGTTACTCAGTTGGATGCTTGTCAGAATTCAACTCGCCCCAGCTGCTCTGCATAATTGTGGTGGAGCTACATAATTGTTTCACTGAACATTGTATTGAAGTTGTGGTGCAGAGGTCAGGAGCCGAGATGTCCTGAGGACCAGTGTGGGAGAGGAGCCCCAACCATCGCCACCATGACAAAAGCCTGACAGGAGGCAGCTGAGTAGTGTCGTAGCAGCAGAGATACTCCTGGAGGTGTATGGAGTGCAAGGAAAAACGTCCTCACCTTACTAAATGGCCAATGGTGAGCTGTAAAACTGAAGCTTCTAAAATGATCATTTTTTAGATTGGATAGATATTGCCTTAGGTCGTTGATGGTCAATATTTCTATGCCAAGGGTCATGTGTTTTATTGCCATATGTCTTGAAATGTAACAATGAAAATCTTACTTGCAGCAGCACAACAGATATGTAAACATGGCACTCTTTAAAGACTAATAAACAACAACAATATTTTCAGTATATATGACAATAAAACACTCTTGACAGCCCTGTAGTGTTGGTCAAAAAGCAAACTGCTGTGGGAACTCACAGGGTCAGGCAGCATCTGTGGAGGGAAAAAGATAGAGGACATTTACACTTGGGGACTTTCTTCAGACTGAAATGTCTGTCCATTTCGCTCTATGGATGCTGACCGGCCTTCTGAGTTCCTCCAGCAGTTTGTTTTTTTTGCTAGTATCTGGATGCTCTAGTGTCCACATAGTGTTGATGTTAATTGTGATGGAGTAAAGCCTTAAAATATTGTGTCGGAAGAAACTGCCGATGCTGGTTTAAACTGAAGATAGACACAAAAAGCCGGAGTAACTCAGTGGGACAGGCGGCATTTCTGGAACGAAGGAATGGGTGACGTTTCGGGTCGAGACCCTTCCTCATTCGAGCCTTAAAATAATTATGGTTGTGTCCTTCTTCCTGGGAACAATACACATTTACCCAGTTATCTGTTGAAACCACTCTCTGGGACAATGTGCTTAACTTTAGAAGCATTTTGAGGAATTGATATACATCTGGCAAAAAGAAAGTGAAGAGAGAGCAAATGACCCAAAAATGTATCTCAAAGGACTCATGATTGATCACATCTGTGATGCCTTGGTTCTTCAATCTACACTGAACTCTTAACAATCCATCATGATGACAATTATGAGGGTAATCATAGTAATGCACACACAGAGTGCAGAGGCGTCTAAACCCCCAACTATTATTCTGCTAGAAAATTAGAGGAGATATTGGATGGGCGAACAGGAACATATTATGTTGCTGCTCAAAGCTCCCCTGTTACCCCCAACATTAGGTTTGATGTTGACGACAGATGTCAAACAAAATGAAGACAGATGAAACCAATAAGACATTTTAAAGTTTAGTTTAGTTAAGTTTTAGTTAAGTTTTAGTTTAGTTTTAGTTTAGTTTTAGTTTAGTTTTAGTTTAGTTTAGTTTAGTTTACTTTAGTTTAGTTTAATTTAATTTAGTTTAGTTTCAAAGGACAAAGGACATTTATTATCACACACCAATTGGTGTAGTGAAATTTGACTTGCCATTGCAGCACATAAATAAAGATAAGGCACAATATCAAGAGAATTTAACAGTAAACATAAAAACATCCCCCCACAATGGTTCCCACTGTGGAGGAAGGCAGCAAAGTCTAGCCCCATCCCCAGTTCACCCATAGTCGGGGCCTATTGAGGCCTCTGCAGTCGCCGATACGGCAGCCCGATGTATTAGGCCCTCTCACCGGATGATGATGTTCTGGCGTTGGGTGAACACTCTCAGCGGCCCGGAGTGTCTGGAGCGGCCGCTACCTCCCAGGAGACCGCGGCTCCCGAAGTCCACGAGCCGCGCTGGTCGATGCTCCGACTCTGGCGACCTTGTCGTGAGATCCCAGGCTCCGCGGTGTTTAAAGTTCAGCGCCGCCTGTGGCTGGAAGCTCCACAGACTGCAGACCGCAGACCGCAGACCGCAGACCACAGACCACAGCTCCGCGATGTTGGAGTCGGCGGTCACAACGCACGGCGACCCGGGTAAGGCATCGCCCGCTCCATGCTGGTGCCTCAGCGCTGAGCCGCCGCCAAAGCTGAAGTCCTGGCCGGTCCCGGCAGGAAAACTCAGCTCCAGTCTGCCCGTAGGCCGCGAGGAAGGGGCGAAGATACGGCTCGGAGAAAAGCCGCAACTCCGACCAGGTACTGAGAAAATAGTTTCCCCCTTTCCCCCCCCCCCCACAAAAAGACTAAAAGACCTCCAAAACAAACACTTTTAACTAACTAAAAATAAAAAAAGGGTGAAAAGACTAACAGCTGCTGGCAGGGCAGCCATACTCGACGGCGCCCCAGGTGGACTGAGATACACTGTGGAAACAGGCCCTACGTCCCATCGAGTTCATGTTGACCATCGATCACTTGCACACCAGTTCTATGTTATCCTACATTTGCATCCATTTCCTACACACCAGGTGCAATTTATAGAGCCCAATTAACATACAAACCCACACATCGTCGGGAATGTGGGAGGAAATCAGAGCACCCGGAGAAAACCAACGCGGTCATAGGGAGAATGTGCAAACTCCACACAGACAGCACCCAAGGTCAGGATCCAACCCAGGTCTCTGGTGCAGTGACTCTGCATGGCACCACTGTGTGCACTTTTCATGTACTCCGACGGCCTGCATAGGCAATGAAAGCGTTTTGCAAAATATTTTCTTATTTCAAAGATACAGAACAAAAAAAGGACCTGCTCTCAAGTGATGACGTTGGTGGTTTTACAGTCTTGTAAAGCATGCCGCCAAGGAAATGCTTTTGAAAAAAAAGTAATTTGTGTGCAGCGAGAACTCACACAGCATCTCCACATTATATCTATTTTTAATGATACTGGTTGATGGATAAATATTGCCCAAAACACATATTTTATTATATACACACTAAAAAACTATTTTATTCCATTGGTGTAAAGTACATCTGAACATTGTGCCCTCAGCTGGTTGTGTTACCTGCAGCATCGCCATTGACTCCCGGAGTCTCCAGCTTGTGACTGCACAAAGTGGAGCACTTGGGGGTGGTATTGAGTATCAGAGGGCCATGCATCAGGAGTACACAGTCGGAGCCTGTATAGGTAATGAGCAGTGCCGCACAAAACATACCATGCACCTATCTTGCCTTGGCAAGTAATTCCTGCCCCAGCTGGCGAAGGGTCTGTAGTTTCCATATTGGCCTCACCAATCACCTCAGAAGACAAAACCAGAGTTGAAGCAAAGCACCAAGTGGAGCATGTAAAATATAACAACTGCTGCAAAAGTACTCTCCTTCTGAAAATCTATGTCATTGAAGTCTCTAGAACCAAAGGAAATTAATGTAGATATTGGACCGGCCAACAGAAATGCTCAATATCCCTTTTTTTCTGTGCTTCAATAGTGAAGCAGAATATACAAACACCACTAAAACCATCGCCATAAGATAGACAGAAAATGCTGGAGTAACACAGCAGAGATGCTGCCTGACCTATTGAGTTACTCCAGCATTTTCTGTCTATCTTCGGTATAAACCAGCATCTGCAGTTCTTAAACACCATTATTATTTGGAAAGGAATGGGGACCAAAACAATATGCAAGAACTATAAGATTATGAATGCATGCACTCTTGCTCCCTGTAACATTAAAACCCTCATTATCCCATTGGATCACATGCTCTGATGTCTTCAATGTACAGGCATGCCTTTCTCAGACAAGATGGTAGCCATGGAATCAGTCCAATTTATTTTACTGCTGATCTCTTAATTTTACTTTTCTTGAAGGCTACTTTGCTATGTTCAGCATCCTCTCCTAATCAGTGTCCAGTTTTCTCATTTCTTATTTCTATTGTAGATATATGCTGTGGGTAACAAGCCTACTAGGAATCTTCTAATCCTGTGACCAGCCCTATAGTGCATTTCACTAGGATGGTGGCTTCCCATTTTCTACTCGGTGAATGTCACTTTCATTGTGCCTTGCTAATTGCCGCTTACCCCGTTTCCTTACCTGCTATGCTTTAATTCTGTAGCAAGGAACTGCAGATGCTGGTTTAAACCGAAAATAGACACAAATTGCTGGAGTATCTCAACGGGACAGGCATTCCTTCTCTCCAGAGATGCTGCCTGTCCTGCTGAGTTACTCCAACATGTCATGTCTATCTATGCTTTAATTCTCTCGGTATAGTTTAGTTTAGTTTAGTTTAGTTTAGATAGACAGCGTGGAAACAAGCCCTTCGGCCCATCGAGTTTGCGCCGACCAGCAATCCCCGCACACTAACATTATCCTCATCCTACATACACTAGGGAGAATTTTACAAATTTATCGAAGCCAATTAACCTACAAACCTGTACGTCTCTGCTTCCTGCATCTTTTGTAGAACGGGGATCTTTGTCCCACTGCTCATCTATTGATCTTTCCCGCAAGTGTCTGGTCCCACTGTGATCTCTCGCTTGTTAATGTCAATTCCTGTTGTCAAATCCCCTGCAGGTGTCAGTGGCTGCTGTGCCACCTTTCTCACTAGCTGCCAATTCTCCTCGTGACCTTTCACTTGTTAATACCAGTCCCTCCTCATGCTATTGCTCATTTCCATCTCTCTCTTTTATTGTCCTTTCAGTTCTCCGTTCCCTATTCTTTAAATCTCCTCTGCCAACACCCCAACTCCCACACCCACCATTTCTCCTGGTCCGTCTCCCTCCCTTGCCTTCCTTCATCTCTGCAGGATTCTAATTGCCAGCAATGTGACTTGAAGACAAAAACGACACGGGAAATTATTTAGTAAATGAAGTCCCCCAAATTGACAACTCAATGCGGTTTGTTCAAAAGCAATTTGTAAATAACTCTGCAACAGCAGGAGGACAAACAAGCAAAAACATGAGAGAAAGGAGATAAAGAACATAAACCATGCAGCATAGGAACAGGCCCTTCAGCCCAGCTTCAGTCTGAAGAAGGGTCTCGATCCAAAACGTCACACAATCCTTCTCTCCAGAGATGCTGCCTGTCCCGCTGAGTTACTCCAGCATTTTGTGATAACCTTCGATTTAAACCAGCATCTGCAGTTCTTTCCTACACATTTTGCCCTCAGCCCACCATGTCTATGCCGAACATGATACTATACTATAGTAAGGGTTAAACAGGCTTTTCAGATAAGGTGGAGTAGTCCACAAACATACCTCTTGTCAAGCAAGCAGGCTTGCTTGGAAACACAACTAGGTGCTTGGGAAAATAATTGGGCTCACTTAGAAGAACCAGTAAATCATGAGCTCTCAGATCCACAGAGGCAAAAACAAGAGCATGAAGATAAAATTATTTTTTCTTTCTCAGAGACATTCAAAACTGGCTCGGTGCCTGATGTAACAAATAACCCTTGTTTTCAGCACTGAGAAGTACAGCTAGTTCCAAAAGAAACCTATTTAGCTGTTGTTTGCAGATTAGCGTAGAACTAGGGGCATGATGATTAGATAAGTGCTTGCTTGCAAGCAAATCTCTCTGTACTTTACCACGGGCCGTGATTCCAGAATATCACCAGGACTTACAGACTTTAAGATACATCTGTCGTAAGGACATTCCGACAAGCTTTTGCGACTTATTGTAGTTGGACACGTGAGTCATAGAGTCATAGAGTCATCAAGAGATGAGCAGTGGAACAAAGATTCCTGTTCTACAACAGATGCAGGAAGCAGAGAGCATAGAGTCATAAGGCCTGTTTCATACAGCGTGAAACAGGTCCTTCGCCCCAACTTGCCCACACCAACCAACATGTCCCATCTACTTTAGTCTCACCTACATGTGTTTGGCCCAAATCCCTACAAAACCTTCTAATCCATGTACCTGTCTAATTGTTTCTTAAATGTTGCGATAGTCCCTGCTTCAACTACTTCCCATGGCAGATCGTTCCATACACCCACCACCCTTTGGGTGAAAAGGTGCCCATACTATCTACACTTGTCCCACCTGCCTGCGATTGGCCCATATCCCTCTAAACCTGTCCTATCCATGTACCAGTCTAAATGTTTCTTAAATGTTACGATAGTCCCTGCCTCAACTTCCTCCCCTACACCCACCATCCTTTGGGTGAAAAAGTCACCCCTCATCGTCCTGCACGCCAAGCAATAGAGTCCCAGCCTGTTTAATCTCTCCCTATAGCTCAGATCCTCAAGTCCTGGCAACATCTTCGTAAATATTTTCTGTACTGTTTCCAATTTGAAATCATCTTTCCTTGAACACAATACTCTAAATGCGGCCTCACCAACGTTTTATATAACTGCAACACGACCTCCCAACTCAATGGTTATTTGCTGCTTTGGTGCTATTGGGTTGTAATTTTATTGTTGTTTTAATAAATATTTATTTCCATTAATCTGATATTGTCTGCGTGTTCTTCCTCCATCATTGATCTAAAATGTCGAAACCTGCTCATATCTCATTACAGATGCCTAATTAAACCTCTGTTTACTCCTGTTCCACATCCTTCAATTCCCGTATGTTCATGTGTCTATCTAAAAGCCTATTAAATACCACTATTGTACCTACCTTCCATCACCATTCCAGACACCTACCACTTTATATTAACAATCTGCTCCTCTGACCTTAAATCCCTCTAGTATTTGACATTTTCACTTTAGGGGAAAAATGTTATGTCTACCCTACCTATGCTTCTCAGAATTTTATAAACTTCTCCACTCAGCTTCCAACACTCCAGGGAAAACAAACCAAGTGTGTCCCACATCCCCTACATAGTTAATACCCTCTAATGAAGACGTAAACCTCTTCTAGTTACTGCATTTATATTGCATTTGTAACATTAAATTTGATAATTCAATCAATTGAATATGATTTATATATTACAAATTCACGATGCTTTTGTCTCATCAGTTTTGCCATAAGAAAAAAGACAAGAGATAGCAAGGGGGTGAATGCATATATTCATGAGATAAAAAATGGATTGGCTGCCAGTTTCACTCAGTTCCCACATATTTTAATGCCATTGCTAGCATTTATAGGATAGCTTGCCCATTTGTACAGTAAAGACTCAGAAACTGTACCATCTGCACAAAAAATCCAAATTATTTACTGAGAGATGTAGCAGTCAAAATAATAGAACATAGACACAAAATGCTGGAGTAACTCAGCGGGACAGGCATCATCTCTGGAGAGAGGGAATGGATGACGTTTCGGGTCGAGACCCTTCTTCAGACTGATGTCAGGGGAGTGGGTGGTACAGAGATAAAATGTAGTCGGAGACAGTAAGACTGGTCAGAGAACTGGGGGGAGGGGATGGGACGAGAGGGAAAGCAAAGGCTGTTTGAAGTTAGAGAGGTCAATGTTCACACTGCTGAAGTGCAGGCTGCCCAAGCGAAATCTGAGGTGCTGTTCCTCCAATTTGCGCTGGGCCTCACTCTGACGATGAAGGATCAGTGTGGGAAGGGGAGGGCGAGTTAGAGTGTTAAGCAACCGGGAGATCAGGTGGGTTTAGGCGGACTGAGCGCAGGTGTTCAGCGAAACGATCGCCGTGCCTGCGCTTGGTCTCGATATAAAAGACTACAACAGGGACATTAAGCATGATGGTACATCTTTCCTCAGCTAGCTGTGTGGAAGTGACCCAGAATAAATTTGCTGCGATGTTGCCCATGTAAACATCTTTCATAAATATTATTTTGCTGTGTAATCAGTCGTCTTGTTAAAATCATCACAATAGTATGTGGAGGAGATGGTTAGTGTTGCATTCACCTGTAAAAATCTCGATATTCTTATTCACTTCTCCCATCTTCATTCCTTCACGCATGACTGATCCAATTCCTTAATCCCTGGTGCAGATAACAAAGCATTTGCTGACAGAAAGAAATGGTCAGTGGAAGATAGCAGATGCTTGCAGTTTCCCAGTTGGATTGCATCAAGGCAGAAGCAATGATATTTTTAGATAATTTAATAAACGGGTGTTTACTTTAACACAACAGTGGAAATAGGTTTTAAATGGGTACATTGCTAATGAAACTAGCCTGTTGAAAGGGTGAATTTTGTACGCAGTTTTGATCCTGACTCCAGATAATCATGATTGTGGTCGAAAAGATACTCGGAGGCATAGTTAAAATAGTTGATTATTTATTACAAGGGAAAATGTGGGGACATCATGTGGAAAAATCTCACTGAAAATCAAATGTTGAGTTTTCTCTTTTCTAAATTCAGAATTCAGGGCGGCCACGGGTGGAGCAGTGGTAGAGTTGCTGCCTTACAGCGCGTGTAGCGCTGGAGACTCGGGTTCGATCCCGAGTACGGGTGCTGTCTGTATGGAGTTTGTACGTTCTCCCCGTGACTGTGTGCGTTTTCTCCGAGATCTTTAGTTTCCTCCTGTTGTACTTCGTAGTC
Source organism: Malacoraja senta (assembly GCA_038087875.1). Lineage (NCBI taxonomy): Eukaryota > Metazoa > Chordata > Chondrichthyes > Rajiformes > Rajidae > Malacoraja > Malacoraja senta. Next base: position 9,842,753 of record CM075988.1, on the reverse strand, counting down.
CGGTATCTGTTATACAATTGTTATGACTCTGGGATGACCACAAGTACACGTATTTAGGAGTTTGAAGCTGAGCATAAATCAAGGCTCTGTTTATTCATGGCCATCTGGAACCAGAGTGCCCTGCCCATATTACGTCATTCCCACATATACATGTTGCTATGCGGACAAACGAAGTAGTCCTTGTGATATAATAAAGTAGTCCTTGCAATATCACAACATCCCCCTTGTCTTACATAAATATATAGTTCCTCTGCCGTTGATATGTCTAGTCCGTGTCAAGGTTAGTGGGCAGAGGTGTCCGAATCTACCTTCCAAACATCATCTCTGCTGGTGACGGTAACTTGGAATCAATCGGTGTAGTACGCAAGTTGAGTAAAGCTGCTGCTACACTCTGTTCCATTGTCAAGGGCTTAATTGATGACGGATTTCACCGTTCGTACCATTCTGGCTCTGGTCCGGGCTCTGTTACACCGCTGGTCCGGGTTCTGTCACACCGCTGGTCCGGGCTCTGTCACACCGCTGGTCCGGGCTCTGTTACACCACTGGTCCGGGCTCTGTCACACCGCTGGTCCGGGCTCTGTTACACCGCTGGTCCGGGCTCTGTTACACCACTGGTCCGGGCTCTGTCACACCGCTGGTCCGGGCTCTGTTACACCACTGGTCCGGGCTCTGTCACACCGCTGGTCCGGGCTCTGTCACACCGCTGGTCCGGGCTCTGTCACACCGCTGGTCTGGGCTCTGTTACACCGCTGGTCCAGGCTCTGTTACACCGCTGGTCCGGGCTCTGTTACACCGCTGGTCCGGGCTCTGTTACACCGCTGCTCCGGGCTCTGTTACACCGATGGTCCAGGCTCTGTTACACCGCTGCTCCGGGCTCTGTTACACCGCTGGTCCGGGCTCTGTTACACCGCTGCTCCGGGCTCTGTTACACCGCTGGTCCGGGCTCTGTTACACCGCTGGTCCGGGCTCTGTTACACCGCTGGTCCGGGCTCTGTTACACGGCTGGTCTGGGCTCTGTTACACCGCTGGTCTGGGCTCACACACAAATAATTATTTTTTTCTGTTCCACACACGGCTTGCGCAATCTTAGGGGGGGGGTCCTTTAAGTTTCGATGATAAACAATCATACTTCAGTACATTTTATTAAGTTGGAATTCAAAACATCATTAAATTTGAGACTTCCAAGGTCCCTTGTTTATGTTTTCCTTGGTAACAGTCGTTTTCAGTACGGCTTATCTCGAACAGCCTTCTGCTTATCTCGAGACCGTTTTCCATACACAGCTTTTCAATACTGCTCTTCGGTTTCAAAGAAAATACAGCCTTTTGGCTTGCTTCATCTTCGTGAGCGTTCGGTCTCACCGGTCGCCGCTCCCCCGTGTGTGACCGGTCTCTCCGGTCGCCGCTCCTTCGTGTGTGTCTGGTCGCTCCACCTTCTGAACTCGGGCCTGCACAGGACTGGGGCGCGATGTGGGCCTTCACTCACCACCCTCAGCTGCTTGCAGTGTCCCGTCGTTAGCTCGGCATCCAACCAGGTACTTACGTGTGTAATGGCCCTATCGAGGTGCATTCCTGGCATTCTATACTGAGCTGGAAAGTGTCCATTTTTCTATGGATTTCTCTTTTCTGTTTCTTTCTAGGGATAAATCACACAAATAGCTGCTGCCATGTTGTGCTTCGCGGTCCGGTTTCTGTTATACCATTGTTATGACTCTGGAATGACCACAAGTACACGTATTTAGGAGTTTGAAGCTGAGCATAAATCAACGCTCCGTTTATCCATGGCCATGTTTATTGATGATGGTAATAAGTGTGGCCGACTGGACCAATCTTTTGCCGTTTGCCCGATCTCAATCTCAATGCCCCGATGAACAATGCCGAATATAAACTCTCTTGCTTGCTGCCATACTTCCAGGCCAGTGCCTCCCGACAATCCTTGCCACTTCCCTCTTGGTTATTCCCATGCTGCTGCAAGCAAGTATTCATGCGCTGAGTTCTGTTCAATTTCTCTCTCAATCTGCCTGGTCTCTGACTAATTTGTTCTTGTTAAGTTCCAATCCTTCTCTCTGCCTCTCAAGTGTCTCTTTCTCTCTGTAAGTGTCCCTCGTGCTCCATACAACTATCCATCTCTGCTTGCCCACTGTCTAACTGTTCTCTGTACTTGCTCAGAATAAAAATAAATAATCTCAGAGCTACGTCTTGCAGGCTAACTGAACTTCTGTTCTCAGTTTAACTATTCATTGGGTAAGAATATACTACCAGGTCAATGGTGCCATAGTGGCACAATGGTAGACTTGCTGCCTTAAGGGCCTGTCCCACTGTACGAGGTAATTGAAGAGTTCTCCCGAGTGCCCCTGATTCAAACTCGGAGAATTACAGTAATAGCTGTTCGTAGGTACTCGGGGGCTCTCGTGGACATTTTTCACAGTGCTGAAAAAACTTCACGAGTTACCGCATTTCAAGAGTACCTGTCGTTAGCATTACGAGCCGCTACGAGCTCCGACGTAGTCGCTACATACATTCTACATACTTACCACGAGTATGATTTTTTTTAAACTACGGAGAGCTCTTGAATTAACTCGTCCAGTGGGACAGGCCCTTTACAGCGCCAGAGACCCCAGTTCGATCCTGACTATGGGTGCTTGTCTGTATGGAGTTTGTACGTTCTCCCTGTGACCTGCGTAGGTTTTCTCCAAGATCTTGGGTTTTCTCGCACAATCCAAAGACGTACCGTTTGTAGGTTAATTGGTTGGTCTAATGGTAAATTGTCCCTAGTGTGTAGGATAGCGTTAGTGCACGGGGATCGCTGGTGGTGGGCCGAAGGGCCTGTTTCCATGCTGTATCTCTACACGAAACTAAACGAAACAATGCATACATAGTTATGTTGAAGGTGGTAGGGGGTCCCTGGCCATTATATTTTATCGACGAAGACTCAAAATTAGCCATAGCCTACATGCTTCCTCTGTCCTCTATCTGGTCATTGGGTTAAAGCATGGTTTCAATGGTGTCATTATGATCATGTGTACTAAGGCACAGTGAGATGCTTTTTTTTGCATACAGATCAATAAGACTATGTCCATACATATGTACAATACCCGGTTAGCACATAACGCAAAGAAACAGCCCACTGAGTATACGCAAATGTCGCCAGGTTTTTTGACACCATTTCACAGTCACAGCTGCAGCTGCCCATAAAAGCCTGTTGTAGCTGTCACCTCCATCCGGTCATCCCGCGAACCGTCCTTGTCCTTGCCTACCCCGTCTTCAACCTTAATGCCCTGGGAAGGCAGCTAGTTTCCATTCACAGCCAGTTACAATTGAGGTGCTGGCACATTGCTGTTACTGACTTACTGTAACTGGCTTTGGTCCATGGGCTTCGGGACAAAAAACTAAAGAACAAATGGATCATTCCCAAGGACCCACTTACAACAACATTGGATGCGTCTATTTATTAATTTAATGACATCTCCATTTGAATAACTTGAGAGTGTGAAATATCCATGTTGAACATTTACCTGTTAACTGGGAAGGTATGAAACAGTAATCTTCTTATCGAGCCATTAATCATTTTACTAAGTCTTTCTTCCTATCTTACATTATTTCACCTATTCTTCCCTTCTTGAGATATAAATGATCACATGTCTGATCTATTTTTCATAGATGCCTTTTTAGTAATAAAAGCATGTTTCTGCCTCCCTAAAAGCTCCAATCTACCCATCCATCCATGGTCTAATCAAAGGGATCTACACGAAGTGCCACCTCAAGGAACCCTCAAGAGAGCGAGAGCGCGAGAGAGAGCGCGAGAGAGAGTGAGAGAGTTAAGGCCCTGTCACACTGTGCGAGCTGACCCACGAGGTACCCCGAGCGAAAGACTCGTGGTTGTGCACGAGATTCCAAGTGTATGATCAAGTGTTTAACCGAGTTCCCACGGGTATGACTCAAGCCGTTAAATGTCATTTCTGCGATGTTCCAAGTTCGTCTCCCGAGTTAACAAGTTCCTCTCCCCAGTTACTCTTGAGCCAACCTTCAATGAAGGTCTGTCTTAATAAGCAACATCTCCATCCTGCGGCTTTGAGTTAAAGATAGAATTCAGCGCGGCCGCATCTATTGATGTGACCTACAAAGGGAAAATGCGCACCGTCCAGTGCCAGAGCAGTTATACTGATGATTTGTTTGAAACACACATCACGTAGTTAGAAGACCAGCAGGCAGAGGTTTGCTATATTTTAATTGAATTTACTGCCAGGTCTACACACTGTGGGGAGACTGGAGATGAAATCTTTGAATGTGGACGGATGCGCACATCAGATTGTTTGGAGACGGAGCTCAGGGTTCGCCTCCTGAGCTGGTTTGGTGCCCAGGGTGAGTTGAGGTGGAGGGAGGTTGGGGGGGGTGGGGTCAGGTTAAACTCACCCATTTGACAGAGGCAAAGGATTACGAGGATCCAGCGAGACTGCATGGAGAGCCGAGACTGCCCCACTAGTGGCCAACTTCCCCCTGTCCTCCGTCGCCGCTCCCAGCCAGCCGGCAGGAGCTGTGCATGGAGCCCGCCACCGGAGTCATGTCTGACTGCCTGGGCATCCTGAGGCAGATGCACCCTGCCCGGGGAGAGGCCGCGGAGAGACTGCGGGGAGAGTACCTAACTCTGACTGTGATAGGGAGAGACAGCGGCGCACACACACACACTGACTGACTGACTGTCTGTGTGTGGGTGTGGGGAGTGGGACAGAGAGAGAGAGACACATACACAGGCAGCGTGGAGTACCTTTAACTGTGTGTGTGGGAGAGAGAGACAGAGGCAGACACACACACACAACGGGCAGTGTGTACCTCAGTCTGTGTGTGTGTGTAGGGGAGAGAGAGACACAGAGACAGTGTGGACCTCTGACTGTGTATGAAGGAGAGAGGGGGAGAGAGACAGAGAGAGAGAGGCACAGAGGCAGTGTGGTGTACTTCAGCGTGACTGTGGGGGAGAGAGAAAGAGCGCACAGGACCTCGGTCTATCTGTGTGTGTGGGAGGGAAGAGAGACTAAGCAGAATACATCGGTCTTATTGTGTGTGGGGGAGAAAGAGAGAGGTGGGGGGGAGAAAGAGAGAGGTGGGGGGGAGAAAGAGAGAGGTGGGGGGGAGAAAGAGAGAAATGGGGGGGAGACGTATATACACACACAAAGCAGAGTTTTACTGTGTATGTGGGAGACACAGATGGACTTACACAGATGGACTTACCTCGGTCTTACTGTGTGCGGGAGAGGGGGAGAAAGAGACGTACACTCACAGAGGCAGAGTCTCTCAGCCTGTGTGAGAGGGAGGGAGGGAGAGAGAGAGACACACACACACAAGGTGGATGTGAAATCTCACCTGCCTGTTTCAGTGACCGGCACCCGCAGCCAGTGAATGAAGACACCCCCATCTGTCTCCCCCTCCTCTCCCTCCACTCTCCACCCTCTCTACTCCACCCCCTTCCCCCCCCCCCCACCTTTCCCTCCCCCCCCCCACCTTTCCCTCCCCCCACCCCCACCTTTCCCTCCCCCCACCTTTCCCTCCCAACTCCAGTCCCATACCGACCCCCTGGGAAACTGAAGGGAGCCACGGATACAAATAATGTCATACACAGGAAAGGGCAGATGCTGGTTGACAAAAAGTGAACCTGTGCTGGAGTAATACAAAGAAGCAGCAGAAATTGTAATCCCGTGACCCATTCCTTCTCTCTAGAGATGCTGCCTGCCCGCTGAGTTAAAGAATGCCCACGGTAGACTCACGAGTCACTAAGGTAAACGCACGGGCCACTACGTTCTTACAACGTGTTTAAATGTTTCAATTTTTAACTTCAGCAGTACCTTTTACTCGTGGAAAATTTTAACATGTTTGAATTTTTTCGAGAGTTAACAAGTTTCACGGGTACCTGCCATTAGCGCCACGAGTTAAATTTGTTTTAAACTCGGGGTACCTCGTGGGTCAGCTCGCACAGTGTGACAGGGGTTTAACTGAGAGAATTGTAATTACATAAACATGAACTGTTGTTTGTGAACAGAATTAATTTCTCCTCCTGGTGCTTTGTCGCTACTGACAGCCAAGTATGATAGCGTCAAGTTCATAAGTTATAGGAGCAGAACTAGGCCATTTGGCCCATCAAGTCTATTCTGCCAATCGATCATAGCTGATCTATCCTTCCCTCTCAACCCTATTCTCTTGCCATCTCCTCATAACCTCTGACACCCATACTAATCAAGAATCTGTCAATCTCAGCCTGAAAAATATTCATTGACTTTGCCTCCACAGCCGTCTGTGGCAATTTATTCCACAGTTATATACTACAATGCAACAGTGGACGAGAGGATCTCCAAGAGAATGTCTGTTTCACTTAATGATTAAAGACCTTTATATCAACCTGCTTTAACCTCTAAGTGGCTTGGCTCAAAGTTCACAACAAAGCAAACTGTAAGGAATGTGGATAATAGTGATGAAATAAATAACTCGACCATGAGCAGAAGTTATGAGAATGGGACTATCTGAAGTACTCGATGGGCCAAAAGGCCTTATTTCCTGCTATAATTATTGTGTGATTCCGATAGAAAGCAGTTCAATGAATGGTTAGTGCCACACCATAAACTCATCGGCTATTTGAACCAAACGGCTGTTTCAGTGCTATATATGTTGTGGTTTACTTTTCTTAAACATACAAAAACGCAAACAAAATTAGTAATCAAGCATTTAAAATCTTTATTTCGCCAGGCAGGTGTGGTAAAGACTCTTACAGTATGTAGATACAGGCTATCCCCTCACAAAGGGGCAGTGATTACGTACATATATTTATACTCCAATTATCAGCGATTCAGCAATACCTTATCTGCGGAGCATAGTACAGCTTCTTGCTTCTTAAGATTGACGGCTTCTTAAGATTGACAGGTTCTTCCGAGAGAAGAAGGGTTAGCCATATATGGTTATGATGAGAAGGCTATTTTTCTGCAGAACAATCATTTTGTTTTTTTACTAAATTACACACATTATAATCTTATAGAGCAAGGGTAAGAGCCAAGAGTCTGAACATCCTCTAAATGTTTATATTATAGAGGAGACATTCATGAAGTTGTGCTTGTTATCTCGCTTGTGTTATTGGAAAAAGCGCATAAACATATTTGTTAGCCTTGTTAGTGTAATAGGAGCAAGGGTAATTGTTTTCTGCTGGCTTTGCAATTAATAGGAGAAAGGTAACAGCCTGTCTTTAGTTTCAGCTGAATCCATTTTTGTAACTTTTAAATCTTTTAAACTTCCTCATATATTCAATGTAACTCTCACCTTCTTTAATTGCAGCTAATAACAAATACAAAATCTTCCAATTTTATAAAGTCAATTATAATTCAACTGAATGGTATTCCCCTAATGAAAACATGTGTGGTAAATAAAGCAATTCACTTTACGCAGAGAATATATATTCAACATTTCATGTGTGATGTGCAATTACTCGGAAATCCAGCAGTTCTCCTGCACGTTTCTATGTAGGATTTGAACTTTGACCTTCAATCAGGCAAAAGAAAGCTGATTTGAAACATTTCATCAGTGATGCCTCTAAAGGATACTTGGGATCACAAGGGAGCAGAAAATCTGGTATTAGTTTATGAAGGGAAAAGAGCATCATCGTCACAAATGCACTGCGTGATTAAGAATTTAATTTGCATTGACCATGATGTTGGCTAACATCTTTCCTAAGAAGCCTCACCTATGGAATAAGACAGAAAAGGAAGAAAAACGATGCTCTCCAGAGATTTGAGGTATGAAGGATAACGATAAAAACTAAAGCAAGCAAGATGAAAGAGTTACTAACAGCAAGGTTTAATTCAATTAATCTCAAACAGATCAATCCTGTAAATGTTATTTACATATTTTCTACGAGTCAAAGAGGAAGGCACTTAAGCTTAATTTGTTCCAATTATATTTAGAAAAGTGATTCTCAACTGAAATTGGATAGTCAATCTAAAAACATCAGTGATATAGAGCAAGGCAAGCAATGAACCATCAATGTTGAGGGAAAGTGAATCTAAACCAATATACACTGTAATTTAATTCAGAGGTTTAATCTTCTGGAAATGAATAGTTATTCCTGAACATCACCCACATTGTATTTATTTATTGGTAATTAAATCTGTATTCTAGCATGTAGTCAAATTAAATGGAAAATACAGTAAACCACAACTAATTTGTGATCATGTATTCAGAAATCTTGATGGTTGTACCTAGCTCACAGGGTAATGTTCCCATGCTCCAAGACCCTGCATTCCCTTTAAAATCATTGGTGCCCTTCTGATGAGTCTCATGCCCCATGAAACTCATCAGAATCCCATTCACTCAATCACTTGAAACTCAACAGAGCTGCGTTTCCAATGCCCTTTGAATACTGCGTGTATCATCTGGAAAGTGAATTAAAAGCGTGTTGGAGTGTTGAGGAATAACATTCAATCATTACTCCCTGGCCACTCCTTCTTCCCTCTCCCATCAGGCAAAAAGTATAGAAGTGTGAAAATGCACAGCTCCAGATTCAGGAACAGTTTCTTCCCAGCGGTTATCAGGCAACTGAATCATCGTAGCACAACCAGAGAGCAGTGCTGAACTACTATCTACCTCTGGTGACCCTTGTACAATCCTTGATTGGACTTTGCTGGTTTTACCTCGCATTAAATGTTAATCCCTTATCACCACTGCCGTCTCGGCGGCAATGGGAGCCTCGGCTGCAACGTGGGCCTTGGCGGCAACGTGGACTTTGGTGGGAACATGGGCCTCGGCGGTGGTGGGGCCTCGCGGTCGATGAGTGTGAGAGGGGAGGGGAAGACAATGGGGACCCGGTGTGTGGGGACCGCCATGAAGAACAATAGGGACCCGGCATGGGGGGACCGCCGTGAGGGACAGTGGGAGAACAAAGTGGGATCCGGAGGGGGGGGGGGGGGGCACTAGTTTAGAATCCTCTGTCCAGGGAATAAGTCTGTGTTTCTTTGTTTGTTTGTTCATTTGTTCCGGTGAAGGTGCTGTGCACATGGCAGCCAGACAACAGACACTTGCCTTTTTCTTTTTGTTTTCACTTTTACTTTCAAGTTTTTTTGTAACTGTTGGCAGACCAATTTCCCTCCGCGGATGAATACAGTTTTCTCGTATCGTATCGTATTGTATGTATCTATACACTGTAAATGGCTCGATTGTAATCATGCTTTCTGTTGACTGGATAGAACACAACAACAACATTTCATTGTACCTCAGTACATGTGACAATAAACTAAGCTGAACTGAGTTTAGTTTAGTTTAGTTGAGATACAGGCCAGAAACAGGGTAAAGGGTAAAGGGTCTGATACTGGACTGGGTAAAGCAATATCATAGACTGTAGACACAAAGTGCTGGAGTAACTCAGCAGGTCAGGTAGCATCTCTGGAGAGACAGCATGGATGACGTTTCAGGTTGGGACCCTTCCTTAATCTGTGGAATGGTCCTGACCCAAAGCATCACCCATCCTTTTTCTCCAGAGGTGCTGTCTGACTAGCTGAGTTATTCCAGCACTTTATGTCTATCTTTGGTATGAGCCAGCATCTGCAGTTCCTTTCTACACATATCGTAGAATGTAACATTTGCCCAGAAGATTGATTTGTAACTCTGAACTGAGAGAATGTTAGTTCAATTAAATCCCAGAAACAATATAACTTGCATCATTGTTTCCTTCACAGAAATATGTAATTCTATATCATTGAGATATTATCAATTCTCTGCCTGTTGTATGAGTTTGGCTTGATTGTATTTAGCAACGGTGTTATCTGATTTGATCGGATAGAAGCAAAAAAAAAGATTTTCACTGTACCATGGTGCAGGTGACAATAATAAACCTAAACCTAAATTCTATTGTAACCTATTAGTTGTTGGATAAGAGGTCAACAAAAGCAATCTCAACCTTCCTTCAAAAATGACACAATTACTGTTATTGTCTGAGGCAGAATGGAATAATTTTACAGTCTAGGAATAGACTGTTTGTTTTTCATGTCTGTACCAATTCTTTTTTCTACATGTCACTCCTGTCTCCCTGAGACTTAATACTCTCTTGGCCTTCATTGCAAGAGGGATGGAATACACGGAACTACATCTGTACAACTGAGCATGGCTTTGGTGAAACAACGCCTGGAGTATGATATAAAGATTTGCTTGCCTTATTGAATATATCTGCCAGAGGCAGTGCAGCAGGGATTCATAAAGCTGATTCCCAGGATGAGCAGGTTTGTCTTATGAGAAAGGATTAAGCAGAACAGGTTTAACTCCCTGGAGTTTAGCAAAAAAAGTGATCTCATTGAAACATAAACATTCCCATGGTTGGGGCAGTCAAAAATAGGGGATATTGTCTCAGAATAAGGGATTAGCCATAAGACTGAAATGAAGAGAAACACAGCAGAGGGACATTGAGACTGAAGCAACGCATACTCAATGGATGGGGTTACAGACTGTTCATGAATCAAAGGTTATGGGGACCAGCAGAAAGATGGAGTAGACACCAACAATCAGATTAAAGGGGATGACTGAAAGAGGGGATGAAGGAAACGGTACAGGGAATATTTACGAGGATGTTGCCAGGACTCGAGGATCTGAGCTACAGGGAGAGGTGGAGCAGGTTCTATTCCTTGGATTTCAGGAGGATAAGGAGTAACTTTTTCACCCAAAGGGTGGTGGGTGTTTGGAACAAGTTGCCATGGGAGGAAGTTGAGGCAGGGACTATTGCAAAATTTAAGAAACATTTAGACGGGTACATGGATAGGACAGGTTTACAGGGATATGATCCAATCGCAGACAGGTGGGACAAGTGTAAATGGGACGTGCTGGCCAGTATGGGTAATTTGGGCCGATGGGTCTGTGTGCATGCTGTAGGGCTCTATGAGTCTATGACTAATTAAGGAGGGCTTCATCCACCGATTCAAATCTGCTCAGGGAGCTCAAACATGTTTGTATAATTGAATGCCACAGAGCTTTGCCAACCATGGATGGTGAGTCGGTTGACGTCACTGTTGCTCACCCAGCTGCCTCTACTGGCTGGGCAAGTGGTACATGAATCACTTGCTCAATGGGATCAAGAGCTGATCATGGCCAAATTTGTGGTTGAAATTCAAGGCCCCTATTTCACAGATGAGGCCTGGATAGGAGATGAAGAGGGGAGGATGTTTCCACTAGCGGGAGAGTTTAGGATCAGAGCTCGTCGACTCAGAATTAAAGGGCGTTCCTTTAACGGAGATGAGGAGGAATTGCTTTAGTCAGACGGATCTGTGGAATTCATTGCCGTAGAAGGCTATGGAGGGCAAGTCATTGGATATTTTTTATGGCAGAGACAGATAGATTCTTGATTGGTATGGGTGTCAGGGGTTATAAGGAGAAGGCAGGAGAATGGGGTTAAGAGGGAAAGATAGATCAGCCATGATTGTATGCCAGAGTAGACTTGATGGGGCCAAATGGCCTAATTCTGCTCCTATCACTTATGAGACATAAACCTGAGAAACTATCTATTTTTTTAGATGGTCATAAAGTGGCAAAATTCCATGTAAGGTGGGAGTAAGGCCGGCATTTAAATAGGGCACTAAGACAGGTGGGAATGTTCTGATAGTCAGCATAAAATAGATGGGCCAATTAGCCTCTTACAAAGATATAAATACATCCTGGCCAATATTTATCTCTCAACCATGCTGAATGGTTATCCGGTTATTGTTACATTGCTCTCCATATCTTTCATGTAAATTATCTGTCATGTTTCCGGCATGGTAACAAATGAACAATGACGCGGTTTACGACAAATGCTCTGTTTCCTGATATCAGAGTGAAACCATCTTCAGAGATATGAACAACAGTGACTCATTTCAAAAGTAGCCAACTGCAATTGGGGAGTCTCACCTGCTCAATTTATCAGACAACTATCACCTGAGGCTCTTCTGGGGCCCAGTCAACGCTGTTTGTACCTCTGGGCCTTCTGCCACTGAACCTGAGGCACGAAGGAGCATCAGTCTGAAGGCCCACGATCTGGAGAAGCCTCGATCAGTAGACCAAAGGCCGAGGGGCCATCACTGGAATCTCAGGCCCTGTAGGATCCTTTAGGCCTCGTGACACCGGACAGAGGCTTGTCTTGGCATTGTTGTCTACAGATTACTCCTGTAGACTCTGGGTCTACTGACAGAGGACTTTCATGGCAGACCCTGGGTCTACAGATTGGAATCTCCTCTGGGCCCTAAGTCGGCAGTGTGTTGGCTTTTCTGGACCCAAGGACAGAGTGAGGACTTCCCTAGGCCCTCAGTCTTTAGATTGTGGTTCCTTAGGGCTCAGGTCTGTTGGCAAATCTAATAAGAAAGCCTCTGACCATAGCACTTGTCCATGAAAGGTTTGCAACTTTCCCTTTTGACTTAGAACAATGTGACTCGTTACTCAGTCTTTGCCTGGTTCACAAAATGATGCTATGTGTGACACACCTGCTGTGCCTGACCACATAACAATGGCCAATGCCACACTCATTATTTCCAATAATAAAAAAATGTTTTCACACGTTTGTAGAGCAACATAAAAAAATCCAAAATAATATAATATTATCAGTGCACTTTCAAAGTTATAATGTTGGCAGATTAGAATATTCATCGTCAAGATTTCACAATATTAATACAAGCAATGAGTGTTTGTTTCTCTTAGCGGGTGCTGTTTTACATGTGAAATTACTGATTAGATGACAATTAATATATGATCTCCGTGGGTTTAATCTTTGGAGTGATAACATGGTTATTTATAATAAGTCGACAATTCTGTGCTCCTGCTGGCAACAGTTCCTGTTTATAGACTTCTCATTTCCACCAGGGAGAGTGTCAGCTCAAACCACAATTCCAAAAGACCTGCCAACCCAGAGCTCTCACAATCCTCTCTGCAAAGGGGAGAGATAGAAGAAAAGTCATGTAGACCGTAAAAACAAAACTGCTGGAAGCAGGAAGCAGACCAGGCAGGTGGGAAGAGTGTTAAAGAAGGAACTGCAGATGCTGGAAAATCGAAGGTACACAAAAATGCTGGAGAAACTCAGCGGGTGCAGCAGCATCTATGGAGCGAAGGAAATAGGTAACGTTTCGGGCCGAAACCCTTCTTCAGACTGATAGGGGGTGGGGAGAAGAAAGGAAAAAAGGAAAAGGCGGAGGAGGAGCCCGAGGGCTGGGGGAGGGGAGGAGACAACCAGATGGCTGATGAAGGGGAGGGGACAGCCAGGGCTAGCAGAATTGAGAGAATTCAACGTTCAGGCCACCAGGATGTAGACTGCCCAAGCGGAATATGAGGTGCATTTCCTCCAATTTACGGTGTTGCTCGCTGTGGCCATGGAGGAGACCCAGGACAGAGAGGTCAGATACGGAATGGGAGGGGGAGTTGAAGTGCTGAGCCACCGGGAGTTCAGGTTGGTTATTGCGGACCGACCGGAGGTGTTCGGCGAAACGATCGCCAAGCCTCCGCTTGGTCTCACCGGTGGGAAGAGAAACAGAGCTAAATATAACAGGGAATTTCAGCAGATTTATCACCAGTTCTGGGCAGAAGCATAATGTTCATGGTGGTGAACATAAAATACTGGAATAACTCAGCGGGACAGGCAGCATCTCTGGAGAGAAGGAACGGGGGACATTTCGGCGAGACCCTTCTCAACCGGAAACGTCACCCATTCCTTCTCTCCAGAGATGCTGCCTGTCCTACTTATACATGGGTAGGATAGGTTTGGAAGGATATGGGCCAAACGCGAGCAGGTGGGGCTAGTGTAGCTGGGACATGTTGGCCGATGTGGGCAAGTTGGGCCAAAGGGCCTGTTTCCATGCTGTATCACTTTATGTCTCTATAAAAGGTCTCACACTTGTTAACACCGATAGCGAATAATCCTTTATTTAAACCATCTATGATGGATAAAATATATAATCAATGGGAAAGTTTAGGAATTAAAAGGATCGGGGACATGTATGAAATGGGAGATTTATTATCATTTCAACAATTACAATTAAAATTTAAACTGAAAAACACTCATTATTTTAAATATTTTCAGATTTGTAATTTTTTGAAGACATACATACAGGGATATCAAAAAATAACTCCTGATTTACTAGAAGAAGTAATGAATATAAAAGCTGATACACAAAAATTAATATCATATTTATATAATAGTATCTTAAATATAGATTTACCTGTGACCGAGGTAATTAGAGAAGAGTGGGAACGGGAATTATTGATAAAAATTACGAAGGCTACATGGGAAAAGTATTTGACATACATTCACAAGTGTTCGATTAACGCAAGACATAATCTAATCCAATTTAAAATTTTACATAGATTATATTACTCAAAAACAAGATTAAATAAATTGTATCCAAATATATCGCCCATTTGCGATAAATGTTTAACCCAAGACGCAACTATAACACACTCTTTTGTTTCTTGTATAAAACTTCATGGATTTTGGAGTGATATTTTCGAAATATTTACAAAACTATTTAAGACAAAAATGGAACCCAATAATGAATTGATTATATTTGGGGTAATGGAAGACGGGAACAAATTGAGCTCATCTCAAAAGTCAATTTTTAATTATGGTTTAATAATAGCAAAAAAATTAATATTGAAATTTTGGAAAAATACACCAATACCAACGCTCAAAATGTGGATTGCAAGTATGTTGGATACCGCACATCTTGAGGAAATGCGATTCCTCCTACTAGATAAATTTGACCAATTCATAACGAGTTGGTCTCCATTTGTCGTCTTTTTGGAAACATATGGTGCAAAACAGGTGTAAAAGCTAATCCGTGACTGCGGATGGTCAAGATTATAAATGATCTCCTTCTATTTTCTTTTCTTCTCTTCTCTTCTTTTATTCTCTTTCTTCTATTTTCTATGTCTCAACTTTCTTTTTTCATTCTTTATTTTTCTTTTTCACACACTATATATCTCACATTTTTCTATTTTTCATTATCTAACTTTTTTCTTTTTCTTCTTTATTACAATTTTTTTTTTAAATAAGAAGCTGTACATAAAAGGTATTATGAAAATATGATTGTATACAATTGTACTTACTTCTAATAAAATAAAAATATTTAAAAAAAAAAAAAAAAAAAAGGTCTCACACATGCAAAGTTTATTCTGTTTCTCCTTTCATGCTTATAGTCTGACATGCACTAACACGCTGACCTTCTCACATCTTCTTTTTCCCCAAGCACACTGATCCTTTCATAACTGGTCCTCTCAAATCTCAATCTCTCACCATTTGACCCCCGCCCCCTCACATCCACCTTTGTAAGGTCATGAGGCCATAAGGAATAGGAATATAATTAGGCCATTTGGCCCATTAAGTCTATTACGCCATTCAATCATGTCTGATCTATCTCTCCCTCCTAACCTCATTCTCCTGCCTTTTCCTCATAACCTTTGACACCTGTACTAATCAAGAATCGATCTATCTCTGCTTTAAAAATATCCACTGACTTGGCACCACACTCTGACTCAAGAAATTTCTCCTCATCTCCTTTGTCCATTAATTCTGAGGCTATGACCTCGTCCTAGACTCTCCCACTTGTGGAAACATCCTCTCCACATCCACTCTATCCAAGAAGCCTTTCACTATTTTGCATGTTTAAATGAGGTCCCCCTTCATTCTTCTAATTCTTCTAAACTCATTCTTCTAAACTCCAGCGAGTGCAGGCCAAGTGCTGACAAATGCTCATCATTGGTTAATAACCTATTCATTCCTGGTATCCCTCCACATCAACCACTCCCACTCTCCACAAACTCTAATCCCATCTTGCAACTAATCACTCTGGCACCTCACCCCTCACTCTCTGATGGCCTCAGATATCAAATTCTTCTGCTCCCACCAGAGGAAAAACGTTTTCACCCAGAGTTGTGAATCTGTGGAATTCTCTGCCATAGAAGGCAGTGGAGGCCAATTCACTGGATGTATTCAAGAGAGAGTTATATATAGCTCTTGGGGCTAATGGAATCAATGCATATGGGGAGAAAGCAGAAACAGGGTACTGATTTTTGGCTGATCAGCCATTGATATCGAATGGCGGTGCTGGCTCGAAGGGCCGAATGGCCCACCTGCACTTATTTTCTATGTTTCTATGATCCTTTTGACCCCAACCCTTTTCACCCCTTGAATCTCCCCTCAGCACCCCACCCTCAGCAAAGTCAGACCCATGACATCCTAACACAACCTTCCATATTTTGACATCACTTTCCCTACCCCAGCAGTCAATCCAACCAACCATCTCACGTCATGAAACTCGCACATTCTGATCTCTTCTTCTCTGAATCCCCAACCCCTTCCCACGCCGTCCCTTACACCTTGACCACCCGAAATGAACCCGATTTCCTGGCATTCCTTACCCTGACTCTCCTCATACTATAACCCCTCATGCCATGAGTCCCAAACCTTGGACCCTTGCACATCCATTAATCCTCAAACTCCATCCCTAAAACCTTCCCCGCTCCCTCTCATAACCCGCCACACCAAACCTGTCTGAAGACGGGTCTTGACCCAAAACGTCACCCATTCCTTCTCTCCAGAGATGCTGCCTGTCCTGTTGAGTTACTTCAGCATTATGTGTCTAACCCCAAACCCTATGATCCCTCAGACACTATTCCTCAAATCTCCAGTAGATACGCAGGCAAAGGCATTAGACCTCAGGATCACACTAAAAAGCATGTGAATGTCACTATTTTGGGCACCATTTGATACCTGTAGCACCTAAAAAGCATTAATTTTCACACCCACTTCTACTTCTTTGGTGGTCCATAGCATTTCAGCTTGAAGCAAGAACACATTTAAAATTACAGCTTCCAAAGTAATATATAACTTTATTTCAGATAACATTTTTTGAACATACACACGACAGCGAATGTGTGATATAATGGAGTGTAAAAGAACAAAAGTTTTTTGCTTAAGCCCTTCTGAGTGACATATTTGCTTCCCAGGAACCTGAGAAAAGATCCTATTAAAATGATGAATGTAGGCTATGACAGGCATACTTCATCTTTTCAAGACCCATTTGCCCACCAGGGGTTTGTGCTTTATTGACTTAAATCATTGCTACTGAGCCCCGAGCAGGTTCAACGTGTGAACTCCCTGCTTATAATCAGCAGCCGTATAATCACGTGAAGTTTCTGTGTAATCAGTGCAGCAATGTGAGAATAGGTACAGTAACGCTCACGGTGTGGATTCCACGAGAACCTTTAAAGATCCAAAGTATTATCCAGGGTGCAATGAGAGACTTACAGTGGAGTCACGCTGCGCACTGCTTGCTACGTGAGTTGGCACATTGTAATTTGCCAGGAACTCGCTGTCCTGAAATGTGCCAGAGGAAGAAGTCTCATCCCATTTCAACATCCAGGTTTGTGATGAGTCCTGACTTGTAGAATTTAGTTTAGTTTAGTTTGGACTTAGTTCAGTTTGATTTAGTTTAGAGATACAGCGTGGAAACAGGCCCTTCGGCCCATTGAGTCCATGTCGACCAACGATCATCCGTATACTAGTTCTATGTTATTCCAGTTTCGCATCCTACACACTAGGGGCAATTTACAAAAGCCTATTAACCTACAAACGTGCACGCCTATGGAATGTGTGAGGAAATCAGAGCACCTGGAGAAAACCCACGAGGTCGCAGGAACTCTTTAAAACAGCACCTGTAGTCATGATCGAACCTGGGTCTCTGGCGCTGTAAGGCAGCATCTCTACTGCTGAACCACTGTGCCACCCCAGACCTACTGCTGGGATTAGGTTTAAGAAGGAACTGCAGATGCTGGAAAATCAAAGGTAGACAAAAATGCTGGAGAAACTCACCGGGTGAGGCAGCATCTATGGAGCGAAGGAAATAGGCGATGTTTCGTGTCGAGACCCTTCTTCAGACTGCTGAGATTTAATCCACTGGGATTCGGTTGGTTGTTCCTTTTAGCCCAGGCTGCCCATGGTGGGCTGAATGGTCTCCTGCAGTGCTGTGAATTATCAATGATTCCTGGTATTCTATGAACACGCTCACTAACAGGAGCAGCTCGGTAGAAGGAATCCGCTAACCCACCTTAAATCATAATCAACCCTACTTAAAGTGATTATTAACCAAGTAGTTTCTCCTTGCTGTTGCTACAAGGATTCTGCATGGATCCGTTCCACCCTCAACCATCTACCAGGGGTGGTGCAGCGGGCATTCAGATACTATTTTTTTGCCATTTCAGACATGGATGTATTAGTAAACATTCCCTTTACTTCAGTGGAGAATGCACAGGGGCCAGTAGAGCAGGGGGCAACTGGGTGAGGGGGAGAGGAGGAGGAGAAGGACGATGATGATAGAGAGGTGATGGAGGAGAAGGGGAGGAAATTATTTTATCAGAGGGCTTTATCCACATGCTCAGGGAGCTATTATGGTCATGGAGTCGTACAGAACAGAAACAGGTTCTTCAGCCCACCATATCCATGCTGAATATCAGGTAACTATCAATGTGAATCCCATTACCAGCATATGGGCCACAGCCTTTTGTGCCTTAATGAGTCAAGCACTCGTCCAGATACTTTTCAAACGTAGTTGGTGAACCTGCCACCACTGTTTTCTCAAGCCAAGCGCTCTTGGTTACAACCAATCTTGTGGTGAAATATAAAACCACCATCTAACTCCCCATATTACATCTTTGCCATCTGGTGTTAGAGTTTTAGAGGACCAGGTGGGCCATAGGTCCTGTTTCCACGCTGTATTTCTAAACTATATAAGAATTAGGTTGGGGTATGATGAAGAGAGGAACATCCAAGATTGGAGATGCAGTAAGTGGGATATGGGTTTTGTGGATGCAGTCCCTGGTCTTGAACACTTCCATACCCAAGGGTTTAACTCCTGGAACTGGTCTTCAGGGTTACCTGCCCACTTGGTCCATTAAGGATGTAATTGGAGGCTTGGGAATACAATACATCTCTCCACTTCTCTGCCTCCTCCATCTCACAACAACACAGAGAGCACATGACGGACAGGGAGAAGTTCACATCATGAAGTTTAGTTGAGTAGAGAGATACAGCATGATAACTGGCCCTTTAGCCCACCGATCACCCATTCGTATTTCTTACATGTAACCAAACTCTTGCATCCACTCCCTCTCTACCAGGGGCAATTTACAGAGACCAATTAACCTACAAACATGCACGTCTTTGGGATGCGGGAGGAAACCATAACACCCAAAGGAAATTCACTTAGTCACAAGGAGAACATGCAAACTCCACAGACAGCATCTGAGGTCAGGATCAAACCTGGGTCCCTGACGCTGTGAGGCAGCAGCTCTACCAGCTGCACCGTTGCAGCAAACTTCAATTCAAAGCTTCGGTGATAAAACACACACACACCTTAATGTATTTATCTTTTAGAAGATGCAGGCTACCTTTATATATTTCCCTATTGTTCCGTGCGGCCAATAAACAGGACAGTTAGCACCTGCTGATTGTTATATCGAAGCAAACAAACAACGTATTAATTTAACATACTGCTCCATTCTACTCCATGGGTGTGGGTAATTGGGGAACGCAGTAGCGCGGTGGTAGAGTTGCTGCCTTCTAGCGCCAGAGACCAGGTTTGATCCTGACTACGCGTGCTGTCTGCACAGAGTTTGTACCTTCTCCTGGTGACCGTGTGGGTTTTCTCCGGATGCTCTGGATTCCTCCCACACTCTAAAGACGTACAGTTTTATAGGTTAATTAGCTTTGGTAAAATTGTAAGTTGTCCCTAGTGTGTAGGATAGTGCTAGTGCAATGATGATCGCAAGGCGGTGCAGACTCGATGGGCCGAAAGGTCTGTTTTCGCGCAGTATCTCTAAAGTAAAGCATAAAGTTTAAATCACACACAGACATCCCCTCCTCATTTTCTGGAGTTACCATATCTGTCTACAACATGTTTAACTTAATATCGACATAAAAAGCTGGAGTAACTCAGCATCTCTGGAGAAAAGGAATGGGTGACGTTTCGGGTCAAGACCACCAGAAGAAGGGTCTCGACCCGAAACATCACCTATTCCTTATCTCCAGATGCTGTCTGATCTGCTGAGTTACTTCAGCTTTTTGTGTCTATTGTCGGTTTAAACCTGCATCTGCAATTCCTTCCTACATGTTTAACTTAATAATCCACCACATTTCATATGACCTTGTAATATATCATTCAGCTCACGCAATATTCACACTTTCATTCAATATATTCAGCAGACCCTGGAGATCATCCAGTTTCGACCAACCTCAGAGTTTTATTAGTAGAAAGAGTAATGATTGAAGTGAAGACCAAAAAGAAATTGCAAGAATTTGAGAAATCCTTCTAGCTTCAGTAAAACAATTAAAGGATTGAGTAAAAGGGTGGAATGACACAGCAGACTTAAATAAAGCATATTAGAATTCAGATAATGTAATATAATTCTCTGACTGTGCCAAGATAAAAACTTAATATTTAGGCTGCGGAATAATTTTCCACTAAATCACTTAATACTGTGATAGAAAGATGTAGATTGACAGGAAAAAAACGGACAGTGAAGTGATGTTTGGTGAAGTTATTGACCAAGAGAATTGAGCTTGGCATAATGAAGAGACACTTTTAGCACTGACAATGGTACAGCTGGTGCCAACTGCAGGACACAAATTGTGCCATTTTGATGCTTTTCGTAGCTTTATCATTGTTAGAAAATAAAGGCTTCATGCAGCAAGCCTCATGATAAAAATAAATCTTGAGAGGATTATCAGATAAACATTTAGTTTTTACTTAGGGCTAAATTATGGAAGAACACATTATTTGCAGATGATATTTCTTGAAACATATGCTGGAGAACATTAAAAAAATTGTAAGAACTTAAATCTTGCCTTTGTTTTAGATGCTAATATACACATAACCAGGACATTCAACTGATTGACTGATTGAAAGATAGGGCATGGAAACTGACCCTTCGGCCCACACTGATCACACTACTTCATAAGTTCAGAAGTTATAGGAGTAGAATTAGGCCATTCGGCCCATTAAATCTACTCCGCCATTCAATCATGGCTGATCTCTGCCTCCTAATCCCATTTTCCCCATAACCCTTGACACCAGTTCTAATCAAGAATTTGTCTTGTGGAGGCTGATTTGTGAACATCGAAATGTCTGACGGTCCAATGCGGAGATTTTTGAAGAGATGCCCTCAAAACGCAGACCGCAGACTCGATGTTGGTGGTCGGCGGTCAGATTCCAGACGGCGTGTATTTGGAAGTTTTCACTTGTCTAAATGAATATAACTAGGTGTTAATAATACTAATAAAATATTATAACTAAGTGTTAATGATACTAATAAAGTTTTGCTAAATACCAATTCTTGTGAATCAAACTTTCATTGCAACCCTTTTTACAAATTTCTAACATTTTGTGAGGGAATTTGAATTCGTATGAATTACATTTCTAAGTTCTTTATTAGAGAAATCCATACATTTTATTTTTTTTACTTGGGTCTCATTTATGTTCATGAATGTTGTAATCAGATATTGGCGTTACATGAATTGACAAAAATTGAATACATTTGAATTCAGATTGTGTCTTGAAGTTTTGAATGTATGATTTCCATCATGAATCATTTCCAAATAGAGGGAGGAAATCTCCACCTGTAGATTGAATTGAATTGAATTGAATTTCCTTTATTGTTATTCAAACAAGTCTGAACAAAATTTCGTGCATGACAGTTGCATGGAAACATAGAAAATAGGTGCAGGAGGAGGCCATTCGACCCTTCGAGCCAAAGGCAACAAAACACACAATTACAGAGACCAAATGCTTCTGCAGATTATAAAGCAATTTTATTAACTAATAGACACCCTCTATTTTTACAGCTGGCAATTGGGGAAAAAATGTTGAATACATCCAAGAATACAAAGTTTTAGGTTGCATATAATGCAGATCATTTATATATTGCTTGGTTTTAATAGCTCATACTGTAATTTCCATACTAGAGCTACCACAGATTAAAAAAAACACTGGACATCATGCTGGACAGTGGACAACATAATATAGGACAGGACAAGCTGCTTGAAAGTGTCCTGTCCTATATTATGATGTCCAGTGTTTTTTTTAATCTGTGGTACAGATCTGCACTAATTGACGCATTCTAACGGTAACGGCCCCGTAGTAGAGGCATCCACGTCGCGGGGCTGGAAACTGGAAGAATCACGAGCTAATTACCGTTCACAGGGCGCACGGCTGAAGCATCCGATTCATCACTTGTGTGTGTGAGTGTGCGCATGCGCGTGCGGCCGCCAAGAAATTGTGCCCCTCCTGTCCCGGGTCCCCTCCATGTTTTGACAGCGGATTCCGTCTCTGCCTCTATGTTAGACTCATTGTGGCCACTCTGAATCTCTTTTTTCTTCACAGCCTTTCTTAAATAGATGCACAGCATTTGCCGCCCTCCTGTCTTCTGGATCCTTATCCACTGCTATCGTTGATACAATTATCTCCACCTCGTGATTTTTTTCCAACTTGATCAGGACCAAAGATTTATTTACCTAAATTCATTTTAAGGCCTCTACCACCTCCTCTCCTGTCAAATGAACACTCTTCTCGACATTACAATTAACTTCTCCAAGTTCCTTTCCATCTGTGCCATTTTAAACAGCATACATAGACGAGAATATTCATTTAACACCTTGACCATGTTCTGCACCTCCACATGGACAACCTTATCGATCTCTATGGGTCCTGTTCTCTCACTCGTTACTCTCTTGCCCGTAATAAACGTAGAATCCCTTTGCATTTCCTCCACCTTACCTGCCAAAGCTTTCTCAAGTCTTCTGACTACCTGATTTTCCCTGTTAATTATGCTTACATTTATGTTTTTGTTTAGTTTGGAGATACAGCACAGAAACAGGCCTTTCGACCCACCGAGTCTGCGATGACCAGCAATCCCCGTACACTAACCCTATCCTATACACACTAGGAACAATTTACAATTTCACCCAAGTCAATTAACCTACAAACCTGTACATTTTTGGAGTGTGGAAGGAAACCGGAGCACCCAGAGAAAACTCACGTAGTCAAGTAGGTATGTTACAAAACTTACATTCAGTCGCGCTGTAATTCTGCCACTGGCCGTGTGCGCGATTTTGGCGCCTTTAAGGGGGGGCGGGGTTAAAACGCGGTTTCTCCTCCCTTGTCCTGGTTAATATTTTGTTGGAGTACAAGCGTTGCCTGAAGAATCGTTCCTAGTGGCATTTTGTGTATTTTTTATTTTTATTAAATCGTCAATGTCAGCGCTAGAGTAATTTTAAAATCAGCTCCTGAAGCGTCAACGCCGATAACGGGGACGGATTTCACACGCGGGACAGGATAATGAAAGTGGTTGATTTAAATGTATAAAAGTGCTTCGTAAGAAGCCTTTAATTCACATTTTTTCATGCGACACGGTGATTTTATTCCCCGAATTAACGGCAGTATTTTTCATGCCGATACGGGGTTAAATTCACCGCAAATGAACGTTCCAAAAGATCGCGTTCCAGAAATCCTCACTCTCAAGATGATTTAAATCCCCATTAATTTACAGGTATTAAACATTCAATTCCTGCCATTTGGCCTGTAAATTCATGAAAATGAGATTTAAAAATTATGTTATATTGTGAATTATTGTGTGAATGTTATTTGGACACTTAGGCTATTTAAAAATATTAATCTATTCTTAAGAAATTGATAGATGTTTAGATCTAGTAATTGAATTTTGTAATTAGCTACAATTAGGTAACTAACTAATTATATGCTTTACTTTCATGTCTTCTAAGTAAGATTGTTTCATATTTGTTTCAGAATGCTTCAATCTATAATAACTGAAAATTTATTTCAGTTATCTTAATTGTTAAGAAAGTTATGGGCTTTTAACTGTCCTCGATCACAGCTTTTGTGTTAAGTCAATGGAAAAGCAATAGGGAACAAGATGCTAATTTCCGAGTATGAAAATGGCCATAATGTCTTTAATACCGAAGATATGAAAGTGAATTAGGTGTCAAATTAAACTTCTTTTTATGCTTCATCTGATGGGATAAATTGCAGACTTTATTTTTAAAATCTCAAAATTTTGTATCATTGCTAAGTCAAGGAGAGAACATACAAACACCCCACAGAGAGCACCCATAGTCAGGATCGAACTGAGGTCTCTGGCGCTGTAAGGCAGCATCTCTACCACTGTCCACTGTGCCATCATGTTACTGTGACTAAAATTATTATTTTCTTTCTAATAATAGGCATAAATCCAATTTATTAAGATGCTTGTAGGTGACTGTTCAAATTGGCTTATGATTCATGATGCTCACCATCAAATCGTAAAGCTGTTACTAGGTTAAACTAAAAGCCAATAGAACTGAGAATGAAGAACTCAAAGAGTTACATGTAGCACCTGTGTACAAAGATGTAATGTCAGACTGCAGGAGTATGTGCTGGGAGTGCACTGAAGCAATGTTAAAGCTCTGTGGAGGAGGAGCTCAGTCTAGGATCCTTCAGCTTCTGGACGTTAAGGGGCTGATTCCAATGAGGATACCCCTCAACCAAGGGAAGGGGTATCACCCCATAGCCCACATATGTGGTAAGAACATTTTTTGTAAAGATAGGTGTGAATACTACTGAGTATATACTATTTGGGGCAGCTGTGGTACAGTGGCACAGTGGTCGAGTTGCTGCCTCACAGCGCCAGAGACCCGGGTTTGATCCTGACTACAGGTGCTGTCTGTGCGGAGTTTGTACATTCTCCCTGATGATTGTGTGGGTTTCATCCGGGTGCTCCGGTTGCTTGCCACATTTCAAAGACGTGCAGGTTAGTAGGTTAATTGGCTTCAGTAAATTGCCCCTGGTGTGTAGGATGCAAAACTGGGACAACATAGACCTAGTGTTTTGGTCGGCGTGGACTCGGCGTGCTGAAGGGCCAGATTCCACGCTGTATCTTTAAATTAAACCAATGAATATACAGAGACTGTATGAAATGATTTTTGCACAGTTTTTGTTTTGTCTTTATCTTTTACTCTGAGTAAAGTTTATGGTTGAAATTATTTTAAAAAGCCGTAATCTCAGACTTCGAATGAACACAATGGAATGCACTGAATGGAAGAAATATAAATCTTCATAAGTTATGTTAGGAGAGGTGCTATACATAAAAGCAATATAATGTCAGCAATGCAGTTGTTTAAAATGTAACGTCGTACTTCCAGGCAGCAACCTCTGCAGATATTGGAACATTTACCATTTAATTTGTTTCCTCAATGTGGAACTGCCTCATAGATTCCCATCCCTGGCCTACTTAGAAAGCCAGTCACTGTTGATTGCTTGTGCTGCTTGATAGAACTGTCAAAAGGTACAAAATAGCAGCTGAGCTGATCTATTCATTGACCAAGGAAAGAATCTCTCTGAGCTGACATTTGCAATGTGCATTGTGGAGAATTCAAAGCACAATTACACATCCTGCAGTTTGATAATCCAGGACAGACATCTGTGAAATTCCACCTTGCTGTGTGTACTCACGTTACCTGACAGGATACTTGCATTCCGCAATCAGGATATGCCCCACTGTAAACCAACAGACACATGGCATTTTAGCACTGTAGTGGAATTGGCTTTCATCACAATTCATGTGTATCAATGAGGTTTTAGATTTAGTTTTATAGACACAGGCCCTTCGGCCCACTGAGTCCGCGCCGACCAGCGATCCCCACACATTAACACCATCCTACACACACTAGGGACAATTTACACATATACCAAGCCAATTAACCTACATACCTGGAGGTCTTTGGAGTGTGGCAGATCGAAGTAACCAAAGATCTTAGAGAAAACCCACGCGGTCACAGTAAGAACATACAAACTCCGTACAGACAGCACCCATAGTCGGGATCGAACCCGGATCTCTGGTGCTGCAAGCGCTGTAAAGCAACAACTCCACTGCTGCGCCACCATGCTGCCCTGAATTCTGAATTGTAAAACACATTTGGGAAGCATGGGGTTATGCTACTGAGATGTAAACTGAGGAAGAGATGTCCCCTGTCCCTCTGTTATAAAGTTACCTGTGGCCAGTTTCAGAATGCCATGGGGTATTGTGATTCCAATGTGGGAATATCAGAAAATATCACTCGAGGGAGGAGTGTGTAGGAAGGAACTGCAGGTGCTGGTTTATACCAAAAATAGACACAAAGTGCTGGAGTAACTCAACAGCATCTATAGAGAAAAAGGATGGTTGACATTTCGGGTTGGAGCCCTTCGGGAGAGGAATACAGGATTGGGTTTCCATTATTATTTACATCATAAAGTGATCTTCATCAGATTGATTCTAATACCTTTTCTTAATCTTTGTTATTAGAAATACAGCACGGAAACGGGCCCTTCGTCCCACCAAGCCGGCACCAACCAGCAATCCCCGCACACTAACACTATCCGATACAAACTAGGGACAATTTACAATGATACCAAGTCAATTAGACTGCAAACCTGTACATCTTTGGAGTGTGGGAGGAAACCGGGGCACCCAGTGAAAAACCACGCAAGTCTTGGGGAGAACGTACAAATTCTGTACGTTCTCACAGTTTTTTTGTCTCTTTTCTTGTAAACCAGCATCTGCAGTTCATTATTTCTATACTCCTGGATTAATTATTTTGTTCCTTACCTTGCATGCATTGCCCCTCCATCCACATTAACAAATAACATCTTCTACCTATCCCTCCCATTGCACAGCGGACTGATAGCTACCCATCCTGGGATGGGATCTCATACAGGACAGAGGCAGGTGAGAGGTTAGAAGTTGGTATGGACGGTGGCGAGGGAAAGGTTAGTGGACAGAATAGGCAGGTGCAAGGCGGAGAGCGAGGAAGGAGGGTTGGTTTAAACTACAGGAATTTTAATGCAAGGGGCCTGACAGTTAAGGCAGATGGGCTTAGGGCATGGATAGGTATGAGCGACTGGGACCTTGTAGACATTACTAAAACCTGGTTAAGAGAGGGGCAGGACTTCCAGCTCAATGGTCTGGGGTACCTTCAGGAGAGACAGGGATATGGGAAAAAGAGGAGGGGGTGCATTGTTGGTTAAGGAGGATGTTATGGCAGTGGTCAGAGGTGATATTACGGATGATTCATCGTGAGGCTATATTTGTGGAGCTGAGGAACAAGAAAGGGATAATCACCTTGTTGGGGTGCGCTATAGACCCCCAAATAGTCAATTAGAAGAATAAGTATGCCAGGAGATTGCAGACAGCTGCAGGTCAAATAAGGTTGTTGTAGTAGGGGATTTTAACTTTCCCAATATTGAGTGGGAAAAGCATAGCCTGAAGTGTTTAAATGGGGTGTAATTCCTCAATAATGTTCAGGAGAGTTTTCTCAACCAGTATTTAGATGCCCCCACACGTAAGAGGACATCACTGGATCTAGTATTGGGAAATAGGAAAGGGCAAGTTAATGAAGTGTTTGTGGAGGAGCCTTTTGGGACCAGTGACCACAATTCGATTAGGTTTAAGATAGTTTTGGATAGGGACGGAGAGGGCCCACATGTTAAAATGTTCAACTGGGGTAAGGCCAACTTTGAGGGTATGAGAGAAGATCTAGCTCAAGTTCACTGGTTATTTGAGGGGAAAGGAAGTGCATGGATAAGTTTAGAGTAAAATGGGCCGAACCGAGGCAATTGGGACTTGCTTAGGAGCACCTTTGTCAACATGGATGGGTTTAGACTTTAAACTTCAGAGATACAGTGTGGAAGCAGGCCCACTGAGTCCACACTGACCAGCGATCAGCCCGTACACTAGCAGTATCCTACACACTAGGGACAATTTACAATTTACAGAAACCAATTAAGCCATGAACTGATAAACAAGAATGTCATTGGGGTGTGGGATTAAACCCTGAGCACCCAGAGAAAACACATGTGGTCACAGGAAGAATGTACACACTCCATACAGACAGCACCCTCAGCCAGGATCGAACCTAGTTCTCTAGCACTGTAAGACAGCAACTCTATTGCTGCGCCACTATGCCCCGGTTGGACCGAAGGGCTTGCTTTCATGTAGTATGACTATGACTCTACATGGAAGTTGCTATCAATGTCATCATGAATTGTCCATCCTTAATTGCCCTGAATTGAGGAGGGAATCGAGAATCAGCCTCTTTTGTAGCTCTGGGAACATGGTGAGACAAGAATGGATACAGACAGCAGATTTCCTTCCTGCAAGCACATGAGTGAATTATTTGGGTTTTATGGCAATCTAGTAGCTTAATGTCATTAGCTGTTTTTTTCGTAAACGTGCAGATTTTATTTGATGACTTCAATTTAAGTTCTCCATCTGCCTTTGTGGGATTCGAGCTCAAGTCCCTGTGATAACGACTTAGAACTCTGACTGCTAGACTAGTAATCAGCTAACAGATGACGTTGGAAGCTACTAGGCACTCCGACTGCTTGGGCTGTTTAGGTATGAACCGCTGACTGTGATTTGAATAGGGCACCATCTCCCCTCACTCCCATTAACATTTTTGTCCACAGAACAGAATGCTTCCGAAATGGGTGTCATTTACCTTTGTTATAGGCTGCTCTCCCCTTTCAAGCTTTCCCTTCTCAAAGTCACATTGGAGACAAATAAAACTGTGAATATTCATGGGGCTTGAGCAGCGTTATGAGTGAACACTTTTCCCATCAACAGCTGTTTTACACTCATTTAAAATTGTTATCCTTCAATAACCAAATGATTATTTCAGCATTTTCACCGCACACTTTGCACATAATAATCACTTTGCCAGCCAATCAGGTCCTGCCTCATGGGCATCAGACGATGGATGTTTTGATTGCACTATCCAATTGTCTTTAATACCTAAACAACTTACGCTCAGCAAGCCCTTTCAGAAGTATGAAATTTGCCTCTGCAACTGACAGCTGAAGTGGGGAGCAATTAATGGAACAAAGCCAGCTCTGCCGACTTTGAAGATGTCAGATTTATGCAGCAAAATATTGGCAAAAAGTCTAACAATCATCAGCTCTGTCTAGCAAGAAAATCAACACCTCCGCGTGAAATGAGTGAATAATTTGTCATTAATAACTAAGGATATGGCAGCTTTTTTAAGGCAGCCAACCTTTCACAAATCATTTCCAGTCGCTAATTGTTTTGAATATACTTATAGTCAGACTCATAGAGTGATACAGTGTGGAAATAGGCCATTCGGCTAAACTTCCCCACACCGGCCAACAATGTCCCAGCTACATTGGTCCCACTTGCCTGCGCTTGGTCCATGTCCCTCCAAACCTGTCCTATCCATGTACCTGCCTAACTGTTTCTTAAACATTGGGTTAGTCCCTACCTCAACTTCCTCCACTGGCAGCTTGTTCCATACACCCACCACTCTTTGTGTGAAAAAGTTACTCCTCAGATTCCTATTAAATCTTTTCCTCTTCACCTTAAACCTATGTCCTCTGGTCCTTAAATCACTTACTCTGGGCAAGAGACTGCATCTAACCAAACTATTCCTCTCATGATTTTATATACCTCCATAAGATCACCCCCTCATCTTCCTGCGCTCCTGGGAATAGAGAGTCCCAGCCTACTCAACTTCTCCCTCTAGCTCAGACCCTCTAGTCCTGGCAACATCCTCGTAAATCTTCTCTGTTTCCTTTGCAATTTTCCTTCTTCTCTTGGAGAGAACTTACTGTGGCTGGAATCGGGTTCCATTGCCAATTGTCCCTCCATTTTCTATACATTATTTAGGTGCTAATCCTTTATATAGGACTCAACACAGTCAGCTGATTTTTTAAAATCAGGATGGACTGCATACTTCATTTCACACTTACCTGATGTGCAGTGCATTATATTCAATGTAATAGGTAGGTTAACCTATGATGAGTGTTTCTTGGCACTTGGCATGTACTCTCTGAAGTTGAGAAGAATGTGAGAGGACCTCATTGAAACATACAGAATAGTGAAAGGCTTGGATAGAGTGGATGTGGAGAGGATGTTTCCAATAGTGGGAGAGTCTTGAACTAGAGATCATAGCCTCAGAATAAAAGGATGCTCTTTTAGGAAGGAGATGAGGAGAAATTTATTTAGTCACAGGGTGGTG
Source organism: Malacoraja senta (assembly GCA_038087875.1). Classification (NCBI taxonomy): domain Eukaryota; kingdom Metazoa; phylum Chordata; class Chondrichthyes; order Rajiformes; family Rajidae; genus Malacoraja; species Malacoraja senta. The sequence continues at coordinate 9,812,668 of CM075988.1, read as the reverse complement.
AAGGCAGGATATTCAGACTTTTGATTAGTACAGGTGTCAAAGGTTATGGGGATGAGGCAGGAGAATGGGGTTAGGAGAGAGAGATAGATCAGCCATGATTGAATGGTGGAGTGTACTTGATGGGCCGAATGGCCTAATTTACTCCTATCACTTATGACCTTATGCAATGCTTAAAAAATGAATCTTACCTGTTTAGTCGAACGATAACAAAATCAGTTGATGAAATTCCACCACAATAAGGGTTCAGAGCATCATACAAAAGTAAATATCAAATCTGTGACCTTCTGAATTCATCAAAAGACAGCATTGTGTACTGAGCAACTCCAAGGCTGAAGCTGGTTGATATTAAATTGTTTATTCATCACGATAAACCCATATTCTCTCAGAGAAACATAGAACTGCAGATGCTAGTTTACAAAAAAAATGACACAATGTGCTGGAGCAACTCAGCGTGTCAGACAGCATCTCTGGAGAACATAGATGGTCCTTGTTCTCCAGAGATGCTGCCAAACCCGCTGAGTTACTCCAGCACTGTGTCTTTTTCAAAATCTCTTGAGGACACTCTCGTAGAACCTCCAAACTCAAAATAGATTATTCTTTCGATATTTTTTAAACACAAAGTCAACAATAGATGATTAACTGCAGTTTTAATGGCTATACTGTAATTATCTTTTTAGCTTCAACATTTTAAGTCTAGACAGGTAATGTTGGAAAATTACGTATTTACAATGGGAGTACACTGTAGCTGTCAAGATATTTCTACATATTGAAACATCTTTGCTGGGAGAATGTAATTCACATTGATGGTCTAGAAACTGCTGAGGACAGAACCCAGACACCCAAAATACACCTCTTTTGTTACAATTTTAATGAATGGGTCCTTGCATGTAAAAAAAAACAGAATATTAAGTGACAAGGTACAATGTGCATTTAGTGATAGGCTATTAAAGATACTTTAATGACATGTTAATGCACAAGATGGTCACTTACTGTCTTCCCTGATCTCATTATGGAAATTTCAATATCCAACATGTACATTAATCTATCGTCTGCAATGGTACTGGTCGGAATGACCTACACCTTAAGTCTGGTTTCAATAGTGGTGGACATTGCCCAGTCCATCGCAGGTATTGACCTCCTCACCATCAGAGAGATCTACTGGATGTGTCGCAAGAAGGTAGCTTATATCGTCAAAGACCCGCACCACCTTGCTGCTATCTTCAGGAAGAAGGGACAGGAACCCATAAGTCATAACTTCCATATAGACACAAAGTGTTATTGCAACACACAGGGCAAGGGGAGAGGCAAGGGGAGTGCTGTAATCTTATATTCGGGAACGGCTTGAGTTGGAGGACCATGCCTCCCGTGGGGGCTACGGGGATTGAATGGGTACGTTAGGGGAGCAGACCCAATGGGTCTGCACTTGGTCTAGTATATATAGATATACTGTAGCTCTTAGGGCTAACGGAATTAAAGGATATGGGGAAAACGCAGGAATGGGGTGCTGAATTAGGAATCAGTGTGTGTAAAAAACTTGCTCCGCATATCTCCTTTAATTTTGTCCCTCTCACCTTAAAGCACTGCTCTCTAATCTTTGGCATTTCCACCTTGGGATAAAGGTTTTGACTGTCTACCCTATCCGTGACTTTTCTAATTTTTTTATACTTCAATCAAGTATCTCTTGAAGTCAAGTCAAGTCAAGTCACATTTATTTATATAGCACATTTAAAAAACAACTCTCGTTGGCCAAAGTACTTTACATTTGTTATAAGAATAATATAAACAAACAAACTACATACATTTATACATATAGCCCTCGCTCAGAGGACGTCAAGAAAGGCTTGGGAGTATAGATACGTTTTTAGTCTTGACTTAATGGAGTCGATGGAGGGGGCAGTTCTGATGGGAAGGGGGATGCTGTTCCACAGTCTAGGAGCTGCAACCGCAAAGGCGCGGTCGCCCCTGAGATTATGCCTAGTCCGCGGGATATTCAGCAACCCCAAGTCGGCCGATCTGAGGGACCTGGAGGTGGAGTGGTGGGTGAGAAGACTTTTAATGTAGGTGGGGGCAAGCCCATTGAGGGCTTTGTAGACATAGAGGAGGATCTTGAAATGTATACGGAACCGCACAGGGAGCCAGTGGAGAGAGGCCAGGATCGGGGTGATGTGGTCCCTTTTTCGGGTGCCGGCATTCCACCTTTGTAAACTGTATAAAAATCAAAAATATCTGGACGGATATTTTTAGAATAATTTCTGAAGTTGGCAACACCCAATTGGATCCCGACTCAAAACTAATAATATTAGGAATATCAGATCAAAGCCTAAGACTTACAACAAGCCAAAGAAACTTTGTAGATTATAGAATAATAACTGGGAAAAAATTAATATTAAAATTTTGGAAAGGTCCTATAACCCCCACAATTAAAATGTGGATTATGGAAATGTTGGAGACCTTACGTCTGCTTTTTTTTTCTCTCGCTTTCTATCGATAAAAAAAAAAACCCAAATAGAAGCAGAGTTAATATACAACTGATAAAGGAGGACCACTATTATTTTGATAGCTGGATTCCCACCTATTAGCAACGTATGATTGATATACAAGAAATATTTGTATTATGATATGCACATGCTTCTAATAAAAATATTTCAAAAAAAAGAAACTCCGGCATTCCAATGTTCCAAACAATCCAATGTTGTCCAATCACTCCTTGTAGCTAATACCCCCTAATCCAGACAGCATTGTGGTAAACCTCTTCAGCGCCCTCTTCAAAGCTGCAACATACTTCTTTTCATGTGGTGAACAAAACTGCTCGCAATACTCCAAATGAGTCCTAACCAAGGTCTTAGGGAGTGGCATCATGTCTTCCTGACACTTATACTCAATGCCATGACTAGAGAAGACATGCAATTAATATGCAGTCTTTAACATTTTATCTACAGGTGTTGTCACTTTCAGGCAGCTCTGGACTTGGACCCCAAGATCCCTCTGCACATGAATGTTGTTACGTGTCTTGCCAATAACTATCCCCTTGCATTCAATCTCCCAAAGTACAACACCTCACACTTAAACTCCATCTGCCATTTATCCACTCGTTAAATAGAGATCTATCTTTTTACCGCACCATCATCATGATAATTCTATTTGCTGCATCCAACAAGCTCATTAGTTAAGTGCAACATGAGTTGCTACAAAAGTCTTTACTGTCCATTAAAGTCTTAAAGATTAGATCTGATAAGGTTGGATCAATTGGAACAGCACGCATTGCCTTAAGTGCTTAAAAATAAGTCAATAGCTTTAGTAAAGACATTCTCCAGTCTTTTGTCCTCCAAGCAATGTCAAAAATATGCATGTAAAACAAAATGGTGTCACCATGACTGTTGTAACCATTTAACCTATTGTTGAGAAAGTAAATACGCGAGTATCATTGTTGTGGGAGGCACGGTGGCTCAACTGGTATAGCCGCTGCCTCACAGTGCCAGACCCGAGTTTGATCCTGACATCGGCTGCAGTCTGTGTGGAGTTTGCACATTCTCCCTGTGACCCCATGGGTCTTCTCTGGGTACTCTGGTGTCTTCCCAAATCCAGAGGATGTGCAGGTTGAAAGGTCAATTGGCCTCTGTAAATTGCTCCTAGTGTGCAGGAAGTGGATGCGAAAGTGGGATAACACGGAACTGGTGTGAATGGGTGATCGATGGTCAGCGTATACATGGTGGGCCGAAGGGCCTGTCTTCATGCTGTATCTCTAAACTAAGTTAAACTTAACCGCTGGTAAATTACAAATATAGACTTTCCTCAGGCTTTGACAAAATTAGTACATTTTGTTTTGGAGTATCGTGATCTTAACAATCATGACCCAAATTTCATACTGGAAAATATACTTGAACTATCAACCTTCCACAGGCTAATACTAGAACAGATCCACATGATGTTCTGGAACACTGCTTATGTTGCTTCTTAACATTCAACAAAGATTCGCTGCACTGAAATGTAATGCACTATTCCCCCTGCCTGTGGAATGCCCTCTGGGGCAGCAGTACAGCTGGAATTTCATTTCTTGTCTCAAATATCAATAGCTAAACCAGGATTGCTGGAGCATGTGTTAAGCTGGAGAAAATCTTTGACTTGTCAATTGTTACGCTTTCTGCCAGTGCAATCTGTGAGATGCCCAGTTGTATTAACTGCAGCAAATTGTTCCAGTGTACTTCATCCTTTATAAACCAGCTCTCCGGCAAAACCAAGCCTCTTGACTGTCTTTAAGTTGACTGATATCCCGTTCTTGATGAGCAGATGTGTTATTTTCTTTCGTCCTCATCGCCATCTTTGTTGAGCAGCTACTGATTTTATCCCTCAGATAAATGTCTGAATTTGAACCAGATTTTCCTCAGCAAAACACAAATTGTTGAAGGAACTCAACGGGCCAGTTGGTAACAGTGGAGGGAATGAACAGGCGACATTTTGGATCGGGTCCCTTTTTCGGTGACTGGGGATGAAGCACCCACCTCTCTTTTCCAGCTTTGTCCCGCCCTCCCACCACCACTCCAATCAAACTAAAGAAGGAATATGAAACATCATCTGTCCATTCCCTCCAAAGATGCTGCTTGAAGCTCTGAATTCATCCAGCACTTTGTATTTGGGTCATGGTTCCAGTCTTAGTGCATTAGCTGAGTCCAAGTGAAGTGAAGTGACCACATATCCCTATTCCCTCTGTGCTGCCTTACTGACAATTCTGCCCCTTCCTCCGAGCATCCTCTACTGAAACTCTATCCATGCTCTTGGTATCTCAACACATCACCCATTGAGTAAAGTAATCTGTCTAATGGCAGCCTAATCCTAGCTCACGTTCCCTTGAGATGGACTTCTGATTTAAAGGTAGACACAAATTGCTGAAGTTACTCAGCGGGTCAGGCAGCATCTCTGGCTGACATTTTGGGTCAGGTCCCTTCTTCAGGCTCAATGTAGAGGGGAGGGAACTGGAGGTAAGAAAAAGCCAGAACAAAGCAGGGCCAGCAACAGATGGTTTAGTTTAGTTCAGTTTAGAGATACCTAACGGAAACAGGCCCTTTGGCCCACTGGGTCCGGGCCGACCAGCAATCCCCGCATATTAACACTATCTTACTACATACTAGGGACAATTTTTACATTTACCAGGCCAATTAACCTACAAACCTGTCTTTGTCTTTATATGTCTTTCGCTGCCTGGATTTGATTCTTGTGGATGATTCTTGAATTCTTGAAATGATTCTTGTGTAAGACATATATGTCTTTGGAGTGTGGGAGGAAACCGAAGATCTCGGAGAAAACCCACGCAGGTCACGGAGACAAGGCACAAACTCCGTGCAGACAGCACCCGTAGCATGGATCGAACCCGAGTCTCCGATGCTGGAAGTGTTGTTAACCAGCAACTCTACTGCTGCACCACTATGCCACCCAAGGAAGGGTGGATCCCATAATGGCACATTGTTGACTGGTGTAGAGGTGTTAATGAAGGGATACAAGAATGGGAACAGTGGGAAGGTGCGCAAAGGTGTTTAATCCCACAGATAGAAACTTTTGACCATGAGCTCCCCAGACACGGTGACGCAGCTGGTAGTGCTGCTGCCAGTGATGCAGGTTCCACCTGACCTCTGGTGTTGTCCGTGTACATTTACACATTCTCCCTGCAACTGTTTGGATTTATCCTGGGTGATGCAAAGATCCGAGGATTGGTAAATTAATTGGCCACTGAAACGTGACCTGAGTGTTTAGGTGAGTGTGGAAACTGCGATGAGTCAATGGAATAATAGACAGAATAAATGGGATTATTGTAGGATTAGTGTAACAGTGTGGACTGAAGGGCCTGTTTCTGTGTCGTATGACTACGACCTCCGAACATCTCTAATTTAATGCATTCTCTCATTCTACACTTCACAATGAGATCACACAGAAAAACTATGCTCTAATTTGCAATGTCCTATTAACCTCCTATCCCCCCCCCCACCCCACCACCACCCAACACTATACTCGCTCACAGCGAATCCATCTTTTTACAAATTCCCCCCTCTACAAATAATTCCACGATATTCACCTTTACTTCATAATTTTCAAATTACACTTCCACTCCTCAGATGTCCCTTACTCACCCCTGAGTTTAAATCATTCCACCTTTAGTGACTGTGTCTTTAGCAGCAAAGCCTTTGGATTTTTTCAGAAAGACGCAAAATGTAGGAGTAACTCAACAGGTCAGGCAGCATCGTTGGTGATACTTTTGGTCGGAACCTTTCTTCAGACTGATTGCAGGGGTGGGAGAATAGAAAGCTGGAAGAGTGGAGGGGTAATGATCTCTTTATTATGACCATGGTCACCTGTCCTTTTAGGCTTTGGTGTTTCACTCCATAACCCCCTCTGCCTCTGATTCATTCCTTGCTTCTGAGTGGCCATCTTAGATACATATTTTGTAAACGTTATAGAGTCATACAGTGTGGAAATAGGTCTTGCCCACACTGACCAATCTACACTGCATTATCCACACCTACACTAGACCCATCTGCCTACATTTGACCCATATCCCCTCAATTTACCTGCCTAAACGATTCTTTAAAGTTTTCAATAGTACCTTCCTCAACTATCTGCTCCGGCAGCTCGTACCATACACCCATCACCCTTTGTGTAAAAATGTTACCCCTCAGGTTTGTTTAAATCTTCCCCCTCTCACCTTAATCCTATGTCCTCTGGTTCTCGAAAGGATGGAAAAGATTTTTTCAATTCAACTCAACAAAACCAGTAATGATGCTGTTTGGTAACAGTTTCCTTGTTTTATTTTATTATTTAGAGGCCATTAAGATTTTAACATAATAATAATAATAGCAGCAAATATTTGTTAAGACCTTCTCAATTACTTTGATATCATTCCTAGTAGCAAGGAGAAGCATACAAATTGCAACCAAATAACATCTCGTACACATTTGACATAAATTCAATAACATTAGCATTATTCGGCTCTTTGGTAGTTGACTTTAATCAGGAATCTGGGCTCCAATCTAGCCTATATTAATATGCTCCTCTGAAGTAGTAATAATCTTACTTACAGTCACTCTTGCATGCACTCAATGCAGTACATTCTTACCAGAATTTTGAAGTGTATATTAAGAAATGCATGATTATCACATTCCAAACATGGACTTGATTCTGATTAACAAATCAAATAAATATAAGCACATCAATGAAGCCAGATTTCGGAGTACATATTCAGTTTGAAACGACTGTCTGGGATATGTTTCCTGCGATATGTTTTGTCATTTTCGTAAAATGTTGTGAAACAGCGAAGAATTCATAAGATACTGGGAAAATGTGCCTAGAGCTGCCAGGCAAAAGATGGGACAGTTGTGTATGTCTTTTGAACGGAATGGTTTCCAATTAATATTTTAATGGAAGCACGATGGCCTGCTACAGTAACCCCTATCTCAACATCTTCCCATCTCCACCCCTTTCCACCTTCCGCAGAGACCGTTCACTTCCCTTACCACCCAAACCATTCCCTCTCCAGGTACATGTCCGTGCAACTGCAGGAGATGTAACACCTGTATCTCCTCCCTTGTATCCGTCCAGAGATCCCAGCAGTCCTTCCAGGTGAGATGGCGGTTTAGGTGCACCCCCTCTAACCTCACCTTGTACATTGGGGAGTCCAAGCATAGACTCACCGACTATTTTGACAAACACTTGTGCTCGGTCCGCCAAGGCCGACTGGATCTCCCGATTGCTAAGCATCTTAACTCCCCTTCCTATTCCCATACTGACCTTCCTGTTGTGAGCCTTCTCCACTGTCAGAGTGAAGCCATGTGCAAACTGGAGGAACAGCTCCTCATATTCCGCTTACAACCCAATGGTATGAATATTGAATTCTCCAATTTTAGGTAACCTCTGACAACCCCTCCCCCCCCCCTCCTCCCTCTCCCCTTTTGCCCCCACAACCTCCTTTCACACTTCTCTCCTATGCCCCACCTGGACTACCACCTACTTATTCCCTCCCCACCCCCTCCCACGTTCCTTCCTCTGGCTTCACAATTTACAATTCCAATCCTTCTGCTCACACTTTCTGCTTTAATCTCAGGCCTTTGTTCGAACCATCTGCCTAGTAAACCCCCACCTCACCTGTCCACGATTTGTCCCATCTCTCCTCTCACCCATCTTTCTTCCTCCACCCCATCCCCCCACACAATCAGTCTGAAGGAGGGACCGATCTGAAAAGTCACCTATCCAAGCTCTCCAGAGGTGCCTGACCCATTGATTTACTCCAATATTTTGTGTCCTTTTGTGCAAACCAGAATCAGCAGTTCTTTGTTTCTAGGAATCCTTGTCCACATCCATGCCCAAACAAATCCCTTTCCTTACTCTCGTCTTCTCTCGCACCATTGGAACAAACTTTGTAATCCCTTGTTTGGACTTTCTTACCATCAGCAACCAAATACTGCTGAGAATCAGATGCCTAGCCTACTATTGTCTACCCTACTAATATTGACACGGATTTCATCCTCACCCTCTATCCCACATTCATAGACCACCTCCTGAAGTTACATGGCCCAATACTTAACTCAGTCTCTGGGCCAGACAACAAAACACAACTAATCCTGAGCTAACATCTCTTGTCCAACACTGTCCAGCTTTCCAATTCAGAAGACTTCCTCCCATTCACGCATGCCTAGAAAGTATTAATGTAAGTATGCCTATTTTGACAGGGAATTAATATTGCAGAGTTTTGAAATTAAGGCAAACATTCTGCTGTATTCTTTAATTATAGGGCCACAATAATGTCAATATCAGTTGTTGGCATGTCATACCCTCAACTGGAATTAATCCCTTAATGACAATCAATGTTCCAGAATTAATTTAGTTGTTATCTTTTAGAAAATGATTTGATTTACGGGAACATGTACATTTTATCACGTGCATTAAAGAGACATCTTGCTTAAGAACTATTGTCACTCATCGTGTCTTCATTTGGCACATCCAAAAGTGGAGGAGTGGAAGATTCAATTGAAATTCATAGATACATAGATACATAGAAAATAGGTGCAGGAGCGGCCATTCGGCCCTTCGAGCCTGCACCGCCATTCAATATGATCATGGCTGATCATCCAACTCAGTATCCCGTACCTGCCTTCTCTCCATACCCCCTGATCCCTTTAGCCACAAGGGCCAAATCTAACTCCCTCTTAAATATAGCATCCCATTCAATCGGAAGCCCTTTGATCAAGAGTCTAAGCTATAGGAGATTTTTTACAACTACCACGATGCAAGATGGTTCTCTGGTAAATGCATTGGATGGTAGAATATCACAAGTTACTGTCAGATCCAGGAGATTGGAAAAGCAGCTGAATCAGATGAAGGTTTCCAATCAAAGCACAATGTTGGTTTGAAAGTCTGATCTGTTGCTTTTCCTTTTTGATCAATGAAAATATATTCACCACTATTCTTTCATCCCAGCAATAACCCCAAATCTTCTCCAAATTCTCATTTCTTCAACCAGAAAATCTCAGCAGTCATTGGCATCAGAAAATGTAGATGATTGGAAACAATAAGGAGTCCTTATATTTATTTTTGTAACTGTGAATGGAAGCTGTTCTTCTCACCTTCCTGGTATAATTATATGACTTACTGCATTGTTCAGCGAATGGTCACAATGCTTCATCCCATGGCTTTGACTATCAAAAAGTAATGCAAGGTTGTGCTGCTTCAAGTCAGAATTTCACAGTTCCATTTCAGGACATATGACAATAATACACTTGTACCTGGAGTCTCTTGAGCCTTGAGTCTTTGGTCTTCTGTCAGTTACAAAATGATCAATTTATTTACCATTTTACTCCCCATGGAGTAATCTCAATTTGTAGAAACAAGTTGGCCCTTTTCCAGCTTTCTTTCCAACCCACCCCTACAATCAATCTGAAGAAGGGTCTCAACCCAAAACGTCAGCTACCCGTGTTCTCCAGAGATGCTGCCTGTACCAGGACTTTGCTTTCATTTGAGTAATCCCAACTTGATGACTTTCAATTGCTAGCCTTGTATCTGGACTTTCATAAAGCCTTTGACAATGTCCCATGCAAGAAATTAGTGGCAAAATTAGAGCAAATGGTATTGGGGGTAGGGTATTGACATGGATAGCGAACTGGTTGGCAGACCGGAAGCAAACAGTAGGAATTAACGGGTCCTTTGCATAATGTCAGGCACTGACTAGTGGGGTGCCGCAAGGCTCGCTGCTGGGACCCCAGTTGTTTACATTATATATTTACGATTTAAACGAGGGAATTAAATGTAACTTCTCTAAGTCTGCGGATGACACAAAGTTGGTAGGCAGTGTGAGCCGCAAGGAGGATGCTATGAGGCTGCAGGGTGACCTGGATAGGTTGGGTGAGTGGGCAGAAGCACGGAAGATGCAGTATAATGTGGATAAATGTGAGGTTATCCACTTTGGTGGCAAGAACAGGAAGGCAGATTATTATCTGAATGGGTCAGATTAGGAGAAGGGGAGGTGCAACGAGACCTGGGTGTGCTTGTACATCAGTCACTGAAAGTAAGCATGCAGGTACAACAGGCAGTGAAGAAAGCCAATGGCATGTTGGCCTTCATTGCAAGAGGATTAGAGTTTAGGGCCAAGGAGGTCCGACAGCAGTTGTACATGGCCCTGGTGAGAATGGACCTGGAGTATTGTGTTCAATTTTGGTCTCCTAATTTGAGGAAGAACATTATTGCTATTGACGAAGTGCAGCATAGGTTCACCAGATTAATTATCTGGATGTCGGGACTGACGTATGATGAAAAAATGGGTCGACTGGGCTTGTATTCGCTGGAATTTAGAAGGATGATAGGGGATGTTCCTGATGTTGGGGGAGTCCAGAACCATGGGTCACAGTTTAAGAATAAGGGGTAGGCCATTTAGGATTGAGATGAGGAAAAACCTTTTCACCCAGAGAGTTGTGAATCTGTGGAATTCTCTGCCACAGAAGGCAGTGGAGGCCAATTCACTGGATGTTTTCAAGAGAGAGTTCGATTTAGCTCTTAGGGCTAAAGGAATCAAGGGATATGGGGACAAATTCAGAACGGGGTGGTGATTTTGGATGATCAGCCATGATCATATTGAATGGCGGTGCAGTCTCGAAGGGCCGAATGGCTTACTCCTGCACCTATTTTCTATGTCTATGTTTCTAAGTAGACCATAGTTTTTATTATTATTAAGGATTCTCCACAGTTAAGAAGGTGTTTCAGAAGATCCCACTGGGCCATTGAATGTATCATCTATTGATAAGTCAATAAAGTATTTACGTGAACATATATTTGGTTGTGATATGCCAGAACTACTTTCTTCCATTCATCGGCGTTTAAGAGGCTTTTAGACAGGCACATAGACATGCATTGAATGGAAGAGTGTAGATCACGTTTAAGCAGATGAGGTCACTTTATGTTGGCACAGACATTGTGGGCTGAAGGGGCAATTCCTGTTCTGCACTCCTCTTTGTTCTATTACCATTTTTATATAATGTCTTGAAGAAAGTAAATGTAAAATCGCTAAGCTATCTTAAACATTCATCAAAGCTTTGTTCGATCAGATTTAGAGTACAATGCAAAGATCTGAACTCTATATCAAAAGGAAATATCCCATTGCTTTGACCATCAAAAAAGAATGCAAAGATGTGCTGCTACAAGTAAGAATTTCATTGTTTTGTTTTGGGAAATATGACAATTATACACTCTTGTGTCTTGAGTCACTTGAGTCCTGAGATTATCTCCATACTCTGCATCTGAAGAAGGGTCTTGATCCAAAACGTCACCTATTCCTTCTCTCCAGAGATGCTGCCTGTCCCACAGCATTTTGTGTCTACCTTCCATACTCTGATAAAGGTGCAAATAATATCGACAAGGATGTTGTAAGGTCTGAAGGGTTATGTAGAAAAGCCTAAAGTAATATGATGTCTTCACTCTAGAAAAGAGGATCATGTGACCTAAATTATAAAGGGCAGTTTCTCCAGGGAAACGTAGAGAAAATGCTTTGACAATTGGGGGAGTCTTATGACTCCAAATAAAGAACGTAAGCATATTGGAGAAGTTTATTCATTCACGTATGTTAAGAATTTGAAGGGGAAGAGAAGGTGATGGAGCCCAGCATTAAGAATACATGAAAGAGAAAATAAAAGCAGAATAGGCTTCTAGAATTAGATGAGGAGAAGTTAGAATCATTGAGCAGAGGAATCTAAAGCACAAGAGGCAATGTGGAACATCGTTCCCATGCTCGCCAGGTAAGTTAGTCTAATTTCCCAACTTTTGGTCTATAATTTTGTAAGATACTTAACCGGGATTTATCTTAGAGACATTTTAAAATCTGGGTCCAAACTCCATCATCTTTTCAAGCAAAAAAATTCCAGTGTCCAGTATTCTTTGGGTGATTATGTTTTTTCTCATCTATCCTATCCGACTATGTTCTAATAAAACAATGATGGTCAGTAATGGACCCCTATCTGCTGGAAAAATAGAAACATTTGTCATCGTCAAGACCTCTCACTAATAGTATTCACCCTGATTAAATCTCCCCATCTCCTTTATTCTAAAATACATCCCCAGCCTATTTAGTCTTTCAACAAGAATGTTCTCCAACACTAGCACCATTCCAATGACTTTATAGGTGTTGTGGAATGTTGTCATTATGTTGTTGTGAAATCACCTTTGGAATTTAGTTCCAAAAACATATTCGCTTGCAGTGGCAATGTCCTATGCTTTTAGTTGAATGAGTTGCTTGCTGTAGCCTGTGTTTGCTGAGTTTGAGAAGGAACCTCTATGACTTGACTTGTTCACCATCTTCATAAATGTATTCAAATATCCAGGGATATCCTTTTCCTCCAAAATAATAAATGAGGTTTAATTCTGCAGCACTCTCTCTGGGTTTGCTCTATCATTGTGTCATGCAATCACAACATCAATTATGAGTAGTTGTAAATTAGAGGACACGTGAGTAGTGATGGGCACATCTGACCTGCAGTCCACCATCTGTGACATGGAGTGACATTGCCTTATGTTGCTTGATTCTGACACAAGAGGACCAAAGGGTGATTCACAGCACCCTGATGATGCATTATAAGGCTGAATAGAGTGGATGTGGAGAGGATGTTTCCACTAGTGGGTCAATCTAGGACCAAAGGCCATAGCCTCAGAATACAAGGTCATACCTGAAGAAAGGAGACGGGGAGGAATTTCTTTAGTCAGAGGGTGGCGAATCTGTGGAATTCATTGCCACAAACGGCAGTGGATGCCAAGTCAATAGATTTTTGTTAAGGCGGAAATTGATATGGATATTTTTAAGGCAGAGACAGATAGATTCTTGGTTAGTATGGGTGTCAAGGGTTTGGGGAGAAGGCAGGAGAATGGGGTTGAGAGCGAAAGATAGATCAGCCATGACTGAATGGCAGAGTAGACTTGATGGGCTGAATGGCCTAATTCTGCTCCTGGTACTTATGAACTCATGAATTTATAAAGCAAAGTAACTCTGCAAGCTAAGGCTAACTGCATTAATGGTCAGTGTCAAACCTCTGCATGATCTGTTAGAAGGAACTGCAGATGCTGGTTTAAACCGAAGATGGACTCAAAAAGCTGGAGTAACTCTGGAGAGAAGTTTATTTATTCATGTGTGTATATATTTATATAATGGTCTATGGACACACTGATCTGTTTTATAGTAAATGCCTACTATGTTCTGTGTGCTGAAGCAAAGCAAGAATTTCATTGTCCTATCAGGGACACATGACAATAAACTCACTTGAAATTGAGAAGGAATGCGTGACTTTTCGGGTTGAGACCCTTCTTCAGCTTTCGACCTGAAAAGTCACCCATTTCTTCTCTCCAGAGATGCTGCCTTGCCTGCTGAGTTAAGGCCGTGTCTTACCTGTTTGCGGTCATCGGCGGTGAAGCGCGGTGTAGACGGTAGCTAGGACCGCGCGGCAACGGCGAGAGCATCGAGGCTATCCACCGGAGCGCCGCACGGATGTTGCGCGGGGGCCGAGTTAATTCAAACACGGCGGGTCCCACGTGCTTGCGGTAAGTAAAAAAAGGGCGGGCCGACTGCGATGACGTCGGCCCCCCGCACGTGACTCACCAGCGGCGGCTGTGGCGGCGGCCATCCTGATCGCGGCGCTGTAGCGGTGGCTGTGCCTGCGGCCGCGCAGCACACGTGTCTCACTAGCGGCGGCACGTGCGTCACTGGCGGAGGCTGTGGCAGAGGAGGTTTGACGCACGGCGCTCGAGCCATACTGGCGGCGGCCCGTGCGAGCGGCCGTGCGCACTCTTGCATCACTGGTGGAGGTTGTGCGGTGAGTATTTGGTTTTCGACATTGTCGATTTTATTTTTGCACCGCGCGGTGTTGGGAACACCGTCGCACGGCCCGGGAATTGTTCTTTCTCACGAGTGCGCGGTCTATGGCGGCAGATTCTTCCCGTTTCGCCGCCAATGACCGCAGATTCGTGAGACAGACCTTTAACTCTAGCTTTTGTGTCTATCTCTGCAGAATGTTGCGTAGTAGAAGCCAAATTGATAGATTGTTCCATGTTCATCATCATCATCGGCTGTCACTCGAAACGAGTATGACTGTCCTCTCTATGGAGCACGCCTGTGCATGACTTTGTTTAATGTGGGGAGACTGGTGCACAGACAGCCACCCCACAGTCCATGACAGATCTGGGTCAGGATCCAGTAGCATGGAGTCCAAGATGACCGGGGACCCTATTCTGCTGCAGCCTTCATCCGCCTTCTCTACCGTTGTGACGCTCCACTAAAGTCAGCCATCATCCTCCGCCTGTTCCACCATTGAGGTCTTGGTTGGATTGCTCTTTGCCAGGGACCTCCCCCTCGACCTTACTGCCATGGGTGGCCCTACCAGGAGCATAGCTCCAGATGGCATCACTCTCAGGATCTCAGGACCACACAAGCTTCTTCACCATGACAAGGTGACAATCCACAGAGAGGAGGAACAGTTAGATTAGATGTGGAAGCACTGAAAATCTAACTGTAGCTGTGAAATATTTACTGCCCAATTTGTCTTCTTGTGGTTGTGTCCATCGCATACCTAATTAAATTGTCACTTGTCTTCATAGGTGACAATGTCATGATCTGTCCACAAAACTGTATTTGTGTGATGAGTGATCTCCTCTACTAAGCCACCAGTTACTGCAGGCCGCATCATTACTCAAGACTGGACACACATGTTATGTTCACATATCAATCCTTTGGAAACCAGGTCATGAGGGTATCTCTGGAGAACATGGATAGGTGACGCTTCAGGTTGGGACACTTCATCAAACTCATGGATAGATAATAAGTAAGGTAGATTGACCGAGTTTTTTTTTTAGGGGAATCAAGAACCAGAGGTTTAAGTTGATAAAGGAAAGATTTGATAGGAATCTAAGGAGCAACTTTTTCACACCGTGTCTGGTGGGTATATGTAATGAGCTGCCATTGTAGTTGAATGTAATTCATTGGAACTACATTGGAGCTGGAATGTAGTTAAGGCAAGTACTATAACAACATTTAAAAGGCATTTGGACAGGTATATGGACAGACAAAGTTTAGAGGGATATGGGCAGGAGGGACGAGTGTAGATGGAGCACCTTGGTCAACATAGGGAAATTGGACCAAAGGGTCTGTTTCCATGCTGTATGACTCTATGACTCTATGTGGCAAACCACTTGCTCATCCGTTGGGGTCAGCAAACTTATCTTTCATCTTTAATATCAACATCCACATCATCACCTGTTCCTGCCCCTGTGTGTCTCTAACTCTCTCTGAACCAATAATGAGGAGCATGCTAATTACCATGCGACTGCATTGAAATAGTGGCTTGTCCACATAAGGTGTTGCCAGGCTCGGTCACTTAAAGCCTCAAGAGAGGAACGGTTAAGATTATACACCATCCCATCTAGCTTTCAATAGCAATGACATTGATAACTTGTTTCAGTATAAATTTGGGGAACTAGAATTAGAGAAAGAGTTGAAAAGTGAAAACAAAGCTTGAAAAAAAAAGTATCAGCGGGTCGGGCAGCATCTCTGGAGAACATGGATAGGTGATGCTTTGGGTTTGGGCACTCCTTCAGACTCAAAGATAGGTAATATTTCTGGTCAAGACCTATCCATGTTCTCCAGATATGCTGTCTGACCTATTGAGTCCTTGCTAGCAAAGAACCCTGGACTGCATTTGTCCTCTTTAATTCCTTTCAGCACCCTGGACAACTCCACTATTTCATACAATGTGTGCAGGGCGTCCTCTTCATGCCAGGTTAGTAGTTGCGTATTAGAAGGTATTTTTCCTTTATGTTTAATTCAGAAATACAGCATGGAAACAGGTCCTTTGGCCCATCGAGTTCACCCGTGCACTCATCCTATCCTACACACTAGGGACCATTTACAGAAGCCAGTTAACCCACTAACCTGCATGTCTTTGGAATGTGGGAGGAAAACAAAGCACCCTGAGAAAATCTACATGGTCACAGAGTGAACATGCTCACTCCGTACAGACAGACTTGTAGTTGGGATTGAACCCAGGCCCTTGGCACTGTAAAGCAGCAGCTCATCTGTAGGGAGTTTGTACATTCTCCCTGTGACCGTGTGGGTTTTCTCCTATGCTCTGGTTTCCTCCCACACTCCAAAGACATGCAGGTTTGTTGGTTAATTGGCTTCTGCAAATGCATCCCTATGTTTGTAGAATAGAAGTAGTGTACAGTTAATCGCTGGTCGGCACGGATGGGCTGAAGGGCCTGTTTCCACGCTGTATCTCTAAACTAAAACTAAACTAAGTTTAGCCAATGTGCCGCCCTTTATGCATACTTTATTTTATGCTTTGTCATCCTGTAACAGGGTAGAAGAAGTAAAGGTTTTCCAATTGTCAAGATGACATGAATCCAAACTGCCAGAACACAGGCGTTAGTGGGTGTGATGGTCGATATGCGCCTCATTTAGCTCTAGATTGAAGGATTCTTTACGCACAGAATACCTAGGGTGCATGATGCATCAAAGACTGCCACGCGAAAGACTGACAGTACCTTAAGACAGTGCAGAGGGGTAATTGTAAGCATCATGCCAGTACAGTGAACTGCATTAATAGAAGATGATAATAAATTATGATTGATGGGGTCATTTGAATTCTTTTGTCATTGCATTAAATCAGAAACTTCTTCAATCCTCGCAGGGCTACTATATATAGAATCACAATGCTATCATCACCAAAATAGGTCCCCTTTTCTGTTTCACTGCTTCCATTACGATTTCAATACTCTGATCCAATCTAATTTTTCAAAGGTTTTTGTTGGCTTGGAGTCAGCAAATCATTTGTCTTGTCACAACACCTGAATTGTCTCCCCGAAGGGACAATCTCAAGTGTTTATATAATACTTGGCTAACAAGAGGAGTGTGTTGACATGCGTTCCACTTGCCTGCCTGAGCATAGTGACTACCGCATTCACGAGGAAAAATCTATTTTATTGATCAGCACATTTTGAACAAAGTTTAATGACATCCGACTTCATCACCAGTGCATTATGTTTACAGGAAATGCTTCCTCGAGGTGGAAAGCAGCAATGTGGAGTTTTCACGTTCTCCTTGTGACCACGTGGGTTTCCTCCGGGTGCTCCAGTTTTTTCCCCACATCCCAAAGACACGTGGATTTGTGAGTAAAGTAGCCTCTGCAAATTGCCCCTTGTGTGTAGGGAATGGATGCGAAAGTGAGATGACATTAAACTAGTCTGAACACGTGATCGATGGCCGTCGTGGGCCGAAGGGCCTCTTTTCATGCTGTATCTTTCAATCAATCAACTGAATAGTTAAAGGCCTAGATTGAGTGAATGTGGAGAGGATGTTTGCACTCGTGGGAGAGTCCAGGACCAGAGGCCATAGCCTCAGAATAAAAGGACATACTTTTAGAAAGGAGATGAGGAGGAATTTCTTTAGTCAGAGGGCGGTGAATATGTGGAATTCAGTGGTTGTGGGGAGAATGGGGTTGAGAGGGAAAGATAAATCAGCCATGATTGAATGGCTTAGATTTGATGGGCCGAATGCCCTAATTCTGCTCCTAGAAAGCATGAATTTATGAGCAATCAAAACCCCGTAATGCTGCTTTGTCGATTTATCAAATTATTTATCCCTAATGCCAAAAAGACAAGTGATGCAAGATCATAACTTGCAATACTTGCAAGATCTTTAACAGGTCATTGTAAACTGGAACTATTCTCTCATCATTCCCCACCACTGGTTAGGATTTTAGAATTCCATATTTGTTAGTTTAGTTTATAGATACAGCATGGAAATCGGCCCTTCAACCCATCAAGACCATGCCAACCATTGATTACTCTTTCACACTAGTTCTATATTATCCACTTAGATAAATCCACTTACTGTACACTAGGGGCAACTTACAGAGGCCAATTAAACTACAAGCCAGCTTGTCTTTTGCATGTGGGAAGAAACCGGAGCATCCAGAGGAAACCTATGCAGTCACAGGGAGAATGAGCAAACTCCACATAAACAGCACACAAAGTCAGGATCTAACACAGGTCTCTGGCGCTGTGAGGTAGCAGGTCTACCCGCTGCAACACCGTCCCGCCCTCAATGTGCATTGATATTATTGGAGCACAATTGTCGTCAAGGACTGAAGGGTTCAACATAGGTGCACACTGGATCACTTCAAAGCAACTTATTGGGACGGCACAGTGGTGCAGCAGTAGAGCTGCTGCCATACAGCACCAGAGACCCAGGTTTGATCCTGACTAGGGGTGCTGTCCGTATGGAGTTTATACGTTCTTCCTGTGACTGTGATCCTCCGGGTGCTCCGGTTCCCTCCCTCACCAGCATCTGCAGTTCCTTCCTACATATATTAACAATCGAAGGGCCGAATGGCCTCCTGCAGCTATTTTCTATGTTTATATGTTTCTATGTTTCTATCACCTCTCTTTGAATTCATCGCCGTCATCCTTAATTTTACAGAATTCCACGTCTCTTTTAGAGTCTTGATTGCAATCTGCTTAATGGAAGATAGACTCAAAAAGCTGGAGTAACTCAACGGATCAGACCGCATCTCTGGAGAATTGGTGACATTTCGGTTCAATACCCTTCCTCAGGAAATGTGGACATGTTCTTGATCTACTGGTTGTTTTTTTAAATTTCAGTGCAATTAGATCTGAAGTGAAAGTTTTGTGCAGTAAATATTGGAATCAAAAAAATTAAGCCAGGAAGAGATCTTTTATGATGTGATACGATACGATACGTTATGATACGAAACAATACAGTGCGATAGAACTTTATTCATCCCTGGAGGGAAATTGGTCTGTCAACAGTCACAACACACAACAAGGTACACGAAAACTTGGAAGTAAAATTAAATTAAAAGTGAAAACAAAAACAAAAAGACAAGAGACTGTTGGCTGGTTGCCGTGTGCAGAGCATCTTCACCGGGACGAACAAAGAAAAAAACAAATAAACGCAGGCTTATTCCCTGGGCAGAGGATTCTAAAACTAGAGTGCCCCCCCTCCCCCACACCGGGTTCCCCATTGTTCTCCCATCGTCCCTCATGGAGGTCCCTCCACGCCAGGTCACCATTGTTCATCACGGCGCCCCCTCCACTCGGGTCGATGCAGACCTATCCATCTAATTTGGGAGAGTTATAGCCCTGTCCCACGGTACGAGTTCATTCCAAGAGCTCTCCCGAGTTTAAAAAAAATCAAACTCGTGGTAAGCACGGAGAATGAACGTAGCGGTTACGTCGGAGCTCAGGGACGTCTCTTTGTGGCTCGTAACGCTAACGGCAGGTACTCGGGAAGACTCGCTAATGGCAGCTAAGCACGGGAAGACTCGTGAAGATTTTTCAACATGTTGAAATATGTCCACGAGAGCCCCGAGTACCGACGAGTGGCCATTACCGTAAATGTCCGAGTTCGAATCAGGGCAAACTCGGGAGAGCTCTTGGAATGAACTCGTACCGTGGGACAGGGCTTTAATTCAATGATTCCCACTTTCCTGGGTCTTCCCTGCAGCCCTGTAATTATATCTCATTCAAGGTTGTCATGCTTCACCTTTGAACCTGCATCTACTTTCATTCAGGAAGTTATTTACTACACAATTCGCAAAATAAAATCTTCCTCTTGTCACTTGTGGTTCTCGTGCCAATTACCTTCAATCTTTATATGTCAGCTACTCAACCTTTGACCCCTGGGGAAGAAACCCTTTCTCTTCTGGACTTTGTGCATTTTATCAAAGCTCTCATTAACCTCTCTACTCCAGAGGGAACTACCTATCTTCTCCAGTTTATCCCCTTAATTTAAATCACTTCATCCCTATCATCATTCTGTTAAATCAATTCTGCCACCTCTCCAAGGCCCCTGATCTCCTTCTGTAAGTGTGGCGCAAATACATTGAACACAATACTCTAGTTGCAACTTAACCAGCAACCTAATAACACTGAGCATTGTTTGTGTTATAAATACAGCGAGAAAACAGGCCCTTCGGCCCACCAAGTCCATGCCGACCAACGATCACCCCTACACTAGTTCTATCCTACACACTGGGGACAATTTACAGAAGCCAATTAACCTACAAACCTGCACGTCTTTGTAATGTGGGACCTGGAGAAAGCACCCGGAGAAAACCCACGCGGTCACAGGGAGAGCGTACAAACTCCGTACAGACAGCTCCCATAGTCAGGACCGAGCCCGGGTCTCTGGCGCTGTAAGGCAGCAACTCAACCGCTGCGTCACAGTTCTGTCTGCATTTTAATTGTATCCACAAATGAATTCCATTTTTTTTTGATCGGAGAGCTTGTGTGCTCACTCTAAACTGCCAGTGATCTCTATAACCTATAATTATGGGGTATCATTTTGATTCAACTTTACTGGCCCATGTCTGGTGGGCAGCAGTTGGAAATGAGACTGTCTGTACAAGTGCTCGTGGAATTGCCGAGCATACGTTCATCAAATGACAGCGGGAGGTTAAGCACAATCCTTTCAATTATTATAGCTGCAACTCCTTTCTCTGTAAAACCAAATCAGTTTTTAATCACAGGTTCACAGTGGTTGGTTAATTGGATATTAATAAAACTATGGTTGCTGTTTTAATTACATGCTCTAATCCAGTTATGGATACTTGCGCCCTACCTAAAGAATTGAGACCATGCAGATAGCAAGTATTGTCTGGAACAGACAATCACAAAGTGCCGGAATAACTCAGCGGGTCAAGCAGCATCTCTGGGGAAAAAGGATGGGTGATGTCGGGACCCTCCTTCAGACTCTGGAGCATCCTTGCTACACAGAAGCTCACCATTAGATTGCACAAGCTCGGGTTTTTAATCATTCAGAATGTTCCATTGACAAATGTTTCACTTATAGTATGGTAGTGGTGGCAGTCAAGTTGATCAGCACATGATGTAGAACTAAACAGCGAGAAATTGGACCATAATCTTTAGTGCAATGAATGGCTTTGGAAACATAGAACAAAATAGGTGCTGGAGTAGACCATTTGGCCCTTCGAGCCAGCACCACCATTCAATATGATCATGGCTGATCATCCAAAATCAGTACCCCGTTCCAGCTTTTACCCCATATCCCTTGATTCCTTTAGCCCTAAGAGCCGTAAGAGATCTTGAGGATGGAGGGTTTTAAGTTATGTTAGTGTTTATAGGGGTCATGGCACAAATCATGCAGGAGGGACGGCAAGCAAGGATATAGTGACTGCTGATTAGGAGGCAAAGCAGAAACATCATGACATGAGTCAGAAGCAGACACATGGTGCTGGGGTAACTCAACAAGTCAGACATCATCCCTGCAGAACATGGATAGGTGATGCTTCGGGTTGGGACTCTTCTTCAGACTGATCATAGAAGAGAGATAATAAAGTGGGAAGTAAAGGGGTGTGGGGGAGAAAGGAGAGGGGTAGGGACGGGGAGGGTATTTGTTAGAGGTTGCCCAAAATTAGAGAATGCAATGTTGGGTTGAAAGCTATGCAAGCAGAATATGAGGTGCTGTTCCTCCAGTTTGTGCGGGCCTCACTGCGGCAAAGAGGACAGAAAGGTCAGTGTGGGAATGGGAAGGGGTTTAAAATGGTTAGCAACTGGGAGATCCAAGAGGGTCTCAGTGGACCGAGCGCAAGTTTCCAGCAAAATGGTTGACAAGTCTGTGCTTGGTCTCACCGCTGTACAGGAGGCCAGTCTCAGTCTCAGTCTCAGTCTACCCCACGACAGAAGGGGGATGAGTTGTAAGTTTGATAGCCACAGGGAAGAAGGAACTGCTGTGGCGTTCAGTCCTGCATCTTGATGGAACCAGTTTGTCGCTGAAGGTACTCCTCAGGTTGACCAGTGAGTCATAGATACATAGATACATAGATACATAGAAAATAGGTGCAGGAGTAGGCCATTCGGCCCTTCGAGCCTGCACCACCATTCAATATGATCATGGCTGATCATCCAACTCAGTATCCCGTACCTGCCTTCTCTCCATACCCCCTGATCCCCTTAGCCACAAGGGCCACATCTAACTCCCTCTTAAATATAGCCAATGAACTGGCCTCAACTACCCTCTGTGGCAGAGAGTTCCAGAGATTCACCACTCTCTGTGTGAAAACGTTTTTCCTCATCTCGGTCTTAAAGGATTTCCCCCTTATCCTTAAGCTGTGACCCCTTGTCCTGGACTTCCCCAACATCGGGAACAATCTTCCTGCATCTAGCCTGTCCAACCCCATAAGAATTTTGTATGTTTCTATAAGATCCCCTCTCAATCTCCTAAATTCTAGCGAGTATAAGCCAAGTCTATCCAGTCTTTCTTCATATGAAAGTCCTGACATCCCAGGAATCAGTCTGGTGAACCTTCTCTGCACTCCCTCTATGGCTATAATGTCCTTCCTCAGATTTGGAGACCAACACTGTACGCAATACTCCAGGTGTGGTCTCACCAAGACCCTGTACAACTGCAGTAGAACCTCCCTGCTCCTATACTCAAATCCTCTTGCTATGAAGGCCAACATACCATTTGCTTTCTTCACTGCCTGCTGCACCTGCATGCCTACTTTCAATGACTGGTGTACCATGACATGGAGGGGGTGAGCTGTATTGTTCAGGATGCTCCGCAGTTTGAGGAGCATCCTCCCCTCCAAGATCACCTTGAATCCAACTCCGCCCCCAGGATGGAGCCAGCCTTTCTGATCAGTTTGTTGATCCTATTGGCGTCCTGCTGCCCCAGCACATGGCAGCGAAGAGGATGGCGCTGGCTACCACTGATTGATAGAACATCTGCAGCATCTTACTGTAGACGTTGAAGGAGTGGAGCCTTCTCAAAAAGTACAGCCCACTCTGTCCGTCCTTGTACAGGGCCTCAGTGTTCCTGGACCAGTCCAGTTTACAGTCCGGGTACACTCCCAGGAATTTGTACTCCCTGGTAAACTGCACATCCACACCATTGATGGAGACAGGGGACAGGGGTGTTCCTCTCCTCCTAAAGTCCATCATTAACTCCTTAGTCCTGTCAGTGTTGAGCTGCAGGTGATTCAGCCCACACTACTCAACAAAGTCGTTGACTACACCTCTGTATTCAACTTCCCTTCCCTCACTGATGCAGCCCACAATTGCAGAGTCATCTGAAAACCTCTGCAGGTGGCAGGAGGCGGAGTTATATCTGAAGTTCGAGGTGTTGATGGTAAACAGGAAGGGAGAGAGGACCATCCACTGTGGGACCACTGTGTTGCTCTTCACCATGTCCGAGACACAGTTCTGTAGCCTGACATATTGTGGTCGTCCAGTCAGGTAGTTGGTGATCAGGACACCAGTGGAGCATCCACCCGCATCTTCGTCAGTTTGCTCTCTAGAAGGGCTGTCTCACTGTGCGAGTTGACCCAGGAGTGACCCCGAGTTTAAAACAAATTTAACTCGTGGTAATCACGTAAATTAACGTAGCGGGAACGTCGGAACTTGTGGACGCAACTTAGCGACTCTTGGCGCTAACGGGAGGTACCCGTGAAACTTGTTAACTCTTGCAAAAGTTCAAACATGTTTGTACTTTTCCACGAGTAAAATGTACTCTTGTGGTTAAAATTTGAAACATTTTAAACTCGTTGTAAGAACGTAGTGGCCCGTGCGTTTAACTTTGTGACTCGTGATTCTACCGTGGGAACTCTTTTTAGAAACAATAATCAGGGACAGAAATATCAGTTACTTAGACTTTTTAAAGACAAATTCTGCTTAACAAAGTTAAGCAAGTTATTGATAAGGTGACAGAGTGGGTTGAAAAGAAAAAATTGCTTGAAGTTTATATATAAATTTGTGTTGTGTTGTGTTGTGTTGAAAAGCTTTTTGCTGATCCATTTGATTCTCACTGTTTGTTTACTTCATTGCACAATAAAAGAGAGTTCTTTGCTATCAAGATCAAATTGATGTCTGGAAGTCTTCATTTTAATATCACTACAAAGTCTCATGACTTGAATGTAATATTCCTTTCATCATAAAACACAAAATAGAGGAAGGCAAAATATATTCACATCTTGATTCTCACAATCATTTGTGAGATTTAAGGACTCAGCTGCCTCATATGCTGTGCTTTTTAAATGTTTAAAATTGTCCCCTCTCCGTAGATCAGAACATAAGACAAAGTCTTATGTGAAACAAATGTCTTGAATGTGAAACAAAGTCTTTATTCTTGTTCAATATAAAAAACGCTTTTTTGCGCATATTGAGAAATATGCGTAATTTCCTGCAAACCCATATCACGGTGAAGCACCACAGCAAACAACGCAGTGGTCTGAAAAAGGGCTTCTCATACATGAAAATCAACAAATGAAGCACAAATAAAAGTATTTCCACTATATACTAATTCAGCTGAGAAATGCACTAGTCTAAATTCAGGCAATAAAAGATACAATGCAATGCGCTAAATGACAAGTTTTGAGATCTACAATCAGATAAGCAGATGCATGATAACCACGTTTTAAAGGAAAGACAGATGCAATGAAATTACTTTTACACCACAATAAAAAATAAAATCCACACTTAAAGTTAAACAATGAAAAGTCAGCAGGATTTAAACTAAACATGAAATTAACTGGATTTTTCTGCATGTGGGCTCTCCTCATGCAGTGATGTACCTGTGATCGGCAGCCGCTCAAAATAAGCTGTCCTGCCACGGCACACTGCCCAATTCTGAATTATAGTAGGAGCAGAGATGGTCTCTCTGCTCTTTTGCACTGTTGGTCCCCGTGTTACCTCGAAAACACTGCAGTGGCACCAAAGTCTCGTCGTTTGTACCACTCCTCCACGCACCTAGTGTTATTCTCCCTGTTTGACTGTCCACTAAGTCACCGTCCTGCATGGCTGTTGCTGATCCTGAAGCTGCACCTCTGATACGGATCAGGTTGTGCAGAACACATGCAGCAAACACAATAGTCTCTACGTTCTTTGGCTGGCATGACATCATTTTTTTAACGTGTGATGATTTTTCAACACTTCGATATACATTGTTGCCTCAAGATTAACGGGAGAGGAACTTGGTACACTCGGGAGACGAACTTGGAACATCGCAGAAATGAGAAGTAAACGGGAAACTTAGACATACCCGTGGGAACTCGGTTAAACTCTGGATCATAAACTTGTAGTCTCGTACGCAACCACGAGTCTTTCACTCGGGGTCACTCGTGGGTCAACTCGCATAGTGAGACAGACCTTTAACGAGGTGTTGATGGTAAACAGGAAGGGAGAGAGGACCGTCCACTGTGGGGCCACTGTGTTGCTCTTCACCATGTCCGAGACACAGTTCTGTAGCCTGACATATTGTGGTCGTCCAGTCAGGTAGTTGGTGATCAGGACACCAGTGGAGCATCCACCCGCATCTTCGTCAGTTTGCTCTCTAGCAGTGCAGACCGGATCATGCTAAAAGCACTTGAGAAGTAAAAAAACATGACTCTCACAATGCTTCCCGGCTTATCCAGGTGAGCTTAGGAATGATTGAGCAGGTGGATGATGGCTTCCTCAATCCCCAACATTGCTTGGTAAGCAAACTGCAGGAGGTGCAGGTATGGTTTAACCAGGGGTCACCAGGTGAGTGAGCACCAGCCTCTTCAGGGACGTCATGATGTGTGAAGTCAGCGCCACCGGTCTGTAATCTCTGGAGCAGCTGGGACGCGTCCTCTTTGGTACAGGAACCAGGCAGGATGTCTTCCACATCACAGGAACCCTCTCCAGGCTCAGGCTCAGGTTGAAGATATGCTGGAGTACTCCACACAACTGGCTGGCACACGCCTTGTGTACCCTAGGGCTGGCACCTTCAGGACCCGTGGCTTTGCCTGGGCGGAGTCTGCTCAGCTCCTTCCTCACCTGCTCAGCCTTGATGGTCAGGCGCGACAAGGAAAGGGCAGAGGAAGTGGACCAAGGGGATAGAGGGGGAAGCAGGGGGGAGGGTGGGCAGAGGCCCCACCATCAAATCTATTAAAAAAACAGGACCAGTACTGATTGCATTCCTTCCCCAGGCCACTGGTCTTCTTGTAGCATGTAATGTTCTTCATGCTGCTCCACACATCCCTCCTGTTCTGCTGAACTTTCCACTCCAGCTTCCTCCTGTAGTTGTCCTTGCCCTGTCTCAGTCTCGCCTTCAGGTCTTTCTGCTCCCGTTTCACCTCCTCCCTGTCACCATTCCTGAGGGCCCTCTTCTTCTGGTTGAGAAGGGCCTTTATGTCACTGGTGACCCAGGGCTTGATGTTGGGGAAACAGTGTCCAGTCTCCTCAGGGACAACGTTATCTACACAGAACTTTATGTAGCTGGTAACACAGTCCGTGAGTCCATCAATGTCCTCTCCATGGGGACTACAGAGTGTGTCCCAGTCTGTGTCTTCAATACAGCCTTGTACAGCGTCATAGGCCTCCTGTGAGCTTGTGGTCACAGGCAGCCTCTGGACCATTGGCTTATACCTGGGTAGGAGGTGGATCAGGTTGTGGTCGGATCTTCCAATTGGCGGAAGGGCTATGGAGCTACATGCCTCTTTAACATTGCCTTACAGCAGCTCCAATGTTTTCATATCCCTGGTTGGATAGTCAACAAACTGAGTGAAAGTGGTTAGGGTAGCGTCCAAAGACACGTGGTTGAAGTCCCCTGAGATTGCGATGAAAGCACTCGGGTGTTGTGTCTGGAGTCTCGCGGTGACTGTGTGGATGACGTCACACACGTGCCGAGGGTTGGCAGACGGAGGAATGTAAACAGCCATCACAATGGTGTGTGAGAATTCCCTGGGCATATAGTGTGGAAGGAGACCCACAGCCATCAGTTCAATGTCCGGGCTACACACACGCTCCTTAACCGTGATGTGACCAGGGCTTGCACCATTTGTTGTTAACGAGAATAGCAAGTCCCCCACCTTTACACTTGTCACTCTCACTGCAGTCTCCTGTCTGCCCGAACAGTCTGAAAGCCGTCCACACTCGTGTTGAACTCAGGGATGTCCTCGTGGAGCCATGACTCCGTGAAACACAGCACCCTGCTCTCAGGGTACTCCCCCTGGGTCCTCACTAGTGCAGCTAGCTCGTCCACCTTGTTGCCAGCAATCTCACATTCCCCATTGTGATGGAAGGCAAGTATGGCTTGTGCCTCATTACCTCCGCACGTCGTTTTACTCCCACCCGGCATCCCCTGTATTTCCTCCTCAGTTCCTTGGGGATTTCTGATGTAACCCCGGTGAAGCCAGCCGGTCGGAGTGGTCGGAGCTCCAGCAGTTGATCCCTGGTGTAGTCAACATAGAGACCAGCTCCTGATTGTTGCAGTGCAGAGACAGAGACACAGTGAAAAAGTATCTCCCCAACGAGGAAAGAGATAAAATGTTTCCTCCCACCACAACATGGTGCAATTAACTAACTAACTAACCAAAAAAATACAAAATAAAAATGAATTAAATAATTAAAAATAAAGGAAAAGACGGTTGACTGTTGGCTGACTGCCGTGCGCACAGCGCCGGAACCGGACACTGGAAGTAAAGAAACCCACCCCCCATCACCTGTACCCACCCATTAATTGCCAGGCTTTGTTAAACCCCCACTTCTTTTCCAGCTTTCCCACTACTGCAATCTGTCTGAAGAAGGGTCCTGACCTGAAATGTCACCTGTCCATTCCCTCCACAGATGCTGCCTGACCCGTTGATTTACTCCATCTGCAATTCCTTGCATCACCAGTGCTGAATATTGTTTGGGTTTTGAATCTTGTCTCAGTGTTAGACTGAACTTTAGTGAAACCTAAATATTAGTGAACGTTGAACCTCAATGGTTTCTTCTTTCGCCTGAGAGGGGAATGGGCCAAATGCAGGCAGGTTTGACTAGCCTAGACGAGGCATCTTGATCGGCATGGACAAGTCGGGCCGAAGGGCCTGTTTCGGTGCTGTATGTTTGCATGACTCTATGAATGCTTCTGACCCAAAGTACATATAATACAAATGAAAGATTATAAGGTAAAAAGGATGAAGCTCAAACATAAAAATATACAAACATAGAAAATAGGTGCAGGTGTAGTTCATTCGACCCTTCAATCCAGCAGGGCCATTCAATATGATCATGGCTGATCATCCAAATCAGTACCCCGTTCCTGCTTTTTCCCCATATCCCTTGATTCCATTAGCCCTAAGAGCTAAATCTAACTGTAAATTCTAAATCTAAATAAATAAATAAAAATCCTTCTCATCGTCTTTCTAAAGGTACGTTCTTTTATTCTTGGCCTCTGGTTCTGGACTCTCCCACTAGTGAAAACACCCTTTCCACATCAACTCTATCCAGGCCTTTCACTATTCACTTTCAAAGATCGCCGTGCCTTAAAAATCCTTGGGGATGTGTGATAAGAGTATGTTTTTTGTGTGTTTCTAGAGGAAGCCCACAGTATAGAGCGACAGAAGGCAGGAGAGCGCAGGTGCTCTGCTGGCTTCAGGCCAGATCTGTGATGTGTGTCCTCGTCTGCTGGAATAACTGTCGCAGAGAAGAGGTTATATTTAAAATCATCCTTGTTTACAGGCAGGGTCAGTACTTCCAGCTGACTGACTACAAACCAATCAATATTTCATTTTCTATAATTGACACATTCAATTTGACAGCACAATAAGGCTATAAGCCACTTTCTGTCATTGAAAACAGAAACAGCGAAGAAAACAAAAGCTCCTGCAAAAATAACCGGAGGAATGAAAACCTGATTCACGCGAGATGCACTATATCGGAATACTCAGGCAAGGTTAATTAGCTTTGTGGTTTGTTTTCAATGCAATATTTTGCAGATTTGTGACAGGGAGTTTTTAAAATACAAGGGCAGTGACCCTGTAGGAGTGAGTAATGCCTGCGTCTCTGATCGTGAGCTGTTTGTTTTGCCCAGTGAAAAATGTTCGGAAATGGGAGTAAAATGGTGATGCACCAGTTCAATTGCTCCGGACTAAATTGCAATGTTACACCTGATGACACGGTATTGGGAGGAGATGTTCAAAGCATCTTTTACTCTCTTGAAAGAGCCAAGGAATAACAGGCTAATACTCAGCTGGAGGTGGAGCATTGATAATAATATTTCTCACCTAGCCTACTGAAATTCCCTTTCAGTTCTTTCAAAGATCAAATCAACACAATGGATTCAAATAACACGATTTGCCTTATAATCATCAGGGGAAGCTTAAAAAAAACTTGCATAAAAAGGTTCCCTTTTATTCTGTACTCAAGCCCAAATGATCACCATTTATATTCTAAAAATATATGGAATAAATTCAGCTGTGATTTAGCTTATCAAAAATAAATGCAATCTATTTTGGGACAAATGTAACAAAGTGTACATCACAAACTCTCGGCGGCTAACCACCGTTCAATAATTCCCAGCCCAGCTTCTTTACAGCTTAATTTCTATCACTGCTAATTCTCTTTAGAATCAAAAAGTCCATTTATATCAATTTTTAATCCTCTTCATGAATGGATTATATTTTAACATCAGTGTAAAAAGTCCCAAAGGTTCACTCTCCCCGACTGAGGAAATGTTGCCTCTTTCAAGTCTCAAATGAATAATAACTTATCTGGAGACAACACTTCCTTGTCTTGGGATCATCTAACAGAGCAAATGACGTTCCATCATCCATTCTGTCAATCCATCGGCAGATAGTATGTACCAATTGGGGAATTAACTTCCTACTTGAAAATGCTGATGAT
Organism: Malacoraja senta; assembly: GCA_038087875.1. Classification (NCBI taxonomy): domain Eukaryota; kingdom Metazoa; phylum Chordata; class Chondrichthyes; order Rajiformes; family Rajidae; genus Malacoraja; species Malacoraja senta. The sequence goes on along the minus strand of CM075988.1, from coordinate 9,782,497 downwards.
TTTTAAGATCCTCTCATTAATATTTTGATGTAATAAGATTGGTAGAAATCAACGAGAATTGTACACAGTAGATTGCCCAACAGCAATGAACAATAGTTCAGAAACCATTCTCCTCTTATGGTCCATCCCTAAACTAGGGTACAATCCCAATTCTCCAAACTACCTCATTGCACACTTTTTCTCTGGAACTATTATACCACTACACTGCAAACTATATTCTGCGTACGTTGCCTCTCTCTTCACTCTACCTATTGTACTTGAGTTTGGCATGATTGCATTCATGGTTGTTATTAAGTGAGCTGATTTGCTTGTATAACATTCAAAACAACGCCTTTCACTCTATTTTATATATGTGACAATAATAAACCTAAACCCCTCTGTCAGGACCAGTTACAGCTCAGATCGCATAGCCCCCTTAGGTCTGAATGCAATCAGAGTGATGTGCTTGTATGTTTTGTTAACATTGAACTCAAATACTCTTTCTTCCCATCCAAAGGATTTCTGAACACTTAACGATGAATCCTTTCCTCTTTGGTGGCCTGTCCCCTCAGAATCCAAGCATCATGGATCCAAGCACTGGAGCATTTAATTGGAGCTGACATCTCAGTGCATAACTGAAAGCATTCACCTCCCAGTCACCTCACCAGTAAATATCTCTCAACCAACAACAGTTACGAACAATTTGGTCATCTTGTTACTGTTATTTAAATTAAAGCACAGGTAGGAATATAGGCAGATAATGTGCTATATTAATGGCAGTTCCTTCTTCCCTCTCTTCCTTCTTTTACCCCCTCTTGTCATTCCTTAATCTTCCTATCCCTTGTTCATCCTTATTTCTCTCATCCTTCCTTCCTCTCATTTATCCTTCCTTCCCTCTTGTCCTTTCTTCTTCATTCTTATTCTTAATGGTAGTTTAGTTTAGTTTAGAGATACAGCACGGAAACAGGCCTTTTGGCCCTCCTTGTCCACAACGACCAACGATCCCCGCACATTAGCACTATCGTACACACACAAGGGACAATTTTCTACATTTTATACCAAGCCGATTAACCTACAAACCTGTACATCTTTGGAGCGTGGGTGGAAACCGAAAATCTCAGAGTAAACCTGCGCAGGTCAGGAGGAGAACGCACAAACTCCGTACAGACAACACCAGTCGTCGGGATCGAACCCGGGTCGCTAGCGCTGTAAGGCGGTAGCTCTACCACTACGCCACTGTGCCACCCTCGCTATGCCTCTGTACCACCCTCCATAGTTCAATAGTACTTTATTGTCATATGTGCATGGATGCACGGACATTCTTTGTTTTGCATGCAATCGCATAAAAATCATACTACACATTAGCACAATCATGCATTAGTACAAGAGAGCAACAATTGTCATTTAAGAGTAGTAGACTTCACTGAGGCTGTATAAAAAGAGTCGCCACATTTCCACCGCCATCTTGTGCACCTCAGGTTTCAAGTCCAGGCGGCATCACTGGGTCGGTGTTGCAGGTTTGGCGATGATGATGATGTCCTCCCCCACCGCTCCGTTCTCCATGCCATTGCACACTGCGTCCAATCTGCGTGCTCGTCCGATCTCTGTAGGACCTGGTTCTGAGCTCTGGTCATTTGAGAAGAGAACATGGCCCCCACGCTACATCATGGCACCCCCAAGCATCGTTTCGTAACTGAACAAGAACAATGTACTGCAACGTCCAGTCTTACACATGATGAAGGGCCACTGGGAAGTGTTTTCCATGGAAGTGTTTTTTGATGTAAATTGGTGTCTGGTGCCTCTCTCCATCACCCACTGCCAGCTTGCACTCCCCTCCATCGCCCATTCCATTCTTAGAGTCTTGGAGTCATAATGTCATGGAACATAGAACATAGAATGGAACAGCACACATCTAGGCCCTTCAGCCTACAATGTCTGTGCCAAACATACCTACTCTTATCTGTCTGCAAATAACCCATATCGCTCCATTCCCTGCATGTCCATATGCCTCCATAAGAATCTAAATGCTACTTGCCCCACACATTCTTCCTTGACATAAAGCTATTCCATCTTTACTAAGGCATTTCCACCATGTGAAAAACTACATAAGGTAGTTCTGACTGTCTACCTTATCTATGTCTCTCATAACTTAATATACTTCTATCAGATCTCCCATTAACCTAGGACATTCCAGAGAAAACAATTCAAGTTTAGCCAACCTGCCCTTGTAGCTAATACACCCTAATCTAAACAGGATTCCAGTAAACCTCTTTTGCACCCTTTCGAAAGCCTTCACGTCCTTCCTGTAATGGGGCAACCAAAACGGCTTGCAACCTTCCATATGTGGACTAACCAAAGTTTTATAGAGACATATAAAGCTTCAACTTTACTTGCTGACTGTTTTACTCAATGTAGAATCAAGGAACTGCAGATGCTGGTTTACCAAGGAAAGACACAACAATGCTGAAGTAATTCAACGGGTCACGTTCCCTGGAGAAAATGGATAGGTGATGTTTTGTGTTGGGACCCTTCTACAGACTGTTTGCAAGGGTGGGGAGAAAGAAATCTAGATGAATAGGTGGGCTGGTCAAAGTAAGGTGGAAAATGAGGTGTTGTTCCCCCATTTTGCATGTGGCCTCTCTCTGGCAATGGAGGAGGCCCAGGACAGAAAAGTCAGTATGAGAATGGGAAGGGAAGTTACAATGGTTAGTAACCAGGAATTCCCGCTAGTCTTGTGGAAGGGGACTATAACCATACACCTTCTTTATCACTTTATCTACTTGTGTTGCCACTTTCAGGGAGCAATGGACTCAAACCCCAAGATCCCCCCGACACATCTATGCTGTTAGGGGTCTAGCCATCAACCGCATGCCTTTCCCTTACATTCAGCCTCCCAAAGTGCACACCTCACACTTACTCAGATTAAACTCCATCTTCCATTTACATACCCACTTCTGTAATGAATCTATCTCCCACTGCATGCTTTGATAGCCTTCTTCATTGTCCGCAACTCCAACAATTTTGGTGACATCTGCAAATTTACTGACCAACCTATCCTCATTTATGTCCAAGTCATTTGGAAGGGTCCCAATCAGAAATTTTGCCTATCCATTCCATCCACGGATGCTGCCGGATCCACTGAGTTAATCCAACACTTTGTGTGTTTTTCTAAAGATTCCAGCATCTGCAGTTCTTTGTGTAAATATGAAGGAGTCAGATAATAGACCTCAATCGACTGCCACGTGAGTGGGAGAAGTAGAAGGGTTTGCGTGGAAGTCGGGAGCATTCATAATTTTCCCAATACCATCCATCTTCCTTATTTTTAAGTAAGCTCTGAAGGAACAAGTTTTTCAAAGTTATGTGAGTTTATCCATGAGTCATTGTTTACCTAACTTCGTATCCAACTGTCAGGCAACAGAACCTTGCACATGATTCACCCCAGCAGTGCTGTTGATTCATGACAGCTTTGAGTTTATTACATCTTGACTCAGAGGAGAGAGAATGCACCTGGAACAAAAGCCAAGTTATGATTCACATCCCATCAATTTATTGGGAAGAGGCGAAGAGAAACAGTTTACACAACACAAGAAAATGAGGGTATTATGACGGACGAACAAGTGCATCAAGCAGAAGTTGGGGTATCAGTGGAACAGTGTATGATCATGTTTAGTTTAGTTTAGTTACAGCTTGGAAACAGGCCCTCCGGCCCACCGAGTCCATTCTGACCAACGATCACCCATACACTAGATCTATCCTGCACACTACACAACTACTACACTACACAACTACCTACTGCACAATTTACAGAGGCCAATTAACCTACAAACCTGTGAATCTTTGGAATGTGGGAGGAAACCAGAGCACCAGGAGAAAACCCACGCGGTCACAGGGAGAACGTACCAACTCTACAGACAGAACTCTTGGTCAGGATTGAACCCGAGTCTCTGGCACAGTAAGGCAGCCACTCTACTGCTGTGCCACCGTGATGTTTCGTGTCGAGTGTGGATTGGAGGAAAAAAACATATTATGTTCACACTGACCAAAACGTTGTGGTGGGAGATTTAACAGGCAATACTGGAGGAATCTGTGATGACAAATTTATTCCAGTCGTGTCAGTAGGATGTCGGTCAGTGTGAGTTGAATCAGAATGTCGCACACTCATCAGATCAAGATGCAACCATAATTCCAGAGACACCACCATGGACATTTGAGCATCTGAGGAAAAAACACAGTTAACAGACTGATCTTGCAATTATTACAATGCGGGGAAATCAGAGCAATATAATCAAAATTAAATATGTAAGTGAGTCACTTGTGGATGTGGCATACAATGTAACTGTTGTTGGTATGCATTAACGTGTCCAATTATCAACCTGGCATATTCCAGAGATCAAATAGCTAACACATCAGACTGACTAACAGGTCAATTCTAGATACATCACACAATGTAGAAACAAATGCAGACAGGTTGTGTAGGAACGAACTGCAGATGCTGGTTTAAACCAAAGAGAGGCACAAAAAGCTGGAGTAACTTTTGTGACATTTTGGGTCTGAAGAAGGATCTCAACCTGAAACGTCACATATTCCTTTTCTCCAGAGATGCTGTTTGATCCGTTGAGTTACTCCAGCTTTTTGTGTCTATCCAAGGAACTGCAGATGCTTGTTTACAAAATAAAGACACAAAGTGGAGGAGTAACTCAACAGGTCAAACAGAATCCCTGAAGAACGGTCCCAACCTGTAACATTGCCTATTCATGATCTCCAGGGATGCTGTCTGATCCACTGAGTTACTCCAGCACTTTGTGTTTTATCTGGTGTTTAACGTTGTTGCCATAGAACTTGCCCGTGTTGTCCACCACATTCTAACTGTGATTAAATTGCCTAAAGTGATGAAAAATGGGACCAATCCAGAATGGAATATCAATCTCCCGACGTACTCATGTGCACTTCTGAACTCTCCCAGGTCCTTTGAAGTAGGCCGCACCTTTTATGCACCTTTCATTTATTTGTTCTATATCAACGTCTATATCTCTAATTTTCCTTTCCCCTGACTCTCAGTCTGAAGATGGGACCTGAAATGTCTACCCTTCCTTTTTTCCAGAGATGCTGGATGACTTGTTGAGTTACTCCATCTGTTTTATGTCCATCTTCGGTTTAAACCGGCATCTGCAGTTCCTTCCGACACATCCTTTAAAATCCCTTTGAATCACTCAAGAAGGGTTCCAACCCTTAACGTCATCTATCCATTTTCTGTGCCTTGATTTGTAAACCAGCATCAGAAGTTCCTTGTTTCTATTCTTTAAAGCAGTTGCTTGGGCTGCCTGCCCTCTGCAGGAATGCATTAGATACAGCAGCGACTGGTGGGCAGGCTGTTTTACAACCTGCAGCAGAAGAAACATACCTCACTGGTACACAAAAATGCTGGAGAAACTCAGCGGGTGCAGCAGCATCTATGGAGCGAAGGAAATAGGTAACGTTTCGGGCCGAAACCCTTCTTCAGACTGATAGGGGGTGGGGAGAAGAAAGGAAAAAAGGAAAAAGGCGGAGGAGGAGCCCGAGGGCTGGGGGAGGGGAGTAGACAACCGGATGGCTGATGAAGGGGAGGGGACAGCAAGGGCTAGCAGAATTGGGAGAATTCAATGTTCAAGCCCCCAGGATGTAGACTGCCCAAGCGGAATATGAGGTGCATTTCCTCCAATTTACGGTGTTGCTCGCTGTGGCCATGGAGGAGACCCAGGACAGAGACATCAGATACGGAATGGGAGGGGGAGTTGAAGTGCTGAGCCACCGGGAGGTCAGGTTGGTTATTGCGGACCGACCGGAGGTGTTCGGCGAAACGATCGCCAAGCCTCCGCTTGGTCTCACCGATGTAGATCAGCTGGCATCTAGAGCAGCGGATGCAACAGATGAGGTTGGAGGAGATGCAGGTGAACGTCTGTCGCACCTGGAATGACTGCTTGGGTCCTTGAATGGAGTAGAGGGGGGAGGTGAAGGTTAACCTGCATCTCCTCCAACCTCATCTATTGCATCCGCTGCTCTAGATGCCAGCTGATCTACATCGGTGAGACCAAGCGGAGGCTTGGCGATCGTTTCGCCAAACACTTCCGGTCGGTCCGCAATAACCAACCTGACCTCCCGGTGGCTCAGCACTTCAACTCCCCCTCCCATTCCGTATCTGATGTCTCTGTCCTGGGTCTCCTCCATGGCCACAGCGAGCAACACCGTAAATTGGAGGAAATGCACCTCATATTCCGCTTGGGCAGTCTACATCCTGGGGGCTTGAACATTGAATTCTCCCAATTCTGCTAGGCCTTGCTGTCCCCTCCCCTTCATCAGCCATCCGGTTGTCTACTCCCCTCCCCCAGCCCTCGGGCTCCTCCTCCGTCGTTTTCCTTTTTTCCTTTCTTCTCCCCACCCCCTATCAGTCTGAAGAAGGGTTTCGGCCCGAAACGTTACCTATTTCCTTCGCTCCATAGATGCTGCTGCACCCGCTGAGTTTCTCCAGCATTTTTGTGTACCTTCGATTTTCCAGCATCTGCAGTTCCTTCTTTAAAACAGACCTCACTGTTGATTCCACTGGTGACCATACCCTTCTCTATCTCCAGCAAAGCTTCACTGTTCAACAATGTGACATTTCATTTTATACATTTTTGGATCCATGAAATAATTTGAGTGCAGAAGTAATCATTACTCAGGACCACAATTGCTGCCTAATGCAGTCTGAAAACCGAAGATTTCTCCCTCATAAAGCCACATAATCTCTGGTATTTCAGAGTGAGGGCATATGCAAATTGGAGGAACAGAACCTCATATTTTGTTTGGGCAACTTTCACCCCAGCAGCATGAATATTGATTTTTCTAACCCTTGCATTCCCTCTCTCTCCATCCCTCCCCCACCCTAGTCACCTTGCTAATTTCACCCTTTTCTATCCCTTTGTTATCACCTCCTCCCCAGCCAACAATGGACCATTGTGGGCTCCACCATTCATGCATCATCGATGCAGGCTCTGCTTTGTATTGTACCATCCCTCTAGTTTCCCCTTCCCTCACTCTCAGTCTGATGAAGTGTCTTGACCCGAAACCTCACGTATTCCTTTTCTCCAGCGATGCTGCCTGACCTGCTGAGTTACTCCAGCATTTTGTGTCAATCGCTGGTATTTCTAGGTTGTTTTTAGTTATATTATTATCATGTGTACTGCGGTAAAGTGAAAAGCTTTGTTTTCATGCAACCCAAACTGTGCAGATATGCTATACATAAGCTATATGCTATACATCAAACTCAAGCACAATAGGTATTACAATGAGTAGAATATAGCTCTCAGCATTGTAGCACATCAGTTCTAGAGACCAAGATCAATATCTACAATGGGGTAGAGGTGAATCAGACAGTACCGAAGCTTATGGAAGGACCATTCAGAAGCCTGGTGACAGAGGGGAAGAAGCTGTTCTTGTAGTCTAACCCAACTCTCGGGCATTGGGTGACTCTTATTTGCTGTGAGTGAGTGAAAAACAAAGGTCGAGAAACATAAGGTGGTCACTAACAGATTAAATAAGTCCAGAAACATTTCCTCGGCACTCACCATCATGAAAATATAGAACAAGCTGGGTGTGTTTGAAGTTGACAGCAGGCTTGCATTTACAGGGAGGTAGAATAATGACAGAATTGGAGGGAGGAGTGGGACAGCAAGGTTGAATGAGACAATTAGAGTGGGAGTATAAAGTCAAGGGGGCATTTGGACCAAATTACATCTTTCTGCATTTCTTCTTTCCAACCTAGATTTGGTTATTATTATCTCCCCTTTAGTTTTCAGTAGTTTCTCCAGGCTACAATTTCTACGGGAAGGTCAGTGGAGTGTTCAGCATCAGTGTGAAGTAAGCTCATTAGAGTCGCAGCCTGAATACGCAGTAGCCTCTATCGTAGTGCAGCCAATCGATTCTGGTGGATGTCATTTGTCAATGCTATGCTCAAATTATTAAGGATATGCAAGTGGCTCAGGGACCACATATTAATAATTAGGCCGTCAGTGAAACTTAGGTCTGAAATTCTATTGAATTCACGTCTTTATGTCGAGGAATCGGATCACGAGGGGGTTATGTTTTTGCTGCAAATCAATGCAATGTGAAATGTAACTGAAAAATCACACACTTGATGAGTACCATGTGTGATTTTTGTACTTTGTCTTCCAAGTTTGTGGGTTAATTTGGCTTCGGTAAAAATTGTAAAGTGTGCCGAGCACACGGGGTTTGCTGTCAGAGCGGACTCGGTGGGCCAAAGGCTCTGTTTCTGTGCCGTATCTCTAAACTAAACTAATCTAAACCAGCAAGCCATGATCACCAAACCTCACCCTGCCCCACCCATCCCCAACTGTCAAGCCTACTTTCCCAATTTCCACAAATCCCTGGCAGTTAACTCTTTTATAATGCCTATCCTTTAACAACATTCTTTGGTCTTTCTATTTAATTAGGCTCCCAGATTAACTAGAGGCTGCCCCAAGCTCACTGGCTTTAGCTTTCTACTTTCTGAACATGGATCCCCACCTGAAAGGTCGCCTATCCATGTCCTCCAGAGATGGTGCCTGATCCGCTGAGTTACTCCATCACTTTGTGTTTTAGTTCAGTTTAGAGATACAATGCGGAAACAGGTCCTTTGACCCATCGGGTCCGTGCCGACCAGTGACCCACACCTTAACACAATCCTACACACACTATGGATAATTTACATTTCTGATGATCCAATTAACCTTCAAACCTGTACGTCATTGGACTGTGGGAGGAAACCGAAGATCTCATAGAAAACCCACATTGTCATGGGGAGAACTTACAAACTCCTTACAGACAGCACCTGTAGTCGGGATCGAACCCGGGTCTCTGGCGCTGTAAGTACTGTAAGGCAGCAACTCTACTGCTGTGCCATCATGCCACCCTAATATGTGATCTTTAATGTTATGCCATAGAATATCAATGTTGTTCGCTACATTCCTTATATTATAATTGTGATTGAATCACATGATTGTAAAGTGATCTAGAGTCTTGAAGGATGCTAGATAAATGCAATTATTTCATTATATTTACAATTTATTTTGTATTGTATCAAGAGATGGAAAATGTGACTAATCCAGAATGAAATATCAATCTCCCGACACGTGCTCCTCAGGTGTATTTCTAGGTTGGTGCACCACAAGCAATTAACACAAAGTTCACTGACAGTCACAATTCATATCCTGAAAGGTGACAATCAAAGATCCTATAGCGAGCAAGATAGTTCACTCGACGAAAAAGACGTAGTACGGTCATGGGCAGATTCATGGGTAATTTTCGGCCCCATTTCCGTAACCGGCTTCCGTCCCCGCACCAAAGTTCCCATAGCGACCAAATATACTAGTGCGGAGCCGGAAGCCGGTAACGGAAACATCCTCGTAAAAATCAAAGATCTTTGGTAAAAATCTTCTCCTCATTTTCTTTCTGCCTCACAATAAAAAGCAAAAAGATGCCTATGTTCCTTCACAGCGTGTGGAAAGTCTGGCCCGGATCAGCACAGCTGGGATGCCAGGGTAAAGTTGCGGGGAGATTTGCAATGTATTTTTATGTAATGTTGTCCCTTGTCTGGGTCTTGAGTCCAAAATAAAGTTCATCATTATATATAAAAATCCGGAGAAATATATATGTGTGTGTTAGATGATTATACACATCTATATCACATTCATATATGTGTGTATGTGTGTTCTTTTCTACACAATCTAATCAGTTGTATGGTCGCTGAATAAAACACAGCACATGAGCAATTTAAAAAGAATTTAAAAAAAACATTAAAAAAAATATAATTAAGAAAACACATTTAAAAAAGAAAATTAACAGAATTATAATGTATTAACACAAACTGTTCCCCTGCAATGTTGATTACACTGCGAGAGGGAAATACAAAGTCGGGTTGGGTTACTGAAATGGCCGAAGAAATGGGCCACATTCCGCTCCGTTGCGTACTACACGTCAGCCATTGGATTTAGCAGGAGTGGACTATCTTGCTCGCTATAGGATAATTGGTGACAATCACTTACAGAGAGCATAGAATGTAGTACAGCACAATATCAGACTCTTTGGCCCACAGTTGCTGTGCCGAGCATGATGCCAAGTTAAACTAATCTCATCTGCCTGCACACGATTCAATTCACTGCATATCCAAGTACAAATCCATGTGCAAATCGAGGTTGAATGAAGCATGTATCCTCATGTATCCAAATGCCTCCCAAATGCCGCTGTTGCATACACCACCACTGCCACTCCTGGGAGCACGTTCCAGGCACCCAAAACCCTCTGCATAAAATGTTGTCCTACACATCTCCCTAAAACATTACCCTTTAGACTTTAGACTAAAGATACAGTGTGAAAACAAGCCCTTTGGCCCAGCGTGAGCCTAGAAACCAGATTAGGAGAAAAACTGACAGATTCTGCATGTGAATCATGCATGAAACATGTTTTGGGCCTATTTTGAAATGATTGCATCCATTTCTAGTGGAAGATTCACCCCTGGCAAATTGTACCAGGCACTTCCTGTTATGATTCTCACTGGTTTGGGTTCATCTCCCTGTTGAACCTAGAGCATATGATGATGATGCATTCTTCCCGCTTCTGATTTATCGAGAGAAACTGGATCAATAGTTTGAGAATTAAAACCCTCATTGTTCATTCACAATTTAAACAAGAGCGTTGAATCTCCGCCCAGCGTGGCCTGCGGACTTTGGGAGCCACGGACTCCGGTAGGAGGTGGCCGACTCTGATGTCCAGGCCGCTGAGGTCCCCCAGCCCCGACGTCAGACTTACATCACCCTGGCGAGCGGGCCTGAACATCGGGCCGCCCGTAGCGGCGACTGCGGTGGGCTCAGGGAGGCCCCGACCACGGGTGAACATTGGGGAACATTAGAGGAAGATGACTGACTTTGGTGCCTTCCCTCACAGTGGCTAACTTTGATTCTGCTGTGTGGGGATGTTTTATGTTGAACTCTATCGTGTGTTGTGTTGTTTATTTTTATTGTACGGCTGTATGGTGACCACACATTTCACTGTGCCAACTGGCACATGTGACAAATAAATGTATCTTGTATCTTGTAAATAATGTAAAAACAAGAGCCTTGGATGAACTAAAGGATTATCATTAGGGCATCTCTTGTGTCGTTACTATCTCCCACACATTGGTTTCTATGTATTGCAATTTGGCAGGCAGTGCTGATGAATACTAATGTTCAAGGAACTGCAAACTGTGACCTATAAACCTTGTGACTGTCCTTTACCTATTTCAATCAATACCTATATATCTCCCAAAAAAGTTTTTCAAAAAACTGGACTCAGACATTACAAATTTTATATGGGATTACAAATCCCACAGAATACAAAGAACACACCTTAACAAACGAAAAGAGTTGGGGGGTCTAGCGCTCCCTAACTTTATGTATTATAACTGGGCAGTAAATATTAAAAATATGATTCACCTGCTGGACAATTCTGCCCAGCAGGTGGACTGGATTATAATGGAAAAAGGGGATTGCTCCCCGAATAATATAGGAGCGATTATTCTCTCTCCAATAAACTTGAATAATAAAAATTATAATAAAAATCCAATTATATATAGCACTATTAGAACATGGAAGCAAATAAAACAGAATCTAAAATTAAGAAACCTATCTCTCTTAATACCAATAGTCAATAACCCATCGTTTAAACCTTCAATCATAGATAAAGCATTTATACAATGGGAAAGAATGGGAATTAAAACGCTCGAAGATCTGTATGAATTAGAAAAATTACTATCATTCCAACAACTACAACTGAAATATAATTTGAAAAATAATCAATATTTTAAATATATACAAATCTGTGACTATTTGAAAACACACACAAAAGATTATTATAATATGCCTTCCGACTTACTAGATGAAGCAATGAAGACAAAGGCGGAATCAGCTAATTTAATATCATACTTATATAATATCATTTTAAATATAGAAATACCCACAACAGATGGAATTAGAAGAGATTGGGAACAAGATCTAGGTATAAAAATTTCAAAAGAGAGTTGGGATAATCATTTATTACAGGTGCATAAATGCTCGATCAACGTACGACATACGCTTATCCAATTTAAAACATTACATAGATTATATTATTCAAAAACCAAACTAAATAAAATCTTTCCTAACGTCTCACCAATCTGTGATAAATGTATATGTCAAGAAGCTACCATAGCACATTCTTTTGTTTTTTGTACAAAAATCCAAAAATTCTGGTTTGAAATATTTGATATTTTTTCAAAATTAATCAAAATAAAACTGGTACCAAAACCAGAATGGATTATTTTTGGAATATCGGAAGGTATTCCTGAATTAAACGTGTATCAGAAGAATTTACTCAATTATGGGCTAATAATGGGAAAAAAGCTTATACTTAAATTCTGGAAAAATGCGCCCACACCAACAATAAAAATGTGGACATCAAATATGTTGGAAACATTACATCTGGAAGAGATGAGATTCCTCCTAGTAGGCAAAGCAGATCAATTTCAAAAGACGTGGTCTACGTTTTTGGACCTATTACAAGCATGAGGTGCAATAGTAATTTAGAAAAACAAATAAATAAATAAAAGGTATCTGGACCTGGTAATGGGAGGTAAAATAAAAATAGACTTGGTTGGTAGTTCCTTCTCTATGAAGTATGGTATAAGAGTCATAATAGAGCGATTGTTCCTTCTTTCTTTCTCTTTTTTTTCTAGGGTCTATTTTCTAACTTTACTTCCTTCTCTAACCTCTTTTCTAAGGGGCTTTCTTTTCCCAACACTCTTTTGCACTTCACAACCTTTGCGCACTTTCTTCACTTTTCTTACTTCTTTCTTTTTCTTTTTTAAAGTTTAAAAAAGTGAAGCGGTACAAAAAATGTATTAATATATACGTGTTGTACATTACTGTAATCTACCGTACTTCTAAAAAATAAAAAATTAAAAAAAAAAAAAAATAAAAATAAAAAAAAAAAAAAAAAAAAACCTTGTGACTGGCCCAAATGCAACATGGTACCCATTCAAGCTACCTGATCTAGGGAGTCACATCATACTCCACAACACTGTATTCCTTTCTCAATTCCCCATAGCCCTTTGATTTCCACACTCCAAGTTCTCTGATGTGTGAAGAGAGATCCTTAACACTGGTTCACTTTAGACTTTAGAGATACAGCATGGAAACAGGCCCTTTGGCCTATCGAGTCCATGCTGACCAGCGACTCTGCACACTAGGGAAAATTTACAATGTCACTGAAGTCAATTAACCTAAAAACCAGTATATCTTTGGAGTGTGGGAGGAAACCGCACAGCCGGAAAAACCCCATGTAGTCACAGGGAGAACGTACAAACTCCTTGCACACAGCACCTGTAGTCAGGAACGAACCTGGGTCTCTGGTGCTGTAAGGCAGCAACTTTACTGCTGCACCATTGTACCGCCCCTCTCACCTTAAAGCTATGCCTTCTAGTCTTTGATTTTTCCCCAGGGTTGAAATGACAAGGACTAGAGGGCATAGCTTTAAGGTAAGAGGAGCAAAGTTTAAAGGAGATGTGCAAGGCATTTTTTACACAGAGAATGGTGAAACATGCTACGAGTAGGGGTGGAATCAGGTACAACAGTAGCAATAAAGAGGCTTTTACATAGGGACATGGAGATGCAGGGGATGGAGGGATGTGGATCACATTCAGGCACGGGAGATTATTTAACTTGTCATCATGCTCGGCACAGATGTTGTGGGTCGAAGGGCCTGTTCTTATGCTTGGTTCTAAGTTTCCAAGTATACCTGAGAGCGGAGGTGAACGCTTGAATAAAATGGTTCATTTGAAATTTGAAATCTGATGTGTTTGCCTATTCTCAGTGCTTGTCTGAACTGTAGTCCGGGGCTTTGTGCTGATATCTCCAGAGACAGGCTTGCAGCATGACCCTCTGACTGTGAAGTCAGAATGCTAGCATTAAACCACAGCTGGCATTGTATTTAATTTGGTTGAAGGAACTGCAGATGCTGGTTTAAATCAAAGATAGACACAAAATGTTGGAGTAACTCAGCGAGATAAGCAGCATCTATGGAGACAAGGAATAGGTAACGTTTCGGGTCGAGACCCTTCTTCAGTCTGAAGAACTGAGTTACTGAATTACTCCAGCATTTTGTGTCTATTGTATTTAATTTGTTCCTCAATGTAATCACTTCAAAGCACCCCAGGGTACTCAAGGAGGGGCTCAAGAATGCGTGGACGCATTGGTGATCATTTTCCAATGTTCTATAGATTCAGGATCAGTTCCTGTGGATTGGAGGGTATCTAATGTTATCCCACTTTTCAAGAAAGGAGCAAGAGACAAAATGGGAAATTATAGACCAGATAGCCTGACATCAGTGTTGGGGAAGATGCTGGAGTCAATTATTAAAGAAGTAATAATGGCGCATTTGGATAGCAGTGAAGGGATTGGACCAAGTCAGCATGGATTTATGAAGGGGAAGTACTGCCTAACTAATCTTTTGGAATTTTTTGAGGATGTGACAAGTAAAATGGATGAAGGAGAGCCAGTGGATGTAGTGTATCTGGACTTTCAGAAAGCCTTTGATAAGTTCCCACACAGGAGATTAGTGGGTAAAATCAGAGCACATTGTATTGGGTGTAGGGTATTTACATGGAATTGGTTGGCAGACAGAAAACAAAGAATGAATGAATGAATAAACTTATTGGCCAAGTATGTACACATACAAGGAATTTGCCTTTGTGCTCCGCTCACAAGTAACAACACGACATACAGTAAACAATTAAGAATAAAACATAAAACATTAAAATATTAAGAATAAAACATTATAGTTTAAACATGTGAAAGTGTGTAGGAATAAACGGGTCCCTGTCAGAATGGCAGGCAGTGACGAGTGGAGTGCCGCAAGGCTCTGTGCTGGGGCCGCTACTCTTTACAAAACATATTAATGATTTAGATGATGGGATTAAAAGTAGCACTAGCAAATTTGCAGATGACACAAAGCTGAGAGACAATGTGAACTGCGAAGAGGATGCTGGGTCACTTGGACAGGTTGAGTGAGTGGGCAGATGCATTGCAGATGCAGTATAATGTAGATAAATGTGAGGTTATCCACTTTGGCGGCAAGAACAAGGAGGCAGATTAATATCTCAATGGTGTCAGATTAGGAAAAAGGGAAGTGCAACAAGACCTAGTAAACATGCAGGTACAACAGGCAGTGAAGAAAGCTAATGGCATGTTGGCCATCAGAACGAGAGGATTTGAGTATAGGAGTAAAGAGGTCCTGCAGTTGTACAGGGCCCTGGTGAGACCACATCAGGAGTATTGTGTGCTGTTTTGGTCTCCTAATTTGAGGAAGGACATCCTTGTTATTGAGGCAGTGCAGCTTAGGTTCACGAGGTTAATCCCCGGGATGGCGGGACTGTCAAATGAGGCAAGATTGGAATGACTGGGCTTGTATTCACTGGAATTTAGAAGGATGAGAGGTTATCTTATAGAAACATATAAAATTATAAAAGGACTGGACAAGCTAGATGCAGGAAAAATGTTCCCAATGTTGGGGGAGTCCAGAACCAGGGGCCACAGTCTAAGAATAAAGGTGAAGTCATTTAAAACTACGATGAGAAAAAACATTTTCACCCAGAGAGTTGTGAATTTGAAGAATTCTCTGGCACAGAAGGCAGCAGAGGACAATTCACTGGATGAATTTAAAAGAGTTAGATAGAGCTCTAGGGGCTAGCGGAATCAAGGCACATGGGAAGAAGGCAGGCACGGGTTACTGATTGTGGACGATCAGCCATGATCACAATGAATGGTGGTGCTGGCTCGAAGGGCCAAATGGCCTCCTCCTGCACCTATTTTCTATGTTTCTATGTTTCTAAATGTGTCTATCTTTACAAAGAAATATAAAAACCTCTCATTTTTCTTGCAGCTCATTTGCTTTACACCTAGAATCCCTTTTGTTTTACTTCTCTATCACTTCTCCAATGGCTATATTACCCCGTAAGTAGTTCTGTCTGTACATGTTGATCTGAAGTTGCTCATTTGCTCTCTCTGGATGTTATATGGATGTCTTTGTACCTGTAATATCTGAGCTCAGCTCACAAAGCCATTTGAGTTGTAATAAACCTATCAATCATAAACTCTACCCTGCATTCTAAATGGATGAGTGCGCTTGAGAACAGTGGCATAATCTCTGTTGATTTATACTTCGATATCCTGCCTAAATATCCCAGAATTCAATTTACTTATTTAATTCCTTCAACATGGTATCTTAACATTAAATGTTCCTGTTGATAATACACAGTAACACTTTGTAAATCCATTCTTAATTCACTGCAATAGCGGACTCTTTCGATGAAATTCAGTTTGCCTTTTCAGTCGTATGGCTGATCTACATTCTCTTGAGTTTGTCAATTGCGCCCTCTGCCCTCTGTCTTCATTCCATTTGAATTTAACAAGCTTACACTTGCTACTTTATACATAGTATTTAATGTAAATAACATCTACAAGAATCCAAGTGATGTGCTATTCCGTTCTACACTTCTCTGAACTTGTCCTTTCACCTCACCTCTGTACCTCTGTACTCTTTGTACTAAAAAAAAAACATTAATGCATTTTCTTTCTCTTGCGGATTGAAAACTCGACTATCATGCAAATCATTTTTCCACTGGTCTCTGACGATAGCCCAGAAAGCAGATTAGGAGAAGAAACTGACAGCTTTTTGTGTGTAAATCATGCATGAAATATGTTTTGTGTCCATTTGAAATGATTGCATCCATTTCAGTGGTTGATTCACCCTTTGGCAAATTGCACTGGACACCTCCTGTTGTGATTCTCACTGGTTTGGGTTTGGGTTCATTTCCCTGTTGTACTTAGAGCATGTGATGATGGTGCATTCCTCTCGCTTCTGACTTATTGACAGAAACTGGATCAATAGTTTGAGATTTATAACTTTATTGTTCACTCACAATTTAATCAAGAGGAAATAGTGTAAGACAGGAGTCTTGGATGAACTAAAGGATCCTCATTTGGGCATCTCTTGTGTTGTTACTATCTCCCACACATTGGTTTCCGTGTATTGCCATTTGGTAGGCATGCAGTGCTGATGAAGATCACAACACTAATGTACAAGGAACTGCAAACTGTACCCATAAACCTTGTCACTGGCCTAAATGCAACATGGAACACAGTCAGGCCACCCACTGATGTAATCCTTTCACTATTTCTCTCCTTTCCATTCTCAATTACCCATGGCCCTTTGATTTCCACACTGCACCTCCAAGTTCTCTGATATGTGAAGAGGGATCTTTAAAATTGCTGCACTTTCGACTTCAGAGATACAACGCGGAAACAGGGCCCTCGGTCCACCGAGTCCGTGTTTTCCAGCGATTGCCCTGTACGCTAACACTATCTTACACATTAGACAATATACACTATCGGACAATTCACAAAGTTATTAAAGCCATTTAACCTAAAAACCTGTACATTTTGGGAGTGCGGGTGGAAACCAAAGCATCCAGAGAAAACGCACGCAGCCACAGGAAGAACAAACAAATTCCGTACAGACAGCACCCACTGTCAGGATTGAACCTGTGTATCTGGAGCTATAAGGTAGCAACTACCGCCACGCCACTATGCTGCCAGACAGCGTGTAAATAAGATGGCAGGTGGGAATGTGTGAAGCATAAAATGGGTGAGGATAGGATTGGTGTAATGTTGTTTATTAAGGAATTAGAAAATAGAAAATACCTTACAAACAATGACAAAGGTTATTTTTTCCACGCATCCTTTCTGTTGACATTCATTTCTTGGAACGGTGATCAAATGTCAAGAAAGAGATGAGATATATTTGGAGACACAAATACATACCTTGACTGGTGAGTGGGCTGGAGTATGGTGTTAAGATAGCTGTGATTATATTGAATAGCAAAGTTTATTTAAACAGCCTTTTGTTTGTTACGATTTGCAGTCAGTTCGCAGGAATGATACACGGAACATAAGGTTTCGCTGTTGCGAAAAACAGCTTGGAAAATCAAGGTATTAAGTGAAACAGGGAATGTTAAGGACGATCTGAGAGGTTTTCAAAATGACAGGTTTTAGCAGCTAAGTGCACTGAGAGGAGACATAGCAGATTACCAATGGAAAATTGAAGAGATAATTAAAATAAACTCTATCACGCAGAAGATTGTCGGAGCATGGAATGTTTTATGAGAAGTGGTAATGAGGCAGAGACTATAACGTCGAATATAAAGCAATTGGATAAGTATTAGAAAAGAAAGATTATTTTTAAAAAATAGGGGGAGAAAGACTCTGAATTAGTGTGAATGTGTTCATAAGAAGAGTTATTTCCAGTACATCTGTCATGGCTTGCTGGCAAATTTAAGATCAAGACAATACTTGCAGATTCTGGAAAACTGGAATGAAAACAAAGAACAATGGAACTGTGCAGGAAGGAACTGCAGATGCTGATTTAAACCGAAGATAGACACAAAAAGCTGGGGTAACTCAGTGGGTCAGACAGCATCTCTGTAGAAAAGGAGTAGGTGACGTTTTGGGTCGAGACCCATCTTCAAACCCCATAAGGGTTACCCCAGCTTTTTGTGTCTATCTGTGAAAATGTGAAGCTCTCCAGTTAGAGGCTGAATTACCATATACTGTACCCCACTGCTTGTGTGGGTGTTCAGTAAAGTATATTCTGCCTGGATAATTGCTATTTAATATGCTTCGTTCAAACTAGTCAAGGATGTGGAGCTGGAACTGTATCAGGCATGTTCTTTCTACACACTATATTGACAGTGGCATTTGAGTGATATGTAAAATAATATAAAAAGATGGAATATGAACTAAACATAGAATAAATGAAGAGCACTATTACAAACTGTCATTCAGCAGGGTATATTCCATTCATCAGCCAAAACAAGCTGAATTTTCAAATGAGACACCTCAGATTTAAATGGAATTGGGGTTTGAAAGCTTTTGCCATCTGTTCATGTAGAAATTTGGAAGAATGTAAACACAGAAAACTACCGGAGGACAAATCACAGTCTTTGCAGAAGCCCGTGTTATAAAAAAAAAAGCTGGATGAATTCAGCAACATGGAGACACAAGGAACTGCAGATATTGGTATCTTGAGCAAAACGCAAAGTGCAAGAGTAACTCAACGGGTCAGGCAGCATCTGTGGAGGAAATGAACAGGTGACATTTTTGTGTAGGAAGGAACTGCATGTGCTGGTTTACACCAAAGATAGACAGTGGAATTCCCTGCCACAGAAGGCAGTGGAGGACAATTCACTGGATGTTTTCAAGAGGGAGTTCGATTTGGCTCTTAAGGCTGAATGAATCAAAGGATATGGGGAGAAAGCAGGAACGGGGTACTGGTTTTAGATGATCAGCCATGATCATATTGAATGGCGGTGCTGGATCGAAGGGCCGAGTGGCCTACTCCTGCATCTATTTTTCTATGTTCTATGTTTTCTAAAATGTTAGAGGAAATGAACAGGTGACATTTCTGAATAGGGAGGAACTGCAGATGCTGGTTTACACCAAAGATAGACACAAAATGCTGGAGTAACTCAGTGGGTCAGGCAGCATCTCTGGAGAAAAGGAATAGGTGACGTTTCGGGTCGAGAGCCTTCTTTGAAATTTAGCAATGTGCTTGTTGTATAAATGGGTTCTACAATGAGAATATTGTACAGAACTGCTTGGAAGTTTAAACTTCATGCCATTGTGAGATTGTTGCACAGTTACCCAGAGAAGCAATACAATCCTTAGTCCCATCACCGATCCCTGTGGCACACCACAGATCACAGGCTTCCAATCTAAATATCAACCCTTTACTACCACACTCTGTCCTCTTTCATGAAGCCAATTTTGTATACAGTTGGCTAACTCACCCTGGATCCCATATGATCTAAATTTGCCAATCAGCCTACCATGCAAGACTTTGTCAAAGACCTTGGTAATATCCATGTGGACAGCATCTACTGCCCTGCCATCAATCCTCATGGTCAACTCTTTAAAAACCTCAGTTAAATTAGTGAGTCACACCTACGCACGCACAAAGCTATGCTGACCATCCCTAATCAAGCCATTCCAACACAATAAGTCCAGGGCCTACTGACAGATTCAGAGACCCTAATCTGATCAGCTAACTGTTGAGAAAAGTATTTGATGGCTGGCCGTTCCTTGGTGGTTAAGTGGTCTTTTTCTCTATGTGGTTAGGCTACATTTTGAGTATTGTGTGCATTTCTGCTGACCACACTATTGGAAGTATGCATAGGTTTGGGAAAGAGTGCAGAAGAAGTTCACCAGGATGGAGTTTCCAAGTTCTCCAATTCACTGCCTGAATTGGAGTGCAAAAGTCATAAGGTGAGCTTTGACAAACTCAAATTGTTTTCTCTGAGGGTGAATATGGAGGCTGGGGGGCATACAGAGGTGTAGCTGGTAGAGCTGCTGCCTTACAACACCAGAAATCCATGTTTAATCCTGACTTTGGGTGCAGTCTGTGCCGAGTTTGCATGTTATCCTTGTGACCAAATGGGTTTCCTCCAAGTGTTCTGGTTTCCTCCCACATCCCAAAGATTTGTGGGTCTGTAGGTTAATTGGCCACTTATAATATAGAACCAGTGTGAACTGGTAATCAATGGTCGACGCACATCAGGTGGGTCAAAGGGCCTGTTTCCATGCTGTATCTCTCAACTGCAATAATCTAAACAATAGAAGAATGCATAATCATGAGAGGCATAGATAAGCTAGATTGTCAGAGACTTTTACCCAGGTTGGAAATATCAACGAAAGGGCAAAATTTTAACTTGAGAGGGGAAAAGTTGAAAGGAGATGTGTGAGGCATACGTTTCAGCAGGGAGTAGTAAGTGTCTGGTGCAGAAGAGGTGGTAAAAGCACATGTAACAGCAATGTTTAAAAGGCATTTAGACTACACATGAACAGGCAAGGAGTAGAGAGATGTTGTCCATATGCATGCAG
The DNA here is from genome assembly GCA_038087875.1 of Malacoraja senta. Classification (NCBI taxonomy): domain Eukaryota; kingdom Metazoa; phylum Chordata; class Chondrichthyes; order Rajiformes; family Rajidae; genus Malacoraja; species Malacoraja senta. The sequence continues at coordinate 9,761,501 of CM075988.1, read as the reverse complement.
ATGGGATTAGTTAGGTTGGTGCAGGCATGATATGCAAAAGGATTGTTCCTGTGATGTGCTTTTCTCAGTTTTATGTTCTATGCCCCGATGGCTTTGGGAATGATGCTGAGAACCTTAAGACTAAGAACCAACAGCAAACAAAACCTATCTTAAACAGTGGATGGGTATTCGAGCTAAACACTCACTCGTCCCATCAGGTAGATAGGCGCAAAATGATGGAGTAACTCAGCGGGACAGTTAGCATCTCTGGATAGAAGGAATGGGTGACGTTCCGGGTCGAGACCCTTCTTCAGACCCATCAACTACTTCCTACCCCATCTGTGGTCGTGTCTGCAGTTCTTACAAAGGTCTCATCAGTCACCCCTGAACCCACAGAAACAAAGTGAAGGCAATCCACCCTCAGTCCCGAGGAACTATCTGAGGAGACTCACACTGGAGAAGAACATGGACAACAACAGGAAACCGGAAGTTGGCTGTCCATTACTCAACCTGTTCAACCTTAGACCAATGCCAGGGACAAATGTCAACAATTCTCATCTGCTCACCACCCTTCAAATTCCTCCATTATCTCCAGGATCATCCATCATGCTTCCCACCCTTTCGCAATATTGCCATGGAGCAGATTCCAGTGCGTTACAAATGCTTAGTTGCAACTCCCCTCTATTTTCGTAAAGAAGTTGTTATATTCATTGACCATTCGAAATATAGTCTCTTAGTGAAAGGTTGCAAATTTGGGTCACCTTCTAACTACTTTAATACAGTATATTGGCGCCATCTGATGTTTGTGATTGCTTCTTCACTTAAAATTTATAACCAGAAGGGGATTCAATACTCAAAATATTGATCTAAGGTTGGCTTTACTGCAGCTAATACACCTAACAAGCTGAATTTAGGAAGAATGAGTATTTTTAAATCTCGCATTTGTGATAGAGTCATAGATCCATACAGGACGGAAACAGGCCCTTCAGCCCAACAACATGCCCCATCTACACTAGTCCCATCTGCCCACAATTGACTCATATTCTCTAAACCTTTCCTATCCATATACCTGTTCAAATGTATTTAAGTGTTGTTTTTAATTATTTCAGGATCTGCATCCACTACCACCTCTGGCAGCTTGACCCGAGGCCCATCATCCACTGTGTGAAAAACTTGCCCCTCAGGTTCCTATTAAATTGTTCCCCTCTCACCTTCAACGTGTTCTCTAGTTCTTGAATCCCCTACCCAGGTAAAAGATTCTGTGCATTTGCCCGATCTATTGGAAAAAACAGGAAAGTAGACTATTATCTGAATGGTGGCCGATTAGGAAAAGGGGAGATGCAACGAGACCTGTGTGTCATGGTACACCAGTCATTGAAATTAGGCATGCAGGTGCAGCAGGCAGTGAAGAAAGTGAATGGTATGTTAGCATTCATAGCAAAAGGATTTGAGTACAGGAGCAGGGAGGTTCTACTGCAGTTGTACAGGGTCTCGGTGAGACCACACCTGGAGTATTGCGTACAGTTTTGGTCTCCAAATCTGAGGAAAGACATTCTTGCCATAGAGGGAGTACAGAGAAGGTTCACCAGACTGATTCCTGGGATGTCAGGACTTTCATATGAAGAAAGACTGGATAGACTCGGCTTGTACTTGCTAGAATTTAGAAGATTGAGGGGGAATCTTATAGAAACTTACAAAATTCTTAAGGGGTTGGACAGGCTAGATGCAGGAAGATTGTTCCCGATGTTGGGGAAGTCCAGGACAAGGGGTCACAGTTTAAGGATAAAGGGGAAATATTTTAGGACCGAGATGAGAAAAACATTTTTCACACAGAGAATGGTGAATCTCTGGAATTCTCTGCCACAGAAGGTAGTTGAGGCCAGTTCATTGGCTATATTTAAGAGGGAGTTAGATGTGGCCCTTGTGGCTAAAGGGATCAGGGGGTATGGAGAGAAGGCAGGTACAGGATACTGAGTTGGATGTTCAGCCATGATCATATTGAATGGGCATAGATAGGATATATAGCTAGTGTCTAAAAGGTGAGAAGAAGGAGGTTGGAATGGGCATCTGAGGGCTATACGTTTCACACAGAGAACAGTTGAAATCTGGAATGAGGTGCCAGAGGAAGTGGTGGCAGCAGGAGCAGTAATAACCTATGGCCTACTCCTGCACCTATTTTCTATGTTTCTATGTTTCTATCCCCTCATGATTTTATACATCTCTATAAAATCACCCCTCAGCCTCCTGTGCTCCAAGAGCCTGTCAACATCTCCTTATAGCTCACGCGCTCGAATCCTGACAACATCCTCATGAATCTTCTCTGAACTCTCTCGAACTTAACAACATCCTTCCTACATCAGGGTGACCAAAACAGAATAGAATACTCCAAATGTGGCCTCGCCAATGTCATGTACAACTGTAACATAACAACCCGACTCTACATTCAATACCCTGACTGATGAAGGCCAATGTTCTGAAAGCCTTCTTGACCACCCCAGCTACCTGTGATGCCACTTTCAGGGAACTGTGTACCCGTACTCCTAGACTTTGATGTATATTGAAGGTTCCATCTTGTCACTTCTACATCCAAATAAGAATCAGAAATTGCAATTGACCGGGATGGATTACAAGGAACTGATCCCAAGCAAAAACCTTACATTTATCCTGGTCATTGATCTGAGTAGGACAGGTTGAGTAATGGACAACCAACATTCTGTTTCCTTCTGTGGTCCAAGTTGACATCTTTTTATTAGGTTTTAGTTTTACAACCTATTTTCCTCTGTTCTTTGATGTATTGGCCTCCAGGTCTGCCACACTTCGCCACTACTGAAGCTTCCATCAGGAAGATTAGTAGCTATGCTTATGTCGTTCATCTCTCATGGAAGATTTAAAAACCTCTCTGTTCAGATTTGTATACCTTATCCTCTTTAGAAGGGATGTTCGAGAAGTGGTGAAAAATTATGACACAAGAGGTTACTTGATCCATTGTGTCTGTACTGGTTGGAAATGAACAAATTGATTGAATCCCATCTTTCACCAATACTCCGGTGACCCTGCAGATCACAATTCCTCAGGTTCAAGTTCACCTCCTTCATTTCAACCTCCTTATAAGGCATTTGACCCTCAGATACCCATTTCAACCTCCTTCTTCTCACCTTCAATATACACTTTCTAGTTTTAGGCACCAGCTATGCCCATTGGAATTTTACATACCTCAATCATATCACCTCAGCCTCCTTCAATCCAGAGGAGAAAGACCTAGCCTTTTATGAATTCCTGACCCTAACCTTAGTGTAAATAATACTCACCCTCTATCTTCATTCCCCTTTAATGGTTTCACCGATTACTTTAAATCTGTGTCAGAGTTGTACAGAATGGAAGCAAGCCCTTTGGCCCATCACATCCATGTCAGCCATCCTGCCTATCTATACTCATCCCACTTTCTTATTAATTCCATATCTCAATATCCTGCTGAGTATCTGCCAAGATGCCTCTTCAATGCTATTACTGCTCCTGCTTCCACCACTTCCTCTGGCATCTCATTCCAGATTTCAACTGTTCTCTGTGTGAAACATATAGCCCTCAGATGCCCATTCCAGCCTCCTTCTTCTCACCTTTTAGACACTAGCTATATATCCTATCTATGCCCATTGTAAGTGTACATCCCTTGATCATATCACCGCTCAGTCTCCTTCACTCCCGGGAAGAAAGAGCTAGCCTAATAAAATTCTCCTGATAACTCATGCCCTCCAATCCAGACAACATCCTTAGGAATCTTTTCCACACCCTCTCTAGCTTAATAATGCCTTTCATGTGGAGACCAGAACTGCACACATTATGCTCGGAGCAGTCTATCTAATGATGTCCCAACACTTAACCTCAATGCCTCAACCAACGAAGGCAAGTGTGCTACACACCATCCCCACGGCCCTGTCTACCTGTGCTGCCATTTCGAGGGATCTACGTACTTGTACTTCAATGTCTGTCTGTTCAACACTTCCCAGGGCCCTGCCATTCACCTCCCAAGGTGCATAATTTCATACTTGGTAGTTAAATTCTATTTGCCATTCCCTTGCCCACCATACCAGTAGATCAATATCCTGTTGTAACCTCAGGCAATGTTCCTCCCTCCCTATCCACTGTACCAGCAATTTGGGTGATTATCTAACATCTGATTTATTATAACACAAACAGTCCTCCATTTTCTGGGCAAGTAGCTAAACATTTTCAGTGCTAGCAGTATCCTAATAGATTTCCCAGTGCAGTCACAGCATTCCTGCAATATGGTCTCCAGAACTGTACACAGTATTCAAGGTGTGCACCAAAGGGCCTGTCCCACTTGGTGATTTTTTCGGCGACTGCCGGCATCATTGACTGACGTATCAGGGTAGCCGAAAGATTTTGAACATTTCAAAATCCAGCGGCGACAAAAATATGTTGCGACACTAGAGGAAACACCGTGGGTCAAAACGTCATCACGCCACGACTTTTTCGGTGCCCTGATACGTCAGTCAATGATGCCGGCAGTTGCCGAAATAATCGCCAAGTGGGACCGCCAACTCACATTGTGTACAGTTCTAGTATAACCTCCATGCTCCGATATACCTCAGCCAATACAGAAAAGCCTTGCATTTGCCTTCTTGACTACCTTACTAACAAAATTGATTTTGTCTGGGGATCTGTGGATACATGGCCCAATGTCTAAACAATGATATTCTCCCATTCATTGAGAAATTGGACTTATTTATTTAATTGCCTTGTTAGAACTTACACTTGCCTGGTTTGTATAATTTGCCATTTTCCTGTCCAGTTGAGCAGCCAATTAATATCTTCCTGCATTCTAAAGTTTTCATCCACAATGCCAAACACGTAGCCAATCTTTGTATCATCAAAAACTAGCGGAATAAGATTTAATATAATGGGCTGAAGGATACCTGAGCAGTCAGGTGGGACTAGTGTAGATGGGACATGTTAGTCCATGTGGGCAATTTGGACCGAAGGCCTGTTTTCATGCTGTAAGACTCTACGATCTATGACTCTACTAATATACATTTTGAAAAGCAGGGACCAAGTACTAGGCCTGTGAATCTTTGATAATAGTAGAGTTCTCAAAACAGTATCAACTACCACAATTTACTGAGCCAATTTTGGAGACAATTGTGTCTCATGGAGTTTACTGTTTGATTGTTATGTGACCCTATTGAAAGTTTTGCAAACAGCTATTGTGTCATATTGACTTGAATAGTAATGGTACATTTACACTGATATTAAATTGGTTTATGGCACTCCACCCTAGGAAGGAGTCCAACAATGTGAAATAATTGAAGTTCAAGCCGATCAACCTTTTCTTAGTTTCAAGGAACTATGTATTACAATGTCTCAATTCAATAGCACACCCCCAGGGCCTTACCATTCACTGTGCATGTCCTGCACTAGTTTCACTTCCCGCCAGTTATTTTCAGGACCTTCATCTCTTTCTATACATGAAAGATGATGAAATTGTTGTCATGGACCATCCAGCCAATCTCTACCCATGTAAACAAGGGCCCAGATTCATGAGGAAGTCTCAGAGCAAGGGGAATTCAGAAGAATAAATGTTGACTTTGACAATGAGGCCAATATTAAGAAAAATAAACACTTACATTTGTTGATATGGCATGCCTTCTTTTCTACCCTCAATAGATCACATTTGCACCCAGCCTATTATCAATTTGTGTCACAGAGCAGTTAGCACATGTTAATAATAGGAATTCTAAAATATAAATGAAATGACGAATTAATAAGATTAGTAAGGGTGTCAAAGGTTATGGGGAGAAGGCAGGAGAATGCGGTTGAGAGGTAAAAATAGATCAGCTATGATAGAATGGCTGAGTAGACCCAATGGTCTGAATGGCCTAATTCTGCTGCCATGACTTATGAATGTATGAATTTATAAATGTATTGAACCTTTGTCAGCTACACAACCTTTCGATATTTGTAGACTTGAGAAAGATAATTGTTTTTTTAATATGTTGAAAAATATATATTCAGAACAGTAATACTTGACATATTACATTCCAATCTGAAATAAGTTCATTTTAAGTTCAAATCATATTCATTTTTCTTTTATTCAAAAACATATTTGAACCTTCAACTCAATTTAAATAATGTATTCATACCATTTTCTTGGTTTCAAAATACAATTATCTTCTAAATTTCATTATACACAGGTTCAGTGTATGTTTCTATTGATTTCCAATGTAATATGTTGTAAAGTCAATTCATTCCTCAAAAAATACCAAGGAACCATTCAAAATAAAATGAATTTCCTCTTTTGCAGAACATAATGCTGTAAGTTTCAACATCAGACCATTTAATAGAGCAGCTATTTTGCACGAAGTAATCCCGTATGATGGATATTCAAAATAATTCCAGAGTTAAATGATTTGTGGTAACTTCAGTTGTTTTGTAAAGCTTTTAACTTTTATTCCTCCCTCTCCTGCAAAAGTATGTAAACATAACTCTTCCAATATTCTAATAATAATAATGCTAAACCGGAACTATGTATAATGTAATGCTTATTTATAAGGATTTATAAAGTATGGTAGAGAACAACACATATGCATTGACACAGAAAGCAGAGCTATAAAAATTCCAAACAGGACGTACCAATGTAGAAACAAAGAATTGTAGATACTGGTAAATACACAAAAGGACACAAAGTGATTAAAATAGTGCATGGCCACACTGGCAATGGAGGTGGCCCAGGACAGAAAGGACAGCATGGAAATGTGAAGGGTAGTCATTAACAAGTTGGAGATCCAGAAAGCCTTGATGGATCAAATGCAAGTATTCAGCAAAATGGCCGCTGAGTCTATGCTTTGTCTCGCCGATGTACAGGAGGTTACATTCGAAACGCCGGGTGCAATAGATGAGGTTAGAGGATGTGCAAGTGAACCTCTGTCTCACCTAGAAAGATTGTTGTGGACGGAGGCGAGTTGCAGGAGAAAGTACCTGGGGAGGGGGTGGCTTGGGTGGGAAGGGATGAGTGAACCAAGGAGTTGTGGAGGGAGCGGTCTCTGCTGAAGGTGGGAAGGGGTGGAGATTGGAAGATGTGACTAGCAGTGGGATCACGTTGGAGGTGCCAGAAATGTTGTAAATGATATGTTAGATTGCAGCGGCTGGTGGGATGAAAGGTGTGGACCAGGAGATCTATTAAAATTGTGTGTGGTCTCATTCTGGCAATAAAGAAGGCCCAGGACAGAAATGTCAATGAGGGAATTTGAAGGAGAGTTAAAACGGTTAACAGCACGAGAACCAGGATACCTATTAAAATTGCATGTAGCCTCACTATCACAACCCAATGGTGTGAACATTGAATTCTCCAATTTTAGGTAACCTCTAACCAACAACCTCCCCCCACCCCGCCTCCCCCGCCCCTCCCCCACCACCAAGCCACTCTTTGTCCTGTCTCTCCCCTTTTCCAGCGTTCCGCTCCCCCCAACAATCACTGAAGAAGGGTCTCAACCCGAAACATCTCCTATCCTTCTTCTCCAGAGATGCTGCCCCACCTGCTGAGTTACTCCAGCACTTTGTGTCCGAGGATGCACCAATCATCTCATTTAAGCTGGTAACCAGAATACAGAAATACAAAATTACATTCAGTAGTTTTTCGATTAAATGTGGCAGCTTTGAAAGGTTCACTCAGAAGTGAGATATCAGGTTAGCTCCCGATTAAAATAAACTGATCTTCTGGAATGTGTTAAGTGATCCAAGATCAAACTTGCATATCACAGAGGAGGCGAGTTAAAAAAAAATCTAACATTGGCAAGTGAAGCAAGGCACGAAGATATCCAAAAAGTCATGAGCCAAATAGAAATGGAACACAAAGTTAATTCTACTACAAAGCAGAATAAAGTTACAAGATGGGAACTCAATTAGAACATCAAAATCCAGTATATTTCACACGAAAAAATATCAAATTGCTTCAAATTAATTCTGACTGCACAATAAGTAGAGCATTAGGGTTGGCTTTGAAATTAAAGCATCATTTAAATTGGGTGATGGTGCCACAGTCTTTAAAATCAGGAAAGGGTTCTTTTTATGTATTTTCATCACATCACAAGCTGCCTCTTGCTGGCAAGTTTCCATGTCTTGTTTTGTTCCCCCCATTCCTCCTTCAAAACTGTTAGTTTTCCATCCCCCTCCTACCTCACCCTGTTTCTGGTGTGATTCTAAGGATAAATCAGGAGAAAATCTTCCAGGCATTCTTAAGGTCATTACTAACCTTACAGCACAGTGACGCAGTGGTAGAGTTGCTGCCTCTACAGCGCCAAAGACTCGGTTTCGATACCGACTACCGGTGCTGTCTGTACGGAGTTTGTGTGTTCTCACCGTGACCACATGGGTTTTACTCCGGGTGCTTCGGTTTCCTCCCACACTCCAAAGACGTACAGGTTTTTAAGTTAATTGACCGGTACAAATTGTCCCTAGTGTGTTAGATAGAACTAGTGAATGGGGAATGCTGGTCAGCACGGACATGGTGGGCCGAAGGGCCTATAGCTCTAAACTAAAGTAAACTAAAGCTAAACTACTGACAACTGTCATGGCCAGAATCCTGAAATGGGGTCTACCACAAGGATAGACTCTGAATGGTTTGAAAAACCATGGTACTGGTTGAAGCTTTTGATAGTAGAGATACACCAAGGAAACAAGTCCTTCAGTCCACCGAGTCCACTAGCCATCACCCCGTACACTAGCACTATCCTGTCCTACAATTTTACCAAAGCCCATTAACCTACAAATCTGTACGTCTTATGGGAGGAAACCAGAGCACCCGGAGAAAATCCACGCGGGCACAGAGAGAATTTACAAGTTCCGTACAGACAGCACCCATAGTCAGGATCGAACTTGGGCCCCTGGCGCTCTAAGGCAGTAAATCTACCGTTGCGCCACTGTGCCGCCCCCCTGATCTGATACCCTTAGGACCCGACTGGTGCTCTGCCACAGAAAATCTGGACTGCAAAAAAATTGCTCTTAATTGAACTCTGAGTAGTAGTAGTCTTTTTAAGTATAGACACTTCCCAAGTCATGAAAGGATTCAGAGAACTATTCACAACCCAAAGTTTATGCATCAGAAACACTATTGGCTGAGATTACAAATATCGTCTTGGTGGGTTAATTAGCTACAGAGCATAGTTGTCTTTATCTCTCAATTAGATCTTAGGTAAAATTAGTTAGTTAGTATCGATATGTACCACAGATTCAAAACATGCCAGACTTCGAGAGTTGCCAGGCCACAGAATGCTGGACTAGAGAGTTTCAATCTGTTGTGGGAAGAAAACACAGTGATACAGAGCTGCTGCGCACAGCACCAGAGACCCAGGATCAACCCTCACCTCGGCTGCTGTCTGTGTGGAATTTGCACCTTCTCCCTGTGACTGCGCGGGTTACCTCCGGGTGCTCCAGTTTCCTCCCACATCCCAAAGAGGCAATGCTTTGTAGGTTAATTGGCCTCTGTAAATTGCCTCCTATTGCAAAAGTGGGATAACGTAGAACTTGTGTGAATGGGTGATCCATGGTCATGCAGACTCAATGGGATGAAGGCTTGTTTCCATGTTGTTTCTCTAAACTAAACACACATTGCGTTCCACCAGTCCTGGGCGATTATCTGATGTACCCGATGAGGACAAGTTACACTCTCTTCTTTGCCTATGGACCCATGAAGCCAAATAGCCTTATACTGTGCCATATATTTCTTTGTGTGGAAAGGAACTGCAGATGCAGGTTTATACTGAAGATAGACACAAGATGCTGGAGTAACTCAACGGGTCAGGCAGCATCCCTGGAGAAAAGGATTAGGTGACATTTTGGGTCAAGACCCTTCTTCAGACATAGAAATCCATAGTTTTCAATGAATGTCCCCTTATTTTTTCTTAGCCGTTTGGAAGAATCACAGTGCTTCACAATGCTTTATTCCCCATTGATACAAAGGTAAATGAAAGCTTTGTGAATTGGAGACACAGAGTCCTACAAATGTCTAGCACAGGAACAATCCTCCTTCACTCTTGTCTGCATAGCTTTACATTATACAAACACCTCATAGTCACCTTTATGTAATTTCAAATCCGCTACACTTCAAGGGACCTGAAAAGGTCCTGGAATGGAGTTTCTTCAATCTATTAATCCTGCATGTCATTTGAGATTCAGTTTATTGAGTGCTTTCAGCTCTCGGAGTCTCAAGAGGACAACACATGAAAGGCAACATCGCAAAGATAATACAATAACATCAACAATAAAAGAAAAATCCCTGAGGTCAGGGCCATTTTTTTCTCATTCCCCTGTTCATACTTTCCATGCACTGTATTTAAATGCAAATCTGCATTTATCTGCTCTCCATTTATACAGTCAGTCAGTGGGTAATCAAATTAAAATCAGCACAGCACTTGAGAATTCACCGGTGTTCACTACAAGAGGGCACTTACTTCCATGTGATGTTGGGCAAAATGGTTCACCGTGAACATGTTTTCTGACAAGAAACTGCTGGGTGATTATATTGAAGGAGAGTTAAATACTGTCACCGGATTATTTATTAATTATCAGCAATGTGTGGATCAAGATCAGGAGCAATGACACCTGAACAAATGTTCTATTCATCGTTTGCTGGAAGTAAATCATAATATTGGTGGTCAAACTACTCTACCTGGATTTTTACAGAGAATTTAATGCAAGTATGTTTTTTAATTGAAAAATATATTAAAGGAACAACATGAGTGATATCCCAGTGCCTGACTTTACCCCGACGATTGTTCTAAATCATTATTATATACAGTGTAATTTCTTAAAGAAGAACTGAGTTGAGGGGGGGAAGAGATGGAAGGTGAAGATTCCAATAGCTTTTCCACAATCCGGAAAGGAAGTGGAGAGGATGTTTCCATTGGTGGGAGAGTCCAGGACCAGAGGCCACAGCCGCAGAATTAAAGGATTTCCTTTAGTAAGGAGATGAGGAGGGTATTCCTTAGTCAGAGGATGTTGAATCTGTGGTGTTCATTGCCACATAAGGCTGTGGAGACCAAGTCGGTGGATATTTTTAAGGGAAAAGATTGACAGATTCTTGATTAATTTGGGTGTCAGCGGTTATGGGGAAAAGGCAGGAGAATGGGATTAAGAGGGAAAGATAGATCAGCCATGATTGAATGACGGAGTAGATTTGATGGACCGGATGGCCTAATTCTGCTCTTATCACTTATGAACTTATGAAATGGAAATAGGAATTGGAATATCCCTCCCAGTTTCTGCTTCATAAGTGTTTTTTATTCTCGATTTCCTGGTGTAGAAAATACGAGACATATTTATATTATGTTTGCAACAACACACTTTATCACTGGAGTAAGGAATCTAATCTGTGGTTGATCAGTGTGTCAGAGAGAGAGTGCTGTAGGGGTCATGTTATGAGCCTAAGAATACACAAAATGTGTGGTTAAAATTTTAAGATGCAATGTCTGTCTTTTCACCCTTTCCCACCATCAAGGGACCCAATGATTCTTCCGGAAGAAGCAGTGATTCGCTTGCACTTCTTCCAATCTAATGCACTGCATCCAGTGCTCACAAGGTGCTCTTTACATGAAATACAAGCACACATGGTTGACCTCCTTTGTGGCACTTGAGTTCAGTCCATAGGGGAGAGCCTGAACTTCCTCTTTCCTGCCACTGTGCGTTTGTGTAACATCCACTCTGACCTCCCTGTGTGCAGTCTCCTGACCTGTTATGACAAGGCCAGCATCAACTTGAAGAACAACACTTTTGTTGCAGCCTTCTGGACATTACACTTAATTCAACACCTTCATGTAACTTGTTTGGTTTAGTTTAGTTTAGAGGTATACAGCACAGAAACAGGCCCTTCGGCCCACCGAGTCCACACCGACCAGCGATCTCCGTGCACTAGCACTACCCTACACACTAGGGACAATTTACAATTTTACTGAAGCCAATTAACGTACAAACCTGTACGTCTTTGGAGTGTGGGAGGAAACTGGAGTATCTAGGGAAAACCGGGAGAACGCACAACCTGCATACAAACAGCACCCATAGTCAGGATCGAACCCTGGTCTTTGGTGCTGTAAGGCAGCAACACTACCCCTGTGCCACTGTGTTGCTTTGTCTATTTGTTCCTGAATGGATTGTTTAAATAATAACTATTTGGATAGTTAAAATAATTGATTTTTGACTTCAACGCTCCCATTTCTATATTTAGCAGAGATGAATAGTAAGATTAAACGAGAACTTACCTAAGTTTGAAGTTTGATCTTTATTTTATGAGGAGTTACGTAGGTGATTACGTGAAGAACCCCACCAGTGTGCCTGCGCGTCAATCTTCAAAGCAGCGGTGTGAAATCACAAAAAACAACAACCGAAGTAATATAGTCTCATAATAAAACGAGTAATACAAGAACTTCCATCTGACCTTTATGATAGAGGGTAGGGTCGTGGCGGGCACGTAATCACCTACGTACCTCCTCATAAAATAAAGATCAAACTTCAAACTTAGGTAAGTTCTCGTTTAATCTTACTATTTTACTTCGGAGTCACGTGAGTGATTACGTGAAGATTTAAAAGCTTTGTGATTTCATGCCGTGGATCAATCCCGGATTCTCACTGCATTGATTGACTCGGAACGAGAAATAATCAATCATAGAAACATAGAAACATAGAAATTAGGTGCAGGAGTAGGCCAATCGGCCCTTCGAGCCTGCACCGCCATTCAATATGATCATGCATTCATAATAACATTTGTACCACAAATGCAGTAATTCATTTCAATAATGAAATGAATCAGATCCCCTTTAAACCAGAGGAATTTACACAGAACTTAAAATAGTTTCTGCAAACAATCCCGCATTAACAATAGGCCGATGGTAAAAATGTTGAAACATCAACTCATTGGACCACCCGGCGGCTGCGAGGATATGGTCGACGGGGACGTCTTTTGCCCTGGCCACCGACGTTTCTGCTGCCCTAGTCGAGTGAGACGTAAAAACATAAGTGTTAATACCAGCAACTGTTAAGACTTCTTTTATCCATCTGGAAATAGTCTGTATTGAAACTCTCTTGTGTGGTTTCTTGTGTATGATCAACAACCCAGTTTCCGTATTTCTCAAATTCTTTGTGACCTCAATGTATTGTAACAAATATGTCTTAATACAGAGACAAGGATCATTTGGATATACTGCTAGTATAATTTTAAATCGTGTCACACCTGGCCTAATTTGCTTTAGTAGGTCATAGATATAGAATGTAACCTTATCTTCAGTTACTTCCATACTGTTTATTTGTAATTTTCCAAGTGTTTGCACTCGTTGTGCTGTCACTCATGCCATAAGCATTAATACTTTCATACTGAGCTTGGCTAAAGGTAAAGACACACTTGATGACCATTCACGAAGTAGTATCAGTACCACACTTACATCCCAGATTGTCATGTACCTCGGTTTCGGTGGTTTGGAATTAAAGATTCCTTTCATTAGTCTGGAAACAATTGGGTGTGATCCAATTGGGTTTCTTTCTGAATCCAGAAATAAATATGAGGACAATGCACTTCTGGCTGAATTAATTGCACTACAACTCAGACCTTCATCATAATAAAGTTTTGACAGAAATTCTAAACATTTGAAATATCTGCAGTACTTTATTGCACATTCTTTTGTACACAGAACTCTTCCCGTTTCTTAATATAAAACAGGTACTGTTTTTGAGTGCTCTTCCTCCAGGCTGCCGTAAGCATGTCCACAGTACGCTCAGACAGTCCTCGTCCCAGAAAAGGCATTCTTAAAACCTGCAAATCAACAAATCCAAACGATCATATAATGGATGTTGTTACCCTGTTACAGGGTGCAGCAATAAATTACTCCTTTTTGGGACTTTCATCAACATTTGTGTTGTTAATTCTAATATCAACAGATACCATGGCTGTGTAGGCCAATCTGGTACTACCAATACCCTTGAAACAGCATCTTGCCTGATTTTAAGCAAACATTGGCTTATGAGGCAGAAAGGTGGAAATATATATGAAAACATACCACCCCAATGTAGCGAGAAAGCAGCAATTGCCACTGCTCCTGGATCTGGTTTCCATGAGACATATCTCGATAGCTGATGATTCAAGTCGATGTCGGGCATTCCAAATCTGATTACTATATCATTGAATACCTCTTGATTCAACATCCATTCTTTATTATCATGGAACTTTCGTGACCTGGTGTCTGCTATCGTGTTCATTCTACCTGGTAGATAGATAGCTGAAATCCAAATGTTCTTTTCAATACACCAAGACCAAAGTTGATTTAACCATTTTGTCACATGACACCGACTTAATTCCACCCATATCATTAATATAGGCAACTGCTGTTGTGTTTATTAATTTGAACTTGAACCTTCCTTTTAGTTGTGTTAGAACCATAAGGTTGGAGTCCATAGAAACCTCCTAAAAGCTCCAAATAGGTAATTCCCCATGTCTGCAGTAACAATAACTCTTCCTGATTCCATCTGCCTCCGCAGCTAGATGTTAAGTCAGTTGCACCCCATCCTAGTACACTGGCATCAGTTTGTAATATCATGGAAGGTTGTTCAATCAGCACTTTGACTGAACTGCTTGAGACATGTAGAATCCACCACTGCAGATTAGAAACAGCATTTGTTGTTACTTGCATGGTTCTATCAAAATGACCAGCAATTACTCTCAGTGCCTGTTCTTTGATTCTCTGCAGGTGTTGATAATGTAATGGTCCATATTGGACTGCTGGGAATCTACTAATTTTCCCAGTACTCGAGCCACCTGTCTGATTAGAGGTTTTTGCTCGTTTAACAGATTACTGCAATCTTTAATCAACTCCACCCTTTTTTCACTGGGCAAAGTAATTTGCATTTGGGCTGAATCAATTGTGAACCCCAAATAATCAATCGAGGTACATGTTTTTAACCTTGATTTCTTTGGATGAATTTAGAAACCCCCAAACTTTCAAAAGTTTGATTTCATAACTGCAACCGATGCTTCTGTTGACTGTTTTGTCCTTCCTATAATCAGGACATCATCCAGGTATGCCATTAGTACATGCCCCTGGATCTCAGCAACCCCAGAATTGATATTTAACAATTTTATGAATATTCTGGGAGCGAACGTTAACCCATTAGGCAGAGCTTTGAACTGCCCTAATTGATTCATCCATGTAAATTTAAGATACTTCATATCTTGCAAGTGAACAGACACTGAACAAAAGGATTCAGACTTGTCAAGTCTATAATAATCCTACATCCTCCATCCTTTTTTGATCGAGGGAATATATTTGAACCAAATTGGTGAATTTGGTAGACTGATTCTTCAATAACACCTTTTATATATAGGGTTTTGAAGCGCAGCTTGAACCTCCATTACTTCGCAAAGTGGAGAGTTCTGCTAGGAACATGCTGGACAGGCATATCATAATTTGGATTGAATTCAATTCGAAATCCTTGTACATTATTCAGAATTACCACATCTGAAGTAATCTTCTTCCAATGTTTATAGAAGAGACGTAATCTGCCTCCAACATTTGCACTTAATCCAGTTAGTATGTTCCCATGAGAACCAGGTCCACCTACCTCTTGAGTCATTTGAGTATTCTGAGATCCCTGGATTCTCCCGGAAGCACCACCACTGGTTCTTACTCCCGCTGCAGGCCGCCAGCTACGTCCCTGCGTTGATGAGCGACTTGGTCCTGGTCTAGGATCCGTATGACGTCTGAAAGGATACTTCCTCTTTACAGACTTTGCAACCACTGATGTTTTTATCAATCCTGTTTTCGCTTCATCTTCCAACTCTTTAATACATCTCCCGAGATCCTCTCCAAAGAGTAAGTTGGGTAATTGTATATTACTTGGTTTGCAGAGTGCTGCGAATTTCGGATTCATAGTAGGCCGTATAGCACCTTCCTCAGATAATTGATCTCGAAGTGGGTGCCGCATAGCAACCCCAGTGCTTCCTGATGCAACTTCGTCATCTCTTGGCTGTTATCTGCTATTCTGGTAAAAGCAGTTATTCCAGAACCCAGCAGCTTTAATATTCTCTGCAACTGATTCCAGATAATTTGGTTCACTGCTGCTGCTTTCAGCAACCCACAGTTACTTGGGGTCTCCTGCTTTCTTGCAGTCTCATCCATCTCCTGCTGTTCCAGCTGATGGTAAACCAAGTAATTTATTAAGGAGGCCAGTTCTTCTCTTAATGGCTCTCCTGACCCTGACGGGGCAGCGAATCATACTGCCAGGGGTGGAACATCTGGCAGCTGCCGTTCATCGCCTTGTACAGCCTCACCGTCAGAGTTGGGGTCTGAAATCTCATGACCCGTAGCATGCTCCTCATCCCTGAGGGTGCATTCCATCAGTCCTGTGCCAGGTGCTGTTGAGCTGCTTCCAGCAGCTTGGATTTCAGTACACTCCTTCCTGAGTGAACTTGGTCCAAGAGCCTATGTAAAAGGCTTTCTATTTGGGCAATACGCTCGAAAGCAGTATCTAGCCCTGTACCAGGAGCTGTTGAGCTGCTTCCAGCAGCTTGGATTTCAGTACACTCCTCCCTGAGTGAACTTTGCTCCAACAGCCTATGTAAAAGGCTTTCTATTTGGGCAATACGCTCGAAAGCAGTATCTAGCCCTGGAGCTACTTCCATTGCCTGGGACTCCCTCCGTGGGCCGTTGGGATTTAAACTTCGTCTTTTGCCCGACAGGCGCTGACTGTGTTTTCACCAGCCCCAGGTCCACAGTCGCTATGCTCACCGCTGGCGACTGTACCGGGGTTTAGAGGCGGTTGGTCTCTAACCGCGGACTCCCGACTTTCCCGACTTTCTGTCGGCTGTGTCGCTCGCCTCTTCCCCCTGTCCGTTTTTTCCCATGGTGTCTGTGGAAAAAAATCCCCATAGACCCACAGTAAACGGACCTGGAAAACATGAAAAAAGTTTCTACTTACCTTGTAGTTGAAAAACTACAAACCACTGGAGGAGCTCTGCTCCTCATGTCCATTTGCGTCAAGGCGTCTGACGTAATGACGCGCAGGCTCACTGGCGGGGTTCTTCACATAGTCATTCATGTGACTCTGAAGTAAAATTCAGATGGGTGAGAGTAGCCTTTGCATGAAGTAATTATTATAGATTAACGTCCTGATGAGATGATCATTGACCTTTAAATTTCACTTTGCTAAGAATGATCTCTCAGAGTTTGAGAAACCCGACAGCTAAATTTATGAAGTATTTCTCAACAATGATTGCAGATGAGGACAGTGAGGCCAAACGCAAATTGAAGGAACAGCACCTCATATTTTGCTTGGGCAGCTTACAACCCAGCGGCATGAATATTGGTTTCTCTAACTTCACGTTACTCGTTACTTGTGTTACTCGTCTCTCTGTCCCACCCACACCCTAGTTGTCCAAATAGTTTCACTATCATTCTGCTTAGTTTCACAAACAGTGAAACTAACCCTAATCCTAACCCTAACATATTTACTAGCTCCTGACCTAATGTATCTATACTCTTTCTACAGACCCCCTGCATGTCACATACACCTATACTCCACTCCTTCCCTCACCTGGCTTATGACTCTGAAATAAATTCAAACTAATGGAAATAAGGCTGCTTTCAACAACAATAGGATCACCAGAAAGCGACATTCCTAACATAGTTTCATTTTGGAGATACAGCGTGGATACAGACCCTTCGGCTCAGAGTCTTCACTGACCATGAACAACTGTACACTAGTTCTATCCTACATACTAGGGACAATTTACAAAAGCCAATTAAACCACAACCTGCACATCCTTGGAATGTGGGAGGAAACCCTTAGCACCCAGGGAAAACCCATGTGGTCTCAGGGAGAATGTACAGTTAGCATCTGTAGTCAAGATCGAACCTGGG
Organism: Malacoraja senta; assembly: GCA_038087875.1. Taxonomy (NCBI): domain Eukaryota; kingdom Metazoa; phylum Chordata; class Chondrichthyes; order Rajiformes; family Rajidae; genus Malacoraja; species Malacoraja senta. The sequence continues at coordinate 9,743,613 of CM075988.1, read as the reverse complement.
TGTCTGCCGCTGTAAGGCAGCAACTCTACCACTGCACCACTGTGCCGCCCCACCCAGTCAGCAACTCTTACAAACGGATTTATAACTGAACATAGAAAATAGAACATAGTAACAGTCCCTTCAGCCCACAATGCCTGTGCTTAACATGATGCCAAGATAAACTAAAGTGGACTGCCAGTTGTGCTGATCTCAGCGCATTTGATTCAATTGACTCCAAGGGCACAGATAATAAGTTAGTGTGGCTCCGTGCAAGCTAGAATATGAGCAGCATTTTGCATGAGGTGATATTTATGGATGAAGGATGTTAAGGAGCTGGAAAAGAAGAGTTTTAGCAGCCCTGGGCTAAAAGAGGTTTGGAAGCAGCTAGTGGACAGAGATGGAAAGTCATTAGAGAGGATTTGAGATCACCAAACTTTAGCTTGTTTGGGGAAGCTAAACTTGCCAGAGGGCAGTGTCCCGGTGAAGATGATGCAATCAGTGGTTTAAATTAGAAACCAAACTTGACGTTCTCAGTCTTCCCAATATTTAACGAGAAAAAATTGTTTGTAGTTAAAAGAGTAAATCTCAGCAAATTATTTAGTGGAACTATTTGGACCACATATCCAAAAACAGGGCCAAACATTGATTACAAAATAATAATAAATAAATAAATAAAAACTACTGATGTTACAAAACCGAGATATAAAACAACATGAAGCACTGGAAATACTCAGTATGTCAGGCTGCATCTGTGAAGCGTGTGATGGAGTTAATGCATCAGATTAACGGCGTTTGATCAGTTTTGATTCTTTTTCTTCTATTGCTGCATGAGCTGTTGACTATTTGCTGTATTTTCTGTTATTATTTAACCCAAGAGAGTAAGCTTTTATATTCGTGCTTGATTTTTGAATGATCAAGCAATTATTTAAACACATTTCACCCCATAGATTAATCTGAATATGTGTTACAAAATGATTCATTTATTGAAGCCAGCGTGCAAAGTTAGGAGTCCTATTGTAGATAACTACGTTAAATCTAACTGTACATAATGGGTATGTAATGGTACGTTGACGGTGGAGTATCACTGCTGAGTACAAACGTACCTTCACGCTATTGGCTTGTTCATGGGTCCTGTACTGATCATGGAGGTTCAGTGCAGGACTAAAGGTGGAGAACACTGCCCGATCCATCACAGGCACTGACCTCCTCCACCATTGCAAAGATCTATAAGAGGTGTTGCCTCAAAAAGGCAGCCTCATCAAGGACCCGCACCACCCTGGCCACACTCTCAATTCACTCCTGCCATCGGGAAGGAGGTATAGGACACTATAATGTCCAGGTTCAGGAACAACTTCTTCCCAACGACCATTAGGCTCTTGTAAACTGTGAACTCAAATTAAATTGAACTACGAACTGCCTGTGTTCCTCTAGGGACTTTGTTTTGATTTTGCCCTATATTGGGTTTTTATATATTTTTATTTGTTTATTATATTATCTATTGAATGCTGTGTTTACTACCTGTTGTGCTGCTGGTGCAAGTAAGAATTTAATTGTTCCGTTTCAAGACGCATGACAATAAAATGTTAACTTAGTTGTCGCCTCACCTGCTGTGGATCTGAAGCACCATTTTGTTTAATTTCACTCTTTATCCATCGGTCTGTGACAGTGACATGACAGCTTACTTTGATAAGAGATCTCAGGTTGCCTTTACATATCAAACTGCCAGATCTCAATCTCAATCCTGGAAGAAGCCAGGCAACCTTGACAGCCACAGGCAAGGCAGTCCTTGCTTTGCACTGAATCTGTCATCATGACTGTAGCCACAGGAAGATTTCACGGAAAATGTCCTAAAATGAGGATGACGGACTCTTTGTTCCCTGCCGAGGTTCGTTTGGGAGAATAGTCCCCTGAAAACTTTGGGATGATGCGACCTATATAAAACTCTTCATTTCATCACTTTCAATAATCTACGACCTTTATTTCAAATACAAATTAAATGTCTATGAAAATGTTTGGATCCGAGTCAAAAACAATACCACCTTAGCAATAAAAAACAAAGTTAATATACTGTATGACAGTCTGAAAAAGGGCCTCGACACGAAACGTCACCCATTCCTTCTCTCCAGAGATGCTGCCTGTCCAGCTGTGTTGCTCCAGCAATTTGTGTCCATCTTCTTAATATACGACAGGTCTGAAAGTGAAAAAAGTTGTTGTTTCATTCATAAGGAAAAGCTCACAGGTTTGCCGTGTACATTCTGTTGAATTCGATGATGTTGGTTGCTGACATAGCAAGAGTTAAAGTGTGATTGAGTGTCCACAAATATATAGATGTGTCTTGAACGAAAATGTAGATGGGTTGGTGAGTAGGTCTGCCGATGACATAAAAACTGAAGGTGGAGAAAGTGAAGAAAGTTATCAATGGGTACAGCAGGATATGGATCCGTTACAAATAGGGGCAGAGAAATGGCAGATAGAGTTCAATCTGGGCAAGTGTAAGGTGTTAGGTAAAAAATAATTGTTGATTTTGTTAATCATAGAACATCGAACAATACAGCACAGAAACAGGCCACTCGGCCCACAATGTCTGTGCTGAACATAATGCCACATTAAACCAATTCATTCTGCCTGCACATGAACCATTCCCTGCCATTCCTTTGTACTTTCCTCCCATTTAATCTAAATTTAACCTCCCAAAGGTAACACTTTGGGAGGTTAAATTTAGTTTGGTTTATAGATACTGCGTGGAAACAAGCCCTTCAGCACTCTGAGTCCACACTGACCATTGATAACCCATTCACTCTAATTCGATGTTATTCCACTTTTGCATCCACTCACTACACGAGGGGCAATTTAGAGAGGCCGGGTAATCGACAAACCCGTGGAGGAAACCGGAGCACCTAACGGAAACTCATATGGTCATAAAAAGAATAGGAAGAACACGCAGTCAACACCCGAGGTCAGGATCAAACCCGGGTCCCTGACATTGGGGCAGCAGCTCTACCGGCTGTGCCACTGTTCCAACATTGCTGTGCAACTGTACCACCCTTAAAGCAATGTAAGGGGAAATGTAAGAGTATACAATTAATGGCAGGACCCTGACAAGCATTGAAGTACAGGGCGATCTTGGAGTCCATGTCCATAGCTCCCTGAAAGTACAAAGGAATGGCAGGGAATGGTTCATGTGCAGGCAGAATGAATTGGTTTAATGTGGCATTATGTTCAGCACAGACATTGTGGGCGAGGGGCCTGTTTCTGTGCTGTATTGTTCGATGTTCTATGAATAACAAAATCAACAATTATTTTTGACCTTAGTTTACTATCCAGTAAATCACATTCCATGGGCATTCGAGGGGAATGGGATTGAGCATCTACCAAGGTGATGGAAAATATGAAAAGACCTTGTTGTTGAACTTGTGTTGCATGAACCATCAAACTCCTAGGGAATTGGTAAATGCATGCAAGTGAATCTATTACTTGACATTACAACTCTCATTGAACTTCCCTTAATCTTACCCTTTAAAAGATCAGAGGATTTAACACCAATGTAGAGCTGCCCCAACTTTCATGGAGGCCATAAGAGAATTCAAATCTTTTCAGGAGCCATGATTTTCACTCAGAAAATTAATTATTCTATTGATTGCCATGGAACTGCAGCAAAGTTATTTGAGAAACTAGAGAACACTGGAGATTTCTCCTTCCCTCTGCTCCTTTAGAGACTTCTCTTCTCATGGAGTCATAGATTCCTAGAGCATGGAAACAGACCCTTCACTCCCACCATGCCAATCGTCATGCACACACCTAAATTAATCCCATTTTATTTCCACACACATATCCTTCAACTGCTCCCAGACTATATTACTTATTTACACAATATGGAACATTTAGTGTCCAAATGGGCGGCGCAGTGGCACAGCGGTAGAGTGCTCCCTTCAGCGCCAGAGAGCCGGGTTTGATCCTGACTACGGGTACTATCTGTACGGAGTTTGCATGCTCTCCCCGTGGGTTTTCGCCGGGTGCTCTGGTTTTGTCCCACATTCCAAACAAGTGCAGGTTTGTAGGTTAATTGGCTTCTGTAAATTGTCCCTAATGTGTGGGATAGAACGAGTGAGTTTGTAATAACTAGTCGGCGCGGACTCAATGGGATGAAGGGCCTGTTTCCACACTGTATCTCTAAACTAAACTAACCTAAACTAAATTGATGTATTAACTCACCCATCTTGCGATGTGGGTGGAAACAGAGCATCCAGAAGAAATCCATGTAGTCACAGGGGGAAGAAGCAATGCCCAGGCAAACGGTACTGGAGGTCAACATTGAACGTGGGTCATTGGGACTGTGAAAAACAGTTCCATTTACTATGCACTTTGCTTATTTTTGCCAATCGATCCATTTACCTCTTTACGTGGTCAGGTGCCAATTTAAATCTGCAGACAATCTTGTGAAGTTTCTTGGGATATTTGCAGCATTAAATCTGTCATGTAAAAATGAGTTAAGAAGGTAAGAAATAGATAAGTCAATGTAGGAATGGGCGTATAGCCCCTGGTTGGTGTGCTTACTTTTTTTCTTAGAAATAAACTTCAGGGTAGGCTTGCAGATTTCACAGAGGAGATAAGAATACATTGAATATATTGAAGGCCACAACAGAAAAAAATGTGGTCTCTGCAGAAAAAAGATTACACGAAACAAGCAGGGATGTGAAGCAAACACCAAGATCAGATCTACAAATAGGATTTACAAGCTCATATCAGCTGTGGTCCTATTGAATGGTAGATCAAGATTGAGAGGCCATTTGGCCTTCTCCTTCTCCTCTTTCTTATATTTTTTATATTAAGTTTAGTTTAGTTTAGAGATACAGCATGGAAACAGTCCCTTCGGCCCACCTAGTCCGCATCGACCAGCGATCCCCGTACTCTAAAACTATCCAGCATACACTAGGGACTGTTTACAATTTTACCCAAGCCAATTAACCTACAAACCTGTGCATCTTTGGAGTGTGGGAGCAAACTGGAGAAAACCTACTTGTAAAACAAGAAGTTAATTAACAAGAAGTTTATTTTCAGAGCTCAGATGCAGTAAAGTTCCAATTTACATAGAAACATAGAAAATAGGAGCAGGTGTAGGCCATTCGGCCCTTCGAGCCAGCACCACCATTCAATGTGATCATGGCTGATCATCCCCAATCAGTACCCCGTTCCTACCTTCTCCCCATATCCCGTGATTCCGTTAGCCCTAACAGCTATATCTAACTCTCTTTTGAATGTATCCAGTGAATCGGCCTCCACTGCCTTCTGAGGCAGAGAATTCCACAAAATCACAACTCTCTGGGTGAAAATGTTTTTCCTCATCTCAGTTCTAAAAGGCCAACCCCTTATTCTAAAACTGTGGCCCCCGGTTCTGGACTCCCTCAACATCGGGAACATGTTTCCTGCATCTAGCTTGTCCAATCCCATAATAATTTTATATGTTTCTATAAGATCCCCTCCCATCATTCTGAATTCCAGTGAATACAAGCCCAGTTGTTCCATTCTTTCATCATATCACTGTCCTGCTATCCCGGGAATTAACCTTGTGAACCTATGCTGCACTCCCTCAATAGAAAGAATGTCCTTCCTCAAATTAGACCAAAACTGCACACAATACTCCAGTCTCCTATACTCCAATAATTCAATCATATTAATATTCATAACTTGTTCCTCACTTCTAATCATTTATTGGGAGATGAAGAAAAACAAAGAATGAATTCATTCGAAAAGTTTTGTGGAAAGTGATGAGTTTCAGTTGGAATTTGACTTACAAAACGACAGTAATGTATTAACAATAATTATCCAGCTATTTCAAATTATGTGATCTGTTGCCTCAGTGTTAGTCATTTCATGTTTTACTATCTAAGGTTATGTTAATGGACAGTATCAGTATGTAAGGATACAAAATCCGAGTATAGTTGTGGGAGACGCTGCATGTTTCTGTTAGGTCGTCTGCTCCGAGTATCATGTCCACAAAAGCCAAGCTGTGACCACAGAAATACAGAGTTTCCATAGTGACACATCTTGGTATTAGTTTGTGAAAGTCACATCGACCTAGATACCGTGAAAGACTCTGTTTTCTGTGCTCTCCAGGCAAATCATAAGACACATAAGTAGAATCAAACCATGAGAGAGGTACATGTGCAGAATATAGTGTTACAGAGAAAGTGCAGATGAAAAAGAAGAAAAAAAATTGAAGAGCCTATGATCTGGAAACACTGTGGAGATGGGATCAATGACTAATCAATTAAATATCAACATTCATCCAGCTCCCAATTTGAATCTCACTGGACATGATGTACTGGAGCAGTTACCTCTCTTCAGAAACTGGCTCTAAAATGATATGCTGTTAGCTTTGTCTTATGGATCCTTTTGTTCCTAAATGTGTCCATATCTGCAGCCAACGCAACCAGTCGCAATGAGGCATTGAATTTTTTTGCCCACACATATCGTGGAGAGAATAATAATATAATTTTACTCTCCAACCGTAAGTGGTAGTGTAGGACTTTCAATGGGGTAGAATGCATTTTAAGAGCAAGTATGTAATCAAAATACAAAGTGCTAAAGAACTCAGCAGGTCAGGCAGCATCAGTGGATGGAATGGACAGGCAAGTTTTGGGTCCCAGCCCTTCTTGAGTTAGGGTGTGAACGATGGAAAATAGTAGTGAGGGTAAAGCCAGGCAAGTGATTGGTGGATACGGGTCTGATTGCCAGATGAGGAATTCTGTGGAATTCTCTGCCACAGAAGGTAGTTGAGGCCAGTTCATTGGCTATATTTAAGAGGGAGTTAGATGTGGCCCTTGTGGCTAAAGGGATCAGGGTGTATGGAGAGAAGGCAGGGATGGGATACTGAGTTGGATGATCAGCCATGATCATATCGAATGGCGGTGCAGGCTCAAAGGGCCGAATGGCCTACTCCTGCACCTATTTTCTATGTTTCTATCAATCAATCAATCAATCAATCAAGCACTTTATTCATCCCCAAGGGGCAATTTAAAAGGGCGCATTACAGTAGCTTTTTTAAAAAAAGACGTAACGAAAGACAAACATTCAAAGCTACTCTCTGCACCGACCGGTCGACCGCACGAGCAGTGACCCGGCAAGCATTGGGTTGTCAGCAGCGATACAATAATAAGAACACACAAAATGTAACACAAACATCCACCACAGCATTCATCACTGTGGTGGAAGGCACACAAATTTGGCCAGTCCTCCTCCATTTCCCCCCGTGGACAGGACCAGAGTCCAAGTCAGTCCAGGATCGGCTCTTCCTCACCGGAGACCGCGGCTTTAGATTGTTGTGGGCCGCAGGCCGGCGGTCAAGATTTAAAGTCCCCGCCGCAGCCAGAAGCACCGTAGACTGCAGGGCCGGCGGTCGAAGCTCCCCTCCAGGGGTGATGGTAAGTCCATGCCGGCCCCGCGGTAGAAGTTGGCCGCAGACCGGCAATGATGGCTTCTTCTTCCCCCGGGTCCCCCACGAGGGATCCCGGGCTGTAGACGCCGCACCAGCTGGAGCTCTGCAGACCGCGGCTTCAGGCTGCGACTTCAGGCTGCTGGCGCTCCCCTCCAGCGAGCCCCAGCGAGGGTTCACCCGCTCCACGCCGAGAGTCCACGCTGCGCCCGCCGCTGAAGCCCCGGGCACGCCTCCGGGAAAGGCCGCGCCGGGCACGTCTCCGGGAAAGGCCACGCCGATCCTTGATGTTAGGCCACGGGGGAGGCGACGGGGGAGGCGACCTGGAAAAAGTCGCCTCTCCATGGAGGAGGTGACCAAAGCGGTTTCCCCCTTACCCCCCCCACACCACCCCCCACACAAGACACCCAAAGAAACATTAAACACACACTTTAAAACATACTAAAAAATTTTTTAAAAGTTGAAAAAAATGACGCACTGCTGACATGGCTGCTGCCTGAACAGCGCCCCCGGAGTAAAACGGGGGCACTGTTCAGGCAGTGGAATAAGTGACAAAGGTTAGAGGTGAAAATGAGATGAAAGGATGTCAGATAAGCAGAGGAGAGAAGTAGTGAAATGCTATGCCAGAAGGGGGAATGTTGCTGTAGGGGACAGAAGGGGTGGGGACAATTGGAGAATAAAAGGGAAATGGTGGACTTGGAGATGAGAGATGATTGTGCGATGGGGAGAGAGGAGCAGGGAAAATAGGAGAAATCATTTGATTTTGCTGATATATGTGACACAGAAATTTACATTAGGAATATCTATAGTAGCTGCAGATATTACAGTTTTGCAGGTTATACAAATAAGGGAAATATCTCTCTCTAATATTACTCTCGAATATTTCTTAGCTCCTACTGCGGCATTAATAAGTATCTGTTGGAACCAGTATATTAAGACCTGGCCCATTATGTTGGTTAACAGCAAACTTGTCCGTTCATAAGTTCACAAGTTCTAGGCGCAGCATTAGGCCATCCGGCCCATCTCAATTGTAAATGGAGAATTTGGAGCAGAATTTGATCACGTGTATAAGGAGTATAATAACAGGCTGAGTAGGCAGCCTTGCAGGTCACTGTTGAGAATTAACATGGAGGTGGTGTTGTCACCCATCCTTACTGATTGCAATCTGTGGTCAGGATGTTGAAGATCCAGTTTAATGAGGGGAATGTTGAGTCCTCGCTTCAGGGGTTTGGAGATAGGTTTGGCATTGAAGATGGAGCTATGTCAATAAAGAGGAGTCTAATATAGTGATATCCAGATTTTCCAGGGATGAGTTTACGGCCAGATAGATGGCATCCGTTGTGGTGGTAGATGAACTGCAGTGGTTCAAGACTGTCTTGAAGTTATTTTTTGCCATTCTCTTGTAAAAAGATATCCAGAGGCATCTGTTTCCTTTCCTGTCATGCAGCATAACTCTCAATGTGACTCAGGTAGCAAGCTATGGAAGTCCTAATGCTCCTGGCTAACTGCGACGAGTGGCCACAAAGGCGATCACATCTCTGTTGATTGCATTCTCGACATGATCAAACATCAGGAATTGTGCAGATATTTTTTTATTCGGAATCTGCTCAATTGATGATACAATGGCATTTAATGACAGGTGTATTTAACAAAGGATTGAAACATTGTGGTAGAAATGGTAAGAATTTTTGAAGACACGTCTTAGGGATAACGCTATGCCTTTAAATAATGACAGCTTAATGATTTTGCTACCTCTTGTAACTGGATGGTAATCCACAGTATCATCTGTGAACGTTTGTGAACTTTGTCCCAAATTGGTGCAATGCTAGCATTTGATTTGATCAAGTAGGATGATAGAAAGTCAAGAATGGTGCACTGTAGAAAATCACAACACTCGTGGAGGAGTCAACAGTCTATGGAACATGTGGAAGAAGATCCACATTTACCTTCAAAACATTTGGAGTGCTTGTGCTTATTAGTGGCACGCTAACTGTAACTGCTAGAATGTCATTTAGACAAGCAGAAGGTGCTGACACCATTATTGAGTGTCAGGCAAGATCAGCATTGGTGTTTCCATCCCACGCTATTGTTTAATATTTTCACTACTTTCATATTACTTTGAATAATTCTCTTAAGCGAGTCCTAATGACATTTTGAGGGATTGGAGATGGCTTGGAGTGTAATGAGGCTGTTGAGGGAGGAAAGTTAAATTGAGCAATAATTTTAATGAATGATGTTTTGCTACAGTCTGGTGTTTCTCTGCATTAATGATGAAATTGCTTATGGTAAATTTAAACGTAGAATTTATAAAGAAATGTAATTTTGAACAAAAAAACATGGAAAGGCTTAAGAAGAAAATGGAATTGAGCCCTCGTTAATAATATAGATATGTCAATGCTAATGTATGGAGTGGTTAAATAAAGGAAACAAGCATTTGCACACATGTGAGGCTTTTCATGATATGAGACTCATAAAGTCATAGAGTTACAGTGCACGGATACAAGCCCTTCAGCCCAATTTGTCCATGTTGACCAAGAGCTAATCCCGTTTGTCTGGATTTGGCCCATATCCTTCTAAACATCTTCTATTCATGCATCTGCCCTAATATCTTTTAAACATTGTAATTGTCCCTGCCTCTACAGCCTCCACATGCAGCTCATTCCATATATCCACCACCCTCTGTGTGAAAATTCCTCTCATGACCCTATTATAATCTTTTTCTCACACCTTAAATCTAAGCTTTTTTAGTTTTAGGGTCCCCTACCCTTGAAAAAAGACTGTGACCATGAACATTAAGCATGCCCCTTTATGATATTTATATGCTTCTATAATTCCACCCTCAACCTCCAATGTTCCAGGAGCAATAAAGTTCCATCTTGCCCACATTCTCCATACAACTGAAGCCCCCTAGTCCTGGTAACATCCTCATAAACCTTTTTTGCAGCCTTTCCTTCTTAATGATAACATTCTCGAGAGACTAGAACTGCACACAATACTCCAAGTGTAGCCTCAACAACAATCGCCTAGTTGCAACATGACATTCAAACTCCTGTACTCAGTGCACTGACCAATGAAGGGAAATGTGCCAAATGCCAACCTCACCTCTCTGATGACATGTTACCAATCTCAGGGAACTATGTACATGTCCCCCCTGGATTTCTCTGCTCGACGACACCCCACAACAATCTCCAGGATCATATACCTTTGCTGTGTAACTGATTTACCAAATTGTACATGTCCAAATTAAATTCCATCTGCCATTCTTGGCCCACTTTCCCATTTGTAATGTTGACCCTGTTGTAATCTTAGACAACATGCTTCATTGTATACCACATCACCAATTTTGGTTTCATTCGCAAACATGCTAACTATGTCAGCAAAATTGTCATCCAAATCATAAATATAGATGACAAATAACTTTGTAATCCCCAGAGCACACCACTGGTCATGGAACTCCAATCTGAATAGAACTCTCCGCTACCACTCTTTCATCCTTTCAATTAAGGCAATGTTGTGCCCAAATACCCTCTCTGGATCTCAACCTTCCATACCAACCAGTTATCAATGTCTGATGAAGGGTTCCAACCTGAAACATCACCTAGCTGTTTTCCCCTGAGAAACTGCCTCACCTGCTGAGTTACTCCAGCATTTTGCGTCTATCTCTATCTTATCAAACGCCTTGCTAAAGTCCAAATAGACAACATCCACTGCCCTGCTCTCATCAATTCTCTTGGCCATCTTTAAAAAATACTCAATCAAATTCATTAGCTACAATTTCTCACAGAGAAAGCCATGCTGACTATCCTTAATTAGTGCTCGCCTTTCCAAATGCTGGTAGACTCTTTCCCAGAGAATTCCCTGCAGTAATCCTCCCGCCACTGATCCTCAGCTCATCAGTCTGCAGGACCTTTCAACCATTATTAGAGGTTGAGTAGGCTGGGATTCTATTCCTTGGAGCGCAGAGGACATAGGTTTAAGTTGAAGGTGAAAAGATTTAATAGGAATCTGAGGGGTAACTTTTTCACACAAAGGGTGGTAGATGTATGGAACAAGCTGCCAAATGAGGTAGTTGAGGCAGGGACTATCCCAACATTTAAGAAGCATTAAGACAGGTGTATGGATAGGACAGGTTTGGAGGGATATGGACCAAATGCTGACAGGTGGGACTAGTGTAACAGGGACATGTTGGCCGGTGTGGGCAAGTTGGGCCGAAGGGCTTGTTTCCACACTGTATCACTCCATGACGCCATGACTCTATAAAGACACTATATTAGCCACCCCCTAACTTCTCCCATGGTTCCTCCCCTGTGACATATAACTATGCCTGGGCCCTTGCAATTTCTTCCTTGGCTGTCCATTAAAAATTGTCTTCAGACATTAATTTAATACTTTAGAGATACAGCAAGGAAACAGGCCCTTTGGCCCACCAAGTCTGCACCGACCAGCGATCACCCCATACACTGGCACTATCCTACACACTAGGCACAATTTACAATTCTACAAAAGCCAATTAACCTACAAACCTAATGTGAAGGAAGGATCTGCAGATGCTGGTTTAAACTGAAGATAGACACAAAGAGCTGGAGTAACTCAGCGGGTCATCAGCATCTCTGGAGAAAAGGAAAAGGTGACGTTTCCGGTCGAGACAACTTCTTCAGACCAGCATCTGTAGTTCCTTCCTACACACCTAGGGGCCCCTACATGGAAGAGGGCAACGTTTGATCTAGTCTTAGGAAATTGGGAGAGATGTAGGGCCGAAGGGCCTGTTTCCACGCTGTATGACTATGACTCTATGTGGGAAGCATGGATTACATTTTGTCACAGCAAGGTTCGACAAAAGCAATGAGATTAATGACAAGGGAATCTGTGTTCTGGTTGACAGATGAATGATGACCAGCACATAGGGGAGGTCACCCCTGTTCTATGAATAGAGCCAAAGATAATCTTTACATCCACTTGAGATGAACAGAAGCACAGGTGCCTTGTCTTGATGTATACACTGGAAGATGGACCAAGGCCCGAGGGAAAGCTGAACTCATATACCCATCTACAGCAGAAGCACGTTTATTAATGCTATTATTAGAAGCATGTACAGCATTGCTGATAGCTACCAGAGCAAAGATATGACATATGACACATCTTGCATTAACGGAGAGGAACATGAAAAGAGTGAAATTATTTGGAACGAACAAGCGGTGCAGCTGAAAGGATGTGAACTTTAAATGTCCATGTTTTGTGTCAAATCACATGTCTGTATCATTAAGAAATAGCCTAAATGTATTCCATGGTTGTTTAACTTTCAATGGCTCATTTCAGTTTGGAAGGAAACAATTAATGGAACTACTTTAAATGCGCAGACTGTACAGAATTGAATCTAAGAAAGAGAATCAATGGTATCTTTGGCAACATAAGAACAGAAGGAGGTCTGGCATTACCTTAAGCCTATGCTATCATTCAATGAAATCTTGATCGATCTGTAATTGAACTCAGTTTTTTCTATCTAGGATTCATAATCCCAAATACCCGGGTCTGATTAATATCAAATAATAAGTTTTAAAATTTTCCATTGACTTCTTGTTTTCCTGGCTCTGGGGCAGAACATTTCAGATTTACACTATCCTTTGGTGGAAGACGTTTTATTTTTATGTAATTTTCACGATGTGGGCAATGATGGGAGAGGCCTGTGTTTATGTTTATTGACCATCCCTATTTGACCTTGAGAAAGTAATGATGAGACGCCTTCTCGAACCAATTAAGTCATGTTGATGATGGGATCGTACAGCCCTGCAGAGGAGGCTGGTTCCAGGATTTATGATGGTGAAGGAACAGTGATATACTCCTAAGTCAGGACAGAGTTCAATCGTTAAAAAATCCTGCAAATTTGCCGACTTCCACTATTCTCGGTGGTACAAGCTGCAAGCTTGGGTGGTGCTTTCAGACTAGCCTTAGTGTGTGACTGTGGTGCATCTTGCAGAGGGCAAATATTTCATCCTTTGTGAACTGATCATAGATTGAAATGAATCTTTAGGGTGGTAGATAGGACACCCATCAAGTTCAGTTCAGTTTCAGATCCGTTCTGTTTAGTTTATTGTGCGTGCACCGAAGTACAGTGCAAAGCTTCTGTTTTGATCAAACGGGCTGTATCTTTATGGAGTATTGAATAGAAAGGTACCTTTATGAACTGTGTGTATATTGATATAGTGTTGTTCTAGTCCTGCTATTCGGTTGAGATACTGCCTTCCATAAAAGATGATTGTCAATAGATATAAGATCACGGCCCTTCCTTTGTTTTGTCAATTTTCCCACTTGATTCCCATGTCCTCTGATTACAATGTCTGAAGAAGGGTTTCAACCAAAACTTCTTCTGCCAATTTCCCTCTGCAGATATCACCTAACCCACTGAGCTTCTCCACCAGCTTGTTTGCGTTTACTCTGATTCCCATGTGTCCAAATATCTGAAGATCTTCACCTTGAATTTAATCAGTGACTGAACATCCAAAGCCCTCTATGTTTGAGAATTACAAAGGTCTGCAACCTTCTGCTTAAAGAAATTTCCCCCTCATCTCAGTCCTGAGTCCTGTGACCATGTCCTTATTTTAGACTCCCCAACTAGAGGAAGCAAACTTTTGGCATCTACAATGTTAATTCCACTCAGGTCTTGAGTAACTTGATGTGATCATCTTTCAACCTTCTCAACTGAAAAGTCAAGTCCAATGTTTGCTTGGAAAATCTTTCACTCTTCGTTTTCAATCTAGTTCTAGCGCGGCAGCAGAATGATTAGTGCCATCTTTAATGTTACTCAGCAATGAAGAGGCAGTGCTAGGCTGCTAAAATAAACTCAGAATGGAGATGACAGAGGGCCATTCTGATGCAGTGATAAAAAAAGATGTGTATATATACCTATCTATATCACTATCTATCTATCTATTTCACTATATCACTATTTATCATTTTTATGCTGGACAGCACCTTGTCGGGCATTGTATGTGAATGCGCTTCCAAACATACATACAAGAGCATTATTTTAAAAATATGAGCACTTAAATTAGGCTTTGGTATTAATTAAACAAGTGCGTTATTCCAATAATGAAAGACGTGTAAAACGCAAGGTGCATGTATTTCATTAAATAAAATCGGCGTGGAAAAAAAAATGACTAGCCCAAGTTTAACAGGCATGAAATAGTAAGATTAAACGAGAACTTACCTAAGTTTGAAGTTTGATCTTTATTTTATGAGGAGTTACGTAGGTGATTACGTGAAGAACCCCGCCAGTGCGCCTGCGCATCAATCTTCAAAGCAGCGGTGTGAAATCACAAAAAACAACAACCGAAGTAATATAGTCTCAAAATAAAACGAGTAATACAAGAACTTCCATCTGACCTTTATGATAGAGGGTAGAGTCGTGGTGGGCACGTAATCACCTACGTAACTCCTCATAAAATAAAGATCAAACTTCAAACTTAGGTAAGTTCTCGTTTAATCTTACTATTTTACTTCGGAGTCACGTGAGTGACTACGTGAAGATTTTAAAGCTTTGTGATTTCATGCCGTGCATCAATCCCGGCTTCTCACTGCATAGATTGACTCGGAACGAGAATAATCAATCATGCATTCATAATAACATTTGTACCACAAATGCAGTAATTCATTTCAATAATGAAATGAATCAGATCCCCTTTAAACCAGAGGAATTTACACAGAACTTAAAATAGTTTCTGCAAACAACCCCGCATTAACAATAGGCCGATGGTAAAAATGTTGAAACATCAACTCATTGGACCACCCGGCGGCTGCGAGGATATGGTCGACGGGGCCGTCTTTTGCCCTGGCCGCCGACGTTTCTGCTGCCCTAGTCGAGTGAGACGTAAAAACATAAGTGTTAATACCAGCAGCTGTTAAGACTTCTTTTATCCATCTGGAAATAGTCTGTATTGAAACTCTCTTGTGTGGTTTCTTGTGTGTGATCAACAACCCAGTTTCCGTATTCTCAAATTCTTTGTGACCTCAATGTATTTTAATAAATATGTCTTAATACAGAGACATGGATCATTTGGATATGCTGCTAGCATAATTTTAAATCCTGTCACACCTGGCCTAATTTACTTTAGTAGGTCATAGATATAGAATGTAACCTTGTCTTCAGTTACTTCCATACTGTCTTTCTGTAATTTTCCAAGTGTTTGCACTCGTTGTGCTGTCACTCATGCCATAAGCATAAATACTTTCATACTGAGCTTGACCAAAGGTAAAGACACACTTGATGACCATTCACGAAGTAGTTTCAGTACCACACTTACATCCCAGATTGTCACGTACCTAGGTTTCGGTGGTTTGGAATTAAAGATTCCTTTCATTAGTCTGGAAACAATTGGGTGTGACCCAATTGAGTTTCTTTCTGAATCCAGAACCAAATATGAGGACAATGCACTTCTGGCTGAATTAATTGCACTACAACTCAGACCTTCATCATAATAAAGTTTTGACAGAAATTCTAAACATTTGAAATATCTGCAGTACTTTATTGCACATTCTTTTGTACACAGAACTCTTCCCATTTCTTAATATAAGAAAAGTATTGTTTTTGAGTGCTCTTCCTCCCGGCTGCCGTAAGCATGTCCACAGTATGCTCAGACAGTCCTCGTCCCAGAAAAGGCATTCTTAAAACCTGCAAATCAACAAATCCAAACGATGGTATAATGGATGTTGTTACCCTCTTACAGAGTGCAACAATAAATTACTCCTTTTTGGGACTTTCATCAACATTTGTGTTGTTAATCCTAATATCAACAGATACCATGGCTGTATAGGCCAATCTGGTACTACCAATACCCTTGAAGCAGCATCTTGCCTGATTTTAAGCAAACATTGGCTTATGAGGCAGAAAGGTGGAAATATATATGAAAACATACCACCCCAATGTAGCGAGAAAGCATCAATCGCCACTGCTCCTGGATCTGGTTTCCATGAGACATATCTCGATAGCTGATGATTCAAGTCGATGTCGGTCATTCCAAATCTGGTTACTATATCATTGAATACCTCTTGATTCAACATCCATTCTTTATTATCCTGGAACTTTCGTGACCTGGTGTCTGCTATCATATTCATTCTACCTGGTAGATGGATAGCTGAAATCCAAATATTCTTTTCAATACACCAAGACCAAATTTGATTAGCCATTTTGTCACATGACACCGACTTGATTCCACCCATATGATTAATATAGGCAACTGCTGTTGTGTTATCAATTTGAACTTGAACATGCTTATTAGTTGTGTTAGAACAGTAAGCTTGGAGCCCATAGAAACATCCTAGAAGCTCCAAATAGTTAATTCCCCATGTCTGCAGTAACAATGACTCTTCCTGATTCCATCTGCCTCCGCAGCTAGATGTTAAGTCAGTTGCACCCCATCCTAGTGCACTGGCATCAGTTTGTAATATCATGGATGGTTGTTCAATCAGCACTTTGCTGGAACTGCTTGCGACATGTAGAATCCGCCACTGCAGATCAGAAACTGCATTTGTTGTTAGTTGCATGGTTCTATCAAAATGACCAACATGCTTTCTCAGTGCCTGTTCTTTAATCTCTGCAGCTGTTGATAATGTAATGGTCCAAATTGAACTGCTGGGAATGCTGCTACTAATTTTCCCAGTACACGAGCCACCTGTCTAATTGAGGGTTTTTGCTCATTTAGGAGATTACTACAATCTTTAATCAAATCCACCCTTTTTTCCCTGGGCAAAGTAATATTCATTTGGACTGAATCAATTGTAAACCCCAAATAATTAATAGAGGTACATGGTGTTAACCTAGATTTCTTTGGATGAATTAGAAACCCCAAATTTTCAAAAGTTGATTTCACAACTGCAACAGATGCTTCTGTTGACTGTTTTGTCTTTCCTATAATCAAGACATCATCCAAATATGCCATGAGTACATGCCCCTGGCTTCTCAGCAAACCCAGAATTGGTTTTAACAATTTGTGAATATTCTGGGTGCAGATGTTAACCCATTAGGCAGAGCTTTGAACTGCCACAACTGTTTCATCCATTTAAATTTAAGATACTTCCTATCTTCTGAATGAACAGACACTGAATAATATGCATCTTTCAAGTCTATAGTTGCCATATAACATGCTTCTGAAATAAGCTGTTTGGCAGTCACAAATGTTTCCATTTTAAAATGTCTAAATTGCACAAAAGGATTCAGATTTATCAAATCTACAAGAATCCTACATCCTCCATCCTTTTTTTTTTTTTTTTTTTTTGATCGAGGGAATATATTTCACACAAATTGGTGACTTTGGTAGACTGATTTTTTCAATAACCCCTTTTTTATATAGGGTTTCAAGTGCAACCTGAACCTCCAACACTTCTTTTTGTACAAAGTGCAGAGTTCGGCTAGGAACATGCTGAACAGGCAAATCATAATTTGGATTGAATTCAATTCGAAATCCTTGTATATGATTCAGGATTACCACATTCTGAAGTAATTTTCTTCCAATTATTATAAAAGAAATGTAACCTGCCTCCAACTTTTGGACTTAATCCAGTTAGTATGTTCCCATGAGAACCAGGTCCACCTACCTCTTGAGTCATTTGAGTACCCTGAGATTCCTGGGTTCTCCCGGAAACACGCCCACTGGTTCTTGCTCCCGCTGCAGGCCGCCAACTACGTCCCTGCGTTGATGAGCGACTTGGTCCAGGATCCGTATGACGTCTGAAAGGATACTTCCTCTTTACAGACTTCACAACCATTGATGTCTTCATCAATCCTGTTTTCGCTTCATCTTCCAACTCTTTAATACGTCTCCCGAGATCCTCTCCAAAGAGTAAGTTGGGTAATTGTATATTACTTGGTTTGCAGAGTGCTGCGAATTTTGGATTCATAGTAGGCCGTATCACACTTTTCCTCAGACAATTGTCTCGAAGTGGGTGCTGCATAGCAACCCTAGTGTTTCCTGATGCAACTCCGTCATCTCTTGGCTTTTTTTCTGCTATTCTGGCAAAAGCAGTTATTCCAGAACCCAGCAGCTTTAATATTCTCTGCAACTGATTCCAGATAATTTGATTCACTGCTGCTGCTTTCAGCAACCCACAGTTACTTCTTGCAGTCTCATCCATTTCCTGCTGTTCCAGCTAATGGTAAACCAAGTAATTTATTAAGGAGGCCAGTTCTTCTCCTAATGGCTCTCCTCACCCTGACGGGGCAGCGAATCCTACTGCCAGGAGTGGAACATCTGGCAGCTGCCGTTCATCGCCTTGTACAGCCTCACCGTCAGAGTCGGGGTCTGAAATCTCATGACCCGTAGCACGCTCCTCATTTCTGAGGGTGCATTCCATCAGCCCTGAGCCAGGTGCTGTTAAGCTGCTCCTGCAGCTTGGATTACAGTACACTCCTTCCTGAGTGAACTTTGCTCCAACAGCCTATGAAAAAGGCTTTCTATTTGGGCAACATGCTCGAAAGCAGTATCTAGCCCTGTACCAGGAGCTGTTTGAGCTATTTCCAGCAGCTTGCTTTCAGTACACTCCTCCCTGAGTGAACTTTGCTCCAACAGCCTATGTAAAAGGCTTTCTATTTGGGCAATATGCTCGAAAGCAGTATCTAGCCCTGGAGCTACTTACATTGCCTGGGACTCCCTCCTGGGCCGTTGGGATTTAAACTTTGTCTTTTGCCCGACAGGCGCTGACAGTGTTTTCACCAGCCCCAGGTCCACAGTCGCTATGCTCACCGCTGGCGACTGTACCGGGGTTTAGAGGCGGTTGGTCTCTAACCGCGGACTCCCGACTTTCCCGACTTCTGTCGGCTGTGTCGCTCGCCTCTTCCCCCTGTCCGTTTTTTTTTTCCCATGGCGTCTGTGGAAAAAATCCCCATAGACCCACAGTAAACGGATCCGGAAAACCTGAAAAAAGTTTTTACTTACCTTGTAGTTGAAAAACTACAAATCCACTCGAGGAGCTCTGCTCCTCACGTCCGTTTGCGTCAAGGCGTCTGACGTAATGACGCGCAGGCGCACTGGCGGGGTTCTTCACGTAGTCACTCACGTGACTCCGAAGTAAAATAACACAATTGTATTGCATGAATGGCCAGGATTGAGTACTATCCTAATGCTGAAGTGTCTGTCAAAGATCTCCCCATTTCTCCCTGTGACTTTACTAAAGGGCCTGTCCCACGGGCATGTGACTCCATGCGGCAAGCGCGACCTAACCGCAAGCGGGGGCCGTGCGGGGGCCGCGCGGAGGTCGCGGAGGTCGCGGGGCCGGTCCCACTTCGATCGCCAGAGCCGTATGGAGTTCTGCGGAGCTGGTCCCGACATCGCGCGGGGCTCCGAAAAA
This sequence comes from Malacoraja senta, assembly GCA_038087875.1. Lineage (NCBI taxonomy): Eukaryota > Metazoa > Chordata > Chondrichthyes > Rajiformes > Rajidae > Malacoraja > Malacoraja senta. The sequence goes on along the minus strand of CM075988.1, from coordinate 9,723,866 downwards.
CTGACACTGTTCAAAAATTCTGTGCAGCAACGGCCTGCCGCCCCGCAGCTGCATCGAGGCCGTGCGCGCCGCATCGACGGCCATGCGCACCGCCTCGCCGCCGTTCGCACCGTCTTGACGTCACTCGACCTCCGCGCGGCCCCCGCTTCCAATTTGGTAGCGCTTGCCGCATGCAGCCGCATGCTGGTGGGACTGGCCCTGTACGGGGATCACTCGACCTCCGCGCGGCCCCCGTTTGCGGTTAGGTCGTGCTTGCCGCATGGAGTCGCATGCCCGTGGGACAGGCCCTTTATGTCCAGTGACAAGAATACCATTCTCATTTGTTAACTCCCGCAGAATCTAGAGTAACACTTGCAATCTAAATTTTAAATTGATAACTGTACACTACTCCAGATCACATTACTTTGGCACTAAATACAATTTGCTGCAAGTATTATTATTCAATTTGATATATTTGCTCGAGCTAAGTATGATTTATTAAATGGAACGATATTTGACTTTTAATCTGTGTAAAATATTTTGCATGTCATTGTGCAGTATTTTTTGTTTCTTGGCAATGAAACCCTTATGCAGTCTACTATGCTTTATTTATTGGTCCTGATAGATGTTTCATTATTTATGAACCTAACCTTCCAAGAGTAATCATTATCGAAGCTCCCACTGTCATAGAGTATGTCCTTCTACAAAATGCTTCGTGTTCTTCAGGTAATCCACTGTTCCAGAGTCATCTGGAGGAGTAAATTAACTCTTCCAAAGTTACTCTTTACATATCTGCACTTTCACCTTTATGCACCAAATTGGTGAACATTTAGGAAGTATGGCCTTTGACAGATTATGTTCAGCACTTCTTCCACTATGTCCTTCAAATGATCCAGTCGCAGCCCATATTCTTATCTACCTTGATGCTAAATCCTGTCTCTCTGTATTGTCTCCCTCATTACTTGCCTCATCTAATTAGCCGCAGTATATCACTGGTACATGCATTGATGGGGGTGCCAGATTTAAGGTTTCAAGGTCAGTTTATTGTCACATGTACCAATTATGGTACAGTCAAATTTGAGTTACCATACAGCCATACAAAGTCAAAAGCAACAAGACACACAGCCACAGGAAATAAAAGTTAACATAAACATCCACATTCCTCATTGTGATGGAAGGTAATAAAGTTCAATCTTCTCCCTCTTTATTCTCTTGCGGTCGGGGCTGTCAAACCATCCGCAGTTGGGGGCGATAAAAACTCCCGCAGCCAGCGATCCAAAGCCGTCGCGTCGGGGTGATTGAAACTCCCGCATTGGGACAGTTGAAACTCTCCACGGCTTGGAGTTCCCGAATCGGTCTCTAACCAGGGTCTGCGGGTTCTACAATGTTAAAGTCCACTGGCCCGCGGTTGGAGCTCTCCACAGTCGATCCCCGGCAAAGGGATAGCAAGCTCCATGTTGGTAAGTCTGCACCACGCCCACGGTTGAAGCGCCGGGTCTGTCTCCAGGAAAGTCCGCGCCACTCCACGATGTTAGTCCGCTGTGGGGATGCAGATAAAATAGGGAAAAAATCGCATCTCTGTCGAGGTAAGAGATTGAAAAAAGTTTCCCCCAGCCCCCCCTCCCCACCCCCCACATAAAACAAACCAAGGAACGCTAAAACATACTCTTTAACATGAACTTAAAATAACAAAACAGAAGAAAGGACAAACAGACTGTCTATCTCTACCTCATCATCATAAAAGATGAAATCAGTGTCAGCCTCTGTCACAAAGTCTACTTCTTACTCCCTTGTGTTTGAATCTACCATCTTTGCTCACCGGTATCTTGGCCTATACCAAGCATTTTTCTGCATAAGCATCCTGTTAAACCAAATTTAATTTCCAGATCATGAAGTAGCATTCCCTATTATACAGTATGTGTTGTGGTAGAGAGTGAGTATTGAACATTGCTTCTGAAATATTGCTTCATTGAAATCTAAGCAATTAGATTTCAGACAGTGAATTTTGGTTAGTTTGGGGATACCATCTTGTGGCGGCACTGCGTCTGCGTCTGCGGCTCGTCTGCAGTCTGTCTGTCTCTTTCCCTTTGTTTTATCGTTAATGTCAGATGTATGTAATAATGGTGTATTATGTGGTGGGGGGGGGAAGACTTTTAAAAAATCTCTTTCCTCAACGGAGATGCAACTTTTCTTCCGTGCCATATCTCCGTTCACGCGGCGGCCTAACATTGAGGAGCTGCGCGGCCTCCAGCTGAGATCAACCTTGAGGGCTCCGGTCGCAGAGCCTGTGGACTCGTGGAGCTGGCTGACTTTCGGAGGCTGTGGTGGCGCTGCGATTGCTGTGGTGGCGCTGCTACTCTACTTTCGGAGGCTTCGGCCGCGGGCCCTGTGGTCTGTAACATCGGGAGCTCGCAGGTCCCTGGTTGGCGACCGACTTTTCGGGAGCTCCAGCCACAGCAGCTTCGTCTGCCCCAAATCGCAAGGCTTGAATCGGCCCGTTCACAGGACCTTTCATCGCCTGGCACGGCTCTGCCATGGGACCTTCCGTCGCCTGGCGGGGACTTCAATATCGGGAGCCTCGATCGCCTTGAGGCAGCAGTTTTGACTGCCTGACGGCGGGACAAGAAGCAAGGAAGAGATAAGCCTTTTTTTACCTTCCATCACAGTGAGGAGGTGCCTGGAGGAGAGTCACTGTGATGGATGATTGTGTTAAATTTATGTCATTGTGTGTTTTGTTTGCTTTTTATTGTTATAACTGTACGGTAATGACATTTCGTTCAAATTTTCTTTATTGAATGATAAATAAATTAAATTCAATACAATTCAATTCAATAGAGTGCAGAAACAGGCCCTTCAGCCCACTGAGTCCGCGCCGACCAGCGAACCCCATACACTTTAACTATCCTACACACAAGGGACAATTAACATTTTTTTTTACCAAACCTGATCGTCTTTGGACTGTAGGATAAAACCAGAGCACCCAGAGAAGACACACATGGCCACAGGGAGAAAATACAAACTCCGTACAAACAGCACCCATAGTCAGGATCGAGCCCGGGTCTCTGGTGCTGTAAGACAGCAATTTTACTTCGGAGTCACGTGAGTGACTACGTGAAGAACCCCGCCAGGACGCATGCGTGTCATATCGCTACACGCATTGCGAAATAGTCACGCAGGTGGAACGATGTTCCCCCTCAGCGGCAAAGTTTAAGAGCCGGGAACTGCAGGTAAGAGATACTCTGCATTCTTTTTGTTATCTACATACTGTGTTACAGGTGTGGAGTCAATGGACAAGACGAAGACAACTAAGAAGGCTGCGACAAAGCTGGCGAGGGAGGACAGGCAGCTCCTGGTTGCGGGCAGCCAGGAGCGGCCAGCGGCACATGAATCACCCGTAATGGGAACAGCTGTGCCCGACTTCGCCCCCGCACCGGCCAGATCTAAACCGCGGCCGGGCGGTAAGGCAAAACAAAAGTCTAATAGAGTCGTTGACTCGGATGAGTCCGACTTTGAGCAGCCGCGAGCAGCCAGCGACCGTGAACGCTGGAGCCGGATGGAGCGGCTTATGGAGCAAATGCTCCAACATGACAGGCTCCGGGAGATTGAGTCTAGTCACTGTGGAAATTTATTACACCCACAGTAACACCTCTTGTAGGTCTGCACAGTGCATCTCCCTCGTCAGAGGGGAGTACTGGGGGTCAATTCTGGGCTGACCCTGAAGAGGGGTTTACAGAACAAAAATCAAGTGTGCGAGGGGTGCAGGAAGACCAAAATCTACTGGACATGGTGTCCTAATTCATACAGCCAGACCAAACTGGCCGAAACCTGGAACCGAAACTAGCTGCCAGTATTGACTATATGTCATTTAAGCAGCTACAGGAACAGGCTGTAATGGACACCACGGCAAGACATTTGCCACCTGGGAACTGTACATCCCTGAATGTTCCTATTGTAAATAATTGCATATGGAAACACGTCGGAGCAGGAGTTAGAGGCATGGATGTCAAACTCCAAAGAGTACTGAAGCTCCTAACAACGGGAATAACAGCTTTCGCCCGCACAGTAGATGAAAAGGAGATGTCGCAGGATCAACAGGATGCACCGGCACTGCTCTGTAATACTCAATACAAAATAAACAACATCAGGAAGAGTGCCATCCGACCTGCTTTAAACCCGAAATTTGCAGGTCTGTGCAAACCTGGAAACATAAAACCACCAATTTGTCTATTTGGAGGTAACCTATCCAAGCAAGTCAAAGAGCTCGATGAGGAGGCAAAAACCCTGGGGCTCATCAAAGCGACATCATCAAAAACCTACTATGGCCATAAACAGCACCCTTATGCACCCACCAGTAGAACAAGACAAACTGGTGAAAGCTCAAAGGCCAGGTACACCGAACATCGGTCTTTTTTAGGCCATGGCCCAGACCGGCCTTCGTGGAAGATGCGCAAACCCCCAACACCAACCCAACCACAAACCCAGACACCGGCGCCTCAACCTCCACGAAGGATTCACAAAAAGAAGTAACTGCAACTGCAACTTTATTTATATAGCACATTTCATACACGAGGCAGACTCAAAGTGCTTCACATAAAAACATGTCATACAATAAAATGAAATAATAACATGAAATAAAATAGAAGAATTAAAAGAAAATAAAAGCAAAGTTAAAAATGCATTATAGAAAAGTGCAAAAGTTAAAAGTGCAATGTAGTTAAGATTTAGCTGAAAGCTAAAGTAAACATAAAAGTTTTCAGTCTTGTTTTAAAAGTTGTGAAAGCAGGGGCAAGTCTTAAATCTTCAGGAAGTTTATTCCAGCTATTTGTTGCATAGTAACTAAATCCTGCTTTCCCATGTTTTGTATTTACTCTGGGAATCACTAACAGATTGGTCTCAGAAGATCTTAGCAGTCTAGAAGGCTTATATAGTGGAAGCATGTCAGTGATATACTTTGGCCCTAAACCATGTAGTGATTTATAGGTGAGCAGCAGGATTTTTAAATCAATTCTCTGACATACAGGGAGCCAATGTAAGGATTTAAGAATTGGTGTAATGTGTTCAAATTTTTTGGTCTTTGTTAGAACTCTAGCAACAGCGTTCTGAACAAGCTGTAGCTGCCTGACAGTTTTTTTTTGGAAGACCTGCAAGGAGACCGTTACAATAATCTAGCTAAGTCTTGAGCTGACATGAGTCCTCTTAGTCTTGCTATGTTTTTGAGGTGATAGTAGGCCGATTTTGTTACTGATTTGATGTGACGGTCGAAATGTAAATCTGAATCCATAATAACCCCGAGATTTCTGGCATTGTTTGAAGTTTTCAGGGACAGAGAGTGAAGGTGTTGGGTTACTTTAAGCCTTTCTTTTTTAGCACCAAAAACAATTATCTCCGTTTTGTCCTTATTTAGTTGGAGGGAATTTTGGCACATCCAGTCTTTGACTTGCTCAATGCACTGGCACAGCAGATCTATGGGGCGATAGTCATTTGGTGATAGCGCTACATAGATTTGAGTGTCATCGGCATAGCAGTGGTGGTCAATATTATTATTTCACATGATTTGCCCTAGTGGGAGCATGTAGATGTTGAATAAAGAGGGATCTAAGATTGAACCTTGCGGGACTCCACACGTCACGTTGGTTGGTTCTGATACAAAGTCGCCAATGGAAACAAAATAGTTCCTATCTTGTAGATATGACCTGAACCAACTTAAGACTGTGTCTGAGAGCCCCACCCATTTTTCCAACCTGTCCAAAGGTATTGAGTGATCAACAGTGTCGAATGCAGCACTGAGGTCTAATAGCATTAATATTGAAACTTTGCCAGAGTCTGTGTTAAGACGGATGTCGTTTACAACTTTAATAAGGGCGGTCTCAGTGCTATGAAGAGGTCGAAATCCTGACTGGAAGTTGTCGTAGCAGCCAGTTGAAGCCAGGAAGTGATTAAGTTGCTGGAGGACAACTTTCTCAATGATTTTACTTATGAAAAGTAGGTTTGATATTGGTCTATAGTTGTTAATAATAGAGGCATCTAGGCTCCGCTTTTTTAAAAGGGGTTTAATAACTGCAGTTTCCAAGGCTTTTGGGAAATTGCCTGATTGAAGAGAGCTGTTAACTATTTGCAGTATGTCTATTGCTAGGCAGTCAAAAACATTCTTAAAGAAGTTGGTAGGTAAAGCATCAAGGCAGCAGGTGAATGGCCTTAGTTGTGTCACCGTTTCCACAAGGGTTTTAGAGTCTATGACATTAAAGCATGTCATCATTGCCATGTTACTTTTGCCTAAACAGGGTGGTGATCCAACATTTTTGTTTGCAGGAGAGATATTGATGGCACGTCTGATGCCTTCAATTTTATCAGTATAAAAGAATGCAAACTCATTGCATTTCTGCGTGGAATGGAGTTCAGGTGGTATTTGTGTTGGGGGGTTGGTCAGTCTGTCAACAGTTGCAAATAGGGTTTTTGCCTTATTAGTGTTGTTGTTAATGATATTGGAGAAAATGTTTCTAGCACTTTTTAAGTCTAAATTGTAGGCACGGAGGCTCTCTTTATAGATGTCATGGTGAATATGAAGTTTTGTTTTCCGCCAGATGCGTTCAGCTTTCCGGCATTCTCTTTTCTGGGCTGTTACAAAAGCAGCTTTTCTCCAGGGTACCTTTTGCTTACCAGAAATCGTTTTAACCATAACAGGTGCAATGACATCTATAACTTTCACAATTTTGGAATTAAAGTTATCTACAAGATCATCAGCAGAACATGGGTTTAGAGGTGGTAACAAGGAGATGGCACTGGTAACCATGGAGGTAGGTGGGTCTGGTTCCTTACGAATGCAGGGAGTATGGAGGTTGGTGGGAGATTACACTTATTTCTGGATGCATGGAGCATGTTAACTACAGACACTTATATTTTAAGCAGTATCCAGGGATATACCATAGAATTTATACACAAACATAGCCCTCCAGTTCAGCATGTACCGAACCGAATGTTCGTACTTTCAGGTAAAGAAAAATCAGAAGCACATGCTGAACTGGAGCGGCTTTACGCAAAAGGGGTAATTGAAAAAAACCAACACGAATCGCTGGAATTTGTGTCCAATATCTTTACCAAAAACAAAAAGATGGTGTTTGTCGCATCATCATAGATTTGACAAATTTGAATACTTTTGTACAATATATTCATTTCAAAATGGAAACCTTTGTTACTGCTAAACAATTGATTTCCAAAGGTTACTTCATGGCTAGCATCGATTTAAAAGATGCTTACTATTCAGTGCTTATACGAGGTGACCACAGATGTTATTTAAAATTAAACTGGATGGGACAGCTCTGGCAGTACAGAGCACTACCAAATGGGCTAACATCAGCCCCCAGGCTGTTCACTAAAAATTTGAAACCAGCCCTAGCGTTTCTGCGGAAACAAAAACACATGGTGATGGCATAACTAGATGACATACTTATTGTGGACAAAACTTTGGAATTGGCCAAACAAACGGTAACAGCCACGATACAATTATTTGAAAAACTGGGGTTTATCATCCATCCAGTTAAATCTAAATTAACGCCTTCCACCACAATGGATTATTTGGGGTTCACCATTAACTCAGTTCACATGTCGGTGACTTTGCCTAAGGAAAAGGCTATAGCCTTAATAGAGGCTTGCAATAACCTCATTGACATCAGTAAACCATCCATCAGATTGGTAGCAAGAATAATTGGCAGAATAGTGGCTGCCTTTCCAGCCACACAATTTGGACCTTTACATTATCAAAATTTACAGAGGGCAAAAATACGAGCACTCAAAGTTAATGCTGGTCATTTTGACAGACCAATGAAGCTACCAATCAAAGCCAAAAATGGAACTAAAATGGTGGAAAGATAATATTCGACATTGTTCCAATCCAATCATTATCAGCAACCCTTCTATGGTGCTACAAACTGATGCCAGTGCACTTGGTTGGGGTGCTACCAATTCCATCTCCAGCTGTGGAGGTAGATGGAATGCACAGGAGGCGTCATTATTACAAACACTGGGCATAAACTACCTGGAAATGTTGGGTGCATTCCATGGCCTAAAGTCATATTGTTCTGGGTTATTTCACCAGCATGTTAGACTACTGATTGACAATACCACCGTGGTAGCATATATCAACCACATGGGTGGAAACAAATCGACATCATGTGACAATCTGCCCAACACAATTTGGCAATGGTGTATCCATAGAAATATTTGGATATCAGCTACTTACCTACCAAGTAAACTAAATTCAGTGGCAGACACCAGGTCACGCAAATTTAATGAAAACACCGAATGGATGTTGGATAAAAAAGTATTTGCTGATATTACAGCATGGTATGGAACACCAGATATCGATCTATTCGCATCCAGGCTTAATCACCAGTTATCAAACTATGTTTCATGGGAACCAGACCCTGGGGCAGCGGCGACAGATGCATTTTCGCTGCATTGGGGGAAATTGTTTATATATGCATTCCCTCCTTTCTGCCTCATCAGTCGGGTATTAAGGAAAATACAGCAAGACTCTGCGTCTGGTATTTTGGTAGTACCCGATTGGCCTACTCAACCATGGTTCCCTGTGAAACTCGACATGGTATTAGAACCATGCATCACCATCCTGAATAGACCAGATTTACTGGTTCATCCCGTAACAAGGGAAAGCCACCCATGTCATAACCATATGAACTTATTAATTTGTAGAGTCTAAAAGTACCTCTACTGCAACTGGGACTGACGGACCGAACAGTGAACATTATTTCAGCGGCCCACAGACAGTCCACCAAAAAACAGTACCTGGTATACATCAGGAAATGGGAGATGTACTGTCACAGAAACAACATCACCTACAGATCAATGAACATCATGTCTGTTCTGGAATTCCTGGCAGGCCTCCATTACGATGAGGGGCTCAGTTATAGTGCCATCAACTGCGCCAGAAGTGCCCTGTCAACATATCTAGGCCAAGGAACAGAGCGTCATTCTGTTGGGACTCACCCCCTGGTAACAAATCTTATGAGGGGAATTTTTAATATCAATCCCCCCAGAACCAGGTACTCCCAAATATGGGATGTGAGTATTGTCCTGACTATGCTAAGGAATTGGTCTCCAGCAACAGCTCTGTCCCTACAAAGACTGACACTGAAAACAGTCATGCTGATGGCATTGGTCACGGCACAAAGGGTACAGTCATTACATAAATTAAGAGTGGACAACATGACTTCTTCATCTGGGAATATAACGTGTCATATTTATGAATTAGTCAAGCAGAACAGACAGGGGTCAGCAGGCCTCAATATAGAATTTAGGGCTTACCCGACAGATGATCGTCTCTGTATAGTAAGACATTTACTGCTATATATGGAGAACACGAAAATCATCAGAGGCAAAGAGATGGCACTATTAATCAGCCACAAGCAACCTCACAAAAAAGTGACGGTCCAGACCATCTCAAGATGGCTGAAACAGGTTCTATTAAAGGCTGGGGTGGATACTAACATTTTCAAATCTCATTCCACCAGGGCTGCAGCTACATCGGCAGCTATGCAGTTGGATGTTCCGATGGACCAAATCCTCAAGACAGCAGGATGGTCAAGGGAGAAAACTTTCCAACTATTTTATCATAAACTAGTAATTAAACCTGGAACGTTTGCAGAAGCAATTTTAGGTTCTGTAATATAATTTCACCCTATAAATAGGGGCTATAATTTGGTGTTAATAACTTTATCATGGATTTCAATGTCGTATTCATGTCTAATCATGTTAACACAATTCCTCCCATAGTCATTAAGGCAGATGTGATGCATGGACTCGTTTCCACGGCATGAAATCACAGAGCTTTGAAATCTTCACGTAGTCACTCACGTGACTCCGAAGTAAAATAGTAAGATTAAACGAGAACTTACCAGTTCAAAGTTTGATCATTATTTTATGAGGAGTACGTTGAGGGAATACGTGCCCTCCGCTCCCACCCTTAATCATATACTCAACTGGTATCTTCTTTTCTAATCTTACTATGTTCAGTCATTACAGTTATCTGTGATTTCACACCGCTGCTTTGAAGAATGACACGCATGCGTCCTGGCGGGGTTCTTCACGTATTCCCTCAACGTACTCCTCATAAAATAATGATCAAACTTCGAACTGGTAAGTTCTCGTTTAATCTTACTATTCTACATCGGTGCCTCCACGCCGCCTTATCTTGGACTAGTATCTTCGGCTCAACCAAGCGTTTTGCTGCCTTAGCATCCTGTTAAACCAAGTTTAATTTCAGATCATGAAGTAGTGTTGAACTTGCTTCTGAAATATAGTTCCAATGGAATTAGATTTCAGATGCACAGTAGAATGCATAAGCTATAACATCACTGATCAATGCATTGAACAGAGTACCTCGTCACAGAAAGAACTATTCATACAGTTTCTAAATTTACTTTTCTCATGCCAACCTTCAGTATTCATGTTACTCTCCTATGCTCTTATGCTATAGAAGAGTATGCAGCTCACCAAGTCTATGCTGGCTCTCAGGGCATTCCCAATAGTCTCATTGCCCATTTATTTCCTCATTACCTTATTCCCTGCTGCATGCTCATGCACATTCATAGGAGTTTCCGGACATCCACCTACATTAGAGGCAATTTATAATAGTGAACCCATTTACCAAGATGTCTTTGTGATAAAACATACACCATAGAACAGCACAGTGTGCGGGAGGAAACCAGAGCACCCAAAGGATACTCACGCAGTCATAGGGAGAACTTCATGTAGATAACCCCTGAGGTTAGGGATGAGCCCTGTTTATGTTAAAATGTATTTTGTGTGTTCCGTTGCTTTTTATTGTATGACTGACTTGGCAAATGAAATTCCTCGAATGTCGCAAAACATACTTGGCTAATAAAGTATTATTGTGATTGTGATTTACTGAGGCTATGCAGTAGCAGCCATTACTGCTACTAAAGTGATAAAGACCTCTGCCACAGTCAATGCTTTCCAACGAGTTACCCTTCATCTGTCCAGTATAAACCCCAAATACAACATAACAACCTTGCCCGATATTATCATTCACTCTCCCATCTAGTCCATAACATCACCCCATCCTATCAACATATCATGGAACATTGCAGCTTAAGAACTGGCCTTTTGGCCCCAAATGTCCATGGCGATAATGCCAGGTATTACCTACCTGTGCATAATCCATAATCCCTCCATTCCCTGCATATCCATCTGCCAATATTGTAAAATGCCACTCTTGTCTCTGCCTTTACTACCAACCCTGGCAGCGCATTCCAGGCACTCACTGCCATCTATGTAAAAACACTTGCTCCTCACATCTCCTTTAAACATTGCCCCTCTCATCTTAAATCTATGCCCCCTAGTATTTGATTTTTCAATCCTGGAAAATAAAGGTTACCTCCTCCTATCTTATATCCTGACCTAAAGAATATTTGTTGACTCTGTTGAATCTCTGTTCCTTAGTTCAAACCTTCTCTTGCAAGAGTCCTTTGCAAGTTCTTCACAAAATCTCTTTGCTTCCCTTCATAAACATTAAGATGCATCTATCTGCCTGGCACTTTCATCATCCCTCCAATACTTCCTTTCCTAGCTCCGTGTTTTATGCCTACTTATGACGCACCCCAGGACATCCTTGTGTTTAACGGCTCTATTACTTATGTGGGTTCCATCTTACACTTTGCAAATCAATAGACCATATGGCGTGGGTTTTATCATTGCACAGATGTCTATAAATTATTTGTGAGAAGTGCTGATTTCCATGATATGCCATGAAGGCATATCGTGCAGAGAGCTCTCTTCCACATCAATTAGAGCAGCTCATGTTCCGAAAGGAAGCACAATTGGACGCTCAACAATGCAAATTAAAGTCATTGATTTAACCCTTGGATAATGACTTGTAATTTTACAATACATTGCCATTGTGAATCTTCTATTGTATCAGTGAGCATCTACCAGGTCAATTGCTGAGCTATTCAAGCTAAACATCACCGTGGCATTGTGGCTCAGTGATAGATTTGCTGCCTTAAGGGCCTGTCCCACGAGCATGCGACTGCATGCGGCAAGCGCGACCAAACCGGAAGCGGGGGCCGTACGGGGGCCGCGCGGAGGTCGAGTGATCCCCGTACAGGGCCGGTCTCACCAGCATGCAACTGCATGCGGCGAGCGTGACCAAACCGGAAGCGGGGACCGCGCGGAGGTCGTGTGAGTGACGTGAAGTTCGAGCGAAGTCCGCAGGAAGTTCGTGCGTGACGAACGGCGTCAAGACGCTGCGTACGACGTCGAGACGCTGCGCACGTCAGTCGAGGCGGTGCATACGGTGTCGAGGTGGCTGCGGGCCAGCAGGCCATTGCCGCGCGGAATTGTTTAACAGTGTCAGTTTTTCGGAGCCCCGCGTGATGTCGGGACCAGCTCCGCACAACTCCATAAGGCTCCGGCGATCGAAGTGGGACCGGCCCCGCGAGGCCGTACGGCTCAAGCGACCACGTTAGGTCGCGCTTGCCGCATGCAGTCGCATGCTCGTGGGACAGGCCCTTTACAGTACCAGAGACCTGGGTTCGATCATGATTACGGGAGCTATCTGTACAGAGTTTGTACGTTCTCCCTGTGGCTGCATGGGTTTTTCTCCGGGTGCTCCGGTTTCCTCCTACACTCCAAAGATGTACAGGTTCGTAGGTTAATTTACTTTGGCAAAATTGTACATTTTCCCTGGTGTTTAGGATAGTGTTAGTATATGGGGAAGATTCGGTGGACCGAAGAGCCTGTTTCTGCGCAATATCTCTAAAGTTTACCATTTAAAGTCTAATCATGATCTCAATTTATATTCCAGAGGGATGGTGTTAAGCATCTCTGGAAAATGGATGGAGAAGTGCCCAGACATCTTGCCACTCTTCAGTCACTCAGTTACCGTCATTGGATAACTATAACTTTCAGATCAGATGACCCTGACATCAACAAAGTAACTTACCACCATTCGCTGTCAATCTCCTTCTTGAAGGATAGTCACTTTAGCAGCACCAACAGATGAACCCTAAAGGTCAAGGTCAGGGGAGTCTATTTCAGAAAGCAGTTTAATTCTTCAATGGGACAGGAGACAAATTCAAAAGAAAAGAAAATCTTTGAAATACAAATATTTGAGATAATTCTTCCACCCGCCACATTTTTTATGGATATTATGCGTATAAACATTGTATTTCCTTTTCCTAAAAGTAAAACAAAGTTATAAATTACTCCTTTTGATCTTAAATTATGTACCTGTCCCTCGTGAGTATAATATACAGCTACGATTAAAGGGCCTGTCCCACTTACGCGACCTTTACAGGCGACTGCCGCGACCCGTGATAGGTCGCTGGAATTTTCAACATGTTGAAAATTCAGCGGCGACCAGAAAGACGCTATGAATCTTTGGAGACCTCTCACGACCATAGGAGACCTCTCACAACCATACACGCGACCCCTGGCGACATGTCGCGGGTGACCTCTCATGACCACAGGAGACTTCTCATGACCTCTCACGACCATAGGAGACTGCTCACGACCTCTCACGACCTATCATGGGTCGCGGCACTCGCCTGTAAAGGTCGCGTAAGTGGGACAGGCCCTTAATGGGCCACAGAGTCAATGCTTGGGCAAGGGTCAGTTTGAGGCAAATCAGTAGCATTGGGTGGTGATGGGAATGCTGCTATCCTTGGTCATAGATGGGAGGGAATGGGCAAGGAGAATGATAGTACCAAGTTTAAGGGGACTGATGGTTAGAGGGGTGCAAGTCAAGCCAAGTTGTGGGCTTTAGAGGGAAGGTTGAGGGAAGGACATAATTTATGAGAAGCATTTTCTGATCTTCCAAGTATGTAGATTACTTAAAGGGAGCCTATTTAATTTGGGTCTGCCAATGACAGTCTGGGATTATCTCCCTCTAAATCACATCGCAAAAATCTGGATGTTGAGGATTATGGAGAACACTTGCTCTAAAGTGTGTTGCTCATAATTCTATGGCAGTGTATCTTCTGCATCTGATGCATAAAGATGCATGAAAGAACTCTGGGAACAAAACCTTTGGCTTTTTGGTTTCACATGGCCTCATCATTGATACTTGGCGGTGTTTTACAGATAGCATCAAGACCAGTTCCAAACACCAGTTAACTATAAGAAATGTGACCATACGCCTAATTTTCTATCTGAAATACTTCAGGTTTTTTGTGCGTTGAATGAATATTAATGGGTAAAAATCCTATCAAAGATGCCTCTTCACACTTGTATCCACCTATCACTCTCTAGGATTTGTCCTGCTCCCACCTCTCTTTCTACATTCTCTCAACGCCCCATCACAATAAGTCTGAAGAAGGGCCTCGATCTGAAACATCACCTATCCATGTTCTCCAGAGATGCTGCTTGACCCGTTGAGTTACTCCAGCACTTTATGTCTTTTTTTCTAACATCGATATGCTGACATTAGTTCAGCAGGAGTGAAATACAGCTTGTAGGGGGTAAACGAGTAAAAGCAGGCTACTTCAGTTCCAGTAACTTTAGTTTTGGAATTCCAGAAGCTGTGCCCAAAACATGGACACTGTTGCAGATGTTCTTTTAGGAAGGAGATGATGATAATTTTTTTTAGTGAGCAGGTGGTTAATCTGTGGAATTCTTTGCCACAGAAGGCTGTGGAGGCAGTCAGTGGATATTTGTTTAGGCAAAGATAGATAGATTCTTGATTAGAACAGGTGTCAGAGGTTATGGGACGAAGGCAGGAGAATGAGGTTAGGAGGGAAAGATAGATCAGCCATGATTGAATGGTGGAGTAGACTTGATGGGTCAAATGGCCTAATTCTACTCCTCTTCCTTATGACCTTATGAATCACACGTTTAACTCCATCAATTCAAAGATGGATTCTCAGGCATGAAAGTGCTTAAATTATAGATTAACAGCAAGATTTGCAATATTCACAGTATATCTCAGATATTTTTGAAGAAATGTTAAAACAAAAATAAGGCGTGCAACGATAGAGTTGCTGCCTTATAGAGCCACAGACCTGGATTTGATCCTGACTGTCGGTGCTGTCTGTATGGAGTTTGTATGTTCTCCCCACGAGATGCGTGGGTTTTATCCAGGAGCTCCAGTTTCTTCCCACACTGCAAAGATGTACAGGTTTGTAGGTTAATTGGCCTGGTAAAATTGTAAAAAATAAATAAAGTGTAGGATGTTCGCGTGCGGGGATCGCTGGTCAGCACGGACTCGGTGGGCCGAAGGACCTATTTCCGTGCAGTATCCCTAAACTAAACTAAACTAAAGGCCAAAAACTAAATTCCTCAAAAAGAAAAATCGTTTTAATGGATACCTTAAGAGATTTCCAGAATGAAAATCAATCTCCTTGGCAGCTTATTCTCAATTCTGTGTTAAAATAATTAAGCATTCCTTGGCAAAGTTTGTTTGATGTGATCCAGTAAATATGTGGAAATATTGATAATGGATTAATATTTGTGTGGCAGCCAGCTGAGCACACTTGATAGTTGAGCTTGTCCTTATCCATCTGTGACTATATCTGGATGTGAATTGCTGGAAATATGGAGACAGATTCAAAACAACTGCCTGAATAGGACTTCCGGTACCTAAAGGGCCTGTCCCACTTGGCTGTCATTTGCGCGGCACGCAGATGGCGCGCGAAGATTTTGTACATACCAAAGTCCTGGGGAACCGTGCACGACCACACGTCAGTGCCTATGTCACCACGCACCATGCGCGTTTAATGCGCACCATGCGCTCATCAAGTGCGTGTCACGACGTGCGCGTCATGCATCGTGACACGTAAATGATGTCGCATAAATTACGCGCAAATGACGGCCAAGTGGGACAGGCCCTTAAGTCAACAGACATGGAACTGTAAATCCTTAACTAATCACACTTAGGAATCTGGTGACTGCTCACTTGGGATATTCCCTACTGTATCTTTGAGAACTGCTTTTATTTCCTTGGAACTTCTGAAGCAATCCTAAAAGCTTTCAATTGAAATACGTGAGAGGTGTACATTTTCAAGATGTGAAGGCCTGCAGATTCTGGTTTACAAAAAAAAGTCATAGAGTGTTGGAGTGTCAGTGTGTCAGGCAACATCTCTGGAGGACATGAATGGGTGATATTTCGGGTCGGGACCCTTCTTCAGACTCACTAGGTGATATTTAGTATTATGACCACAACAATAGAGCACTCCTGAACTACTATCCACCTCACTGGAGACCCTCGGACTATCTTTGATCGGACTTTACTGGCTTTATCTCGCACTCAAGGTTATTCATGCTATTCCCTTTATTATATATCTGTACACTGTGGATGGCTTGATTCTAATCATGTATTGTCTTTCCATTGACTGGTTAGCATGCAACAAAAGCTTTTCACTGTACCTCGGTACACGTGACAATAAACTGAACTCAACGTCAGAAGCCTAAACATCACCCATCCATGTTCTCCAGATATCCTGCCTGACCTGCTGAGTTACTCCAACACTTTGTATCTTTTTATGGGGTAAATTTCCCTCTGCTTTCTCCCCGCATTATTGATGAAGGGCAGACCTGCCTCCAGACCAGCCTCGTGTTTGATGGCAAATACATAGTACTCCATTTTAACCCATCCTAGGAATTCTGTGTGCATAAAACTGAAACGTAGCAGTGGCATGTATAAATACATTTAAAAGCAAAACAACTCATTGCTATTCTTAATGAGTAGCTGTTAGCACATTTGATAGGTGTTCTACGTGATGTGTTAAACAATCCAGTGAATAAATCAAAGCAACTTCTATTATTTCTGCCACAAGAGTTAATGTGACAGCTGTAACCAAGCTAATAACTGCTCCAGGATTCACAACAGACTTCAAATAGCTCTCGAGCTCAATGACTCTAAAATGCCATTTAGAATAATTACTTTATGCACTGTTCCATTAAGGAGGAATGTAACGCAAGCCTCTAAAATAATACTTCCAAACTACAAAATACCATATTAAATGCTCCTGTGAGTCATGAGTGACAATATTGATTCTTTGATAATGGCAGGACTGGGCCTGATATCGCACTGCTCTTTGCACTGGGCTTGGTCCTTGAGTAGTTAAATCTTCCAGGTTCCATTCGGATGTATCGGACAAATGGAAGCATTGCAAGGATGATGGGCTGCAAGAATATTGTCAACAGGAAAAACAAATATTGCATTTCATATCATAGTTTCTTCATCAATTGCTGCCTGGACTACTAAGTATTACCAGCATTTTCTGTTTTTATTTCCATTCTCAGCATCTACAGCTTTTTTCACAGATTTTTAGTGAGCATGGGATTATTGTCCATATCCTAGGAATACTCCCATATTTTAGTATTGTAGGAGGCAATATGTTTACATGAAGTCTGAAGAAGGGTCTTGACCTGAAATGTCACGCATTCCTTCTCTCCAGAGATGCTGCCTGTCCCGCTGAGTTACTCCAGCTTTTTGTGTCCATCTTCGATGTAAACCAGCATCTGCAGTTCTTTCCAACACATGTCTACTTGAACTTCAGGCACTCCCAGGCATAGATGATGCTGAAAGGGTAGCGGGTGAAAGTGTTTCAGGTTCTTGATTTAAGGAACAGGAACATTTGCTGTTTGAGATTAAAGTTCACAATGCGATTTTTGAAACATTGCTTAGGTTGAAATTATTTTTTGTAATGGGGTTTGAATTTAGAGTTTAATGGTCAGATTTCAGACATGGGTAATTCATAAATGGCCAAATTGACTAAACATGAGTGAAGAAGGGTCTCGACCCAAAATGACACCCATTCCTTCCATCCAGAGATGCTGCCTGTCCCGCTAATTTACTCCAGCATTTTGTGTCGATCTTCAAACATGTTTGATACATTTGCTTCAATCTTTTAATGTTTAATATCATTTCGTACCATGACCAAGGTCACAGGAAATTGTCTGTCCCACAGAGTTCGTCACAGGTAGGGATTAACAAGCCAATGAAAGAAAGGATCTCAAGGATCTTCTTATTGCCTCCTTGAAACAATGCAACATCCCTGCTGACTCCTGGGGCTCTCTGGCCTGTGGTCACTTAAAGTTGAAAGTATGCCTTCAGTATGCATCTGAGAACCTCAAGGTCATGAAATTGGAGTGCATTGAATGTGATTCATATTGGTTGGAAGGACAGCATCACCTCACAAAATCTACTCATTGAGGTGTCTCCTTCCTGCGGAGACTCTGTGATGCCCACACCAGCCTAAACAGACATCGAACACCCCACAAAAAAATCAAAGTAGAATCAATGTTGTACTTGATCTTGAAGCACAGCCAAAGAAGATTAAGATAATATCGTCAGCCTTCAGCGTATGGTTGAAGAAACATCAGGTGGCACAGTGGCTCAACTGGTAGAGCAGCCGCCTCACCGCTCCCGAGGCCCGGGTTCGATTCTGATCTTGCGTGCTGTCTGCGTGGAGTTTGCACGTTCTCCCTGTGACCACGTGGGTTTCCTCTGAATGCTCCAGTATCCTCCCACAGGCTAAAGTGCAGGCTAATTTGGTATCTGTAAATTGACCCAAGTGTGTAAGGAGTGGGTGATCGATGGTCGGCATGGACTCCGTGGGCCGAAGGACCTGTTTCCATACTGCATCTCTAAACTAAACTAAACCCTGCAGAGGAAATGTGTTAATATCTCTGGGAAGGAGGTCAAAAGGGAAGGAAGAAAATGCATGCACTCAAAACTAAAATGTTCATAAATCAAGATAACGATAGTCAGGTTTCACTTAAGCAGAACTTCATAATTACTGGAAGAACATTACTTAAATAAAAGGAAATAAATGCAAATGGACACTTGACTCTCGGAATGTCACCAAATTGCACAATCAAGGCCATAAAAGCTATTGAAGAAAATACACAACCTTGATGTTAAGTGCTCACTTTGTCAAATTTAGTTGGTAATTTTGTTAAAACCGAGTGCCTCTCTATTACATCTGGTAGCAACCATCTGGTGATTGACAAGAGATGCCAGAGACTGTAACAAATAAAATTAAAGGCTTCTTGGAATAAATTATGCTGCTTAAGTTAAAGTGCAGCGTCCACTCGAAAATAATAAAATAAATGTTATGCAAAAAGCATTCTGTGCGACATTACGGAGGATCTTGGTGAACATCTTGATGCACCATAGGTCAGCTGGGAATATTTGCTGCAATTACCGAGCAGATGTGAAGGAGAGAGGGAAAGCATGAAGAGAAATGGAGCAGCAGGGAAGCAGTGAGAGGAAGGACGTGGCAGAGACAGGGAGGGAAGGTAACAGACAAAACCCAACAACAATTGACGTAAGAGCATAGAGATAGCAGAGGAGAAATAAGAAGCAGTGTCATAGTGAGGACCAGTTTTCAACATGGTTGTAGATGTAAAACAAAGTGCCCCTGGTTGTGCTGTTGCAATTAACTAACGAGATGCTGAGGCAATATGGGAATTGTTCCAGAAACAATTATGCTGTTTCTAAGGATTACAAACCAATGTTGATACCTAAAAGTGCACAGGGAAACCGACTAGAAAGAAGGAAAACACAGATTTGCATTTATATGATGCCTTTTGCAACCTCAGGATGTTCCAGATTCACATCTAATTAAGTACTCTGAATGTTTGTGGAATTTGTAATGTAGATAAATGTGATTTTCAATGTATGTGTGGACACTAGGGCCCGTAAACAACAGTATGACCAAGTTTCGAGTCAGGCATAAATATTTGCCATGACTCCAAAAGAATTAAAAATCAATTATGGGCCTGTCCCACTTCGGCGATTTTTTAGACAACTACAGGCGATTAGTTTGTCGCTACATGGTCGCCGGGAGTAGTCTCCTCAGTTGCTCAAAAAGTCATAGCGTCTTTCTGGTCGCCGCTAAATTTTCAACATGTTGAAAAATTTTCAGCGACAGTGTGTTTGATGCCAATGAGCGTAGCTTGACTTCTCCTGACGTAGGTGCTGTCGTAGTTTGTCGCCAGGATGACGTAGGTTGTGGCCGGTTTTTCGGCGACCTGCTACGACTATGACAGTCGCTGGCAGTTGCCTAAAAAAATCGCCAAGTGGGACGGGCCCATAAGAGTGAAGTAGGAAGAATTGAGTAAATGCATTGAGCCTTGGCCTACTTTTGAGTAATTTTATTGAGATACATTGTAAGATTAAATAGATGATACAGAGTAAGCATTGAACGTTTTTAACTTAATTTCTGATGGTAGTCCACAGCCTTTCCAAGCATCAGTTGAATTCAACATGTTTTCTTTATTTTAACTTGGTTAAGGTAGTAAAGATATTTTGAAGATAACATCAATTGGATGAGATAATAAAAGATCCTCATCAACGGGTTGAGGTGTTCCAAATTATGAAGTGATATGAATTGTTTTTTTATGAATGTGTCCAGAGGTATTATTTAATTTAATTGTGTCCTTCCCTTGATTTGTTTCTTTCTCTGATGAATACAAACAATGTCTGATCAGTTACTCGTATTCTCTTTTTTCTCGTATCTCTCCTGTTTTTCTTCCCATACTCTTCAAACTCTTATAAAATCTACATCTTGCTTTCTTTTAGTTTAGTTTAGTTTATTGTCACGTGTACCGAGGTACAGTGGAAAGCTCTTGTTGCGTGCTAACCAGCCAGCGGAAAGACAATACATGACAAACAATCGAGCCGTTCACTGAGTAAACATACATGAGAAAGGGAATAACATTTAGTGCAAGATAAAGTCCACTAAGGTCCGATTAGAGATAGATAGACAATAGACAATAGGTGCAGGAGTAGGCCATTCGGCCCTTTGAGCCATTCAATGTGATCATGGCTGATCATCCCCAATCAGTACCCCGTTCCTGCCTTCTCCCCATATCCCCTGACTCCGCTATTTTTAAGAGCCCTATCTCGCTCTCTCTTGAAAGCATCCAGAGAACCTGCCTCCACCGCCCTCTGAGGCAGAGAATTCCACAGACCACTCTCTGTGAGAAAAAGTGTTTCATCATCTCCGTTCTAAATGGCTTACTCCTTATTCTTAAACTGTGGCCCCTGGTTCTGGACTCCCCCAACATCGGGAACATGTTTCCTGCCTCTAGCGTGTCCTAGATGTATATCATAGCTCAGGACCGCTCTCTAGTTGTGATAAAATAATAAAACAATATTTTGACTCCATTCCTATTAAGCTGCCATTTTAGCATCCTTTCTTGGCCCCATTGTTCACTATTAACCTAAATGGTTCTCTTTCTATATATCGCGTGGTCCCACTGGCTCCTCTTTTCCTGTGCTTCAACTGACTGCTATTTATATTCATCCCTTTTAAAATTTTCTCTATAACCTTCTTAATTGTGTATCAATCAGAGATCATTGTTGTTTCTCAAATTTTGGCGACTTGTAGATCTTGTAGCTCACCCCCTCCATGACACACTTGTCAACCTGAGGAGTACCTTCAGCAACAGACTGGTTCCACCAAGATGCAGGACATAATGCCACAGGAGATCATTCTTCACTGTGGCTCTCAAACTGTGCAACTCCTCCCTTTCTGTCGTGGGGTAGACTGAATCCCTCCCCCCTCCCCAATCTTTGCACATCCCCAAGCCTTTCCACTCATCACTTTAATTTCATGTTTCATGTATTTTGTGTTTTTGTGACTGTTGGCAAATTAATTTCCCTCCTAGGATAAATAAACTCTATCGTATCATATCGTATCATAGATCTCCTGGTAAATATACGGGTTCTGAAACTTTGTAAATTTCACCACCCTTTACAACAGCACAAATCTACCTTATTGACCAAACATATAGTCAACTCCTCCAATTACCTTCTTATTATCTTATCTGATTATCCTTCTGGAAGTCTTTCTTTTCATATCAAGAACCCTTTATAAATGTAAGCTGTTGTGGGTGGCAGTGTGTGGTCATTCCAACTGATAATCTCCATCACCAGCCCAGAACACAAAGGCTTAAAGCTCTAGAAATGTATTGCACAGGAGATGCCATTTGACCCATCATGTTCATGCTACCCATAATACAGCTGATGCCATTTCCCATCTCTCAATCCATACATTTATAAGTTGCTGCACATCAAGTCTGCATTTTCCAGGTCTCAACACCACTCAGACAAGTCCCCACCATCATTTAGCTGAAAATATATATTTTTGTATTTCTCCCCTAATCCTCATTCTAACAATAACCTGAAATCTAAGTCACGCTGTTTTTGAACTTTAACCCACTTCAAACTTCTCATAATTATATCCCTTCCTAAATCTCCCCTCAACCACATTCCAGACAATGTATCCTCTCTAATCTTTAACGTTAACTAAAACATCCTCCACTTTATATCATGTTCTTCTAGTAATTCTACCTGAACTGTGAACACACTTGTGTGATTCACAATTAATTTTTCTCAGTCTTCATCAATAATGGAAAATATCCAAATGTTCTCTTAAGTGCTATATTGAATTGAATTCCTAACTTGAGAGATCTGCAGGTATACACTAAAATTCCTCAGTTCTTTTCGACTTCTGTTATAGTCATACAGTCATGCCCGACTAACCCGCCGAACAACCGTGCCGCGGACCGGAACCGGCCCGGTAAGCCCTACTCGCCCACACAGGCTTCCCAGCAGGCTGCGGAAAAGACGGACAGTGAAGCCTGACTGGGCCGAATGGAGCCTCGATGGCAGTGGCGAGCCTCGATGGTGGTGATGAGGCGGCGGCAGCAGCGGTGAAGCCTCACGGCGGTGGGGCCTCGGCGGCGCCGGTGAAGTCTCGGCAGTGGTGAAGCCTTGCGGCGGCGGCAAGGGCTAGGCAGCAATGCAGCCTCAGCGGTGAAGCCTCGGTGGCGGTGGTGGAGCCTCGCAGCCATGAAGCATTGGCGGCAGTGATGGGAACTTGGCGGTGGTGGTGGAACCTCGCCAGCGATGGGGCCTTGGCTGTGATGAAGCCTCACGGCAGCGGCAAAGCCTCGCGCGTCGACCCGTGGTCAGCGGTCAATGAGAGCCTGAGGGGACCACCGTGAGGGGGAGGGGAAGAACAATGGAGAACCCAGCGTGTGGGACCCCCATGAGGGAGGGGGAGGGGTGAAATAAAGGAGGATCCGGTATACTTTGTAACTTTGTCAGCGCCGTAGGTTGCCGCTATTTGCACACCTTGTGCATGCAAGCAAAGTATTTCACTGTATCTTGTCATATGTGGCAATAAAGTATTCCATTCCATACAGTGTGAAAACAGGCCCTTCAACCCACTTAGCCAAGCTGACAAGTGCCCCATCTACACTAGTCCCACCTGCCTTCCTTTTTCCCATATTCCTACAAACCTACCATATCCATTAGCTAGACCCTTATCATATGATCTATTGTAATTATCTGAAGAAGGGTTGCAATCCGAAACATTCCTTCCACATACAGGGCCTGACCTGCTGAGTGTCCCCAGCTCTTTGTGAATTATTCATTGTAATAGCGTTGTCATGTTTTCTCCTACACTCTTCCTGGTACTGATCCACTTGTCATATTTTTGCTCACCGGAACAGTCCATTGTTCCCTTCATGTAATTTATGATTTCCTCATCATAATGTGGTCACTTTTGGTAACATCTGCAATCATCTTAAGCAGGCCCATTACAAGTCCATATTATTAATATAATGTCGAAATAATCTACAAAATCTCTTTGCAAACTACCTTCCGGGCACACAAACTTCCATTTCTCATTATTCTTTGCTTTTCACTATCGAGCCAATTTTGGATGCATTTTGCCACTTTCCATCTGAAGGTCCTTGGTTTATGGTTATTTAACAAAGCTGGCCCATGGGTTCAAAATAAAACCTTTTTAAAGGTATTTAGCCTGCATCCAACCCACAATCCTCACCCATCCTCAATTTCACAAATTGAAAATTTAATTCAGACACGAACTTTCTTTGGGAAATCTATGCGGACTGTCTTTGATTAAGATGTTCCACTCCATCTGTGCATCGTAATGACTTTGAACCATCAATGCCTTAGCTGGGCAATCCAAAACTAATCTCACTGACTCTCTGGTATTGTGTTTTTTCTGCTTCAAATACAGATATATTTTTTTCCCTGAAAATATATAATTATCTCTGCCCTTGCAGAAAAATAATTGAAACGGAATCACACCAAGATTATCAAAATTGGAATCCATGGTATGGTTACTGAAATACCTCAGTTACATGTACATATATTAGACATGTTATAATATTTAACACCAGTCTAAAATACCCTTGTCATTTCATTTGTCATCTTGACAGCTTAAGAGTTGGAAAATCTTTAGCGATATTGATTCATTCATCAGATAGATGTTTTGTAGCAGCCCTAATTTTCCTAAATGCAGTAAATGTGGTCCCAGTGCACACTGACAATAAAGGCTGATGAACATGCCACAGGTAGGATACAGGAGTAGCCCACCTTTCTGCAGGGTTTAGAACTTTTTAAATATCTGTCAGTCTTAGAGACAGATGACGGTAAAAGTTATTATATCAGAAATGTATCCCCATCCAGGAATATATCCCCATGATCACAGTCTGATGTGTTGCAATATCAATTTCAACGTAGTCATATCTGCACTTCATCATGTCAGAAATTGCAGAGCACATTTGCAGAAAAAAACTTTGGACCAAAGTATCTAGGTTTGGATGATATTACATGTAATAGGCTTGTGTCGGAATACTGCAATCCTGTAAATAGTCACCAGTGATTTTCCTTCATCCCAAGGATATGGATTTTAGGTAGATTGAAAAGTGCTGGAGTAACTCAATGGTTCAGGCAGCATCTCTGGCAGACATTGATAGACAATATTTTGAGACGGACCCCTTCTTCAGACTGGAACATTTCCGCCAGGACCCTTCTTCAAGCCCTTCAGAGATGTTGCCTTACCCGTTAAGTTGCTCCAGAACTTTGTGTTCTGCATAAGATTCCTGTATCTACAATCCCTTGTGTCTGCATGGATTTCGGGCATGGCTTCCATTTTCTCACTCAACAATCTTCCTTGTGTACTTCAGTTAAGTACAGTTTACGTTAAAGGGATAAACTATAAGATTGGCTCAGACAGGAAACTTCCCGATCTTCCATAAATTTTAAAAACCTGATGACACTTTAAATCCACATTATTATTAGGACAGCTCCAGTAAGAACACTTGCAATTAATTGACAATCATAATGCAATAGAGTTATCAAACTGCTTCACAATAGAGTTAGCAAACAAAATGTAACTAAACCAGATAAGGAACTAATAAGAGAAAATCTTGGTTGTAGAGATAGGCACTTAAAACAACTACAAAGAGAGATTTAGGGATGTAATAGTAAGATTAAATGAGAACTTACCAGTTTGAAGTTTGATCTTTATTTTATAAGGAGTTACGATGAGCGATTACGTGAAGAACCCCATCAGTCGGCATGCACGTCAATCTTCAAAGCAGCGGTGTGAAATCACAGATAAAACGTAACTGAAGTAACATAGTAAGAATATAAAACAGACCTTCCAGTTGACCTTTATAATATTGAGGGCCGGGAGCGGAGGGCACGTAATCGCTCATCGTAACTCCTCATAAAATAAAGATCAAACTTCAAACTGGTAAGTTTTCGTTTAATCTTACTATTTTACTTCGGAGTCACGTGAGTGATTCCGTGAAGAGTTCAAAGCTCTGTGATTTCATGCCGTAGATACGAATCCAGGCTTCTCACACTGCATCAGTTGACTCAGGAGGAGTGAATAATGAGCAATACAATGAAACATGGTACAGATTAACATGTTGCTTTAATTCACAAACAAAAGAAAATACAATAGCAACCCCTGTTCCCCAGAGGAAGCTAGGAAACAGAACTTAAAATAGAATGGGCGAACACCCCGGTTTCAACAAGTGGTTTATTGTAAAACCTGTGAAAAGTCAGTTCATGTGACCATCCTGTGGCCTCGAGGATTTGGTCTAGAGGGACGTCCATTGCCCTCGCTGCTGACGTTGATGCCGCCCTGGTGGAGTGAGATTTAAAATTGTCAGTATTAACTCTTGCAAATCCCAATACTTGTTTCAGCCATCTTGAGATGGTCTGGACGGACACTTTCCCATGTGGCTTTTTGTGGCTAACAAACAATTGTACTTCTGATCCTCTGAGGCCCTTGGTGACCTCAATATAAGACCGTAAGTGCGCCACCACACACAGTCGCAAGTCCGTGGGATACGTTGACAGTAGAAGCTTGACTCCTGACACCCCTGGTCTGCTCTGTTTAATGAGATCATATATGTAGAATAAGACATCATTCCCAGATGACAACATCCTATCCAGTCTAAATTTTTACACAGTCTGAACCCTCTGTGCTGACACTAACGCCATGAGCATAACCAACGTCAAGGTAATCTTTACCAAAGACAAGGATGTGGCTGGACCCCACTGTTGAAGCAGCGTGAGTACCACACTGACATCCTAGATTTCTGTATATCTAGGCCTGGGGGGATTGGAATTAAAAACACCCTTCATAAATCGAGATATTAACGGATGAGATCCGACAGACTGTAATTGTGACCCCAAACATAAATACGATGACAGAGCACTCCTGGCAGTATTGATGGCACTATAACTTAGACCGTCATCAAAATACAATTCAGAGAGAAACTGTAACGCATCTGGGATGGAAACTGTGTGGTAAGTAATGTTCCCTTTTAAGCAAAACGCCTCCCACTTCCTGATATGAGAGAGATACTGTTTTTTTGTAATATCCCTCCAGGATGATGTGATGACATCCACGATGTGATTGGATAATCCCAGACCCAGGTATGGTCTCCTTAAAACCTGCAAATTAACAAATTAATATGATCACACAATGGGTGTTGATCTCCAGTCACGAGGTTTACCAATAGATTATGACATTTTGGAACCACCATAATTGGCTGAGTTATAATGTCCGAAATGAGAGTAGGCCAGTCGGGCACCACCAAAACTCCTGAAGCAGAGTCCTGCTTGATTTTAGTCAAGCACCGACTGATGAGGCAGAATGGAGGAAATGCATATATAAACAATCCTCCCCAATGTAGCGCGAAAGCGTCTACCGCTACTGCCCCCGGGTCTGGTTCCCATGAAACATACTTTGGCAACTGGTGATTGAGTCTGGATGCAAACAAATCGATATCTGGCATCCCATATCGAACAACAATATTATTAAATACTTCATGATTCAACATCCATTCTGTGTTGTCATTGAATTTGCGTGATCTGGTGTCTGCCACTATGTTGAACCTGCCTGGCAAGTAAACAGCTGAAACCCAAATGTTTCTCTTAATGCACCAATGCCAAATAATGTTAGCCAATCTGTCACAAGATTTGCCTCGTCATCCAATTCCTTCACTGCGTCGCGAGGTCTTCTCCAAATAAAAGATTTGGTGGCTGAACGTTGCTGTGCTTGCAGAGGGCAGCGAATTTTGGATTAATCATGGGGCGGATGGAAGTTTATTTCAAAGTGCACATTGCACATGAGAGCCAGGGCATCCTGCTATATCTCAGACAGGTGCCCCCCATCCACCAACCTCCCAAACACCATAATACCGGAAGCCAGTAGCTTCAACACCCTCTGCAACTTCATCTCCTGTGCCCTGATGCCTACTCCCATGTGGCTCCAGATGGTATGATTTACTGCCGGCACCTTCAACAGAACACAATTGGCCGGTGTATCGTATTTGTGGGCTGTGGCATCCATAGTGAGCTCCTGGAGCTGGTGTGAGGCTAGATAATTTATCGTGGCAGCCAAATCCTCACCCAGCGGCTCTCCTGAGTCTGCCAGGAATGGAACCTCCAGCTCCTGACATTCGTCCCTCGGGGCAGCCTCCAACACTAACCCCTCAGAGTCGGCGTCAGATTCGTCCTGACCCAGTACGCTCACCTCCTCCTCGAGGTAGACATTAGGCAGCCCTGTAATAGGCGCTGCTGGCGCTGGCTCTTGGAGAGACCTGCGCTCTTGATGGAGCATCCTCACCAACAGATACTCCACCATGGTTAACCGCCCATACACGGTATCTCTTCCTGGAGGAGAACCCGACCGGACTCATCTGAGTCAATCGGCCGTGCAGACTTGCTGGTGGCTTTACGCGTCCTCAGACCCCAAGCCTGCAGTCACTGGTTTAAGAACTGGCGACTCCATAGATGAACTAGGCGGCCGTCCACTACCCGCACTCCCGCGGTCCTTGTTGATTTTTGAAACGACTCGCCTTGCTCGCAACGACTTCTCCATGC
Organism: Malacoraja senta; assembly: GCA_038087875.1. Classification (NCBI taxonomy): domain Eukaryota; kingdom Metazoa; phylum Chordata; class Chondrichthyes; order Rajiformes; family Rajidae; genus Malacoraja; species Malacoraja senta. The sequence goes on along the minus strand of CM075988.1, from coordinate 9,695,680 downwards.
TTGTCTTGTCCTCCTGCAACAAGAATTAACAAGTGCAGAAGAAACCGACCTCACACTAAGTTTAACACTTACCTGAGGCTTTTTTAACTTACCGCTGGAGGAGCTCTGCCCTCCGAGCTGGTCTCTGCGCCATGCGTCAGACGTAATGACGTGCATGCCGACTGACGGGGTTCTTCACGGAATCACTCACGTGACTCCGAAGTAAAATTTAACAGTAGTTGATTGAAATCGGCAGTTAAATAGAAAATTGATTTAATAGCGAGTGCTAATATTTTGTTGTTGCTTTTCTTGGATCTGGGCATTGCTGCCAGTGTCATATGATGGTACCCATCTCTAACTGCCCTTGGTAGGTTGGTGATGGGCCCCTGTAATTTTTCTGGTGAAGATTCTCTCATCGTGTGTTACATAGATACATAGAAAATAGGTGCAGGAGTAGGCCCTTCGAGCCTGCACCGCCATTCAATATGATCGTGGCTGATCATCCAACTCAGTATCCCGTACCTGCCTTCTCTCCATACCCCCTGATCCCTTTAGCCACAAGGGCCACATCTAACTCCCTCTTAAATATAGCCAATGAACTGGCGTCAACTACCCTCTGTGGCAGAGAGTTCCAGAGATTCATCACTCTCTGTGTGAAAAAGTTTTTCCTCATCTCGGTCTTAAAGGATTTCCCCCTTATCCTTAAGCTGTGACCCCTTGTCCTGGACTTCCCCAACATCGGGAACAATCTTCCTGCATCTAGCCTGTCCAACCCCATAAGAATTTTGTACGTTTCTATAAGATCCCCTCTCAATCTCCTAAATTCTAACGAGTATAAGCCAAGTCTATCCAGTCTTTCTTCATATGAAATTCCTGACATCCCAGGAATCAGTCTGGTGAACCTTCTCTGCACTCCCTCTATGGCTATAATGTCCTTCCTCAGATTTGGGAGTTGGGAGTTCCAGTCCCTATGGGAAGGAAAACTGAACAATATATTTCCAAGTCAGGATGATGCAAGTTGGAGGGGCACCTGCATTTAATTGTATTTCTAATATTTTTATGATGGGTCAGCAAAATGGCTCAACTGGCAGACCTACTGCCTCATAGCGCCAGAGACCCGTGTTCGATCCTGATCTCAGGTTCTGTGTATGGGGAGTTTGCACATTCTCCCTGTGTAGGCTTCCTCCGGATGCTCCAGTTTCCCCCCACATCCCAAAGACGTGCGAGTTTGTAGGTTAATTGGGTTCTGTAAAATCACTCTGGTATGTAGGGAGTCGATGAGAAAATGGGATAATAAGAATTAATGTGAACAGGTGATCAGTGGTTGGCGTGGGTGGGCCAAGGGGCCTGTTTCCATGTTGTATTTTTAAATTCTAAACTAAACATGATGTATTGAAGAGAGATAGACACAAAATACTGGAATAATTATGCGGGACAGGCAGCATCTCTGGAGAGAGGAAATGGATGACATTTCGGGTTGAGACCCTTCTTCAGACCTGACCCAAAACGTTACCCATTCCTTCCCTCCAGAGATGATGCCTGTCCCGCTGAGTTACTCCAGCATTTTGTGTCTATCTTCGATTTAAACCAGTATCTGCAGTTCTTTCCTACTTGTATTCAAGAAAGAGTTGGATATATCTCTTAGGGCTAATGGAATCAAGAGATATGAGGAGAAAGCGGGAATGGGGGCACTGATTCTGGATGATCAGCCATGGTCATATTGAGTGCTGGCTCAAAGGGCCGAATGGCCTACTCCTGCACCTATTTTCTATGTTTCTATGTCTCTTAGGCAGCAAGAGGTCCTTTTCTGGCTCATACAGCAATGGTCCAGACCAGTGCATTGGGATTTAACATCCAGCAGAACACGAAGATCAGTGGCCTGTGGGCAAGTCTGGTAATCTCCATACAAGGGAAAATCTTCCCATTCGTCAAAGAATTATAAGTAAACAATATATTGTTGCAGGGCATTGTCAGAATCTTAACAGCAAAACACACATCCCAACATTTGTACCCATAAGTACACATACACTTCCACCATTTAATTGCAGCCTGATTTCTGATTTATTTTGGTCATTTATTGAGTCAATCTTCCAGAAATTAAATGTAACCAATCCATCAGATTTTGATCTGCCGTAAATAATGGAATGGCTGTTTCGCTTTGAAAAAAATATTGATTCTTTCCAAAGTTTTTGTTATAAGATAACATTTTTATTTAGATCTTTGGATTTACTACTTGCTGTGAATTTAAGCGGCTCAAGTGGTTTTAAATATTTAGGGGTTTTCGGATCATTGGTGAGGCATCTTAAACAACATTAATATATTTAAATATGGTAAAAACTGCCAAAGAAGGAAGTTGAGGCAGGGACTATCCCAACAATTAAGAAACAGTTAGACAGGTACATGGATAGGACAGGTTTGTAGGGATATGGGCCAAATGCAGGCAAGTGGGACTAGTGTAGCTGAGACAGGTAGGCTGGTGTGGGCATTGTCAGGCCTGTTTCCACACTATATGACGCTATGACTTTAAATAATAAAGCTTATTTTGGAGTAACATCAAATACCACCAGACACAAAGGTATAGAAAACGGATTTAGGGGATGGCCAAACATTTGGCCAAAGGAGCAGATCATGAATGTCTCACAAGGAGGAAACAGATGTGTAGGAAAGAACTGCAGATGCTGATTTACACCGAAGATAGACATAAAATGCTGGAGTAACTCAATGAGCAGGCAGCATCTCTGGAGAGAAGGAATGGGTGATGTTTCAAGGGCCTGTCGCACCAGCATGCGATTGCACGAGTCTAGCGCGACCAAACATGGTGGCTTGAGGCGTACGGCCTCGCGGGGCCGATCCCACTTCCAACCGCGGAGCCGTCTTGAGTTGTGCGGAGCTGGTCCCTACATCATACTCACCAATCAGCTGGGCAGGAGGCGGGCCGACTGAATTTGGACGTCGCCCGGCGTCGGACGGTGACGTCATCGCGCAACGCCACGCGCTAGGCGTACGCCGTCAAGACGCTGCGTACGGCGTCAAGACGTTGCGTTCAGCGTCAAGATGCTGCGTACGGCGTCGAGGCGTTGCGTGCGGCGTCGAGGCGGTGCGTGCGGCGTCCATGCGGCAGCGGGCCGGCAGGCCTTTGCCGTGCGGAATTTTTGAACACTGTTAGTTTTTCGGAGCCCCGTGCGATGTCGGGACCAGCTCCGCACAATTCCATGCGGCTCCGGCGATCGAAGTGGGACCGGCCCCGCGAGGCCGCATGGCTAGCGCAACCACGTTAGGTTGCGCTAGCCGCATGCAGTCGCATGCTCCTGGGACAGGCCCTTCAGTAAGTCTGAAGAAGGAACTCGACCTGAAACATCACCCATTCATCCTCTCCAGAGATGTTGCCTGACCCACTGAGTTACTCCAGCATTTTGTATCTATCTTCAAGGAAGAAACAGAAGTGTATTTCAGAAAGAGGGTGCTCAGTATCAAAGCAGCTGAAGTTATACTGACAATCATTGAATGATTAAAAGCGAGGGCACTTAAATGGCAAGAATTTGAAAATTATAGAGTGATCTAGGCAACAGAGGATGTAAACACATTTGGAAAATGTCTAAAGGATATAAATTCGGGGTTTGGTTCCTGTTAGACATGGCAACAAATTGTTAAATGACGTGATGCTTACAGAGTATAAAAATAATTATCTAAGGGGGGAATTTTTTTTTTTTTTCAGTTTGGTTAGGAGGATGAAATTACAATACAAAGGAAACATTAAAATATATTACTAGCATTTTCAATAATTAAAAAACATTTTGTGTTAGCATCGACACAACTTGAATTTAATGATAACACTGCAAACATTCCTTCTTTGTTAATTAATAGGATATAAACACAGAAGGTGATAAGCAATATTCCCCATGTAAAGGACAAGCAAGGTTATACAAAGGGCACTCTGTGACCAGTTGCCAATTGAGCAATCTGCAAAGGCTCCATCTCATTACCATCCTTTCTCTGCTCGAGTCTCCTTGCCAGCTCAATTGAAAGAGACCCTGAGGAATAATGTAATAGGCATTCTAGTATTGTTGGTGCTAACTGAGGCAAGAGTTTAGTTTACCATTTCAATTAATGAATAGTACAAAATGAGGCCAGCATTGTTTCCAGAATCTCAGGACAATTATTAAATCTTGTTGACTGAAACATATATGAAAAACATTTTCAAATTTATGTACAAAATCGTGGGAGGAATAGATTGGGTAAACACACGGTCTCCTGCCCAGAGTAGGGAAATCAGGAATCAGAGTACATAGGTTTAAGATTTGATAAGAACATGAGGGGTAACTTTTTATACAAAGGGTGGTAGGTGGATGGAACGAGCTGCTGGAGGAGGTAGTTGAGGCATGTACTATCGCAATGTTTAAGACACATTTAGGAAGTTACATAGAGAGGATAGGTTTAGAGAGATGTGGACCAAACACAAGCAGATGGGAGTAGTGTAGATGGGACATGTTGGTCGGTGTGGGCAAGATGTGCCTGTGGGCCTGTTTCCACACTGTATGACTCAATGTTTTTTATTGAAAATAGACAATGTTGGAAATGCACAGATTAGCTTAGATGGGGCACCTTGGTCAACATGGACGAATTATGCAGAAAGGCCTGTTTCCATGCTGTATGACTCTATGATGCTAATCGTGCAGCATGGAGAAGGCCATTTGGCCCATCATATCCATGCTGACCAGGGAACACCAAACTATATAAATCTCATTATTACAGCATTTGGCCCATAGCCTTCTCTGACTGGGCAATTCAAGTGCACGCCTTGACAATTGTTAAATCTGTCAGTGACTCTGCTTCCACCATTCCCTCGGGAAAAAGAAACAGAGTGATATCTTCAGGTTGAAGACCCTTCATTAGAGCTCTGACGCAGTTCTGACAATGGTGCTTTGATCTGAAACATTTAATCAATTTCTCTCTCCGCAGATGCTGCCTGACATGTGGAGTGCTTCTGGTGAGGGAGTTCTAGCGGCTGTCTGTTTTAAGCTCAAAATTTCAACATCTGCAGTCTCTTGAATCTCCATTTTATTTCCAGTGATCAACTGTCATGAGGATTGAGCCTTACATATTTGCCACTTAACAGTTGCAGAGAGAAATGTTGAAATTCCATATGGAACTGATGGCATTTCTCAGAAAAAGTCATTGATCTTCAGTCCGAATAAGAGAAAGCATAAAATCATAACATAATCCTGTTGATTTTGTTCAATAAAGTTACATGAAACATTAGATCTCAGTTTTCAGTAGAAAGATAAAACTCTTCATCTCAACAACAATTTAAATCTCAATTTTGAATATATTTCCATTGTCTATTTCAGAGACACCATGTTATTATCTATCTCTGCTCTTACTCTTTGTAATAACAACTTTTATCCCTGTTATTTGGACCCTGATTAAGTTTATCAGTATCAACTGTCTCAGCTTTAGACTTTAGACGTTAGAGATACAGAAACAGGCCCTTTAGCCCACCGAGTCCATGCCAACCACTGATCACCACATACACTGGCACTATCCTACACACTAGGAACAATTTACAATTTTACTGAAGCGAATTAACCTACAAACCTGGCATCTATATGAGCAGCTGATCTTTCGGTCATAAACTCAAAAATCTACCATATCATTTGAAACCTGTATGTCTTTGGAGTGTGGGAGGAAACCAGAGAACTCACGCGGTCACAGGAAGAACGTACAAACTCCGTACGGATGGCACCTATAGTCAGGATCGAACCGGGGTCTCTCGCACTGTAAGGCAGCAGCTCTACTGCTGTGCCACTCCTAATCTCCCTCAATAATCTTGGAGATTAATTAGTATGAAAGCGCTGGAAGATAGGTTTTCCCACTGTAGTTCTGCACTCATTCTGCAGCTTGAATATTCAATAAAGTCCTGAGCTGAAGGGGACAGATATACTTTGTAGCTTTCCTCTTGACTTTACACAAGCCGCATTCAGTGTATCTAGCACAATCCCATGCAATTAAATTTGCTGATTGCCACTTAAGGCAATGGTAAATGGATATAAATGGTCTGTTGTTTTCATTGTGTTCTAATTAATAAATATTTAATTAACCTGTGTACATTAAATGAGGATTAAAAAGCTTATTTCCCCCCCCCCCTTTTTGTGTTTCATTATTCATATACTATTCAGTTACCCATCATCAGAAAGAGTGTAAAAGACGTGGGTTGTCAGAGGTCATTAGTTCAGACTGAGAGGAGGTTGTTTGTTCCTATTCTGTGTGGCCAAGTTACAACTCATGGACTTCACTGCCTGGTACACAACCAAGTCCAGCCGGTTCTCAGGATCTAGATGAATTCCCATCATTGAACTCACAACAAGCTCCAAAAATTGTAAATCTTAAGGTAACAATGAAAGGGGTGCAGAAATTATTGGAAGAAATAAAACCAAAGAAGACGTCAGGGCCAGACCAGATACCAACCAGAGTTTTAAAGAATTGTTCAGCAAGCTTCACTCCAGTCTTCCAAAAGATTTTTCAGACGTCTGTGGTTTGTGGAGAACTCCCAGAAGACTGGCTGAATGCTAACATTGTCCCCATCTATAAAAAAGGAGATAGGATAAATCCTGCAAATTATCGCCCAGCTTCACTGACCTCCTTACCATGCAAGATTCTCGAACATATAATCCACTGACATATTATGGACCATATTGACTTCCACAAGGTACTAACAAACCACCAACATGGCTTTAGATAGGGTCGATCATGTGAAACCCAACTGGCGGGACTCATCGATGATCTAGCCAGGTCACTCGATACCAAGGGTCTGACCTGATTATATTAGACCAGTAAGGCTTTTGATAACGTTCCCCAGAAGCGGCTCTTGTACAAGTTCAACCATGTAGGAATAGATGGCAACCTCTTAAAATGGATTGAGATATTTTTGACAAGGAGACACCAGCGAGTTCTCTTGGAGGGAGAGATGTCTATTGAAACTTCTGTGACAGGGGACAGTAATAGGTCCATTGCTCTTCCTACTGTATATCAATGACATTCCAAATGCAGTTTCGTCCAGAGTTCGACTCTTCGCAGATGATGCCATAATTTATAGAGAGATTAAAACACCAGAAGGCAGCTTGTCCTTACAGAAGGATCTGGATGCTCTCTGTGAGTGGGGAAAAACCTGGCAGATGTCATTAAATACAACCAAATGTCATACCATGCACGTCTCACACAAGATTAAACCACTTTTATCGGAATACAACATGGGTAGCCATACATTGCTTGCATACATCACCCATATCTAGGAGTCGAATTAAGCAAAGATTTAAGTTGGGCGACGCATATTAGTCAAGTGTCCAACAAAGCAAATAGAACTCTTGGCCTACTCAAAAGAAATTTTCACGCATGTAGTACATCCGTCAAAGAGAATGCCTACAAGTCCTTGGGCAGGCCCAAATTGGAGTATTGTGGAGCCATATGGGATCCTTTCAACAACAACAACAAGATCACCCTGGAGAGAGTACAACGCCGAGCAAACCGCTTTGTATGTAATGACTACAAGCGCAAATCAAGCGTGAAAACTATGCTGACTTCTCTCGGATGCAATACCCTAGAGCTCCGCAGAATCAGGCTAAGATTTATTGCAATTTACAAGGAGATTCACAAAATCACGCTATCAAATCTCCTGTCATCCCAGAGCATCAACTGCCATGAAACAAGACAAAATAACGGTCCCTACATCACCAACTCGTTAAATTTCAATAAACTTTGCTACCAATATTCACTTTACCCATGGACGATAAGGGAATGAAATAGGTTACCACCCAACATACGTGCTGCTCCCGATGTTAAGTCATTTAAAAAGGGGATTGAGCAACTAGATATCCTCAACTTGGTCAAAAAGGCCCACTTCAAAATGTAATCACTACGCTACTCACTCCGACCTGCGCAAGATAACCACTGATGAGGTGTTTGTGCAATAATCAACCAGAACCAGAACCAGAACCAGATCTACGAGAGGCAAACACAAACCTCTGGCTGAGTCCTACACAATCTGAACCATTGCTCTTCTTTGTCAAAATGGCTCTCTAACCCTTTTTAATTAGTCAATTACCTGAAATATTACATCTTCCAACTCAAGGAGCATAGGTAAATAAATTAGCTTATTGGCATCTCTATGAGTAGCCGATATATCTCTCAGTCATAAGCTCAAAAATCCACCATATCATTAGAAGACGGCTCTATTTGGAAAGCCTACGAACTAAAGTGATTACACCATGAGCTGCAACAATAGCCACATCAACCAAAGATGGACACAAAATGCTGGAGTAACTCAACGGGACAGTCAGCATCATCTCTGGAGAGAAGGAATGTGTGACGTTTCGGGTCGAGACAGTTCCTTTGTCTGAAGAAGGGTCTCGACCTGAAACGTCACCCATTCCTTCTCTCCAGAGATGATGCTTGTCCCGCTGAGTTACTCCAGCATTTTGTTTTTATCTTCGGTTTAAACCGGCATCTGCAGTTCCTTCATAGACAGCCACATCATGCGGCAGCTGGTTAAGAAGGGCTCGCTGGTTCACCTTGTGGAAGATGTTGGTGACCCGGCCAGAGTTGCTCTCCACGCCTCCCTCATTCTCGCTCGCCTTCTCACAGTTGCACATATAATATAGACAGTATCTATTTATCTATCTATTTATATTACTAAAAGTCTGATCTTGACCACTTCCTGTTGTTCTGTATATTGATTTTAGAAAGAACACTGCCAATTACGGCTGTAATTATTGGCCATCTTATTCAGAGTTACCCTCCGCTGCACAGGATAAGAGGATTTTTGCCATTGATGAAAAATAAAAGAGTTATTAGTGTTTAAAAATTGTTTATATTCTCTCTCCTGAAGGTCACGCCCCTTCGGAAGGATTATAAAACCCGGAAGTGTTGAGTGCCTCACTCAGTGCCTCTGCAAGATGGTGGAGCGAGAGGGTCATGTCTCTTAGTCTGATCTGTGAATAACACTGAACACATGTCTACTAAACTGTGAGTGGTTTTACTGACCTGCCAGTGCCCTTAATGTGGTTTGAAAATATAGTTTGGAAATGCGAAAACTGAGTTGCCTTATTAAAGTTGTCTTGCCTAATTAAAGTTGCCTTGCCTAATTAAAGTTGCCTTGCCTAATTAAAGTTGCCTTGCATAATTAAAGTTGCCTTGCCTAATTAAAGTTGCCTTGCCTAATTAAAAGTCTAATCTTGACCACTTCCTGTTTGCGCTTTATATTGATTTTCGATAAAACGCTACCACGTACGGCTGTGATTTTTGGCCATCCTACTCAGAGTCCCCCTGTGTTCATCAGGTGCTGAGGATTTTTCCCATCGATGAAAAATAAAAGAGTTATTAGTGTTTAAAAATGTTGAGATTCTCTCTCCTGTCAATCATGCCGTGAAGGCCACGCCTCCTCTGGTGGGAGGGGAGAGATGGAATATAAAACCCAGAAGTGTAGTCGTGGATCAGTCTCTGCAAGATTGACGAGGGAGAGTTCACGACTCGCTGTCTTTAGTGGCCTTGCACCCTGCTTGAAATGGTATGAAACTACACTTGAAATTGGTGGCCTTGCATCCTGCTTGAAATGGAATTTCAAGGAATAGCCGTGAGTCAACTGCCAGCCCACTAGCTGTGAGTGAGTGAGCTGCCAGCACAACAGGCTTGAGTGACTGAGCCGCCAGCCCAAGAATCCATTCGGCCCACAATGTCCATACTAGCCCTCTGGAAACCAGTCCCTTCAGCCCACAACACCCATACTAGCGCTCCATAAAGCACCCCCCCCCCCCACCCGGCCACCAATATTGGAATTGGTGGAGAGGTGGAATATTGCGTTGGGGGACCAGCCCTCCCATGTGATGCTGGGACCCAATGAGTCCCACTTAGTCTAGTATATATTATATCTATGAAATGGGCAGGAAAGCCTTGCCATCCCTCCGCTGCAATAACCCAGGTCGTTCAGGAAATGGGTCCACCTATTGTGAATTATTTACGCAAGTGCGAGTTTACATAAGTCGCCTATTACGTAAATCAGGGAGTGCCTGTATTTTCATTTATATTTCACTATTCATAGTTTCAAAGCTCCTGTAGCAGATTATAATCGATACTCCACTCTTCTTGAAGTGTGCTTTGTGTTGGAAACATGGCTCTCAGTTTGCTTACAGCAAACTTCTGCAAACTACCATGCATTATTGTCCAGATCATTTGATTTAGTGAGCAATAATGGTTTGGACATTGAGGAGAAGATCTCTGACCTTCTCAAATATAGTTACTTAGGTTCTTTCATAATGAATTAAGATGGTGGACATGACTTTGTATCATCTGAAAGGCACATCTCAAACAGTGCAGGCCTCCCTCATTACTATCTCCCTAAGTTATATATGTACTGTCTAGAGTGCAATTTGAAGCCATAATCTATTTTCTATTGGGAATGAGATATTACTGATTAAAAGCTGACATAGAAATCTTTCCAAATCTACTAAAAACTATCCACTGGTATATAAAGAAATCTATTCTCACGGATTGATAATTTATATGTATTATTTCATAAAAACTCAAGGTGCTGGAGTAACTCAGCAGGTCAGGTGGCATCTCTGAAGGGAATGGACAGGTAACCTTTTGGGTCAAGACCCTTCTTGTCTCTGAAGTAGGGTCCCGACTTGAAACATCAATGATGCATTCGCTCCACAGATACTGCCTGATCTGCTGAGTTACCTGCACTGTGTGTTTTAGTCACCATTCCATCATCTGCAGCTCCTTGTCTCTACATTATACATATTATTGCCTGGCTTTGCAAGATTTGTTATACAGTACTCTTTGTATTGAAACCCTACTCAAGTTGTTCCCCATAAACCCAATACTTCATTTTCTTTTTTATAGCCCTTCACGGGCTCAGAGTGTCTTAATGCAACATTCACCATCCAATTCTAACTGAAGACTTTTATTATTTCACTAAATTATCAAAAGCATTTACTGAATTGCTTCCTCTACCATCACCAAGTCTTACATCTGAAGTTTTAATGATTGAATGAGGAAAGGAGGATATCAGCCAAAGCCATATTGCAAATAAATGTCACCGTGGAGCTAATTTATTCATAGTTCCTGAATCGAATCAGAGCCCTCAGATTAAGGATATTAGTGATATCAACTCATGTCTTTAAAAAGTGCTTCTGTGTCAAAGGTGGAGATGCTTTGCAGACAAGCCTTTTTCTCTCTCCATTATATACAAGGAAATAATTCACATGTTTGCAACTTTGCTCCAAATGACAGAGAAAATCCTTGTCTATCTATCAGACCAATTAAGGTAAAAAAGAAGCAGGAATATCGACAATGTGTCTTTCTACCTCCATAATAAGAAAAGACAAGGTGATGTCCTTTACAAATGTTGACAGATGTGCTATGATTTTTCAATAATTTGTTTATATTTCAAAGTTTTTAGATTTGTAGGCAAATCAGATAACTCCCTTTTTATCATACCTTCCTTAATTTGTTTGATCTGCACATCGAATAAGCAATGTAAATGTGTGTGGTCTCAGATAGAAGTTCAAGAAAAATTCATTAAATTCCTTCCTGTGACTCATTTGCAGTTGGTCAACTTATCGGTTGTTAAGGCAGAAACAAAAATGTCCAATCTCCCTTCCAAATAATCCTGTTGTATACAAGGTACGAATGTGATCGTGGAATACTGGTATAGTATCCAGCAAGATCTTCACACTGTTACTGAGAGGCATTCGAAGAGCATTCCCAACTACTGTTTACTCAAGGCTTAGCTTCAGGGACCTGTCAAGACAGATCTAGAAATCACAGAGATCATAAGATCACAAGTGATAGGAGTAGAAGTAGGCCATTTGCCCATCGAGTCGATTACGGAGATTTGCTATGTCAGAGAGGATTCTCTTGAACCTCTACAGGTATACAGTAGAGAGCATATTGACTGGTTGCATCATGGTCTGGTTCGGCAACTTGAACGCCCAGTTTGTAGTGATTAAGGCTCTTATGGTTGTTGGGAAGAAGCTTTTCCTGAAACCGGAAGTCAGACTCCTATACCTTCTTCCCAATGCAGGAGTGAAATGAGTGGGTATTTGATGAAACTGGCTGCTTTTTTGAGGCAGCACCACCTGCAGACTCATTCGATGGTGGGAAGGTACTTGTGATGGACCAGGTAGTGTCTGACTGGAAGGTGTTGCTTACAAGAAATCCAACTGGATATTATTAAAAACCAAGTCTCCTTGGTATGATGACATATGATGAGATTTGACGGCATTGGGCCTACATTTGCTAGCGTTTAGAAGAATGAGGGGGACCTCATTGAAACGTACAGAATAGTGAAAGGCTTGGATAGAATGGATGTGGTGAGAATGTTTCCACTAGTGGGAGAGTCTAGGACTAGAGGTCATAGCCTCAGAATTAAAGGACATTCTTTTGGGATGTAGATGAGGAGGAATTTCTTTAGCCAGTGTGGTGAATCGATGGAATTCTTTGCCACAGACAGCTGTAGAGGCAAAGTCAGTGGATATATTTAAAGCAAAGATAGATAGATTCTTGATTAGTATGGGTGTCAGTGGTTATGGGAAGAAGGCAGGAGAATGAGGTTAGGAGGGAGAGATAGATCAGCCATGATTGAATCGTGGAGTAGACTCAAGTCAAGAGTCAAGAGTCAAGAGTCAAGAGTCAAAAGTCAAGAGTGTTTTATTGTCATGTGTCCCAGATAGAACAATGACATTCTTACTTGCTGCAGCACAACAGAATATGTACACATAGTACACTGTAAACAATATAATAAATGAGAGAAAAAAAAGTTCAGTGTGTATATATACACATACTCACAAATACACACACACATATATAAGTTATTTCAGTTTTTGTTTACCTATCCACTCATAAAACAAAACAGGAGATAGATAGATAGACAGACAGACAGACAGACAGACAGACAGACAGACAGACAGACAGACAGACAGACAGACAGACAGACAGACAGACAGTGAAAATCAACATGATGAAAGATTTCCACGAGTCAAATTTACTCTTGAAGTAAAAATTTTAAACTTTTAAACTCGTTGTAAGAATGTAGTAGCCCGTGAGTTTACCGTAGTGACTCCTGTCACCCCAACCCCCCCTCCCCCCACTCCCCTCCCCCCCCCCTCCCGCCCACCTTTCCCTCCCAACTCCAGTCCCGTCCCGACCCCCTGGGAAACTGAAGGGGGCGACAATCAACTGCCACGGATACAAATAATGTCATACACAAGAAAGGGCAGATGCTGGTTGACAAAAAGTGAATACACAGTGCTGGAGTAACACAAAGATGCAGCAGAATTTTGGAAACGTCATCCCGTCACCCATTCCTTCTCTTCAGAGATGCTGCCTGTCCCGCTGAGTTCCCACGGTAGACTCACGAGTCACTACGGTAAACTCATGGGCTACTACGTTCTTACAACGAGTTTAAAAGTTTAAAATTTTTACTTCAAGAGTAAATTTGACTCGTGGAAATCTTTCATCATGAAAGATTTTCACGAGTTAACAAGTTTCCCGAGTACCTGCCGTTAGCTTTACGAGTTCCAACGTTCCCGCTATGTTAATTCTACGTGATTACCACGAGTTTGATTTGTTTTAAACTCGGGATCACTCGTGTGTGGACTCGCACCGTGAGACAGGGGTTTTACTGCCATGCATCTGGTAACTGAAAGTGAATGTTTAAAGTGAGAAAGATGGATAGAAATCCTCTTGATTACATTTGAAGGGGATAATCTGCGGTTTTTTCCGTGACTACCCGCCTGAAATAGTCAGAAAACGGAACATGTTCACAAAGACAAGAAACATTTTGAAAGGAGTCCCTGAGGTAAGATATGGCATTTTGTATCCGGCTAAAATGAGAATTACCTATGACTCCAGGGAACGGGCCTTTATGGACCCAGAAGAGGCATTTAAATATGCACAAGATATCGTAAAGGAGAAGGACTGAGAACTAAGAATATTATAGAGCAGAATCGGTGAAGATAAGACTCTTTCTATTTAAAAGAACTGGTTCTCATTAAGATGGCGGAATTTTACATGAGGCGTTGGCCAGACACGTTATCCCCATGGAATGTGTGTTCGAGGTCGCAAGCTATGTTTCACCTTGAATGAAGGACTCAAAGAAAAACAAAATGAAGTGATGGGACATGGAAAACAACCTCAAGCCGGAGAACAAGCAAAATAATACAGACGGACTTGATTATAAAAAAGTTTGATCTGTGTTTCTGTTTTTATATAACCAGTTATTAACACAAATAATTAACTAACAAAACTAATTAACTAAATAATACTAAGCTACTTTAATGTACATCTAAGTTTAAGGATAATGAGCTAAAATTATAGATATATACTAACCAATATTAATCATTTAAAAATTCATAACTGAACTAGTACAAGATTTGGGGGGGAGGAGACACAGACACTTGGAAGATATCCAGGAGTCTGACTCCGTTAACCTCTTGGAACCTGCTGTTGGAATCTGCTGTTGTTTAAAATCAAATTTTGGGATTTAAGTGGGGAACTGAAGGTAATAATGTTTGGGGTATAGGTATATAGGGATATATAAACTAACATAGGCTAAATTTCAGTACATACTCAAGACTAGATTACTTGGAGATGCATATAGATATTAGATCCCAAGTGGTTCTTCTTTTTTTTCTCTACCAGTTTGGATATATTTCATAATATTAAAGCGGCTTTTCATCCCTTTTAAAATATTTGTTCAAGGGGGCAGAGCTGAATGTATAATAACATCGACGGAAGTCCATAAATACTTATTCACCACCGTTAGGTGGTTTCTTTTTATTAAGGTATCACTCTTTAGATACTTTAACACCACCTTTAAAAAAAATATATTATTATTACTCTTTCATCACTTCACGCTTTCTTGTTGGTTTTAAGGTCTACTCTGTAAAGGAGATGTTACATAAACTCAGCAGTTCGAGACGTCCACCCAACACCTAGAGCTCTGAGGTACTGGGTTGCACCATATGACAAGGGTAATAAAATGATTCACAATGCAAGACGATAAACAAAAGAAGTCTGGAGGAGTCACGTTCTGTAGTTGGAATATAAGGGGTGCTAATGAACCAATTAAAAGGGGCAAGATACTTGCTCAATTAAAATCACTGAATTGTGACATAATGTTTTTGCAGGAAACACACCTGAAACAACAAACACAGATAAGATTGAAGACAAATTGGATTGGGCAAACATATTATTCCTCATTTACTTCTAAATCTAGAGGGACGGTTATTATCATTCGTAAAGGTATACCATTTAAATGCAAAAACACCATATTAGATAAGGAGGGAAGGTATGTTATAGTTACGGGAGAAATTCACTCAACTCCAATTACTATGATAAACATTTATGCGCCTAATTTTGATAACCGTCAATTCTTTAAGAAAATTCTGGATATGATTTCAGAGCTTAATTCTCAAAATTTGATAATAGGGGGGAATTTCAACTGTGTCTTAGATCCATATTTGGATAAATCTGCAAAACATAAAAGGAGTAATATAAAATCTAAAACGAGTGAACTCCTGAATACATATATAAAACATACAAATATAACAGACGTATGGAGAATTGCCAATCCAGTTGGGAGGGAATACTCATTTTATTCGACGGTACATAAAACGTATTCACGAATTGACTACTTTCCAGTAGAGACAAAATTAATCCCATATACAATTAGCCCTAAATATCATAATTGCAGTATTTCTGATCACTCTCTGTTAACTTTTTCATTAAAAATAGAAGGAATGACGGATAGAAAAGCATTCTGGAGGATTAATCCCCAAATTCTAAATAACCCACAGGGTAGTACATATTTAAAACAACAGATGAACCTCTTTTTTGAGACCAATGATACAACAGGTATTTCACCTTCGTTATTATGGGAAACTTTTAAGGCATTCATGAGAGGAGTTATAATTTCATATCAAGCCTTCCAAAATAAAAAGAATAAGACAGAACAACGGCAGTTAGAACAAGAAATCAGACAATTAGACCTAGATAATGCCAAAGACCCAACCACAGATAAACACAATAAGATAACCTTATTGAAATTTAAATTAAATGAAATTTTATCGGCAAGAGTAATAAGCTTATATCAAATTACAAAACAGGAAAATTTTGAATTTGGCGATAAACCACAGAAACTTTTAGCACGTCTGCTGAAAAACGCGAAAAGGAAAATACAATTACAAAAATTAAATCAGATAAGGGTGAATTACTAACATTACCAAAAGATATTAATAAAAGATTTGCCCAATTTTATCAAAACTTATATACATCTAAAACTACAGCAGATAACATTAAAATTACAAATTTCTTAGATAACTGCAACCTTCCTAAACTTACTTTGTTGGAAGAAGAGTTAGGAGCTCAGATTACACTTAAAGAAATAGAAGAAACAATAAACTCGTTGAAAAATGGCAAAACTCCAGGACCAGATGGTTTTAGCAACGAATTTTACAAAAGATTCCATGAGATAATTTCTCCCCGTCTACAAAAATTATATACTCATGCCTTTAAGGAAAACACATTACCAGAAACACTAGCTGAATCAACCATTATACCAAAAAAAGATAAAGATCTAGAAGAACCTGGCTCATACAGAGCTATAGCACTCTTAAATACAGATCAGAAAATACTAGCAAAGACTTTAGCGAGAAGACTGAGTAAATACGTTAACAAACTAATAAACCCAGATCAAACGGGGTTTATACCTAAAAGATACTCAGACAATAATCTAAGACGCTTGTTTAATATAATGTACTCACTAAAAACTGAAGAAGAAGATGTATCAATTATTTCATTGGATGCAGAAAAAGCATTTGATCAAGTAGAATGGCCATATCTTTATAAAGTATTGCAAAAATTTAACATGGGAGAGAATTTCGTTTCATGGGTTAAATTATTATATGATAAGCCGACAACTAGAATACTAACTAATAATATGTTATCTTTAAAAACATTTAACAAGGGGCAATAGACAGGGGTGTGCACTATCACCCCTACTATTTGCACTTGTGATAGAGCCTTTAGCAGAAAGTATAAGAAGCCATCCGAATATTCGGGGATATAATACCAAAGATTCAAATAATAAAATCTCACTATACGCAGACGACGTATTATTATACATCACAAATTCGCAAATTAGTATACCAAACATACTAAATTTAATAGAGGAATTTGGCTCCTTTTCAGGATATAGAATAAATTGGAAGAAAAGTGAAATTATGATGTTAAAACCACAAGACTCGACACATCTGTTAAAATTTCCCTTTAAAATTGCAACAGAAAAAATTAAGTATTTAGGTATCCAAATTACTAGAAAATATAAATCATTATTTAATGCAAATTTTATGCCTTTACTAACTAAACTGAATGGGTTGATTAAATTCTGGAAAACCTTGCCGATGTCTTTAATAGGTAGAATAAATGCTATAAAAATGATTTTTCTACCACACATATTATACCTATTTCAATCTATTCCAATATACTTACCAAAAAACTTCTTTAAAAAATTAGGTTCTAGTATTACTAACTTCATATGGGACTATAGAGCGCATAGAATCCAAAGAAAACATCTGTGTAAACCTAAAGAATTTGGGGGACTGACACTCCCAAACTTTTTATACTACTACTGGCCAGTACATATTAAAAACATAATTAATTGGTGGACAGCTCTGCCCAACAGGTAGAATGGATAAGAATGGAGAAAGAGGATTGTTCTCCTTTTAATATAGGAGCGATCCTCTTCTCCCCGATAAAATTAAACAATACAATATATAAAAAGAACCCAATTATTCACAACACAATTCGAATTTGGAAACAAATAAAACTAACTTTAAAGTAGGACATTTATCGCTTTTAACTCCAATAGTAAATAACCCCTCATTTAAGCCATCTCTTATTGATAAAGCGTATACCTTTTGGGAAAGATTAGGAATTAAAAGCTTTGGAGATTTGTATGAAATGGGATTTTTTTAAAATCATTTCAACAACTACAATTAAAATACAACTTGAAAAATAATCAATACTTTAAATACCTTCAAATCAGAGATTATTTGAAACAACACATACAAGGATATCAAAATATAACTTTAGATTCACTAGATGAAGCGATGAATATTAAAACGGATTCAAGCAATTTAATATCATACTTATATAATATTATTTTAAATATAGAACCTCCATCGACAGAGGCAATTAGAGTAGATTGGGAACAAGAATTACAGATAAATTGTGAAAGAAGCATGGGAAAAATACCTGATATATATACATAAATGTTCGAATAATGTAAAACATAATTTAATCGAATTTAAAATTTTACATAGACTATATTACTCGAAAACTAGATTGAATAAATTGTATCCAAATATCTCACGAATATGTGATAAATGCTTAGCTGAGAATGCCACTATAACACACTCTTTTGTCTCCTGTATAAAACTACATAAATTCTGGAATGAAATTTTTGAAATGTTTACAAAATTATTTAATTGAAGACTGGAACCGAATACAGAATTGATTATCTTTGGATCAATGGAAGGTGGGAATAAGTTAAATCCGTATCAAAAATCCTTATTTAATTTTGGTTTAATAATGGCAAAAAAACTCATACTTAAATTTTGGAAAAATTCACCAACTCCAACGGTGAAAATGTGGATTTCAAATATGTCAGAAACGGAATATCTTGAAGAAATACGAATCCTTCTAGTAGGGAAGGTAGACCTCTTCTTATTGATATGGTCTCCCTTCATCGACTTTCTACAAGCATATGGTGCAACACAATCATAGAAATATAATGGTTCAATCTCATTTGCGCTTCTCTTTTGTTTCTTTTTTCTTTCTTTCTTCTCTTCTTTTTTTCTCCTCATTTTTTTTCTAGGGCTATTTTGCTATCTCACGCAACACTGCATCTCAATCTTTCCTTTTGTAATCTTTCATTTCTTATTTTTGCTTTATTATTAAATTAAAAATAAGAAGTTGTATATGAAATGTAATATGTCAATAAGTATTAGGTACTTTGGTACCACATTATTGTACTTACTTCTAAAAAATAAATAATTAAAAAAAAAAAATCCTCTTGATTGCTTTACCCTGGACAGTTACAAGTATCTTGCCTACTGTTGGAGCTACCCACATTTTGGCAATAAAGAACATTCCAAAACAAGCTCGAACCATGCACAGAGATGAAAGGTTGGGGAGTTAAGGGGTATAGCAGTTGTATTAGAATTCCAATGTTTGAACTGCTTCAATAATTCAATATTTGTTGAGTTTGTTTTCCTATGTTCCTGGTCCATTGTGATAGTAGGCAGTGACAGAGGATAATGGCAGGGCAACCAAATGTTAAGTGGTAAGTGCTAGACTCCTTTGTTAAGAAAGTAATGGACAACACTTTATGGCATGGCATATTGCATGCCTTTTCTCCTCAGGCTTAGATATGTTTCTCATTTGATTTTGTTCACTTACAGATCACTTCATCAGCTGAGCAATTGAACACAAGACCCAACACTTTGCAGTTGTTAGCAGACGATCCCACTTCTGACCTTATGGTCATTTATAAAGCAGAAAATTGGCTGGGGATACTGCAACAAGGAACCATGGCAGTGATGTCCTGGGGAGCGTGATAATTGGCCTATAACAACCACTTTCCTATGTGGTCTGTATAACTCCGGCCAGCCTACTGAACAATCTTGCCAGGATTCTGAAGTGCAGCACTTGATCAAGTTGTCTTTATGTTCAGGATTATTAAACAAGCATGGAATTCACTTACTTTATCTATATTTGGACCAGGATGCTAATGAGTTGCAGAGCTGAGTGATCATTGTGGAAGCTGTCCCTGGCAGCAGTAAACAGGTTATTGACTATTAATTGCTGCTGATGGCATTATCAAAGATATTTCCAACATTTTGGCGATGATTGAAAATAGACTAATAGTGCAGTAATGAACTATTTTGAATTTTCATGGACAGGTCATTCTGGGCAATTTTCCAAATGTTCAGGGAGGCGGATCATTTCCTGAATGTGGAGTAATTACTGGAGCACAAGGCATAGGAGTTCAGATAGGTCCTTGTCGAATCCCAGAGCCTTTGCTGTATCCAGTGTAACATAAACTGGATTGAATTTTCTGAAAACTCAGAATTTCAAAAGGTGGACACATTGGATCATTCACGTGCAATTAAAGATCTTTACAGTTAGGGGGCGGTACAGTGGCGTAGTGGCAGAGTTGTTACCTTGCAGCGCCAGAAACCCAGGTTTGAGTCTGAATACGGTGCTGTCTGTAAAGAGTTTGTACGTTCTCCCTGTGACCACGTGGGTTTTCTCAGAGTGCTCCGGTTTTCTCCCACATTCCAAAGACACACAGGTTTGTAGGTTAATTGGCTTTGGTAAAGTTGTAAATTATCCCAAGTGTGTAGGATAGTGCTAGCATATGGCGTAATCGCTGGTCGGCGCAGACTAGGTGGGCAGGAGGGCCTGTTTCCGCGCTGTATATCTAAAGTCTAAAGCTACTTGTATTTTACGCTCATTAAGAATGGGAATATTCATAACCCCTCCTTCTGTTAGTTGTTTAATTTTCCACCACCTTGCACCACTGGATATACAGGAGCTTTGATCAGATCCATTGCACGTGGGATTTCTTATCTCTTTTTACAGCATGCAGTCTCTCTCATTCTTAGCATGTATTTGGTTCTGCGTTGTCGCACTGCCTGGCTAGCATCTCATATTCACATATGCTTGGTGTGACCTCTGACATCCAGTTCTCCAATCCTATTTAAACGAGGATTGTTTCCTAAGCTTGAGACTTAAACTGGAGTCAGGAAGGCTGGCTCCTTCCTGGGGGTGGAGTTGGATTCATGTGAGGTGGTCTTGGAGGGGAGGACGTTCCTCAAACTGCTGAGCATCCTGGACAATACAGCTCACCCCCTTCCTGACACTCTGGTCAACCTGAGGAGTGCCTTCAACAGCAGACTGGTTCCATCAAGATGCAGGACAGAACACCACAGGAGATCCTTCTTCCCAGTGGCCATCAAACTTTACAACTCCTCCCCCTTCTGTCATGGGGTAGACTGAGATTGACTCTCCTCCCCCCATCCCCCCTCACCTCCTCAATCTTTGCACATCCCCAAAGCCTTTCCACTAGTCACTTTAATTTCATGTTTCATGTATTTTGTGTTTTTTATGATTGTTGGCACATTAATTTCCCTCCTGGGATAAATAAAGTTCTATCGTATTGTATCATATCGTATCGGACATGCTGAACCAAGAGGTTACAGACTGTGGTTGTGTGCAATAGTATTTCTTCCGATGGCCCATGGTGTATCGTAGGTACCCTGTTGGACCTGTGCCCACACACTGTGGCATAGTGACAGTGTCACATGACACAACACACCACAAGCTCTGTGCAGGATCACAGCTACCATCCCTGTGGAATGCAAATCTGGCAGCATTAAGCAGGTATTGACATGTAGTGGCCTGATCAGTCCACTCATTTTTGAGAGGGATAGCGAACATTTGAGAACAACACACAGTACAATCTCTCATTTTACCAATGAGATGGTTCTTGACCACTCCAGTGAGAACTGCGACCTACAGAGCCACTTAAATTAGTTATGTAATGTGGATTTCTACCTTTTGATTCAAACTAGCACTCAAGAAAATCAAATTTCAGACTTGCTAATTTGTTCTCATTTTTTATGCAAATGCAGATGATTAAAAAATATGTTATAAGCTGGGGGACAAGATCTTTATTCTGTCATTATGGTTCTTTGATGATTTAATTATTATGCTAATGCGGAGTTTGCATTTCTGCTGTGTTTCAACAGGATGAAATTTATTTGTAGATTAAGTTGACTTGGATTCTTTTCTCATTTACTTTTGAGCACTTTGAGTTGTTACAATACACAATATTACATGGTGACAGCTGTGTGTTTAATGGTGAAGAAGAAAGATATTCTATAATATTGGATTTTCTATAGTAAGTGAATTCCATGCTTGTTTAATAATCTTGAACATAAAGACAACTTGATCAAGTGCTGCACTTCAGAATCCTGGCAATATTGTTCAGAGGGTTGGCTGGAGTTATACTGACCACATAGGAAAGCAGTTGTTATAGGCCAATTATCACAGCTTCCCTGGACATCGCTGCTATGGTTCCATGTTGCAGTAACCCAAGCCAATTTTCAGCTTTAGAAATGACTATAAGCTCAGAAGTGGCATCGTCTGCTAATAACTGCAAAGTGTGTAGGAAGGAACTGCAGATGCTGGTTTAAACTGGATAGACACAAAACGCTGGAGTAACTAAGTGGGACAGGCTGCATCTCTGGAGAGAAGGAATGGGTGACATTTCGGGTCGAGACCCTTCTTCAAACTCAAAGGGTCTCGACCCGAAACGTCACCCATTCCTTCCCTCGAGAGATGCTGCCTGTCCCGCTGAATAACTGCAAAGTGTTGGGTCTCATTTTCAATTGCTCAGATGATGAAGTGATCTGTAAGTGAACAAAACCAAACGAGAGACATTTCGAAGGCTGAGGAGAAAAGCCACGCACAATATGCATGCCACAAAGTGTCAGCCATTGAACTTCTCAACAAGAGTCCAGCCATTACCGCTGGTCATTTGGTTGCCCTGCTATAATATACAGTCCAAGCTCCCCAATGGATGGCAGGGTCTCCCGGCGAGCCATAGCTATAACTCAACAGCAAGCCTTGCTCACCTGACGTAGAACTGGGAACCCACCTGGAGTCATCTGAGGCTCATCACCTGCTCAACGCCGAAGACCAGGACCGGAGAGGATTGTGGTGGGTGTCGACGACAGCAGAGGATGCTGGACAAAGAGTCGTTTTCGGAGGAGGGGATCGATGCTGCCCGGACCACGGGCCTTTAAGGCCAAAAATAAGACTGTATTCTTCAAATCATTGAAACTTTGTGGGTGCCAGAAACATGGCGCCTCTTTGTGCACTTTCACAGTAAAGTCTACAGTCGTTGCACTTTTACACTTATTTATTTGTACTTATTCAACCACCTTCTCACCTGCATTCTTAACCTTCCATCGTCCCTTGGATCCATCCCCCAGCTGTGCGGTTAATTGTGAAGAAGGAAGATTTTCTATAAATATTGGAAAACGTGCACAAGTTGCATTTTAGACTTCAGTATTCTTTAACTATTGATGTTTACCGACAAGAAGTGGCATACCCTCCTGGCCTCATCCTTTAACTGCTTCATGGTCATGGGGATTTTACCTTCCAAACTATCTCCAGCTTTGCCATCCTCAAAATATTCCGCACAATTCCAACTCTGGCTTCATGTCCATCCATCATCATTTGAATTGAATTGAATACTTTATTGTCACATGTGACAAGTCCACATGGTCCGTCCTCATCCGTCGGTCGGCGCCATCATCAGCCGTCGCACCGACCTCTCCACTAACGCTGCTGGGTCATCTCCGGACGCCAACTTCCTCCCAGCTCAGTTAACCAGCTGCCTTTGCGTCATTATCATCAAAATCATTATCAG
Organism: Malacoraja senta; assembly: GCA_038087875.1. Lineage (NCBI taxonomy): Eukaryota > Metazoa > Chordata > Chondrichthyes > Rajiformes > Rajidae > Malacoraja > Malacoraja senta. The sequence goes on along the minus strand of CM075988.1, from coordinate 9,672,141 downwards.
CTTTTCATCTTTCATTGATCTAAATCAGGAGTAGAGAAAGGACCATTGCAGATCCATATGGCATGCTGCTAGTGATGGTATAACAATCTGCACACATCTGTTTGTATCTACACTGCTTCCTGTCCTTTCACCAATCCCCTCCATCTACTTGCTCTCCTCTCTTGCTTCCAATCTCATTCTCCACATTAGCCACCTGTAATGGCGTATCTTCATTTGTCACTGCTTTTTAAAACCTAGTATATAGGTGAGTGGTAGAATCTGGGGACGGAGAGTTTGATGGGAATGTGGGGAGAATAAAATGGGACTAATATAAGTGAATGCTTGATGGTCAGCATGATGGGCCAAAAATCCTTGCTACAGGCGCTGTAATTCAATGCATTGCTATCATGGACAAGGTGTAGTGTTTTATGGGATGGACACGAAATGTGTAAAAATGGCCGTAATGGCCGCCTTGCCAACAGTCTGTCTTGTCCCTTCTCTGTTTTTATTATTTTAAGTACATCTTAAGTTTTAATGTTTCTTGGTATGTTATATGTGGGGGGTGGTGGGGGGTATCGGCGGAAACTTTTTTCAGACACTTACCTCCACGGAGATGCAAATTTTCTCCATGTCGCATCTCCGTCCCCCCTGCGGCCTAACAACGTGGAATGGTGCGGCCTTACCTGGAGACTGGCCCGGAGCTTCAAGCCGCGGGCCAGGCGAGGACTTTAACATCATGGAGTGGGCGATCCTTTACCGAGGATCACCGGCGAAAGTGCTCCAACCGCGGGGCCTGTGGACTTTAACACAGTGAAGCCCGTGGTCTGCGGTAAGAAGAAGCCAACTCGGGAGCTCCATGCCACGGAGTGTTCTGATCTGTCCTGACGCCGGAGATTCAATCATCCGGAAGCGAGGGCTTAAACATCGGACCGGCGGCAGCGGCGACTGCGGAGGGTTCAAAGATCCCGACCATCGATGAACAAAGGAGGAAGATGACTGAACTTTATTGCCTTCCATCACAGTGAGGAATGTTGATTCCACTGTGGTGGATAGGTATGTTAAATTTTATTTTATGTGGCTGTGTGTATTGATTCTTTTCACTTAGTATGGCTGTATGGTATCTCAAATTTCACTGTACCTTAATTGATTAAGTGATAATAAATGCTAACTTGAACTTGAATTTGAACTTGAAATGTATGTTTTGTTATGTATTAAATGCATAATTGTGATAATGCATATATACTGACCCCTGCATTGGAGATTTAGATTGATTGAGGTCCATTAATGGAAGTGAATTTCAGAAGAGTTGATGTTCAGATCTCAATACATCACATTATCAGCATAGCTAACAGAGAACATAACTCCGCCGCAGACTTCAAAATCACTTGAGATTTGAACGTATTGTGTGCATATACTATCCTGAGGGTGCCTTACGGTGAATGAAAAGTTATGCTGTTAAAAGTGCCGGTGGGATAGGAAAATTACCATTCAGGTTCCGAAAGGTTTTGAAAGCAGGTTTGTAAGTTCAGTTCAGTTAGTTTATTGTCACGTGTACCGAGGTACGGTGAAAAGCTTTTGTTAAGTGCTAACCAGACAGCGGAAAGACAATACATGATTACAATCGAGCCATTTACAGTATATGGACACATAATAAGGGAATAAGGGAATTCAGTGTAAGGTAAAGCAAGTAAAGTCCGATCAAAGATAGCCCAAGGGTCATCAGTGAGGTCGATGGGAGGTCAGGACTGCTCTCTAATTGTGGTGGGATGTTTCAGTTGCCTGATAACAGCTGGGAAGAAACTGTCTATGAATCTGGAGGTGTGCATTTTCACACTTCTATACCTCATGCCCGATGGAAGAGGGGAGAAGACGGAGTGGCCAGGGCGCGACTCATCCTTGATTATGCTGCTAGCCTTGCTGGTGCAGCGTGAGCTATAAATGGAGTTGATGGAAGGGAGGTTGGTTTGTGTGATGGTCTGGTCTGCGTCCACAATTCGAACTTGAATACAATTCGAACTACTGTATGATTGATCCCAGTAAAATAACATGGTTATTTACTGAAGGTGTGTGAACAAATATATTTATTCCTCTCATATATCTCAGATACACATATAAATAAATATTAGCACATATCATACAGGATTTTATTTACCAATATAGCATGTCTATTGTGTAATGGCAAATATTTATGCTGAGGTCCAGGAAATAAGTAAACCTTTAAAAAAATTGATATCAACAGCAATTATAAAGTCAGGACACGTGAGCAGAATTTGGTTGGCATTTAAAGTTACAAAGAAGCATAGGTATTTGGGAAAGAGAATTCCAGGATTTTGGGCTGAGGCAGTTAAAGTTCAGTCATCTTCCTCCTTTGTTCATCCATGGTCGGGACCTTTGAACCCTCCGCAGTCGCCACTGCCGCCAGTCCGATGTTCAAGCCCTCGCGCTGAGGCAGTTAAAAATAGGTGGAATGATGAAAATCTGGGATTTTGATGTGGCCACCTTTGGGCAAACAGAAAATCTGTGGGTGAATGAACTTGGGGAGTTTGCAGATTTAGGAGGTAGCTTTATCCATGTTTGTAATCACGAAACAGATCATAATTTAGTTTAGAGATACAGCGTGGAAACAGACCCTTCAGCCCTCCTAGTCCATGCCCACCAGCGATCCCCGTACACTAACACCCCCCTACACACACTAGGGATAATTTATAATTATACCAAGCCAATTACATACAATAAACCAATTACATACAATAAACCTTGGGAATGGGGGGAGGAAACCGAAGTTCTTGGAGAAAACCCACGTAGGTCACGGGAAAAATGTACAAACTCCATACAGACAAGTACCCATAGTCAGGATCAAACCCGGGTCTCTGGTGCTGTAAGTGCTGTAAAGCGGCAACTCTGAACAAAATATGAATCTTCCCAGCAAGATGACATGCAAGTGCCCGGCTTCCAGAATTTATTTCATTTTTACAGTTTTACCCTGGTTGGCTGGGTTCATAGATCAAGATAAATGAAAGAAATACAACTGATGTAGCCACTTTGAATAGATCTGTGTCTGTTGCACATGGCTTCTTGCAGCCAGGCACAAATTTGCAGGAGTTACTGATTCTGATGCTTGAATGTGACAGTGAAGGGTGATATCAGGATACTATCGGTTCAATGAAAACACAGGAGACTGCATTGTAATGTGGAGCAAAAACGTACATCCATCCTTCTGCTTCCACAGATGCTGCCTGATCCATTGACTTCCTTTTGCAAAAGGACACAAAGTGCTGGAGTAATTCAGCAGGTCAGGCAGTATATATGAACTTCGATAGGTGAAGTTTCGAGTTGAGACCCTACTTCAGACTTCTTCCAGCAGTCTGTCTTTTGCTTTTTAGGTAGAACCCTCACAAAATTCAACCTTCATTCCCTTTCCCCCTCCCCCGCCCCTTCCCCCTTCCCCTTCCCCTTCCACTTCCCTTTCCCCTTCCCCTTTCCCCTTCCCCTTCCCCTCCCCCCCTCCTCTCTCCCTCCCTCTCTCCCTCTCTCCCTCTCTCCCTCTCTCCCTCTCTCCCTCTCTCCCTCTCTCCCTCTCTCCCTCTCTCCCTTTCTCCTTCTCCCTCTCCCTCTCCCGCTCCCTCCTTCTTCCTCTCCCTCACACCCTCTCTCTCTCACTCCCTCTCCCTCACCCTCCCACTCCCTCTCACTCTCCCCCTCTCCCTCTCTCTCCCTCTCTCCCCGTCTCCCTCTCCCCCTCCCTCCCTCGCACTCTCTCTCTGTTTCTCTCTCCCTCCCACATTAACATCCACAATTTGACATTGCAAATTTCTCATCAACATTAATTTTAGTAGCTGACGTAAACATCACTCTGTAATTATACACATCTCTCCAGTGCAACAGGCAGGCACAAAATTGGAAGTAGAATATTAAATTCCGGCTTGAGCTATATTTGTGCACCCTTGCCTAATCTTGCTTCCTCTGAAGATGACATGCGGCACTGATATGCTGTCAACATGGACAGCATAATGCATTTTATTATTCTCTAAGGTAGGCCTGCTGAATAATGTCAAAAGTGAATTGAAGTTTACTGCTCTTCAGTCATTCGCCAAATAATAAAATAAACACTTTATTGATCTAAAGGCAAACTCGTTTCAATAAAGTGTGAATCAGATCACTTATTTTGGTAGTTTGGAGAAGCAATGTGGTGTAGTATATGAAACATCTATAAATAAGCCAAATGACGAAGATAGTTATATTATTTTTACTCTCCGTAGATTATTCCGTCATTAGAATAAACATTGGTTGCAAGATCAAATTCTTGACAATTCCAAAGAGTCTCTCAGCCTTAAACCTGAGGGAATATCAGATGAAGAATTACGATGAGCAAATTATTCTGATTCTTCCATTTGTGGTAAAACCAGAATTTAGCTTTTGAATTTTAAAATTAAAATAGTGGTTGATAAAAAAAATACATCTATAGATGTTCCTGAACACATCACCAGTGATGTAACCTGGGGGTCATTGAGTGTTTCTGGTCTTTCAACATCAGATACCCTCACCCAGGCGACCCAGCCGTGGTTGATCAGACCACGACTTGTGTCCAGGTGGCATTCGCTCCTCCCCATGGACCTCCTCTCCTGATCCAGAGCCATCTTGAGGCCTTCTCCGCTGCCTCTGTGGTGTTCATGATGGGTCTTCTCTCCATTCCATTGATGCCCAGTGCACTCAAGGCTTTGTAGAGCGATTGACCTGCAAAACCTCTGCAGCCAACCTCGATGGGCATACACCTTGCCTTCCAGCCCTGCTTACGGCAGTCTATGAACAGCTCTTCGTACTTGGTCATCTTCCTCTCGTGGGCCTCCTCCAAACTGTCCTCCAAACAGTTCAACAAGACTATGTTTTTGGTCGCCTCTGAGACCAGGAGGATGTCTGGTCTCAGGGTGGTCGTGGCAATGTGCTGTGGGAACTTCAGCTGTTCCACCAGGTCTACAGAAAGCTGCCAGTCCTGCGCAGTCGCCAGGATTCCTGACTGATTCCTGGCTGCTGTGGTTCTTGGCAGCTGCACTCCAGCCTTCATGAAGGTGATCATCTGGGTGGTGGGGCCTGCTCGTCTGCAGCTGCTGAATCCCATGCTGATGGCTTCTGCAATGGGTTTAAGAACCTGGTCGTGACGCCAGGTGTACCGGCCCTGCCCAAGAGCCTTTGGCAGCAGCTCAGGATGTGTTCCAACATCCCCTTGCCTGAGCATTGCGGGCAATCCAGAACTTCCGCTTTGCCCCAGATGAAGAGGTTCGATGGTCTGGGCAGGACATCGTACACTGCCTGGACCAGGAACTTAATGCACTGTGGTTCAGCCTGCCAGAGCTCAGTCCATGTGACTTTTCAGTCCATGGCCTGCTCCCACCTTGTCCAGGCCCCCTGCTACCTCAAGCCAACCGCTCTGGTAGACCTCTCCTCCTCCACCGCTGCCCTCACTTCCTCCTGGACCAGCCTGCGCCTCTCCTTCCCCTTGGCCTTGGGGATTTGGGAAGATTCCCAGACCAGCTCTTGTCCGAGTCACTACTCCCACCAGGACTCTGTGGCGTATCCGAGACTCCGCTTGCAGCACGGCTTCGCTGAAATAACACAGGTTTAACGGAAACAGGTTCAATGTTAACGTACAGAAGTGTAATCGAATTTATACTTGAAGTGGAAAAAGGTCACTAGGCAATAGAAAAAAAGAACACGGTTCCTAGCACGGTTTAAACCGGCATCTCGTTCCTCCCTCCACATTTTTTCAATAATTTCAGAGCCAGCATACATAAATGGTCAAAGGCCTCCTTCACTGCCATATGATTCTATTCCCTGATGACTAAATACATTGATACTCACTGCAAGATTTTTTCCAAAACTGCATCTAAAGATAAGGTGGTCAACAACAAGAGAGCGTAGGAATGAACTACAGATGCTGGTTTAAACGAAGATAGACGCAAAATGCTGGAGTGACTCAGCGGGACAGGCAGCATCTCTGGAGAGAAGGAATCCTTCTATCCAGAGATGCTGCCTGTCCCGCTGAGTTACTACAGCATGTTGTGCCTATCTTCAGCAACAAGAGAGCATTGATTTAAAGTGAGTCAAAGGAGTTTTATAGGGGGCCGTAAAGGTTAAGTATTTTACACAGATAGTTATTGATATGTGGAATGCACTTCCAGAGGAGGTGGTGGAATCCGATACAATTACTTTGATTAGAAGACATTTAGACCAGCACTTACATACATTTGGCAAATGGGATAAGAATAGATGAACAAAAAGGTTATTATGGTGGGAATATTACTCCACAGCAATGGCATTGTGCAGGAATGTAAAATCATCTCACTGTAAACTATAAAATCTCTGAATTGTAACCGATGCACTCAAAATTTTAAATAAGCCCTCAAGTATGGTAGCAAAGTGGTTATCCTACTGGACAGGTAGTTCAGAAGCCTGGATTGCTCTACTGGAAATACGAGTTCACATCTCTACGCCTCATCTGAGGAACTTAAATCTGGTCAAATTCAACAAATCTGGAATTGATAGGTGTTTCAGTAATGGTGAACGTGAAACTTGTTGGACTGTTGCAAAAATGCCACCTGGTCCAATGATGCTCTTCAGGATAAAGACATCTGCTGTTCTTGTCCAGACCCACAGCAACATTGTTGACTGATAACTGCCCTTGGAACTAACTTAGAAAGGCAATTAAGATCAGACAATTAAAAATGGCCAAAACAAATTGGCCTTAACAAGGTCACCTCTTCCAGAAAAAGCATATCAAAAATAGTAGATTTCAAATCAAAGAGCTTCCTTTTATCTTTGTAGAAGCAGATTGATTAAATGAATGCAAAGATAAAATATCTCAGGAAAGCAATTTTCTGATACAAATGTATAGGGAGTGAGAGGGGTGAAAAGGTGGTGGAAGAGGGTGAGAGGGTTTGCGGTAGGGGATGAAGGGGTGGGGGAAGGGGGTTAGAGGGGTGGGAGAACGGGTTGGAGAATGATGAAGGGAAGGGATGGGGAGAGGGAGTGAGTGTAGGGGGTGAAGGGTGGGAGAGGAGTGTGGGATGGGGAGAGGGGTGGGGCATGAGGGATGAGTGGTTGAGGTTATGCGGTGAGAGGGATGGGGATGAGAGGAGTAAGGGGTGGGAGTGGAGTGGGAAGAGGGATGGGAATGGAAGGGAGAGAGAGCTGGGAATGCTGTGGGTGAGATGGGGGTGAAGAGGGGTGGCTGATAGGGCAGGTGAAGGTGGGGTGAGGATGATGAGGGGCATGGTGAGGGGAGGTGTAAGGGTTGGAGGTTGGGGTGAGGGGTGATGGTGGTGGCTGATGGAGAGGGGTGGGATGGTGAGGGGTGGGGGGACCTGAGGTTTCGGGGATAAGAATGGTGAGGAGTGCCGGGAGGAGAGGGGTGGGAAGTGGGGATGGTGAGAGATGAGGAGCGGGGGGGGGGGGTGAGTAGGGTCATGGATGCAAATGATGGGGGGTGGAGAGGTGTGGGTGGTGGAGATGGTGAGGGATGAAGGGAGGAGGCAGGAATGATTACCTATTAAGCACTATCACATATCTAAAAAGATTATGTGATGAGTGAATGGTATCAAATTCCATCCCAAATGTTAAACAGTGGGCCTGGTTTTCACTGAATAACAGTGGGAATACAAAAAAAAACTAAATGGTACACACTGGTTTTTACTCACCGAAAATTAAAATGAGTCATTGGAATGAAAGTCACCTTCCTGCTATGCATTTTCCTCTTTGACCACTTCTGTTGCTCTGATAAATATCTTTATCACTTAAAACTCTTCACCATGAGAATTTTTGATAGCGTTTCTTTTTAAGATATGCGCTCCTTTTATGACTGTTTAATTTAAAAATTATCTAGGAAGTTAATGCTGGTTTTAGTCCGAATGACAGTGACATAAGCATTTAGAGTTTTCATTGTTCTTGGGGAAAAAAAGTAGCCAATGCAAGTAAATATCTAGGAGTAATTTTACACATTGTGGCATCTTAATTTTCTTAAGCTATATCTAAAGATATAGATTTAAGGTTACGTCGTTTAGTCTAGTTTAGTTGAGAGGGGAGATACAGCACGGAAACAGGCCCTTCGGCCCATCAAGCCCGCAACCACCAGCGATCCCCGCACACTAACACTATCCTATACACACGAGGGACAATTTACAATTATACCAAGCCTATTAGCCTACAAACCTGGACGTCTTTGGAGCGTGGGAGGAAACCGTAGCTCCCGGAGAAAACCCACGCAGGTCACGGGGAGAACGTAAAACTCCGTACAGGCAGCACCCATAGTCAGTATCGAACCCAGATCTCTGGCGCTGTAAGGTAAAGCAACTCTACTGCTGCACCACCGTGCCACATTATAGGAACTGCTCATTTGCCTACAGAGACAAGTTTATTCTGTCTACAAAGTTGGGGGAAAGCTAAATAGGATCTTGCACCATACATCACTTGAGGTACATTCCCGCTCCCACTTTCCTCATTTGGTACTGGAAATAGCACCATCTTTCCACAATGAGTTAAGTTTTCAATCATGTGAATCCCACACTGATGACAGATTGAATTTCAGCAAGAGAGACGACCCTCAGGACTAGTTTCAATTGCTTTCTCACTAGACATGAAGATAGTTGCAGGTGCTTATTACTTACCTTTACTTGTTCAATGGAAATGGAAGGGTTAGGAATTGTGTTTCACTTAGTTGCCATTTGACTTCCCTGTTACCAGATATGAATGATTAAAATTCTCACCGTTTATTTTTAATATGGATATAGCTGAAGAACTGAAACCAAAAAGTCCATCTTATCCTTTTATGAGGGTCCTGACTCAGTGCAGTTCACAGTATTAACACAATACCACTTTATTTTCTGCTTGCACTGACATCAACTAATCTTCTAAGTCATATTTGGAAAGTACATATTCAGAAGGCTTGTCTTGAATACCTGGCAAGAACTAACACAACCAGTCATTCAGTAGAATGAAGGAAAGAGAAAATAGGCAACTGGCTAATTTCTGAGTCCAGCTGAGCTTAATTGGTCTTGGGAGTTAAAGGCTTTGCTCAATATCATAGCAGCTAAAGACTACAATAACATTTTTAGAGGTAACCTTTCAAGTGATGGATGTTTGTGATATTTGGAAAACAATCAAAAAATATGTTACCTCTTAATCCCAAATGTACCTCTGCTCTTTATTGGTATAACAGTGAACGGGTCATGGCTTCCATACGGAACGTAGGTATCAAATAATATGTCTGGGATCTGCTACAGCCCTCTAGAGAGTGTGAGCTTCTCACTCACCACAATGACTAGTAACAGTTCATCGTCGTGACTCGGTTCCCTGCGCTATGATTATACGCAGATGAATCACGACTTCAGCTGTCATTTTCCCTTCTACTCCTGATGAAGTGGTGCAAAGCATACTAATCTTGAAAAACATGATAACATTTGGATAGATGAGTTTAAAATGCCTTCACACAAACTTTGTAATGTCTTCATGGAGGCACTGAGAGACAGGCAGCAATAGATATTTCCAAAGAGGTGGAGGTTTATTTACAAGACAGCGACAATGCAACTGTTTAGAGTCTGAAGGAAGGGTCTCACCCGATATGTCACCCATTCCTTCTCTCCAGAGATGCTGCCTGTCCCGCTGAGTTACTCCAGCATTTTGTGTCTATCTTCAGTATAAACCAGCATCTGCAGTTCCTTCCCACACACAATGTTATATATGTTGTATATTAATTTAATATATGTTGAATCTCTATGCTGTTGTTGAAAACTAAAGCTCTCTTGAGCAGTAGGTACATCACTGTGGGGCAGAACGGTGGCACAGCAGTAGACTTGCTGCCTCACAATGCCAGAGACCCAGGTTCGATCCTGACTACAGGTGCTGTCTGTATGGAGTTTGTACGTTCTGGCTGTGACCGCATGGGTTTTCTCCGGGTGCTCCAGTTTCCTCCCACACTCCAAAGACGTACAGGTTTGTAGGTTAATTGGCCTTGGTAAGTTGTATATTGTCCCTAGTGTGTAGAATAGTGCTAGTGTACGGGGTGATCGCTGATTGATACGGAATCGGTGGGCCGAAGGGCGGTTTGCACACTGTATCTCTAAAGTCTCTAAAGTCTATATCAATTTAAGTATCTGTAGATGAAGGGTAGTGTATTAATTGCCACCTCCACATTATCACAAATAGTTTGGACTGGCTGCTTGGATGAGAGCAATTTTCCCACTCTGCCTTGAAAGTGATTTGTGCAAATCCACAATTCAACTGAACCACGTGATTAATTGAATAAAGTTCTGGTCGGCCTGTTTTCTTTCTTCTATTTGTTTACTAATTTTTGGCAGGGATTAACAGGGATTAGTTTGCTAGCTAATCCCTGCCACCAGCACCCCTCCCTCAGCACTGCCCCAGATCATGGTCAAATTCAACACTTTTTTGAAGTGACAAAATCCTAACTGCACAATATGCCTGTCTTTCCTTTACATCACAATAGCAGAATAATTCAGAGGAGAACCCCATTTACAAATGTACCTTTTGGTGACTCACTACATCGGCCCTGACAATATCCGACACAATGATACTTTAAAGAGTCATGGAGATCACGGTCACACATAACGAGAAAACCCCTTCAACCAATTGAGTTCAGATTGACTGTCAAGCATTTATCTACACGAATTAAAACGTTTGGAGACATGTATGATAATGGACGTTTTTTTTATCATTTCACCAACTACAACTTAAATACAACTTGAGTAGTAATCAATATTTTAAATATTTTCAAATACGTGACTATACACAAGAATATCAAAATATCTCCAGACCTATTAGATGAGACAATAAAAGCGGAATCAACTAATTTAATATCATACCTGTATAATACCATTCTAAATATAGAAATACCATCATCCGATAGGATTAGAAGAGATTGGGAACAAGAACTAGCTATAAAAATCTCGAAAGAGAGTTGGGATAAGCACTTGTTATATGTGCATAAATGCTCGATTAACGTAAAACACATTCTAATTCAATATAAATGTTTTAGATAGATTATACTATTCAAAAGCTAAAATAAGTAAATTTTACCCGAATGTCTCTTCAATCTGTGATAAATGTCTAACCCAAGAAGCAACTATAGCACATTCTTTTGTTTTTTGTGTAAAAATTCAAAAATTTTGGAATGAAATCTTTGAAATTTTCACGAAATTATTTAAAATAAAACTGAAGCCGAATGCAGAACTGATCATTTTTGGAACAATCAAAGCCAGTTTGGAGCTGACTTAGTTTCAAAGGAGCTTTCTTAATTATGGCTTAATAATGGCAAAAAACGTATACTGAAATTTTGGAAAAACGCTCCCACGCCAACGATAAAAATGTGGATTTCTAATATGTCGGAGCTGTTACACCTAGAAGATATGAGATTCCTCTTAGCAGGTAAACCAGACCATTTCCAAAAGATTTGGTTTCCATTTATCGACTTATTACAAACATAGGGTGCAACAAAATGTTGATAATAAATGGTTTCAGGACCTGGTGAGGGGCGAGTAAAGATATGAAGTAGGTACATCCCTTTTATATTGTCTTATCTTATCTTACTTTCTTTTTTTTCTTTTTCCTTCTTTTGGTTTTTTCTTTTTGTTTAACTCTTGCTTGTGGTTTAGGTCCCTATGGGGTTTCTTGGACCACTCTTTCACTCACTCACTTACTATCTCTGCTAACTCTTTCTATCCTTTTTCTTATTAAAGTTTAAAATAAGAAGTGGTACAAGAAATGTATAATTTTAAGTTTGTTTGAGATTATTGCACTGTACAATACTTCTAATAAAAATAAAAAAATAAAAATAAAATTAAAAGCATTTATCTACACTGAACTTACACTAATTCAACTTTCCAATTGATCCTCCCTCATTTCTACGCTTCACCCTAACTCTATAGACCAATTTACTATTTTATTTTTTTAGTTTTAGTTTTAGTTTTAGAGAATCAATGTGGAAACAGGCCCTTTGGCATCGACCAACGATCACCCCATACACTAGTTCTATCCTACACTCTAGGGACAATTTACTGAAGCCAATTAACCAACAAACCTGCACATCTTTGGAATGTGGGAGGAAACCGGAGCACCCACTAGGAGGATCTGCTGAACGAGTTTGAGCAGTTAGGGAATAAATTAAAAAGCAGAACCTCGAGGGTACTGATCTCCGGATTGCTACCTGAGCCACGGGCCAAATCGGCGAGGGTACGAAAAATTAAAAAGCTGAATGCGTGGCTCAAAGACTGGTGTGGGAAAAATGGGTTTGGTTTCTTGGGCCACTGGCACCAGTACTGGGACAGGGGGGATCTGTTCTGTAAGGACGGACTTCACCTGAACGGTGCTGGGACTGGGGTCCTGGCAAATCATATAACTAGGGCAGTAGAGAGGTCTTTAAACTAAGTAGCGGGGGGGAGGTATCAAGGGGGGTAATAACGGCAGGGGTAGAGGAAATAGAGCAGGGTATCAGTGGGGAAACGGAAAATCAAAATGTGACAGGAGGATCCAGAATGTGTGAAGATAAAGCTCTAGATGTAAAAGGGGCAAAAACAGAAAGGAAGGGTAGTAAAAATCATCTGAAAGTGCTGTATCTAAATGCACGGAGTATTCGAAATAAGATAAATGAATTAACGGTGCAATTAAGTACATATAGTTATGATATCGTGGCCATTACGGAGACATGGCTGCAAGGGGATCAGGATTGGGAGTTAAATATAGAGGGGTACTCGACAATTAGAAAAGATAGACAGGAAAGAAAGGGAGGAGGGGTGGCCCTTTTAATAAGGGAGGGAATAACGGCAATAGAGAGGAAGGATATTGCGTTGAAGGATCAGGATAGTGAAACAGCTTGGGTACAGATAGAGAATAACAAGGGGGAAAAAACACTAGTGGGTGTAATTTATAGACCTCCAAATAGCTGTGACGCTGTTAGTCAGAACATAAATCTGCAAATAGTTGACGCATGTAAAAAGGGAACTGCTGTAATCATGGGGGACTTCAATTTTCATATTAATTGGGCAAACCAAACTGGGCAGGGTAGACTAGAGGAAGAGTTTATAGAATGTATTAGAGACGGGTTCCTAGAACAGTATGTCACAGAACCGACAAGGAGGGAGGCAATCTTGGATCTGGTCCTGTGTAATGAAGCAGGATTAATTAAAAATGTCATAGTTAGGGACTCGTTGGGAACAAGTGACCACAATATGGTCGAATTCCATATTCAAATAGAAGGAGAGCAGGTTGAAACTCAGGCTAGGGTACTTAGTCTAAATAAAGGGGATTATGAAGGTATGAGGACTGAGCTGATCAAAGTTGACTGGGATAGCAGACTCAAGAATAAGACGGTACATGAGCAGTGGTGTACATTTAAGGATCTACTGTATAACCTTCAAGAAAAATTTATTCCTATGAAGAAAAAAAGGGGTAAGGGAAAGAACAGTCAGCCATGGCTCAGTAAAACTATAAAGGATAGTATTCGGCTGAAGGCAAGGGCATATAAGGTAGCTAGAGATAGTGGGAGGGTAGAGGATTGGGAAGCATTTAAAGGTCAGCAAAAAATAACTAAGAGATTAATTAAGACGGGGAAAATAGACTATGAAAGGAATTTAGCGAACAACATAAAAACTAATAGTAAGAGTTTTTATAGCTATATAAAAAGAAAAAGGGTGGCTAAGGTGAACGTTGGTCCATTGGAGGGTGAGACTGGAGAGTTGTTGGTGGGGAACATGGAAATGGCAAAGGCATTAAACGAGTATTTTGTATCAGTCTTCACCATAGAAGACACAAAAAATATTCCAACGCTGGATAAACAGGGGGCGGTAGGAATGGAGGAGCTAAATACTATTAAGATCACCAAGGAGGTGGTATTAGGGAAATTAATGAGACTGAAGGAGGATAAATCCCCTGGGCCTGATGGATTACATCCAAGGGTCTTGAGGGAGATAGCGGTGGGGATTGTGGATGCATTGGTGATAATTTTCCAAAACTCCCTGGAGGCAGGAACGGTCCCAGTGGATTGGAAAATGGCCAATGTAACACCTATATTTAAAAAAGGAAGTAAACAGAAGGCGGGTAACTATAGACCGGTTAGTCTAACATCGGTGGTGGGTAAAATGTTAGAGACAATTATTAAAGAAACACTAACGGGGCACTTGGATAAACATGACTTCATCGGACAGAACCAGCATGGTTTTGTGAAGGGGAAGTCCTGTTTAACGAATCTGCTCGAATTCTTTGAGGAAGTAACAACCCGGGTGGATAAAGGGGAACCGGTGGATGTGGTATACTTGGACTTCCAAAAGGCTTTTGACAAGGTGCCACATAAGAGACTATTGCTAAAAATAAAAAATTATGGGATTGGGGGTAATATATTAGCATGGGTAGAGGATTGGCTAACAAATAGGAAACAGAGAGTGGGGATAAATGGTTCATACTCGGGATGGCAACCGGTAACTAGCGGGGTTCCGCAAGGGTCGGTGCTGGGACCCCAGTTGTTCACAATTTATATAAATGATTTGGAGGAGGGAACCAAGTGTAATATATCAAAATTTGCGGACGATACAAAAATGGGAGGAAAAGTAGGGGATGAGGAGGATAGGAAGAGTCTGCAAAAGGATATAGATAAGCTAGGTGAGTGGGCAACAACTTGGCAGATGAAATTTAATACTAATAAATGTGAAGTCATTCACTTTGGGAAAAAAAATGATAGGGCAAGTTATTTTCTAAATGAGGTGGAGCTGCGTTGTAATGCAACGCAAAGGGATCTAGGGGTAGTAGTACATGAATCACTAAAAGTTAGTATGCAGGTGCAGCAAGCAATCAGGAAGGCCAATGGAGTTTTGGCCTTTATTGCTAGGGGGATTAAGTATAAAAACACGGAGGTCTTGCTGCAGCTGTACACAGTATTAGTGAGACCACATTTGGAATACTGTGTACAGTTCTGGGGTCCATACTTAAGAAAGGATGTACTGGCCCTGGAGGCAGTGCAGCGAAGGTTTACAAGATTAATTCCTGCAATGAGGGGATTGACATATGAGGAAAGGTTAAGTAGGCTGGAACTCTACTCTTTGGAGTTTAGAAGAATGAGAGGCGATCTCATTGAAACATATAAGATCGTGAGGGGCCTTGATCGGGTGGATGCACCGAGGATGTTCCCAATGATCGGGGAAACTAGAACTAGGGGACATAGTTGTAGAATAAGAGGGGGCTCTTTTAAAACTGAGATGAGGAAGAACTTCTTCACCCAGAGGGTGGTTAATTTATGGAATTCACTGCCCCAGGGAGCAGTGGAAGCAGAAACATTAAATATATTTAAATCTAAAATAGATGGTTTTTTAGCTGCCAAGGGGATAAGGGGCTACGGGGAGAGGGCAGGGATATGGACCTAGGTATGGTTAGTATAGTAAGACCTGAGTGATCTCCTGGACAAGTGTCGATCGCCTGGATTGGGGTCGGAGAGGAATTTCCCGGATTTTTTTCCCGAATTGGACCTGGGTTTTTATCCGTTTTTTTGCCTCCCCCAGGAGATCACGCGGTTCTTGGGGTGGAGAGGGGTGATAGCGATATAAAGGGGAGGGTAGTGTCTTGTGTTCTGTGTCTTGTGTCTACTGTTTGTGGGTAAGGGTGTCTGTTTAGTGTTCAGCCATGAGCGAATGGCGGTGCGGGCTCGATGGGCCTGGTGGTCTACTCTCGCACCTACTTTCTATGTTTCTATGTTTCACCCTGAGCAAACCCGTGCGGTCACAGGGCGAACGTACAAACTCCATACGGAGCACCCGGAGTCAGGATCGAACCCTGGTCTCTGGTGCTGTGGGACAGCAATTCTTTCGCTTCACTAATGTGCTGCCCAGTAAACAATGGCAAACTCACCAAGATGGAACTGGAGCCTGGCAACTTTTTGTGTGCTCTTCCCAGAGTAGGCTCTTCTACCATCCAATACTATCACTTTATTGTTCTAAATCTCTTTTATCTGTGTAATTGAGTTCAAATCGCTTACATCTATGTAATGATATACCCGATCTGTTTGTATAGCATGCAAGACAAAGCTTTTCACTGTACCTTGGTACATTTGACAATATCTAAACCTAAACCTAAACCTGAACTAACCCCTCCATCTGCAAACCTTTGGTATGTCTGAGGAAATTATAGCACCTGGAAGAAGCCAATGCAGTCACGCAAACTTCACACGGACAGCCCCAGAACTTAGTATTGAACCTGAGTCACTGGAACACTGAGCCTCCAGGTGTACAAGCTGTGCCAGTGTGCTCGATAATGTTTTGTTTTTCTGATGTAGACAATATTAGGTAAGTCAGCACGTTGTCCACCCCTCACTGCAAACTTGAGAATGTGCTGCTGAGAACTGTTGTGTTCTGTGTGGTGAAAGTACGTTCAGGGGTTAGCAGAAAAGGAATTTGTGGACTTTGTTCATAGGATACATTCATAGAATGGTAATATTTTTTCCCCCAGGACAGGGGAATCAAGTACATAGGTTTAACGTGAGAAGGCAAAGATCTAATAGCAATCTGAAAAGTGATATTTTCCTACAGGGGGTCACAGAGTCACAGAGTCACAGTGTCACAGCACAGTCTCACAGCATGGAAACAGGCCCTTCACCCTAATGTTTCCACACCGACCAACATGTCCCATCTAAGCTAGACCCACCTGCCTGCGTTTAACCCATATCCCTCTAAACCTGTCCTATCCATGTACCTGTTTAATTGTTTCTTAAATGTTGCAATTGACCCTGTCTCAACTACATCCTCTGGCAGCTCATTTCATACAACCACCACCCTTTGTGTAAAAAGGTTACCCCTCAGATTCCTATCAAATCTTTCCCCTTCACCTTAAACCTATCTCCTCTGGTTCTCGATTCCTCGACTCTGGACAAGAGACTCTGTGCATCGACACAATCTATTCCTCTCATGATTTTATACACAGCAGGTGGTGGGTGTATAGAATGAGCTGCCAGAATAAATAAATTAGGGAGGCGCAATTACAACATTTAAAAGACATTTGGACAGGTACATTGGCAGGAAAGGTTTAAAGGGATGTGGGCCAAATGAGGGCAAATGGGACTGCTTAGATGGGTCCATCTTGGTTGGCATGGACAAGTTGGGCTGAAGGGCATGCTTCTGTGCTTTATGGCTCAATGGCTCTCGGATTCTTTCTCTTGAAAAGAGTGTGTGGTGGTTGGAAGCTTTTAGAGAATTTGTTCCCACATAACTAGTCTTCTTGCCGTTTCAACGCTTAAGAAATTATATTGTGACATTTTATGTGAAGCCAAGAAGCATAAAGGTGCAATGCAATTTAATATTAAATTATAATTGAATGAATTTATTATATGGAAGCTTGACATTTTTCTTTAACCATTTAATTAGTATAAGCAGTGGATAGTCATTTAGCTTGGGTAACTATTTTTTAATTTATTTTTTCACTAACAAATATGTCATAGTTTCTTTTCAGAATAGCTCCTATCATTAGAACGCTTTTGAATGTACATACCACTACACTGAATAGCGGAGAAACAGGCCATTTGGCCCATTTAATCCATGCTGACTATCACGCTCCATTCAAATCCACTCCTGCCCTTCATTGCCTAAATCGGTCAGCATCCTTCTGCCTCAAATACTTGTCCAACTCTCCCCAACCACTCCAGACACTCCCTCTGGGAGCGTGTTTCATAGTCTCCCCACTGCTTTGGATTAGTAAGATTAAACGAGAACTTACCTAAGTTTGAAGTTTGATCTTTATTTTATGAGGAGTTACGTAGGTGATTACGTGAAGAAGCCCGTCAGTGCGCCTGCGCGTCAATCTTCAAAGCAGCGGTGTGAAATCACAAAAAACAAGAACCGAAGTAATATAGTCTCATACTAAAACGAGTAATACAAGAACTTCCATCTGACCTTTATGATAGAGGGTAGGGTCGTGGCGGGCACGTAATCACCTACGTAACTCCTCATAAAATAAAGATCAAACTTCAAACTTAGGTAAGTTCTCGTTTAATCTTACTATTTTACTTCGGAGTCACGTGAGTGACTACGTGAAGATTTTAAAGCTTTGTGATTTCATGCCGTGGATCAATCCCGGCTTCTCACTGCATAGATTGACTCGGAACGAGAATAATCAATCATGCATTCATAATAACATTTGTACCACAAATGCAGTAATTCATTTCAAGAATGAAATGAATCAGATCCCCTTTAAACCAGAGGAATTTACACAGAACTTAAAATAGTTTCTGCAAACAACCCCGCATTAACAATAGGCCGATGGTAAAAATGTTGAAACATCAACTCATTGGACCACCCGGCGGCTGCGAGGATATGGTCGACGGGGCCGTCTTTTGCCCTGGCCGCCGACATTTCTGCTGCCCTAGTCGAGTGAGACGTAAAAACATAAGTGTTAATACCAGCAGCTGTTAAGACTTCTTTTATCCATCTGGAAATAGTCTGTATTGAAACTCTCTTGTGTGGTTTCTTGTGTGTGATCAAAAACCCAGTTTCCGTATTCTCAAATTCTTTGTGACCTCAATGTATTGTAATAAATATGTCTTAATACAAAGACATGGATCATTTGGATATGCTGCCAGCATAATTTTAAATCCTGTCACACCTGGCCTAATTTGCTTTATTAGGTCATAGATATAGAATGTAACCTTGTCTTCAGTTACTTCCATACTATCTATTTGTAATTTTCCAAGTGTTTGCACTCGTTGTGCTGTCACTCATGCCATAAACATGAATACTTTCATACTGAGCTTGACCAAAGGTAAAGACACACTTGATAACCATCACGAAGTAGTTTCAGTACCACACTTACATCCCAGATTGTCACGTACCTAGGTTTCGGTGGTTTGGAATTAAAGATTCCTTTCATTAGTCTGGAAACAATTGGGTGTGACCCAATTGAGTTTCTTTCTGAATCCAGAACCAAATATGAGGACAATGCACTTCTGGCTGAATTAATTGCACTACAACTCAGACCTTCATCATAATAAAGTTTTGACAGAAATTCTAAACATTTGAAATATCTGCAGTACTTTATTGCACATTCTTTTGTACCCAGAACTTTTCCCATTTCTTAATATAAGAAAGGTACTGTTTTTGAGTGCTCTTCCTCCAGGCTGCAGTAAGCATGTCCACAGTATGCTCAGACAGTCCTCGTCCCAGAAAAGGCATTCTTAAAACCTGCAAATCAACAAATCCAAACGATCATATAATGGATGTTGTTCCCCTGTACAGGGAGCAGCAATAAATTACTCTTTTTTGGGACTTTCATCAACATTTGTGTTGTTAATTCTAATATCAACGGATACCATGGCTGTGTAGGCCAATCTGGTACTACCAATACCCTTGAAGCAGCATCTTGCCTGATTTTAAGCAAACATTGGCTTATGAGGCAGAAAGGTGGAAATATATATGAAAACATACCACCCCAATGTAGCGAGAAAGCATCAATCGCCACTGCTCCTGGATCTGGTTTCCATGAGACATATCTCGATAGCTGATGATTCAAGTCGATGTCGGTCATTCCAAATCTGATGACTATATCATTGAATACCTCTTGATTCAACATCCATTCTTTATTATCATGGAACTTTTCGTGACTTGGTGTCTGCTATCGTTCATTCTACCTGGTAGATAGATAGCTGAAATCCAAATGTTCTTTTCAATACACCAAGCCCAAAGTTGATTAACCATTTTGTCACAAGACACCGACTTAATTCCATATCATTAATATAAACAACTACTGTTGTGTTATCAATTTGAACTTGAACATGCTTATTAGTTGTGTTAGAACAATAAGCTTGGAGCCCATAGAAACATCCTAGAAGCTCCAAATAGTTAATTCCCCATGTCTGCAGTAACAATGACTCTTCCTGATTCCATCTGCCTCCTCAGCTAGATGTTAAGTCAGTTGCACCCCATCCTGGTGCACTGGCATCAGTTTGTAATATCATGGAAGGTTGTTCAATCAGCACTTTGCTGGAACTGCTTGAGACATGTAGAATCCACCACTGCAGACCAGAAACAGCATTTGTTGTTAGTTGCATGGTTCTATCAAAATGACCAACATGCATTCTCGGTGCCTGTTCTTTAAGTCTCTGCAGCTGTTGATAATGTAATGGTCCAAATTGGACTGCTGGGAATGCTGCTACTAATTTTCCCAGTACACGAGCCACCTGTCTAATTGAAGGTTTTTGCTTGTTTAGGAGATTACTGCAATCTTTAATCAAATCCACCCTTTTCCCTGGGCAAAGTGATATTCATTTGGACTGAATCAATTGTGAACCCCAAATAATTAATAGAGGTACATGGTGTTAACCTAGATTTCTGTGGATGAATTAGAAACCCCAACTTTTCAAAAGTTGATTTCACAACTGCAACAGATACTTCTGTTGACTGTTTTGTCTTTCCTATAATCAAGACATCATCCAAATATGCCATTAGTACATGCCCCTGGCTACTCAGCAAGCCCAGAATTGGTTTTTACAATTTTTGTGAATATTCTGAGTGCAGATATTAACCCATTAGGCAGAGCTTTGAACTGCCACAACTGGTTCATCCATTTAAATTTAAGATACTTCCTATCTTCTGAATGAACAGACACTGAATAATACGCATCTTTCAAGTCTATAGTTGCCATATAACATGCTTCTGAAATAAGCTGTTTGGCAGTCACAAATGTTTCCATTTTAAAATGTCTAAATTGCACAAAAGGATTCAGATTTATCAAATCTACAAGAATCCTACATCCTCCATCCTTTTTTGATCGAGGGAATATTTTTGACACAAATTGGTGACTTTGGTAGACTGATTTTTCAATAACCCCTTTTTTTATATAGGGTTTCAATTGCAACCTGAACCTCCATCACTTCTTTTTGTACAAAGTGCAGAGTTCGGCTAGGAACATGCTGAACAGGCAAATCATAATTTGGATTGAATTCAATTCGAAATCCTTGTATATTATTCAGGATTACCACATCTGAAGTAATTTTCTTCCAATTATTATAGAAGAAATGTAACCTGCCTCCAACTTTTGGACTTAATCCAGTTAGTATGTTCCCATGAGAACCAGGTCCACCTACCTCTTGAGTCATTTCAGTACCCTAAGATTCCTGGGTTCTCCCGGAAGCACGCCCACTGGATCTTGCTCCCGCTGCAGGCCGCCAACTACGTCCCTGCGTTGATGAGCGACCCCAGTGCTTGCTGATGCAACTTCGTCATCTTTTGGTTGTTACCTGCTATTCTGGTAAAAGCAGTTATTCCAGAACCCAGCAGCTTTAATATTCTCTGCAACTGATTCCAGATACTCTTGCAGTCTCATCCATTTCATGCTGTTCCAGCTAATGGTAAACCAAGTAATTTATTAAGGAGGCCAGTTCTTCCTAATGGCTCTCCTGACCCTGACGGGGCAGCGAATCCTACTACCAGGGTTGGAACATCTGGCAGCTGCATTTCATCGCCTTGTACAGCCTCACCGTCAGAGTCGGGGTCTGAAATCTCATGACCCGTAGCACGCTCCTCATTCCTGAGGGTGCATTCCATCAGCCCTGAGCCAGGTGCTGTTAAGCTGCTCCTGCAGCTTGGATTACAGTACACTCCTTCCTGAGTGAACCTTTGCTCCAACAACCTATGAAAAAGGCTTCTATTTGGGCAATACGCTCGAAAGCAGTACCTAGCCCTGGAGCTTCTTCATTGCCTGGAACTCCCTCCGTTGGGATTTAAACTTTGTCTTTTGCCCGACAGGCACTGACTGTGTTTTCACCAGCCCCAGGTCCACAGTCGCTATGCTCACCGCTGGCGACTGTACCGGGGTTTAGAGGCGGTTGGTCTCTAACCGCGGACTCCCGACTTTCCCGACTTCTGTCGGCTATGTCGCTCGCCTCTTCCCCCTGTCCGTTTTTTCCCATGGCGTCTGTGGAAAAAATCGCCATAGACCCACAGTAAACGGACCTGGAAAACCTGTAAAAAAGTTTTTACTTACCTTGTAGTTGAAAAACTACAAACCACTCGAGGAGCACTGCTCCTCACGTCCGTTTGCGTCAAGGCGTCTGACGTAATGACGCGCAGGCGCACTGACGGGCTTCTTCACGTAGTCACTCACGTGACTCCGAAGTAAAATAAGATGTTTCCTCTCAATCCTACTTGGATTTCATAAAGACAGTTTGTATCATTGTCCCCGACTTATGGTCTTCTTCAGAAGTGGAAATATTCTCTCTGTGTTCCATTCTGTCAAAACCTGTCCTTTATTAGCTGACCTCTTCAGCTTTCCTTTCTCAATAGAAAGGTCAGTCTGTGTGACCTTTTCCAATACCTATCCCTTGCATTTATTGTACCGGCTAGTCAATCTTCTTTGCAGCTTCACCATTTTGTCGGTCTCCTTTTAAATGACATGACGACCGTAGCTGAACTCTGTGAACTAACCAAGCATTATTTGTGTCTTGGCATCACTTCATTTTGTCCACTCTAATCCCTTTAGAAATGAACCCCCTTGCATTCTGTTCCCTTTCCTGACCTTGTTGTCTCGAATCACGAGTTTTAGTAAAAAACTAAGTGCTGGTGGAACTCAACAGATCAGGCTGCATCTGTGAAGGGAATGAACAGATGATGTGTCATACCATACAATAATACTTTATTAGCCAAGTATGTTTTGCAACATACGAGGAATTTCATTTGCCAAGTCAGCCATACAAATAAAAAGCAACAGAACACACAAAATACATTTTAACATACACATCCACCACAATGACTCCTCCACATTCCTCACTGTGATGGAAGGTGAAAAAAAAGTTCAATCTCTTCCCTTCTTTGTCCTCCCGTGGTCAGGGGCCTCAAGCCTTCCGTTGACGGGACGATCTTGACTCCCTTAGCTGGCGGCGTTCGGGTTCTCCATGTCTGGGTGATCAAGGTATTGCATCGGGGGAGAATCTCAGCTCCCCCGCGCCGAGCGATTGGACCCCGGGTCGGAGCTCGTCCAACCTTTTGCGTCGTTGGAGCTCCCGACATCCACGGTCTCTCCCGAGATTGTGAGCTCTCGATGGTAAAGTCCGCAGGCCGCGGTTGGAGCATCGATCCCAGGCAAGGGATTGGCCCCGATGGTAAGTTCATGCCCCGTGGTGGGGCCCAAATTCAGTCCCGAGCGAGGCCTCCTGCTCCAAGATGTTAGGCCACAGAGCGACCAGAGACATGACCCAGAAAGTAATCACATCTCCGGCAGGGTAAGAGACTGAAAAAAACGTTTCCGCCAACCCCCTCCCACATAAAACAAACCACAGACAATTAAAACAAACTTTCAAAACACACTAAAAATAACAAGAAAAGATGAAAAAACAGACATACTGTTGGCAAGACTGCCAATCGTATGGTGCCCCTGGTGGTCGTCCAACATAGAACAGTTAAAAAAAGAACAGGCCGTTCGGTCCAATGATTCTATAGCGAGCAAGATAGTGCACTCGACGAAAAAGACGTAGTACGGTCATGGGCAGATTCATGGGTAATCTTCTGCCTCATTTCCATAACCGGCTTCCGTCTCCGCTATCTTTGTCCGCCATAGCTGCGCAAAGATACTGGTACGGAGACGTAAGCCGGGTTCCGAAAACATCCTCGTAAAAATCAAAGATCTTTGGTGAAAATCTTCTCCTCATTTTCTCTCTGCCTCTCTGCCCCGTTAAAGAGACTCAATGACGGGGGGGAAAGAGGGCGGGCATGAGATTCGAAGCTGAGAACAGACGGCCCTTTGGTTTCTTCCCCCATTACGCCCGCTGCCTGGCTCCCAAACTCCGGACCGGTCTGCTCTTCACTACTCCTCTGCGTCGCTGACTGTCGGACACTTATTCCTCTTTCTGCCAAAATGGCTGAGTGCTGGACAGAAAGAGGGAAGCGTGGATTGGAAAGGTCTCCCCTTTTACACTGCTGTGTGGGCACAGCCGCTTTGCCCTCAGTGCCCCCTCCACCCTTGCACAGTCTAATTCAATCCCGGGGCTTTGAATCCTAAACATTAAAAAATAAAATTAACAGAATTATATTTTATGAACATATTAATCATTAACAAAAAATAACAGAATTATGAATAATAATAATAATAGATTTTATTTATATAGCGCTTTTCAGGACTCAAAGTCGCTTTGAATCATGAATCTAACACTATATCACACACACAAACTGTTCCCCCGCAACGCTGCTTACACTGCGAGAGGGATATAACAAAGTTGGGTCGGGTTACTGAAATGGCCGACGTAAAGGCTGACGTTCCGCTCGGTTGTGTACTACACGTCAGCCCATTGGTTTTAGCAGTATCTTGCCTGCTATAGGATCTTTGGTTCGATCCACAATGTCTGTGCTGATCATAGTGCCAAGACCATGTCTTATATACCTGTGCAAAACCCATGTCCCTCCATTCCCCGCATATCCGTGTACCTATCCACTATCGTATCTGCCTCAAACACCCACCCTGGCAGCGCATTTCAAGCACTCACAACCTTTTGAGCAAAAAATACTCGCACATTTCCGTTAAACTTTGCCCCTCTCACTTTAAAGCTATGCGTTCCAGTATTTCTAGTATAGTCTACCCTATCTATGCTTCTCCTCATTTTATATACTTTTATCAGGTCTCCCCATTCGAAAGAAAACAATTCAAGTTTGTCCAACCTCCCTGTGTAGCGAACACCCCCTAATCCAGGCAACATTCTGGTAAACCTCCTCTGCACATAATGGGCATGTAGGATTAGGCAAAGAAAATTAAAAGTAAATGCAATGGGAGAAATCCAAACTAAAAACAAAAAATGACCAGAAACACACAGAGGATCATACAGCATCGGGGGAAAGAGAGACTGAGCTCATCTTTAGTTCAGTTCAGAGATCCAGCGCGGAAACAGGCCCTTCGGCCCACCGAGTCCGCACCGGTCAGCTATCCCTGCACATTGACACTATCCTACACACTCTAGGGACAATTTTACATTTAAATATTCATACCAAGCCAATTAATCGACAAACCTGCATGTCTTTGGAGTTTAGGAGGAAACCGAAGATCTCGATTAAAAACCCCGCAGGTCATGGGGAGAATGTGCAAACTCGCTACAGACAAGCAGCCGTAGTCAGGATAGAATCTGGGTCACTGGCGTCTATAAGGTAATAGCTCTACCACTACGCCATCGTGCTGCCCAATCAAGATTAGGATCTTTCTCAGCTCTAATCCCTGATTTACAAGTTTTAGTAAAAAACAAAGTGCTGGTGGAAAATCCTAATCTTTCAGGATTTAGTATAGGGTTCATGTTTTGGATAGCATCCAATATAGAATGGCTATCTTCTTTAATGTGGTTCACATTTGCCTGACAAATTGTTGCAATCAAAATAAAACTTGGCAAAGTACCCAAACTATCAAAGAAAGCCTCTGCAGTAGAGAATTTCTATAAACACGCTGAACATATTTTAAAGCAAATAATCTTCACACTGCATTTTGATCACGAGGTGAGCCTGATACAAGAATTGGGTAGATTATTATTTTGTTCTTCTGCTAAAGATTCTTGGGTAGTGCAAAGTTGCAGCTAGAAGCGTTGCTCCCTAACAGCTCCAAGGACCAATTTCATTCCTATCGCCCATATGAAGTTTGCACATTATTCTCGTGACTATGTGAGTTTTCTCCAGGTTCTCTGGATTTCTCCCACATCCCAAAGATGTGTGGGAGTGCTAGGTGTATTGGTCAGTCTAAATAGCTTGTTTATGTTTTGTTTAGTTTAGTTTAGAGATACAATGCGGAAACAGGCCCTTCGGCACTCCGGGTCTGTGCCGACCAGCGATCCACGCACATTAACACCATCCTACACCCACTAGGGACAATTTTTGTTTTACATTTACCAAGCCAATTAACCTACAAACCTGTATGTCTTTGGAGTGTGGGAGGGAACCGAAGATCTCAGAGAAAACCCATGCAGGTCACGGGGAGAACGTACAAACTCCATACAGAGAGCACCCGTAGTCGGGATCGAACCTTGGGATTCAACCCAGGTCTCCGGCGCTGCATTCGCTGCAAGGCAGCAACCTTACTGCTGCGCCAGTTTGGGGAAATATGAGAAGAATAGATTATAACGAAAATGAGTGGGGGATTCAGATTATTCTAGGAGCTGGCGTAAACTTGATGGGCCAAATGGACTCCTTTAATGTTGTAACAAAATATGGAACGTGTGGACAACCAGCTTTATTCATCTTTCAAAATATCTTGAATTCTGTTTTATACCGTGGTGTTCATAGTCTCACGTTTTAATTTTACCAAACTGATTATGCGATACACATGCACAGTTCCTGTTAATTTAAAGTCATTAATGCTCTAAAAAAAATTATGTTTCCAATAATTTGAATTAAGCAACATAATTAAGACCGAAGTGGAAACCTAGTGTTAAACGAAATTGGATCACCAGATAATTTGATCTAAATGATTCAGATTTAAGATTAGATTATACTCGGAATAGTAGTTACTTTTATTGTACTTTTACTTAATGTCCAATGGCTTTAAAATGGACACACAGACATGATCTTTAGAGCGATGAATGTCTTGAAAATACCTGATTCCTTTGGAAATGGCTTTAATCCTATAGTGGGTTAACAAATATTTTTTTTTAGGGCTTCAACTGCAAAAAATTCCATGGCACCCAAGGATCCTTGCAAGCTTTGGATATTGAATGGGCTTTGTTTATAGTCAAAGGGTCATGGAGTGATGAAGCGTGGAAGCAGGCCCTACAACCCAACTGGCCCACATCGGCCCGCATGTCCCAACTACACTAGTCCACCTGCCCGCGTTTGGCCCATATCCCTCCAAACTTTTCCTATCCATGTACCTTTCTAACTGTTTCTTAAACGTTGGGATAGTCCCTGGCTCAACTACCTCCTCTGGCAGCTTGTTCCACACCCCCACCATCCTTTGTGTGAAAAGTTACCACTCAGATTCCTATTAAAACTTTTCTCCTTCACCTTAAACCAATGGGCTCTTGTCCTCGTTTCACCTACTCTATGAATATTGTCATTGGAAGATCGAGAAGGAAAGAAGTGAAGTTGCAGGTCTGTGGCATATAGGAGTGAAGACCTGGTAGGAGAGTTTCAGGATACAGTCATCAGGATATTATTGGAATCCAGAAGATGTTTGGTCACTGAAAGAATCGCAATCTGCCTTGCGACAAGGTCAGTTTCATGGACCAGGTGCGTGCAGGTTAGATAGAAGAGGTGGATGCAGGAGGCAATGCCTGGACTTGCAGTCAGGGAAGGAGGTGGTTGATCAATGGTTTCAAGGTTCAGAAGTGTTTACTTTTTGTCTTCATCACTGGATGTGAACCAGAACAATGGAAGTCTCTCTTGTTGCAGCTTTGCAGGCACATACAGTAGGTGCAACAATAACAACAACACATCTATATATACAATAAATTATCAGTTATTCTCAGTAAACCAAACCATGAATGTGCAGAAACCATAGTTCGTGGAGCAACCATAGGAGTGCAAATTCTTTTGTGGTTTGGTGCTGAGATAGGATTGCGATTAGGGTTATACAGGATAGTTCAAGATGGAAGAAGCTGTTCTTGATCCTGGAGGAAACTGTCCTAAGGCACCTTTCTGTATCTTCCTTCTGATGGTAGCCGCTAAATAGAACATCCCGTTTTGAGGCAGAGCTTCCTGTAGATCCCTTCGATGGTGGGGAGATCAGTATCCATGATGGTCCAGGCAATGTTCACCAATTTCTGCAGCCTCATTCATTCTTGAGCATTCAGCTTACTGAACCAGGCCATGATGTAAATGGTCAGTATGATCTGCATTTTACACCTGGAGAATTTCCATGGATAATTCACTGGAAGTACAGGCATTGGTTAGCTTTCTTTAATAGTATCAATATTCTTGGCATGGAATAGATCATCAGAGATGTGAACACCCAGGAACTTGAAGCTGTCAACTCTCTCCAATGAAGTTGTCCCACCAATGAGCACAGGAAAATGGTTCCTTGTTTTTCCCTTCTTGAAGTCAACAATCAGCAGTCTGGTCTTGCTAACCTTGAGAGAGAGATTTGTAGGGAGGAAAATACTGAAGTAACTCAGCCAGATTCTTGATTTCTCTCCTGTACCCTGACTCATCGTTACTCATTGATACTCGATGGTGGTATCAACAGCATATCTAAAGAGGTTAGAGCAGTGCGTGGTTCCACAGTCATGGATATATACAGTACACCATTACTGTACACCAGTAGAGTGGTGAATCTGTGGAATTCTTTGCCACAGAAGGCTATGGTGGCCATGTCAGTGGATATTTTTAAGGCAGGGATAGATAGATTCTTGATTAATACGGGTCTCAGAGATTATGGGAGAAGGCAGAAGAATGGGGTTAGGAGGGGAAGATAGGTCAGCCCTGATTGAATGGTGCAGTAAACCTGATGGGCCGAATGGCCTAATTCTACTCCTATTCCTTATGGCCTTATGACCTTACACAGTCCTGGGTGTAGAGAATGGAGCAGAGGACTGAGGGTGCAGCCCTGAGGAGCCCTTGGGCTGATGGTCAGCGAGGGGGATGTGTTGCTGCCAATCCATACAGATTGTGGTCTGCTGATGAGGAAGTCAACATCCAAGTTGCATAGGGAGCAGCAGAGGCACCGTCCCCTTAGTTTGACAATGATTTTGGAAGGGATGGTGGTTTTGAACACCAAACTGCAGTTGATAAACAACAGCCTGACCTATGTGTTCCTGTTGTCCAAGTGGTCCAGCACAGAGTGGAGAGCCAGGGGGTTAGTATCCGCTGTGATCTGTTGTGGCAATAGGCAAATTAAATGGGGTCCATTACTGAGGCAGGAGTTGATTTGTGTTATATCTAACCTCTCAAAGTGCTTCATCGTAATGGATGTGAGTAACATCGGTCAGTGGTCATTGAGGCATGTCACCTTGCTCCTCCTGGCATCAGTGTATTGGTTGTTCTTTTAAAGCAAGTGGGGATCTGATACCGTGGTACTGAAAGGTTGAAGATGTCCGCGAAACTGCCAGCCAGTCACTCTGTGCAGGTTTTGAGAACGCAAGTAGGTACAACATCAGGGCTTGGAGAGTTTCAGAGGGTTCATTGTCATGAAGGATCTTCTGACATTGGCTTCGGAGATCTACATTCAGGCTCATGAATGGGAGGAGTCAGGAGATCAAGACTGAAGCTATGGAGATGGGGCAGGGTCAGGAGTTCATTCACATGAATGTGGGAACGAGAAGCAGTCTTACACATAGAGAGGACGAAACATACGAGATTGGTAGGGATCCTGATTCTCCTTAATGCTCTACACATCATTCCAGTAAAGAGCTAAAAATATTCCTCTCTCCAAAACTCCGTAATTTACAGTGAATATTTATCAACTTTGTCATGCCTGATTCTATATATCTCTCTGCATTGGCAGCCCTTAATCACATTCACATACTGCCTTACTAACGGAGGGTGAATTTCTTTCTGGTTATTTTACTTAATCAATTAATTCTCAATGAAATTCATAACTGGGAATCTGGTTATTTAGAATTAAGTTGATGACTCTGGTTGGTACATCTTCAGAGTATAATAATAAGGTATATTCTTATCGCTTAATTTCTATCCTCCACAAACGGTGGTGGGTGTATGGAACGAGCTGCCAGAGGATGTAGTTGAGACAAGGACTATCCCAAATGTTAATTTGTGTTTATTGTGTGTTTTGTTATTTATTATATGTATGACTGCAGGCAACGAAATTTCGTTCAGACCGAAAGGTCTGAATGACAATAAAGGAATCTAAAGAAACAGTTGGACAGGTACATGCATAGGACAGGTTTGGAGGGATATGGACCAAATGCTAGCAGGTGGGACTAGGGTAGCTGGGACATGTTGGCCAGTGTGGGCAATTTGGGCCGAAGGGTCTGTTTCCACACTGTATCGCTCTACGATTCTATAACTATGACTCTTATCCTATCTGCTCACCTGCCTGTTTTTCCTTAAAAAATTATTACTATTGTGAACAAATGATTATTTTGACGACATAACATTACTTCTCCTGGGTTGCTTGCAGCTGTGTCCAGGAAATGAATCTTTCAATACAGAATAACCATTAAGGGATAACTTAGAATACACTGCTGCTGTGCTTAGACAATAGATAATCTTACCCATGGTCAAGGATTTAGACGTGGTAACATTCAAACCATTTCTCAGGGAACTGTACTATGGTGAAGAATTACTCAGAACATGCCTGCTTGTCTCAATCAATATCACACATTTCTGGTTGAACTAGTTTCCAGCAGAGCTCCCTGAATACCGAAGGCTGCAAGGTGCATTTGTTATGCTCTAAGTCATTCTTCTTCCAGTTCACAGCAATCATTTCTTCCCCTGCTGTTGGATTCTGGCTTCATTTGTAGCCACCTTGTCCAGAAATTACACTGCCTGACAAATGATCCGCTGATGGAGAACAGCCTTTTAGCACTCCAACCAGGACTCATCCGTCAATTGGACTCTGAGTGTCGCCAGCTTTCTGAACATGAGATGCACATCCCGGCCAAGTTCATCTTATTCAGAGCAGATTGCTACAATCATGAAAGAATAAATGAGATGAGCAGGTCAGGCTGATTTTTCTCCTTCACATTTTGTCACCATTTACGTTGCCCTTTCCCTTTCCACCCACTCCCTCTCCTTTTCTTGTCATGCTGGCTTTGACCACCTCATTAAAACCTGACAAATTAACAACAATGCACACCGTGCGGAACCACTAACCATGAAATCCTCAGCGACAGACAAAAATACATGGATTTATATTTTTTTGGAAACTTTAGACAGTTGAGCTCTGTCCCTCGAGCAGATAATGGATGGCAGATCGGGAGAGGTCTTGTTCAACCTAGTCACATTTTAGCTGGAGGCACACAGTTGGATTATCATCCCAAGTCAATTCAATGTGTCAATGTTTCGTGTTTTGTGTTTATGTCTCATCGGCATTTCTAGTTGAACCTCTACATGCTCTTCTCACTATTGAAGAGTAGTTTCTGTCCAACTTTTATGGAGCAAGAGGTCAAAGCCAGCTACTTGCATTCAATCCTGATCATGGGTGCTGTCTGTGTGGAGTTTGCACCTTTTCCCCTGTAACATCATGGGTTTCCTTTGGATTTCCTCCCACATCTCAAAAATGTTTTGGTGGTTGGTTAATTGGTCATTGTAAAATGCCTCCAGTGTGAGGCAAGTGGTAGAATCTGGAGAATTACTGTAAATGGGTTGTTGATGGTCGGTGCAAACTCGATGGGCCGAAGTCCTGTTTCCATGACCTATTTCTCAATGACTATATAAGTAACACATTTCTATGAAATTTCTCTACAACACCTTCCAAATGTTTTCCTATGTTTGTCGAACACAGCATTTTCGGGAGACTTAAAACAATTTCCAGAAAATGTCATGGTAATGCTTGGATAATAACAGTGTGAAAGAAAGATGCTTTCTAATAAATCTACCTTCAGGTATTGTCGGTACTTCTAAAGTCATGGGTGTTGGATAGTTGAAGTGAGCCTTGCCTTGGTGAATACTTGTCCTCCCCAGGATTTTCTCCCAATGCCATTATAAGACCTCAGTTAAACTATTTCCAGCTGAAATATAATATACATATTAAATGTATGGTGGTTGATAATTAGTTTAGAAGGAAAATGGTATTAGTCCCACGGATCAACGTCAATACCACAAAATGTCTTTTAGACTTTAGTTTAGAGACATAGCGCGGAAACAGGCCCACCGAGTCCATGCCGACCGGCAATCACCGGCGTTGTAAGGCATCAACTCTGCCACCATGCTGCCCACTGTGCCGTCCTCTGTGCCCCCATTGAACACTGGTCGTCGCGGGAGGTCGAGTGTTTTGTTGATAAAGTTGCCGTTATATTAATTTGATGATCGTTTGTTTGTAAAATGTCAACATAGGCAGCCTTTGTGTTAATATACTGTATGTTTATTTTTATTATTTGAATAAAAGTATTTGTATAATAAAAAAATAAAAATAAAAATCTGTGCTGCCCATTGTGCCCCCACTGTGCTCACATTGTGCCCCCACTCTGCCCCATTGTGCCCCCACTCTGCCCATTGTGCCCCCACTGTGCTCACATTGTGCCCCCACTCTGCCCCATTGTGCCCCCATTGTTCCCCCATTGTGCCCCCATTGTGCCCCCATTGTGCCCCCATTGTGCCCCCACTCTGCCCCCATTGTGCCCCCATTGTGCCCCCACTCTGCCCCATTGTGCCCCCATTGTTCCCCCATTGTGCCCCCCATTGTGCCCCCATTGTGCCCCCATTGTGCCCCCACTCTGCCCCCATTGTGCCCCCATTGTGCCCCCATTGTGCCCCCACTGTGCCCCCATTGTGCCCCCACTGCTTTCTTTATCTCTCTGCTATGTATGTATTCTGCATCACAATGAGACAGATCTGATTTGGGAAGTCTGATCTTTTTAGGGTGGGTAAGTTTCTATGTCAATGAACTACTTTAACAGCAGCTGGTGAGCATGTAAATATTCCCTTCACCCTAACCCCACAATTTGCAATTAAGTTCACATCCTCATCA
Organism: Malacoraja senta; assembly: GCA_038087875.1. NCBI lineage: Eukaryota > Metazoa > Chordata > Chondrichthyes > Rajiformes > Rajidae > Malacoraja > Malacoraja senta. Next base: position 9,639,585 of record CM075988.1, on the reverse strand, counting down.
TAATTAGGTTCTGTTCCAACTCATTCATGTACAGACTGGGACTATCAGAATTTCAGCTACTTTTGGCTTCTCATGTCTCACTTGAGGTATCTGCCAATTTAATTGGGAAAGTATGTTCTGTCTATGCCTCTCGGAATACTGATGAATTTATTCACAATTATGTTTTCACTCCATTTCATTACTGAACCCTTATAATGACAATTACTGAAAACATTTTTGGTTGCAATTTTTCTTATTACATTTGCATTTGATAAAAGTTTGTAGGTACTTTTTTTTTAATGCTAGCAATCCCATGTGAAAAGGTGTTGATCAGTTGATTTCTTATGGCACAGAGTTATTTGATTTTCTTTTGCAAGGACTTGGGCAGTTACTAATCCTCCATAATCAGTGAAAGAGAAGGGATGTAAGTATTCAAGTAGAGATGCTGAAAATAAATGAACACAGACCAAGAACTATTGAACTCACTGAATTCACATGGGAGGAAGGATAAAGACTTAAAAAGTAGAGACCTTTGGACAGGGAGTTTTGTGGGTTAGGATGCAGTGGAGGTGATGGGTTAATGGTATTGGTATTGATTTACTATTGTCATGTGTACTGAGATACAGTGAAAATCCGCGTGCTTTCCAGTCAAATCATATTACCCAAGAATACAACCAGCCACATACAAATAAAACAGATATGACAAAGAGAAAATGCCAGAGTGCAGAATATAGTGTTATAGCATTATAGCGTTACAATTACAGAGAAAGTGAAGGTAAAAATGTGCAAGGTCCGCAATGAGGTTGGTTGGAAGATCGGGACTATGCCTTAGCTCATGGGAGGATCGTTTAACAGTCTGATAACAATGGGGAGGAAGCTGTTCCTGAATCTTGTGGCCTGTGCTTTCAAGCTTTTATATCTGCTTCCCAATGGCAGAGGGGAGGAGAGCGAATGAACAGAAGGAAAATGGTCCTTGCTTATATTGGCTGCTTTCCTGAGACTGTGTGGTGTAGATGGAGTCGATGGCAGGAGAGGGGAGGTGATTGATATGTGTGATTGACAACATTCACAATTGTCTGCAATTTCTTGTGCACTTGAAAAGAGCAGCTGCCAAACCAAGCTGTGATTCATCCCAAAAGGAGCATTTTATGGTGCATCTGTGGAAGTTGATGAGAGTGGTTAGAGACAACCCAAACTACCTTATTCTTCAGAAGAATTTGAGGCATTGGTGTGCTTTCTCCACCGATGCAGTTGGTGCAGGATAAATTGTAAGTAATTCTACCTTGTACCAGAAGCAAAATGTGCACTGAATGTTCATGTAACGGAGGGCAGGATTGCAATAATTTTCTGGTGATAAAATACATTTCACAACAGATGAGCTGAGGCAGAGGTGGAATCAGACAGTGTTTCCAGGGTGTAAGTAACCATCATGACAATGAAATGAACGTGTAATTCAAAATTTGCTGTGGATTGAAATATAAAGTTGCAAAAGGTCCGGTTTAGCCACAAGGAAAGGCAAGGTTAGTGATGAAGGAATGGAGCTTTTAGCAAGGAGTGACATTAAAGGTTTCAATCCCAATATTTAACTGGTGTAAATACCTGTTCTTCCAATATGACGTTTGGATTGACCCAGTCTGAAGAAGGGTATCGACCCACAACGGCAACCATTCCTTCTATCCAGAAACGCTGCCTGTCCCATTGAGTTACTCCAGCATTTTGTGTCTATCTGATGTTTGGATAAATCTTGCACAGTTGCAGAGTCGAACGATTAGACTAAATGTCCTATCGAACTTCACACTGTTTTTGGATAATGTTACTTGAAAGCATCAAGTGAGAAACAAGAGGGGTCAAGGCTTCAAGAGTTCAGAAGTATTTATATATCATTGGCACTGGATATAAACCGGAACAATGAACACTTGCTGTGGCTTTATAGCTACGTTAAGTACAATGACAGCTATATATATATTTTTTGCATATGGAGTCATTTATTGTAAGTTTGTGTATTTATTTAGATAATACTTTGGTTTTGGGCTTGGTGCTTGTCCTGGATTTATAGCACAAGTACTTTGTGTTTTAATAGTAATTTAACATCTAGTCCAGCTAGTGACTGCTGGAAACAGAGCAGCTGACAACTAAGGAAAGTCAATGTGACAGCTTGGAAAGGCAGCTGACTGGAGTGAATAAACCCCACTGGAGCTGTTATGGGTTAGCATCTCATTGCAGTAGTGGCATAGATTGTAAACAGTCTTGCTGCACCCCTAAAAGGCTAGACAAATAAAAGAAAGATACACCTAGAGTCTGTGAGAGCTGGGGAGGAAGAAGACCTGGCTACAGACCACGGAATGGAAAAGAATATGAGTAGGATCAGCGCATCAATGAACGACAGCGGCTCTATGGTAGAGGGAAATAAGCTCCAGGTCTGTTCTTGTGGTTGGCAGAAAGTAACAACAGCAAAGGGGCTCAGAATACATCATGGAAAGAAGAAGTGCTTGTTCGAGAGAGTGCAGGGAAATTGAGCAATTCTCAAGAAGTCAGTGAAGTCAGTCGAGTGAAGTCCAGCGATGGGTAGAAAACCATAGTTTGCAGGATATCATTACCCCTGTTATTGAAGAGGGGGGAACAAGCGCTGTAGAGGGGGATGTAGATGGTGGTGAGGTTAATCTGCCAGTCAGAGAGAAGAACGGTGGGATGAAATAGAATTAAATGGCCTAGGACAAGTGAAAGGAAGGAATGGGAAACTGTTAATATAGATTTGGTAAAGGCACTAGAGAGTCTGAAAGGGACATTGGGAAACAAGTTAGATAAGATGAGAGTTTATTTATCAATATGGTGCAGACGGGTTTGGTGTTATTGAGAAAAAGAAGGTGCAGGCTCTACAGGTGGTTAGATCTAGACGAGAAAGAGAAATCAAGAGATTAGTGAAGGAGAGAAGACAGTTGAGAAAACAGTGGAGAAAGGCGATAGTTGATGAGAGAGAGGGAATTAATGTTTTGCAAGAAGAGTCGGGAAATCGGTTAGAAATATTTAAAGGCCTGTCGCACGAGTCTGCGGTCATTGGCGGCGAAACAGGAACTATCTACCGCTCCTGGGCCGCCAGAGACCGCGGGCTCGGTCAAACGCACAATTCCGGGGCCGTGCGGCGTTGTTCCCAACACCGCACAGTGCTAAAATAAAACCAACACTGTTCAAAAATATTTTCCTACCGCACAGCCGCCGCCAGTGATGCACGAGTGCGGCACGGTCGCCGCCACAGCCGCCGCCAGTGTGGCACGAGCGCCGTGAGTAGAACCCTCACCGCCACAGCCTCCACCAGTGAGGCACGTGTGCGGCACGGCCGCCGCCACAGCGCCGCGATCAGAACGGCTGCCGCCACAGCCCCGCATATCCGAAATGACGTAATCGCAGTCGGCCCGCCCTTTTTTTAAACTTACCGCAAGCTCGTGGGACCAGCCGTTCTTAAATCACTCGGCCCCCGTGCAGCATCCGTGCGGCACTCCCGTGGCATAGGCTCGGCGCTCTCGCCGTTGCCGTGCGGTCCCCTCTACTGGCGACGCCGCGCTTCACCGCCGATGACCGCAACACCGTGAGACAGAGCCTTAAGGAGTGGAGAACACCTTAAGAGGAAGAGAAAGAGGAAGGAACAAGTCACGTCAGCATTTTATAGGGATCCATTTAAATTTGTTAAAAGAATGTTTAGTCATGAAAAAAGTGGAAAGCTCAATGCTTCAAAGGAAGAGTTAATTTAAAAAGGACATACTCGGATCCAGAAAAGAAAAGGGGAATGGGTTTCCCTCCAGATACTGTATACCACCCTTAGTAGAGATAGAGTTAAAGTTAAATGTTTTGCTACCAAAGTGGAAGGAAATGGAAGCCGTAATTGGAGTAATTTATTGGAAGTTGGTGTATTTAGTTAGATAATAGTTTTGGGCTTGGTTATCTTAATTGAGCGCTTATCCTGGAGTTTTAGCACAAATACTTTGTGTTTTCATTGTAATTTATATTTTGCAATATGTTATCACTCAATTACTCTAGGGTGGCACGGACGGTGGCATAATGGTAGTTACTGCCTTACAGCGCTTACATTTTCAGAGACCCGGGTTCAATCCCGACTACGGATGCTGTCTGTATGGAGTTTGTACGTTCTCCCTGTGACCGGGTGGGTTTTCTCCCAGATATTTGGCTTCCTCCCACAGTCCAAAGATGTACAGGTTTGTAGGCTAATTGGATTGGTATAAATCTAAATTGTCCCTAGTTTGTAGGAGAGTGTTACTGTGTGGGGATCGCTGGTCGGTGCGAACTCGGTAGGCTGAAGTGCCTGTTTCCATGCTGTATCTTTAAACTGAACTAAACTAAGTAAAACTAGACCATGGTATTATAAAAACAAAAGTACATAAAGCAAGCATACTAGCAGAAAATCTGCAGTGGTTCAGTGCTGAGGTAGGGTTGTAGTAGGGTTAAGCAGGCTGGTTCAAGAACCTAATGATAGATGGGAGGGATCTTGAACCTGGATGTAATGGTTCTCAAGCTCTTGCTGATATCTGTGAGAAGGTAGTGTGTCCAGAGTGGTGTGGATTTTGACAATGTTAGCTGACTTTTTGAGTGAGTGCTTCTTAATCGATCGCTTCAATGGGGGGATGTCAATGGAGGGGAACAGTTGGGAAAATCACAGATCTAACCTTACCAGACTGGTCAGAGAAACCTTTGCAAATGACCTTAAGGCTACAATGGGATAGGTAAGAATGGGAAGAAGCAAGAATTGTCCAATTTAGTGATGCAACAAAGGTATGATCTAAAAGGGATAACATTCATAGCGATGTGTGTATGTAGGGCAATGATGGGTTGGGTAGTGATCACAGACATTTAGAAATGTCATGTGTGAATTTGATAAACACTGTTCCAGAAACATTGTCAAAGATGCACACTCAAAAGAGGGAATTAAACATGGGGTTGTCAATAAAATGAGAATGGAAGGCACTTTCAAGTATTTTGGAGAAAAAAAGTGAGATTGGAAACAAAACATTGAGTATCTGTTGTGTTGAAATGGTCAAATTCAACTAAAATAAGGATGAGGAGGATAATTGGTGTGGATTAGGTTAGGCAGTAGAAGGTAAAAAAAAGGACACAAAGTGCTAGAGCATGTCAACGGGTCAGGCAACATCTCTGAAGAACATGCATCAGATGTGGTTTTGGGTCAGAATCCATCTTCAGAATTAATTCAAACATTATTGTTACGTGTAAACGTGTAAACTGTTACATGTCACAGTAAAATTCCTTGTTTTGCATACCCAATGTATGCAAAGAATCGCTACATAAAGGATGCCGACAAAGTTACAAAGTATCTCATACCAGGTCTCCTTTGTTCTCCCCCCCTCCCCCCCCCCCCCCCCCTTCCTCTGAAGGTTATTTTTTTTTCTTTTGTGTCCTTATGCTATATTGTGGCTCACGACTGCTGTACACATTATTGTGCTATTGGAGTGTTAAGTACAAGGTCTGCAGTAGTGCATGGATTATCCAGCAATGGGCATTGCAGTAGGTGTTGCATTGTCTGGGTCTGTGTGCCATAGTCACAGGTTGTTGTACCCTCAATGAAGCCCATTTGTGCATTGTCACCCTTGACCGCCCGACCCTGGTTCACAGTCGGTTGAGACATCTCCAGTTCAGCCAGTGTTCATCAGCAGCTGGTGGTAAGCGCTCTGCTGCTGGTATGCCCATCTTGGTGGAAATAGGGACAGTCGCTAGTCTGTTCTTCCACATCAGGAAGGAATGGTTCATCCCTAAGGTTAATCACTGAAAGTCAAAGTTGGCAAGACAAGTTCAAAGAGGCCACAAAGGGAGAAATGATGAAAGCTCGGAGGTCAGTGTACCTAGCAGAAGTTGGATGGCAGAGTAAGCAAAACTGATGGCAGTTTGCCTGTGAAGTTCATGTTCCTCCCACTTGTTGAAAATGGGAGAGCAAGAGGCAGGGGATGGTATATCACAGGTTTTGTGTTCCAACTGTCAAGGGCACATTGCAGCAAAAGTCAATAAAGGAACGGTGGTGAAACCATCCCACAAAACCAATCATGATTTCTTTTTAACTTGGGCTGCTTTTCAAATTAATGCTGAGATAAGCCTTGTATTGCTGGAGAAAGCAAAAGGCCGAATGTGATTATTTTGTAAAGAAAGCATTAATTTCACACAGTGAAATAGGGTGCACATTGAAAAGCTACCAAGCGTGGAGTGGGAGTATCCAAGTAAACCAAGTCAATACAGGTTGCTTTAAGAACAAGGTGTAGCTGAACATTCACACATAATCTGCTGGGAATTTTTATCTAAGCCCCATTCTATAGAGAGGTAACCTTTGCTCACAGCAAACATGTGGAATACAGATACATTTATTCAATTACCCAAACATCGGTAGTTTTCAGCTCATTGCGTTGATGCATTATTGATTAGGATAAATGACTTGCCAGACTGCAATGAGCCTTGTAACAATAACCTCTTGTGAGAGGGTAATTGATCATTGAGAAAATCTATGAAATTCTTTGCCGAAAAGCAAAATTTTTAATATTCTTTAATGAGTCGCTTGTCTGGGAAGTTTATGAATTATAAAATCTTTAACCAACTCTACTTGCATAACAGCCTCTTATTCATTCTCCAGCAGCTGCTTCTTTTAATTATTGAATTATTTTTCATTCTTTTCATCACAGAGGAAGGATAATGATTGCAAATTGTATCTTTGTAACCAAGATTAAGCAGCTTGGAACATTTCGCCGTACATAATTCCAAACTGCTGTTGTCTTTGGGATTGTTGTTTGTCAAAGTGTGCCCGGGCTATCATGTCACCAGAAACAATTTGGACGTCAACCTGTCCATTCAGACCTGGCTACAGACTGGATTGTGCTGGAGTTTGCCAGCAATTCCCCACAGATCATTCCTTCATAAGCGCTGCAGGTTCCGGATCAATCACTGAATTTATTGGCCGCATTTACTGGGTTCTACAACTTTATTATTAGGTTTCACATGGAATTAAAGAGTCTTGGAATCTACACTGAGGAATCTTCTTGTATAAGATATATGGCGCAGAAACAAGCCATTTGGCCCATCGAGTCCTTTCCAGCATTTCTGCTCCACTTTACCTTGCTTCCACCTTTCCATTGCTAAATCTATCAGCATTACCTTTGTTCCCTTCCACCACACAATTCCTTCAAAAATTCAGAAAAGCAGTATGGTGACACAGCAGTAGAGTTGCAGCCTTACAATGCCAAAGACCCAGGTTCGATCCTGGCTACGGGTGTTGTATGTATGGAGTTTGCACGTTCTCCCTGTGACTGAGTAGGTTTTCCCCGGATGCTCTGGTTCCATCCCACATCCCACAGGTTTATAGGTTAATTGGCTTTGGTAAAAATTCTAAATTGTGCCTATCGTTAGTGTATGGGGATTGTTGGTCAGTGCGGACTCAGTGAGCCGAAGGGCTTGTTCCCGCACTGTATCTCTAAACTAAACTAAAGTAAACATGCTTATCCAATCTCCCCTTAAAATATATCTATACTCTTTGATAGTAGCCCTACTAACTATGCACTGCACCTCAAAAAGGATAGATACATTTTATATAATCATTGATGGACCGTATAGATTCCTTGCGAAAGGAGTAAGGCAACAGTATCTACTTTCTTATCAATGCTTCATGATGCACTGATGTTATGATGTTGGCTCAATCTCCCTCCCCTCACCTGTGTTACCTGTTCGGAAATAATGTCCCTTTTATCTACTGAGGGAATTCACCTCTACCATCGGGATGGTGGTCTTCAAGCCACCCCAAGCCAATGCCAAGGTGGCTCATGACAAATTCTACTCAGTCATCAGCTCTCATGAAAGAGCAAAACCTGATGTTGTGTTCATCATTCCCAGCAATCGAATCTAATTAACTGCAGCA
>CM075988.1:9555686-9631491 GCA_038087875.1 Malacoraja senta | reverse complement strand
GGTCAAAGGGAGAACATCCAAGCACCGTGTAGACAACACCCGTAGTCAGGATCGAAACCAAGTGTAAAACCACTTGCCCCACACACATCTCCTTGGAACTTATTTTGTTCATTGGGGAGTGGATTCCTACACAATGATCATAGTTTCACAGTGGGCCCCACCAGCAGAATGGGAAGGTCTGTGTTTGCACATCCAAAAACAACCAACATTTTAGAGCTTGCCAGTGGTATCTGATAATGTAAAATATTCAGTGGCCCTTATGATTTGTGTCCCAGTCCTGACTGTACAATGGTCAGCATGCACCTCACTGGAAACAACTGAACATTTCCAGATAGCAATGAAAAAATATTATTTTCTCATTTTCCAGAAACAAATTGTGTTTTGTTATACACTAATGTCTTTTTTGCAGTCTTTTTATTTTCATTGTTTTATATATAATTTATGTTTCCGAGTTGTCTAAGTCTTTGTGCCAGTGAAGCCACAACAAACAAGGTTTTCACATTTTCATCGACCTTACCTCTTGTACTTATGACAATAAATTCAACTTGACATGCTATTGCAAATCCATTGCAACTTGGCATCATGGTGAAGAAGGTTTTGTTCCCTACTCATTATTAAAACATATATCCTACGGAAGAATTCACTGCTAATGTGAAGTTAATGAAGTGAAACATCAGAAGTGGACAAAAACGTGAGACACAAGAGACTGCAGATGCTGGCAACGTGAGCAAAACACAAAATGCTGGAGGAACTCAGCAGGGCAGCAACTGGGGAGGGAATGGACAGGTGATGGTTCGGGTTGGGTCCTTCTTCAGACTGAGTCAGAGTCCTGATCCAAAATGATGCCTCTCCATTCCCTCCCCCAATACTGCCTGAGATGCAGAGTACCTGTACTACTTTGTGTTTTGCTCAAGATTCCAGTATCCTGGAATGAGTAAGTTAACCTATGGTGAGCGTTTGTCGGCACTGGGCCAGTACTCGCGGGGGTTTAGAAGAATGAGGGGGGACCTCATTGGAACATACAGAATAGAGAAAGGCTTGGGTAGAGAGGATGTGTCAACTAGTGGGAATGTCTAGGACTGGAGGTCATAGACTCAGAATTAAAGGACGTTCTTTTAGGAAGGAGATGAGGAGACATTTCTTTAGTCAGAGGGTGGTTAATCTGTGGAATTCTTTGCCATAGAAGGCTGTGGAGGCAAAGTCAGTGGATATTTTTAAGGCCGAGATAGATAGATTCTTGATTAGTGCAGGTGTCAGAGGTTATGGAGAGAAGGCAGGAGAATGGGGTTAGGGGGGAGAGTTAGATCAGCCATATTTGAATGGTAGAGTAGACTTGATGGGTCGAATGGTCTAATTCTACTCCTATTCCTTCCGTATTATGACCTTATGACCTTATCTGCATTCTTCTTCAGACTGAAGAAGGATCCCAAGTCGCAATGTCATCTGTTCATTCCCTCCGCCCATACTGCCTGACCTGCTGAGTTCCTCCCACACTTTGTGTTTGACTAAAATGTGATCATGTCTAGGCCATTCTTCAGACCTGAAGGCTTTTGTTTTTAAATCAATATAGCTCTGTTTTGATTTTTAATGCCGAGTTAAAACCCTGTCCCGTGGGAAGGGACAGCTGGTTTCATAGTGCCTTTATTGTTGGTAGATAAGGTCATAAGGTCATAATGCGTAAGGAATAGGAGTAGAATTAGGCCATTCGGCCCATCAAGACTACTCTGCCATTCAAATATGGCTGATCTAACTCTCCCTCCTAACCCCATTCTCCTGCCTTCTCTCCATAACCTCTGACACCTGTACTAAACAAGAATCTATCTATCTCTGCCTTAAAAATATCCACTGACTTTGCCTCCACAGCCTTCTGTGGCAAAGAATTCCACAGAAGGAATGGGTGGCATTTCATGTCGAGACCATTCTTCAGACCTGAAGACTGAGTCTGAAGAGTCTCGACCCGAAACAGCCACCCATTCCTTCTCTCCAGAGATGCTGCCTGTCCCACTGAGTCACTCCAGCATTTGTGTCTATCTTTGGTGTGACAATTGTCTCATTTCATCGGCTCCATGTATTGCGCGCCTAGAAGAGACGCTTTACATGCCGCTTGCATCTATTCAACCAAGTGCGCTCAAATTGAAATCTCACATCTTTGCGAGGAAGGGATGGAATAGATGTGACCACCGGCTAAAGCAAAGGCAGGACAGGGAAATAATGCCACCAGCTAAGTAACTAGGTTCCCGAATGTAAGAACGATTTATACATGTAACATTTTGTTTTTAAATCTATGTAGCTCTGTTTTGATTTTTAATGCCGAGTTAAAACCCTGTCCCGTGGGAAGGGTTTGCGGCAGCTGGTTTCATAGTGCCTTCAATGTTGGTAGGTGCTGTATTTTCACACGGACCACTGCCAGTTTTCTCAACTTCCAGAGTCGCCATGCATAAGTGGGGGAGAGAGAACGGGGGAGAGAGAAAGGGAGAGAGAGAGGGGGAGAGAGGGAGAAAAGGGGGAGAGAAATAGAAAAGGGGAGAAGAGAAGGGAGGGAGAGAGGGGGAGAGAGAGGAGGGGGAGAGAGGAGGGGATAGAGAGATGGGAGAGAGAGAGAGGGAGGGAGAGAGAGAGAGGGGGAGAGAGAGAATGGGGAGAGAGAGGAGGAGAGAGAGAGAATGGGGAGAGAGAGAAGGGAGAGAGAGAGAGGGGGAGAGAGAGAAGAGGAGAGAGAAGAGGGGAGAGAGAAGGGGGAGACAGGAGGGTGGGGGTCATTTTTCCACACAAGCCATAGGTGACTGGGCAATCTGAACCAAAGCACCAAGTTGTAAGCGGCCGAAGGTGCGCATTCCTCGGGACAGCCCCCACTCTCCCACCGCCACCCTCCGCGGGCCGTGGGTCGGGTGGAGCGGAGGTGTGGGACAATGTTCATCCCTCCACAGTGATGTGATGGTCGCGGGGGTCTGGACAAATCGCTGGCAAGTCCCGCCCCCCAGCAACATCATGTCCGTTTTATGGACTTTTCTGTTGAGCGGCAGTTGGTTCGTTGACTTGTAGGCAACGCCACCTTTCGGGTACAGGAATGGTGTTTTGACAGAGCAGCCATTTGGTGAGTTTGCTTTTAAGCAACGCAACTTTTCGGTTAGTTTGCATTTAGGCATCCCATCCATTCGGTTAGTTGGCGTTTCATCTTCGTACTCTTTTGTTCTTTTGGCGTTTCAGCCTGGTTTCCATTCGGTTCTTTTGCTTCGACATCTTTGCTTCGGCTTCTCGTCAGTAAGCGCCACATCCAGGTACTGGGCTGGCAGTTCACTAAGTCATGGCTGGTGGGCTGGCACTTCAGTCACTTACAGCTGGTGGGCTGGCACTTCAGTCACTTACAGCTGGTGGGTTGGCAGTTCACTTAATCATGGCTGGTGCGCTGGCATTCCAGTCACTCACAGCTGATGTGGTTGTAGTTCACTCAGTCACCCCACCTCCCTTCACCTCCCCCCACTCTGCTCTTTGCTCTTCCCCTCCCCCCCACGCATTCAGTCCATCTCCCCTCAACCTCTCCCCCATGCACTCTTAGTGGCTCTCCAACAGCGCAGCCATTCCTGCCTATTAGGTTCCCATTGTGATGAAGAACACACAGGCATAGCAAGTGGAAAAACGATTTATTAAAGTTTAAAATGTGAATGACTCTTAAAATATAACAACTATTTAAATGTTAAAGATGAGATTTATCATTATTTCCTGTTGTGTCTCTTGTTGTGTTCTGCTGCTCACTGCCTTTTGATTCTCTTTGCTGTTGAAAAAGACAATTTTAATATAGAGAGATTGAGCAGTCAAATTTTAACAAAGAAAATCTGAGAATTTACCTCAAAAGTCATCATTCAGTGCAAGCCTGTAAATCCAATTTCACAGCACTTGAAGGGGAGTGCAGGCCGCACTCCAAGCAGACAGCAGGCCGCAAGTCCAACCTCACAGCACTCCAAGCAGAGTGCAGGCAGCAAGTCCAACCTCACAGCACTCGAAGCAGAGTGCAGGCAGCAAGTCCAACCTCACAGCACTCCAAGCAGTGTGCAGGCAGCAAGTCCAACCTCACAGCACTCCAAGCAGAGTGCAGGTAGCAAGTCCAACCTCACAGCACTCAAAGCGGAGTGCAGGCCAGCAAATCCAATTTCACTGCATTTCAAGCAGAGTGCACACACATACACTTACACACACACAGACGCTCACACTCACAAACAGACACACACATACACACAGACACACACAGACACATACAGACACACACACAGACACATACACAGACACATGCACACAATCACACATACACACAAACACAAAGACACACACACACACTCACAAACACGTACACACACTCACACACGCACACAGATACTCACACACACACTCACAGACACAGACAGACACACACAAACAGACACACTCACAGACAGACACAGAGACAGACACACAGACAGACACACAGACAGACACTCAGACAGACACATGCACAGACAGACACACACACCGACAGACACACGCGCAGACAGACACATGCGCAGACAGACACGCGCAGACAGACACACGCACAGACAGACACACGTGCAGACAGACACACGCACAGACACACACACACACACAGTCAGACACACATACACAGACAGACACACACACACACACACAGACACACTCACACACCATACATATGGCAGTAAACTTTTTTGAATGCTCCAACGGCTGAGTGTGTCCACTTTGGGTCTTCTGCAGTCAGCAACACTTCCGCGTTCAGCACAACCTCTGCACTCACTGGAAATGACGCAATCAGCGTGATCTGTCAACTAAGCGTAAATTACAAAATGAGCGGGACTTTTGCAGTAAACACGGTCGGACCTAATAAAACGTTAATTCCTTCCAGGCACAGTTGAAAAGGCACAGTTGCAAAAGGCACAGTTGCAAAAGGCACAGTTGCAAAAGGCACCGCTGCAAAAGGCACAGTTGCAATAGCCACACAGTTGCAATAGCCACACAGTTGCAATAGCCACACATTTCAATAGCCGCACATTTCAATAGCCGCACATTTCGATAGCCGCACATTTCAATAGCCGCACATTTCAAATTGCCACACATTTCAAACAGCCACACATTTCAAATAGCCACACATTTCAAATAGCTACACATTTCAAATAGCCACACATTTCAAATAGCCACACATTTCAAATAGCCACACATTTCAAATAGCCACACATTTCAAATAGCCACACATTTCAAATAGCCACATTTCAAATAGCCTCACATTTCAAATAGCTACACATTTCAAATAGCCACACATTTCAATAGCCACACATTTCAATAGCCACACATTTCAATAGGCACAGTTGCAAAGGCACGGTTGCAAAAGGCACAGTTGCAAAATGCACAGTTGCCAAAGGCACAGTTGCAAAAGGCGCACATTTCAATAGCCACACATTTCAATAGCCACACATTTCAACAGCCACACATTTTAACAGACACAGTTGCAAAATGCAGAGTTTAAAAACACATAAAGGGCATTCACAGGTCAGTAGACACGAAGTGATCTGTAGATTTCCAGCTCAGACTGAGAGTCGTGACCTCTCATTCGCCATCTTGCAGCAACAGAGCCACGTCCAGACTTCCAGGTTTTATAGCTCCCCCGGAAGTGACGTGGCCTCCATGGCGGTGATTGACAGGAGAGAGAATCTCAACACTTTTTAAACACTAATAACTCTTTTACTTTTCATCGATGGGAAAAATCCTCTGCACCTGATGAGCAGAGGGGGACTCTGAGTAAGATGGCCAAAAATCCCAGCCGTAAGTGGTAGCATTTTTTCTAAAATTAATATACAGCGCAAACAGGAAGTGGCCAAGTTTAGACTTTTAATTATGTAGATAGCCACACATTTTCAACAGCCACACATTTTCAATAGCCACACATTTTCAGTAGCCACACATTTCATTCAGCCACACATTTTCAATAGGCACACATTTTCAATAGCCACACATTTTCAATAGCCACACATTTCCAATAGCCACACATTTCCAATAGCCACACATTTCCAATAGTCACAGTTTTCCAATAGCCACACAGTTTAAAGGCACAGTTTAAAGGCACAGTTTAAAGGCACAGTTTAAAGGCACAGTTTAAAGGCACAGTTAAAAGGTACATAAAACATTTATTCCTTCCAAACACAGTTCCAAATAAAGCACCTAAAACCACACTCACAACTTAGTAGACATGTGTTCAGTTGATTCACAGCTCAGACTGAGAGGCGTGGCCTCTCCCTTCCCATCTTGCAGCGACTGAGCCACTCCACACTTCCGTGTTTTATAATCCCTCCCCCTCCCACCAGAAGGGGCGTGGGCTTCACTGCATGATTGACAGGAGAGAGAATCTCAACATTTTTTAAACACTAATAACTCTTTTATTTGCCATCGATGGTAAAAAAATCCTCTGTACCTGATGAGTGGAGGGGGACTCTGAGTAAGATGGCCAAAAATCACAGCGGTAAGTGGTAGGGTTTTTTTTTAACCAATATTCAGTGCAAACAGGAAGTGGTCAAGTTTAAAGGCCTGTCACACGAGTCTGCGGTCATTGGCGGCGAAACAGGAACTATCTACCGCTCCTGGGCCACCAGACACCGCGGGCTCGGTCAAACACACAATTCCGGGGCCGTGCGGCGTTGTTCCCAACACCGCACGGCGCTAAAAACCCCCCAACACTGTTCAAAAATATGTTCCTACCGCACAGCCGGCGCCAGTAATGCACGAGTGCGGCACGGCCGCCGCCACAGCCGGCGCCAGTGTGGCACGAGCGCCGCGAGTAGAACCTTCACCGCCACAGCCTCTGCCAGTGAGGCACGTGTGTGGCACGGCCGCCACCACAGCCGCCGCCACAACGCCGCGATCAGCACGGCCGCCGCCACAGCCCCGCAGATCTGAAATGACGTCATCGCAGTCGGCCCGCCCTTTTTTTTTACTTACCGCAAGCTCGTGGGACCAGCCGTACTTAAATCACTCGGCCCCCGCGCAGCATCCGTGCGGTGCTCCCGCGGCATAGGCTCGGCGCTCTCGCTGTTGCCGTGCGGTCCCCTCTACAGGCGAAGCCGCGCTTCACCGCGCTTCACCGCCGATGACCGCAACACTGTGAGACAGAGCCTTTATACTTTTAAATATAAAGATGATTTGTTTGGGGCGTAATGTTTTCAAACTTCTGTTGCATTCCCAATATCTGCAGTCTGTTCTGTTGGATTGTTATCACTTTTATAATAACGGAGACCCACCATCCAATTTGCACATAGCAACAAGCTGCAAGGTTACAATGAACTGATATACTATTTGTTGTGGCATTTGTTGAGCTACAAATACTGGTTGCGGCATAATTGTGGGCCCTTTGAATAGAATTAGGGGGTGGCACAGTGGCGCAGCAGTAGAGTTGCTGCCTTACAGCATCATGACCCGGGTTCAACCGTGACTACGGGTGCTATCTGTATGGAGTTTGTACGTTCTCCCTGTGACCACAGGGTTTTTTTCTGGGTACTCCAGTTTCATCCCGCATTCCAAAGGCATGCAGGTTTGTAGGTTAATTGGCTTCTGTAAAATTGTCCCTGGTACGTAGGGTGTGAAACTGGAATAGCATAGAACTTGTGAATGGATGATCTTTGGTCACCTCAGTGGACCGAAGAACCGGTTTCCACACTAAATCTCTAAACTAAACAAAAGTGCCATGGGATCTTTCATATAAGTCTGAAATAGGGGCGATATGAGGCCTTGGTTTAATGGCTTATCAGAAAGACTACATTTAGTGGAGCAGCACTATTACACAGTTGTCAGCCTGGATTTGTATCTCTGGTCTCTTGAACCCATGACCTTCTGACTCAGAATGAAGAATTCTCTGGGCTGCCAGATGAGATTAGTTATCTGATGAAGTCAGGACTCCAATCTACAAGGGTTTAACGGTGCATACTGCTTGAGTGTAGGAAATCTGACTGCATATGCAGATAATAAAAAGCATTGTGGATATGATAATTGAAAAGATTCATCATCCTTGACTTTTCAACATATTGAGCTCAATTATAATCCATACAAGATGCTGCCTGCAAACTAAAGACAGAATCCACCTCTTACTTCCCTGAAATAAAACTGTTTTTTTTTTGGTCAGAATGCCAAATGGGAACTGAATACTTTTTATGTCAATCTCAGTGTTTTATCCCGGCTTTATGCTGCCAGTGTTGACACCCACGGAATTCGGAATGCATACCATGCATAAATTTGACCAAATTACATTTCCAATCCACAAGGCAGCTTTGCCAGCTTAAGGAGGTGGCGAAAATTAATCCTCATGTTTCAGTGTTCGTAGGCTGCTAACAATAAACACCCCCCACCCCCCCTTCCCACCCCCCACATACCCCCCACACCCCCCCCCCCACATCCCCCCCCCACACCCGCCACAGCCCATAAATTGAAACAGCGCAGCACGCCATTTTGAAGAACTAAGCAGCTTCTTTCTGGTGACGAGTCTGTTGCAAATCCAGACAGCCACCTCACAATTTATGGGGAGAAGTCACGAGAATGGGGTTGAGAGGGAAAGATAGATCAGCCATGATTGAATGGTGGAATAGACTTGATGGCCCAAATGGCCTAATTCTGCTCCTGTCACTTAAGACCTTATGACCTTATGATTTGTGGAGGGAAATGGACAGCCGATGTCAAAGGTTGAGACCCTTGATCTGGACTGGAAGAGTAGAGGGAACGTAGCCAGTATAAAGAGATGGGAGTGAAGGATGGGATTAGAGCTAGCAAGCAATAGGTGGATGCAGCTGGCAAGAGCTTATGATGGGGTAAGAGCTTATGAGCTGATGAACACTCGTGGGGACCAGTTGCCTTCCATGGGCAGTGCTCCAGCCACTTGTTCAAGCAGCCACATCGCTCAGCTCATCAAGCTGAAGTTCGCTCTCAGTCAGAACGTCATGTCATTCATGTCATTCCAAACAACTGCAATTGAAAAATACTCCAGACTCTTGTTTGCAGCCAAATTCTGCTGCAAACAATTTGCCTCTCCTTGGTATCTGTTCCAGCAAATTCAATACCTCCAGTGATTATGGCCGGCAGCTTTGCCAGATCTCCTGGAGGTTCGGGTGCTGATACACTGTGTTCGTGATACCTTACATGTGAAACAAGGAGACACATGGATCTGCAGATGCTGGAATCTTGAGTAAAACAAAAAGTGCTGGAGTAACTCAATGGTGAGGCACCTCCTTTGGAGGCCATGGATAGGTGACGTTTCTGGTCGGGATCCTTCTTCAGACTGAAACAAGGGATCTTCATGAACCACAAAGGATCTTCCATGAATGCACAAATGGTGTGCGACCATCAATAAAAATATCCATGCTTTCACATTACTGTCTCATCTTGAAGTAGTGTTCATCATGTTTGTGTTTGGACAAATGTTCATTCTTGGCTCCTCAATCTAATTCGGGTTCTTGGGCACGCCGCTGAGAACATTTCAACCAGATGGCAACTCATGGCTTGGTGTGGTGCCTCATTGGGATTCTCAAGAGATTCCATTGTCTGGATTATCAAGCATTCCCTCTTGTGCGTTTCCTCATTCATTGCTAATTGTGCATAAAATGGTCATCAATAGGAGGAGGAGGAGAAAAGAATGGAGGAAGAAGGCAAGATGCATTCTCTGGCTGTGCGAAACAGATATGTATTATTCGCTTTAGAATCTTGCTCTACCTGCTCCAGGTTAAAGCAATAAGCCATAAACAGTCGATACATGAAGGCAGCAAAATCATGCATCATGTTGCCATCATACTGCCCTCAACATTGGCAATGACCGCATGGTGTGAAAGGCTTACCTGTTTTTTCTACTTTTAACAAGGTTTTACACTTTTGCCTATCATTGTCACTTTTGCCTATCATTATCATTCTGGAGATCAACATTGACCGGTGATGTACATAAACCAAACACTTGATTACAGTGGATGGACGAATTTTCCAGAGGTTATCACTGTTAATAGGAACACACATGAGTAGAGGAAGCAAAGATTCTAGTTTAATTTAGTTTAGTTTATTGTCATGGGTACCAAGGTACAGTGAAAAGCTTTTGTTGCGAGCTAACCAGTTAGCAGAAAGACAACACATGATTACAACGAGGCCATGCACAGTGTACATGTACAATGTAAAGGGATAATGTGCGTAATGTTTAGTGCACGATTTGTCTGGATTGCAGGATGAATTTTCAATAGTCCCCAAAGGATAAGCAAATTCCTCTATCAATCAGTTTTATTCGTCACATTGCACATAAAGTGCAAGTGAAATGAATTTGCCAGCAGCGGTACAATGATAAAGAACACACAAAAACACACGAAAAATGTAACACAAACATCCACCACAGCATTCATCACTGTGGAGGAAGGCACAAAATTTGGCCAGTCCTCCTCCATTTTCCCCCGTGGTCGGGACCTCAACCCTCCGCAGCCGCCGCTGCGGGCGTCCAGCTGTACAGACAGGTAAGAGTCCAGGTAGGTCCAGAATCGGCTGTTCCCCACCGGAGACCGCGGCTTCAGGTTGGTGTAGGCCGCAGGCTGGCGGTCGAAGATTTAAAGTTCCCACCGCGCTGCAGCCAGAAGCACCACAGACCGCAGGGCCGGCAGTCGAAGCTCCCCTCCAGGGGTCCCCGGCGAGGGACCCCGCTCCGGATGGTAAGTCCACGCCGGGCCGGCAGTCGTAGCTTCTTCTTCTCCCCGGGTCCCCCATCGAGGGATCCCAGGCTGCGGACGTCGCCCCGGCCTGAGCTCTGCAGACCCAGGCCTCAGGCTGCCGGCTGCCGCGGGCCTGCGACATGGAGCGCTCCCCTCCGGCGAGCCCCAGCGAGGGCTCGCCCGTTCCACGGCGAAAGTCCGCGCTGCGCTCGCCGCTGAAGCCCCGGGCGCGTCTCCGGGAAAGGCCGCCCGATCCTTGTTGTTAGGCCACGGGGAGGCGACCTGGGAAAAGTCGCCTCTCCGTGGAGGAGGCGACCAAAACGGTTTCCCCCTCACCCTCCCACACCACCCCCCACACAAGACACACAAAGAAACATTTAAAACATACTTTAAAACACACTAAAAAAATTTACAAAGTTGAAAAGACTAACACGCTACTGACAGGGCTGCCGGCTTGCAGCGCCCCCACCGACCATGCACAGTCTTCTATAACTGCAGCCCTGAGAGCATGGAACATTGTCTCACATTCAGAACAAAGGCCCTGTTTCATTACCGCTGTGGGACCTAATCTAATCTTTCACCGCAGTCGCATTTCATTTCACAGTCTTCTTCATTCCTGCCCATTAGCAGGAAGAAGTCATAACCTGTTGAGGCAGAATAAAGGCATGGGTCCTTTAACAGGTTTCAGTTCATGCATCCACATTTGGCAATATTGTTTGTTTCTTTGAATCCTCAAGCATTTACGAGTGAGAAAAACATCAGAGAACCTTCACTAAAATATCCGTAGCCAGTCCATAAAGTAGCTCCTCTCACTTTCAATGGTACTTAGTACAAGCAAAAGCTTTCCTTCTAATGAAGGGGATCTGAGGGGCAAGATTTTCACACAGAAGGTGGAAGGTACATGGAACGAGCTTCCAGAAGAGATGGAAAAGACAGGTACAATTGTAACATTCAAAAGACATTTGGACAGGTACATGGATTGGAAAGGTTTTATAGGATATTGGTCAAAACCAGGCAAATGGGATTCGTGTAGCCAAATATCTTGGTTGGACTGTTTCTGTGCTGAATAGCTCTAGAAATCAATGAATCTACCCATTGAATAAAGAGAGATCAAAATCACCATAGTGATAGTATTAACATTATCATCCTTCATTACTGATCTTTGTAACCCTTTCTACATGAACAATGAAACTTGGAACAAAAAAAAGGATACATAACATATGTTCTAATATATCCAACCAGAATCACCCTGGTGGATTGAGTCAGTGCCTGGATTCCCTGCACCAGACCAATTGTGTTGTGCTCCACTTTCTACTGCAAATAATTAACCTCTGTGGGCTTACAATGGAATCCCTCCAAACTGCTTTTGCAGCTGGCATTTTCGAGCTTCCTTCTCTTATAAGGGAGAAGGTTAATGTATTTCAAAGTGATCATATGAAATGGAAGCAAAGCTGTTTGCTGTCAATTTATGTCCAAGTGTTTGCGTGTGGAGTTGTGCTGATTGTGTGAACGTTGTGTGCAAATGTTGACAGGTGGAATTTGCATTGAGTGGTTATGTGGCATTTGGACCAGGTCACTTGCGCTGGGCGCTATATTCCCAGGCTTCTTTCCACTGCTAACTCAATAGGGATGGGGGTGCAGGGGATGGATGCATCTATATTGTCAAGAACCATTATAATTTCCCATCTTATCCACTAAACATGGTCATAGAGTCATTGATTCTTACAGGCCCTTCGGCCCAACTTGCTCACACCGGCCAACATTTTCCATCTACATTAGTCCAACCTGCCTGCATTTGGCCCATTTCCCTCTAAACCTGTCCTATCCATGACCCGTCCAAATGTTTCTTAAACATTGTGATTGCACCTCCCTCAACCGCTTCCTCTGGCAGCTCGTTCCATACACCCACCACCCTTTATGTGAAAATGTTACCCCTCAGGTTCCTATTAAATCTTTTTCCCCACACTTTAAATCTATCTCCTCTGGGCAAGAGGCATTGTGCGTTTACCTGATCTATTCCTCTCATGGTTTTGTACACATGGTGACTGCTCCTGCACTGCTATTTTACAATCGGTGTATAACGACTGCCAGCAGCAATTGTCCACCTCCTCTGATGTGTGACTGATGTGTTATTGCATGTTAGGAGGATTCCCAGTGTAACTCTAGCTTGAAATATTTCCTGGGTAAAATGATGTTCAGTTTAGTTAGAGATACAGTACAGTGTGGAAACAAGCCCTACGACCCACTGAGTCCACACCGACCAGCAATCATCCTGTACACTTGCATTATCCTGCACACGCGGAACAATTATAAATCTTTACCAAAGCCAATCAACCTACAAACCTGTATGTCTTTGGACTGTGGGAGGAAACCAGAGCACCCGGAGAAAACCCATGCGGCAGGAACATATAAACTCTGTTCAGACAAGCACCCATAGTCAGGTTCGAAACCGGGTATCTGGTGCTGTAAGGCAGCAACTCTACCACTGCGACACCCTACTGCCCCATGGTATTGATGTTTCTTTGTGGCCAGTTGAGCTGATCAATGGCGATAATAAAATTGTGAGATGTTTAGGATAATTTCAACGCATCCGAAAGTTTTGTCGTAAGAAATCACAGAATGGCACTGCGTCGGAAGAAGAATATTTTGGCCCATTGTGTTTGTGAAGGCAAAATTGTTTTTGTTATTTCCATGCAATAATGACCAAATTTTCGTTGGACTCCATATATTGATTTTTCACGGTTTAGCCATTACTTTCAAGACCTGCATTTAATGTCCATCCCTAATTCTTTAGATGGCACAGATTGTAGTGTAACAGTGTTGGAGCTCTTACCCCATCGTTCACTCCCACCTCTTTGTACTGGCTACCTTCCCTGTACTCTTTCAGTCCAGATGAAGGGTCTCGACCTTTAACATCGTCTGTCCATTTCCCTCCTCAGATCTTAAGGTCATAAGTGATAGGAGCAGAATTAGGCCATTCGGCCCATCGAGTCTACTCTGCCATTCAATCATGGCTGATCTATCTCTCCCTCCTAACCCCATTCTCCTGCCTTCTCCCATAACCCCAGATACCCGTACTAATCAAGAATCTATCTATCTCTGCCTTAAAAATATGCACTGACCTGGCCTCCACAACTTTCGGTGGCAAACATTTCCATAGACTCACCACCCTCTGACTAAAGAAATTCCTCCTCATCTCCTTCCTAAAGAAACGTCCTTTAATTCTGAGGCTATGACCTCTAGTCCTTGCATCTCCCACTAGTGGAAACATCCTTTCCACATGCACGATCCAAGCCTTTCACTACCCTGTACGTTTCAATGATGTCCCCCTCATTCTTCTAAACAGGGCCAGTGCCGTCAAACGCTCATCATATGTTAACCCACTCATTCCTGGGATAATTCTTGTAAACCTGATGCTGCCTGAACCATTGTGCTCCTTCAGCTGCTCTCTGTCTTTCCCTCAGATTCTGTATCTGCAGCCTCTTGTGCCTCCTGAGAGTCATGATGCCAGGAAAAAGTACCTGGACACTAGGACCCAGCCAGACACCAGGGCCCAATGAGAGCGACTGGTGACTCAATGGCATTAATTGGTATTTCAAAGAACTCCTTTAAGGAGCTGTTAGAAGGACAATGAGCTGAGAGGTTCTTTGATACACCATCCTGTCTTAGCTTCACACATAGATTTTACTCTTGTTAGAGAATCACGCATGTAGGGATTGCTAGATAGAGCTGATTCTGAATGGGACGGTGGCTTTTGAAGATGAACTATAGCAGCGTTGCTATTGTTGTTTATTTCCTTTTGAAGAATGTTTTATGAGCCTTTCCTCTGTAGCACTCCATGCCTGACTCTGCCCTCTATCGTAGGTGTGACAACAAAGAAAGCAGAATGTAGTTCCACATTGTGAGGCAGCGTGTTGGTCAAATTAAAGCCAGGATAGAGGCTTAGTGGTCTTAGTTTACAGTCTGGATAAATGTGTGTTGTTTCCTGATTTGGGGGAGGTGGCAAGTTTATATTTGAGAGGAAGATGTGAACAATAAGGATTTTGCAAGCTTTTCTCCACTCATTTAGAAAGACCTGCAGTGCAGACGTTAAAGGTCAGATTTTAAGAAGAAGTAACTAGCAACTCTGTGTTGTATTTTCTATACTTTTTCCCTTTTGTGTTTATTTAAGAAGATTGCATACAATAATTCATGGTTACAGAAGAGATTGGTTCTTTGAGTTTGTGCTATGTCTGGGATCTATTGTTGTGTGATTAGACTTATTTTAGCTTCTACCCACAATAAGCCCAGCCAGCAACAAGCACAGCCAACAACCTGTCCAATATCATCAGAATAAAATCTTGGCAATCCAACACTGGGCAGATACAACATTTTGCAGTGCTACGGCTTGCAATTTAGATTTTTTCAAATTAAACCTAACTTGCAGTGCTCCAATGTGGACATCTGTCTGTAATATCTGCATGATTCTTCAGCAAAAGACAAACTTCACCCACAATAATCGTTACAGGCAGGCGGTTAGGCAAGGGTATGATGATAAGGAGGTGAAAACAATGGAGGCAGAAGGAAGTCGTGAGATGAGGAGGATGAAAAGGAAGGAAGAGAGAAGTGGAGAGAAGTGTGGCTGTATAACCTCCAACAACCATCTGCCCCTTTTCTTTGAAATACAATGTTGGCATCCTTGACTTCCACAAACTATTTAATGCATCTATCTCTTTGCATTATTTTTTGTCTCCAAAATAAAACTTTTGATCTGAGTTTAATTGTGCCAATCTGCAAAACATGGAAAAGCAGATGGTGTCGAAAAAGCACTCAATTTCAGGCAAGTTGACAATGCACAAGATAACAGCACAGCTGAGAGGCCACCGTGAAACGCTTTGTGAATGAGCAAGGATGCTTCTCAATGCAATGTGCTGAGATCAGAGAGCTGTGAATCGGTGGAATTCTCTGCCACACTGATTTTGGATGATCAGCCATGATCATATTGAATGGCGGTCCTGGCTCGAAGGGCCGAATGGTCTAATCCTGCACCTATTTTCTATGTTTCTATGTTTCAATGTTTCCATGTTTCTATGTAATGCAGCAAGCATCAGCAGAGTGGTGTCTGAGGAGGAGACGGAATCGTGTGGTTTACTTTGTCCCCAGCCCTGTAGTTTCTGAACCTCGTATCTATCCCTGACATATTCAATTCCAACTGGCCTTGCACTTGAATCAACCTCCCTGGTTCTTCGATGCAGCTTAATGCAGTTTATCAATCCAGCTCATTTAATCTCTTTGTTTAGAAATTGTTCAATCTTCACGGAACCAGGATTTATCTGTGTTGCTGACTTCTGTTTTAATTCAGAAGTATAATCTGTTAAATGTTAATATACACAAGAAGCTGGAGTAACTCAGTGGGTCAGGCAGCATCTTTGGAGAAAAGAAACAGGTGACATTTTGTGTCGAGACCCTTCTTCATACCGACATTCAGGGGAAAGGGATGTGACTCTGGAGAAAAGTAATAGGTAACAAAGTTAATGATCAATTGAAATAAACTTAACTCCAATTATTTGAGTATCTGGCCCATGCACCTCAGTCGTATAACAAGAACATCATGCAAAGGAAAGGCTGGTGAATTAAATACCACCTCACTGAACTGTTTAATTTATATGGTGAAGAATCAAAGTTACCCAGAAATCGCTGGGTAACAAGCAAGAGTTAAAAGCAAACATGAGTTGTAGTTTTCTCTTATTGATCAGATGTTTGAGTTTCAATGCAGTGTCAGGGTTACCACCCCAGTTCAAATTCAACCAGTTAGGAAATTAAACTAAAATATTTATTATCAATTTTATTGTTTCCCAGGTTGGAATCTATGTATCAATTGTTTGAAAGGAAACACCTCCCGCAGGATTTTGTCACAGCAGCAGCCATACAATTGGATCCTTGACTTAATCATCGACAGACCACAGTCAGTATGAATTGGCAACAACGCTTCCTCATTGATAACCATCAACACTGGAGCACCTGTCGGCTGTCTGCTCAGGCTCCTGCTCTACTCAAAACTCATGACTGTGTAGCCGGACGCACTTCCGACACTATCTTTAAATTTGCTGCCGATACCATCGTTATTGGAGGAATAGTCACTAATGATGTCAGAGTACAGGAGGGAGATTGATAATCTATTTGAATGGTTTAATATAACTTTATTGTCACAAGCACCTAAATACAGTGAGATTCCTTTTTGCATGAAGTTCAATAACATTCTTGCCATACATAACCCACAATCATACTTGATTGCAAGAGTGTAAGAATAGCAGATTACATTGAGGCAGTAGACAGGGTTTTAGTGCCATCTTGTATTGTATTGTATTGTATATTTTAATGACCACACAGCCAGGCTGGTGGAATTTGTTATCAGTACAGCTCGGTACAGGTTCCAACATTTCATCAACATTAAACTTATAACATAGATGTACATACAGACAGACACATTACATAATACATAAGTGCCATGCTTATTCTTATTCCCCACCGTACAGAGTTTAAAATGTTAATTGCAGTGGGAATGAAACTGTTTTTGAGGCGGCTTGTTTTGGAGGCAATTGACCTGTAACGCCTCCCAGAGGGCAGTAGCTGAAAGGCATAGTGTGCAGGGTGGGTACGATCAGAGATGATCTTGCGGGCTCTGTGCAGTGACCGTTTGTGATAAAGTGATTCAAGGGATGGTAGGGGTAAGCCAATAATTTTTGATGCTCTGTTGATGATGCGCTTGATGCGATGATGATTCCGGGAGAGTGAGTCGAGACTGCCGAACCAGACTGTGATGGATGAAGTGAGGATGCTTTCAACGATGGCTGTATAGAAGCAGAGCATGAGATGAGATCTTACTCTGAACTTCCTTAGCTGTCGGAGATGGAAAAGTCTTTGCTGGGCTTTCCCATAAATGTGGTCTGCGTTTGTCCTCCATTTGAGGTTGTTGCTGATGTGGGTTCCAAGGAGTTTGAATGTGTCAGTGATGGAGATGGATTCATCATTAATGAGCACAGGAGTTTTGGGGGATGGCTGGCGCCTTGGGTCGATGATAAGTTCTTTTGTTTTTGATTAATTGAGTAAGAGGTCATGGTCTGTGCACCAGGTCACTGCTTGGTTGACCTGTGCACGGTATTCAGTTTCTTGGTTGTTGGTGATGAATCCTATGATGGTTGAGTCGTCCGCGTACTTGTACAGGTTGACGGAGCTGTGGTGGGATGTGAGCTGGTTTGTGTAAAGGGAAAATAGCCAGGGTGAGAGAACACTGCCTTGTCAAGTTTCAAAGTTGTTAAAAATGTGATTGGTTTCAGAACACTAATCTTGCTCTCAATATTAGCAGGACCTTGGAGACGACTGTGGACTTCCGAAAGGGAAAGCTGGGGATCCACAAACTTGTCTTAGATGATTGGAAGGCAGTGGGAAAAATTCAACAGTTTCAAACTCCTGGGTGTGCATATATGTGAAGTACTCTCCTGGCCTCAGCACATTGATGCAATAGCAAGGTGTTGTTACATGTAATTATTGTTACATGTCAATATACCATGAACTTTTTTTAAATGGCATATTTGTCTCCAGTATATGATAGAGTCATAGGTTCCATTAACACAGGAAGAGCCCTTCAGCGCAACTTGTCCATACCAACCAAGATGCCCCCATCTACACTAGTTCCATTTGGCTCTGATTTGGCCCATATGCCTAAATCTTTCATGTTCGTGAACCTGTCCAAATGTCTTTTAAATGTTGCTATAGTACTTGCATCCACTGCCTCCTCTGGCATCTTGTTCAATATACCCATCACTCTCTGTGTGAAAAAGTTGCTCCTCAAGTTCCTATTACATTTTCCCCTCTCACCTTAAACCTCCTTCTCCTGGTTCTAGATTTCCCTACTCTGGGTAAAAGACCCTGTGCATTTACCACAAGAACAATTGTCTGCGCATGGAAGTTTAGGATGGACAATAAATATTGATTATGCCAAGATCCCCCCCCAAATAATTATTATAGAAATGTAATTGCAACTAAGCACTTCTGTTGGAGACCACGAGATGGAATCCTAATAACTTTTGTATTGTTTATAGGCCAGTCACATTATATTGCAAACTTGGCTATCATCAGTTGCCCAAGGGACTTGAAACCCAAGGGCCAGCACCATATCAAAAGGTGCAAGAAGATTTACAATACATCAAATAAATTACCAACCAGAACTCCAATAATCTGTGCACTCATCCACATCTTTTCATTTCTGCTTAAGATTTTATAAACAAATGCAATTGATTTGCTTAGAGCAAGCCTGGAACAACATCCAATAGCTTTGAGAGGAGCATTACACTTCAAGCAGCAATTACAGGGAATGCACGGGCAAAAATCATTAAAAGCATAATCTACTTATACAGAAAATTATTGCCGTAGCCATCCTGTGACATGGCAGTAAAATTAATATTGATTCACAAGCTAACCTCTCACCTTGCACTGCCGCCACTCCAGCTGTTTGTACCTCTCCTCTCCAATTGTGTCAGAGCACCCACCATCGACAGAAGTCACCACTGATCAATTTGCCCCGAGGAAATTAAAACAGAAAGCTCTCATACAATAGCAGCATTATTTATGAGAAGCATGTTTATCGCTGGTACCAGCTTTGTCTCAAATCATATTCTAATTATCGATTGTACACACATTGAAACGCTTGCTGAAGCTATTATTGTTGAGCTGCTACTCAGCTGTAACATGCGACCTTCATTGCATCTTTTCTCAAGATGCTTCCAAGGTTGGGGATGTAATCATATTTATGAAAAAGAAACATGAATTGAACCCTGGTAACATTTTGTTCCCTTGCAGCTCCTGAAGTTTAAGTAGGTCACCGCAGTGCGATTGGTTAAATACCTAATTTGCAACAAGCCAGTTCTTTCACATACAAGTTTTCTTTTTAAAAGCTTAGAAGCAAGCACAGAGAAGCCCATCAAAGCAATAAGAGTGTTTAATTGACACACGCACAAGGAACGGGACAATACAATTTTACTTCGGAGTCACGTGAGTGACTACGTGAAGAACCCGCTCAGTGCGCAGGCGCGGCATTACGCCAGCAGTGTAACAGCGGCGGCAGCTGGAGGAAGGCTCTCCGGCTGCAGTTTAAAAGACGGACCGTTGGGTAAGTATTCAGAACTAGTCTAACGGAGAAGGAGAGTTGTAGATGTGTTCTTACAAAATGAGCACACTGAAGAAAAGACTCTCCAAAAGAACTGCCCCCAGCTCAACTCCACCAGAGGAGCGTTCAATCTCAGGGGGGCAGCAACAGGCGGCAGGAACGCACATAGGGCGCTCCGCTATCCCCGAGACCGAGCCAAGCCCAGTCCCGCTAATGCCTGAACAGCGGACAGGGAGGAAATCCATGAGGAAAAGCAACCGGCCGGTAATTTCCGATTCGTCGGATGGGGACATGTCTCCACCTAAACGGAGGAGAGACAGCCGCCAGAGCTTACAACAGCTCTTGGAGCAGATGCTCCAGCGGGATACGCAGAAAGAGCGTTCTCGCGGAGGTAGGTCAGGCACCTCCTCCACAGTGTCTTGTGCACTGCCCTCTGCTCCCTCATTACTGGAGGCTAGCATGGGTGACCAGGGTTGGGCTGGTCTAGAACAGGGGCTGGCGGACGAGTTCGGCAGTATGCAAGGGGTGCAGGAGCAGGAAGAGCTGCTGGGTGTCGTGGACCACTATGTAGCAACCCCACGTGCTGGAAGACCGCTGGAACCAAAAATGGCGGCCAGCATCAATCATCTTTCAAATAAGCCCTTGCAGGAGAAGGTGCTTCTTGAGGCGCTCGAATTTTACACAGCACCAGAGAACTGTGAGGCCCTCAGAGTGAAGACTGTAAACAGCCAGATCTGGGGGCACGTGGGGTCAAACATTCGTAACCATGAACTAAAGCTACAGCGGATCCTAAGGCTCCTGACGTCAGCCATTACAGCCTTTGCTCGTTCTGTGGAAAGCACGGAGATGGATACGTGCCAGCAGGATGTGCTG
The DNA here is from genome assembly GCA_038087875.1 of Malacoraja senta. Taxonomy (NCBI): domain Eukaryota; kingdom Metazoa; phylum Chordata; class Chondrichthyes; order Rajiformes; family Rajidae; genus Malacoraja; species Malacoraja senta. The sequence goes on along the minus strand of CM075988.1, from coordinate 9,610,776 downwards.
GCACTGATGTGCAACACACAATTTGAGATCAATAATCTCCGGCGGGAAAACATAAGACCTGCCCTCAATCCCAAATTTGCTGGGTTGTGCAGAGCCCCAGCTGCAGAGATGGACGCTCTGTTATTTGGGAAAGACCTCAACAAAAAACTGAGGGACATGGAGGAAGCAGCGAAAACTTTCGGCCTCATGAGGGCAGGCCCCGGGACGAGCAAACCAAGAGCTACAATACCCAGGTGGCAGCACCCCATGGCATCCACCAGTCGACATCCTCAATATGGGACTGGTGAAAGCTCAGGGACCGCATTTTATCCCCAAAGATCTTTTTTAGATCAGGGCCCACAGCGGACCCCATGGAAAATGCGCCACCCCCCAACATCGCCAGCACGTCAGACAAGCAAAGCCTACAAAAACATCAGGAAACAAAAGAAACACCAATAACCATGGAGGTAGGTGGGTCTGGTTCCTGTCAGCATATAGAGAATAAGGGTGCTTTACTAACAGGGGAGAGATTACACTTGTTTAAAGAAGCATGGGTTACGGTCACGAGTGACAAGTATATACTCAACAGCATTAGTGGATATAAAATTCAGTTCATGTCAGAACAATCGCCGCCAGTTCAACATTGGCCCCAAAGGGTATTTTCTCCCTCCGTCAAAGAGAAACGTGAGGGACAAGCTGAACTGGTGAGACTTATCACAAAGGGGGTCATCGAAAAGACCAAACATGAACCTTTGGAATTTGTATCAAATATATTCACTAAAACCAAAAAAGATGGGGGATGTCGCATCCTCATTGACTTAAGATCACTAAATAAGTTTGTTCAGTATATACATTTCAAAATGGAAACATTTGTTACTGCCAAACAACTGATTTCCAAAGGATACTTCATGGCAAGCATTGATCTTAAAGACGCTTACTATTCAGTCCCCATACACAAAGATCATTGCAGATACCTAAAATGTATCTGGTTGGGGCAGCTGTGGCAGTACAAAGCATTGCCCAATGGGCTAACTTCGGCCCCAAGATTATTCACCAAAATATTGAAAATAGCCATGGCAATACTAAGAAAACAAAAACATATTGTCATGGCAAAAACTGGATGATATTCTGATAGTAGGGAAAACGAAGGAATTGGCTGTGGTAGCATTATCAGCTACAAAACAGCTCCTCGAAACTCTGGGGTTCGTCATACATCCAGATAAATCTAAGTTGAAGCCATCCACTATCATGGACTCACAATTAACTCAGTCCATATGACTTACCTTGCCAAAGGAAAAAATGGTTGCATTAGCACAATCATGCAACAATTTAATGGTCAACAAACGACCAACTATTCGACAAGTAGCAAGAGTGATTGGGAAAATTGTAGCAGCATTTCCGGCTACACAATTCGGACCTTTGCACTATCAAAATTTACAAAGAGCAAAGGTACAGGCACTAAAACGACATACAGGTCACTATGATCGTGTCATGAAATTACCCACTGAAGCAATATCAGAGCTACAGTGGTGGGCAGAAAATGTTTGGCATAGTTTCAGCTCTATCATCATCACTAACCCTACTTTAGTTGTTCAAACAGATGCCAGTGCTCAAGGCTGGGGAGCAACTAACTCCATATCCAGCAGAGGTGGTAGATGGACTAACCTAGAGTCATCATTACTACTGACACTGGGCATTAACTATCTAGAGATGTTGGGAGCCTTTTATGGTTTAAAAGCACATGTATCTACTAAGCAGCACTTGCATGTTCGGTTACAGATTGATAATACTACGGTGGTGGCTTATATTAACCATATGGGCGGCATAAAATCATTATCATGCGACAAATTGGTCAATGTGATTTGGCAATGGTGTGTCGAAAGACATATTTGGCTATCAGCTACTTATCTATCAGGTAAGCTAAACACTGTGGCAGACACCAGGTCATGCAAATTCAATGATAACGACTTCCGGTGGCGCCATGTTGGACTAACAGACGTGCACCTAGCTCCTCTCCCGAAAAATTTCACGATTTATCGTGTAAAACGGGTCCAGAAATCGGGATTGTTTTTAAAAACCTTACCGGAGCTCCTGGTCGTCGCGCTGATGACGTCATCATTAAGCGCGATGTTTTAAACGGTGGTTTAAAGCCCTTTAAATGAGAAAACTGCCTCCAGCTGTGAGCCCTCAGAGATCAGTGAAAAAGCTGCTGAGAGACCAGAAGAAGCCTAAAGCAGAAGTTACCTCTGAAGTCTCTGAAGTCTCTGAAGTGGCTGCAGAAATGGATACAAGATCTAAGAAAGAGTTTGATGACTTGAAGAAATCAGTGAAAAATATGAAAGATGAGATTTTGGATGAAAATAAAATTATGATGGAAAATATGAAGGAAAATATGAAGGAAGATATGAAGGAAAATATGGCAAATATGATGGAAGGAATGGAGAAGATGATGAGGGATTTAAATGCTGGTAATCAGAAGGCTATGGAGGCTAGCAATCAGAATATGATTGATTCACTGGACATTATGAATAAACAAATTGATGAGGTGAAAGATGGACTATCAGAGAGAATGGACAAGATGGATGAAACTACTACGGTTAAGTTTACGGCTGTGCTTGAAACAGTAGCTGCAAGTATGCGCACAATTACGGAATTGGAGAAAAACATGGCTCGAGTGGTTGAAGACATGGCGAAAATGAGGCAAGAACATGAGCAAATGAGGCGAGAAAATGAACAAACTTCACTACAGATGGTGACTCAACTCAGTAAAGTTTCAGAAAAATGCCTGGACCTGGAAGCTCGCTCTAGACGACAGAATTTGAGAATTCTTGGAGTCTCAGAGGGAGCCGAGGGGGAGGATGTGCGTGAGTTTGCCATGGGCTTGCTTAAACAACTGCTGAATCTTTCCAAAGAACCGAAAATCGAAGTGGCTCATCGTGTCCCAAGATTTAAACAAAGATCTGGTGCGGGAAAAACTTATCCACGACATATTATTGTGAAATTTCGGGATATTTTAGAACTGGAAGATGTTATGAGTAAAATCAAATACGGTGTGCAACTGTGGCTGGACAATGACACTATTAAGATATTCAGGGACTACCCGTATGAAATTGTGCAAAAAAGAAACAAATTCGAGAAGGTTAAGGATCTTTTAAGAGGGAGAGAAGGGATCAGATATGGGATTTTTTATCCCGCGAAAATGCGTATTTCCTTTAAGGGTTTTGAAAAGTCATTTGTTAAGCCTGAAGACGCGTTTAAATATGCCCAAACTATCGTTGAAAAATAGAAATCTAAGGGGGGTTTGGCAGAACGGAACCATTCTAAGCAATGCTTTGTCTGGGGATAGTTAGACTGTTATCTTTGGAATGTTGAATCAAGGACACTTTCTGTTCAAAACGAGTAAACAGCTGAACAGACGGGAATGGTATATACCAGAAGCATTTACTTGCTTATTAGATTATAATATTAAAACCAATTGTAAGAACTTATCCTATCAACAACTTAATAAGTTATGCATGTTAGATTAGAATACTAACAAAAACAAAAATAAAAAATAACGAACTAAAATACTAATATGAATTTTTAATAAATTGAAACCTTATCTATAAGTGGGAGGAGGGGAGGAGAAACGAGCACCTGGCTTAGGCCCAGGGGCACGTCTCGTTAACCCCTTCAACAAACAGTTGATTCTTATTGAAGTCAAAAGTATCGGTTTAATAATTAGTAGTTAAAATTCCGATATATATATATGTTATAATGAAATATACAGGGTAAAATTGTATTATATATCTGAATGTGAGGCCCCGTTTTAATATTTTAATATGTTATGATTAACTAAGAGAGCGGAGCTATTTGTGTAACAACGCAATGGAAGTCAAAACAAGGTTTTTTCCCACCTACAGGTGGGACACTCGCTACAGTGCCGACTATATCAGACACTGTATTTTCACTTTTTTAGTTTTTTTTTTATCACATAAAATCACATGTTTGTGTTTTGTGTTTAGTGATAAGCGTAAAATGGACATACCAACAAAACTTAAAAACTCAAAAGTTCCCCCAATACCCAAAGACCTGGGATATGGATGCACCACAAGATTTAAAGGTACTATAATTATTCAAAATGCATGACACCAAACAAAAGAACCTAGGAGGAATCTCATTTTGTAGTTGGAATATAAGAGGTATTAACGAACCTATTAAAAGGGGTAAGATACTAGCTCAGCTGAAACTGTACAATTCCGACATTACCTTCCTACAAGAAACACACTTAAAATCTCAGGATCAAGTTAGGTTGAGGGCGAAATGGATAGGTCAAACATACCATTCTTCATTCACTTCAAAATCTAGAGGCACGTCAATCATTATAAGAAAAGGTATACCATTTAAAGCAAAGAATATCATAACAGATATAGAAGGGAGATACCTAATAGTTAATGGAGAAATCCATGATACTCCACTTACCTTGGTAAATATATATGCCCCTAACTTTGATAACCCCCACTTTTTCAATAAAATTTTCAACATAATTGCAGAGTCTAACTATCAAAATGTTATAATAGGAGGAGACTTTAACTGTGTTTTAGATCCGTACTTAGATAAATCAAGCCAAAAACAGAGAGGGAATATGAAATCGAAAACCGGGGAACTTCTCATTACCTATATAAACAATACTAATATAGCAGATGTTTGGAGAATTGTTAATCCAACTGGCAGGGAATACTCGTTTTATTCAATGGTACATAAGACATACTCACGTATAGACTACTTCCTGCTGGATACAAAATTAATCCCCCAAACATCTAACGCAATATACCACACAAATTCGATTTCAGACCATTCTCCACTAACTTTCTTTTTAAAACTGGAAGGAATGTTTAAGAATAAATCGTTTTGGAGATTTAATTCTCAAATTCTAAAAGATCCACAAGCGAGTATATATTTAAAAGAACAAATGGAGGTCTTTTTCAAATAAATGATACTCCAGATATATCGCCTACTGTATTATGGGAATCTTTTAAAGCATACATTAGGGGTATTATAATTTCATATCAAGCTTTTCAAAATAAAAAGAATAAGAATGAACAAAGACAGTTAGAAGAACTTATTAGACAAATGGATATAGATAATGCTAAAGATCCATCAATAGATAAACATAATAAAATAATAATTTTGAAATTTAAATTAAATAAATTATTATCTGCCAAACGTATAAGACTTTTTCAAATTACAAAACAAGAGCACTTTGAATTTGGGGATAAACCGCACAAACTTTTGGCTCGACAGCTAAAAAAACGAGAAAAGGAACATACTATACCAAAGATCAAATCAGATAAAGGGGAATTATTAACAACACCGAAGGATATTAATAAAAGATTTGCGCAATTTTATGAGAATTTGTATACATCTAAACGACAATTGATTCCAATAATATCACAAAGTTTTTGGATAACTGTAATCTTCCAAAGTTAGAGCTGAAGGAACAAGAGTAATTGGGTGCACAAATCTCAATTAAGGAATTAGAAGATACAATAAACTCACTAAAGAATGGAAAAACACCAGGCCCTGATGGATTTACTAATGAATTTTATAAAAGCTTTTATGATAAAATAATACCAAGATTACAAAAAATGTACCAATATGCTTTTAAAAAACGAATACTACCTGATACATTAGCGGAATCAACGATTACACTAATACCTAAGAAAAACAAAGATTTAGAAGAACCTGGTTCATATAGAGCTATAGCATTGTTAAACACAGATCAAAAAATATTAGCGAAAACATTAGCTAGAAGATTAAGTAAATACATTAGTAAATTAATAAACCCAGATCAGACGGGGATTATCCCTAAGAGATACTCATCTAACAATATGAGACGTCTACTCAACATAATGCACTCATACAAATCTGAAGATCAAGAATTATCAATTATTTCGCTGGATGCTGAAAAAGCATTTGATCAAGTAGAATGGAATTATATGGATAAAGTATTACAAAAATTCCAACTGGGGGATAATTTTATTCTATGGATCAAGTTACTATATAACAAACCCACAGCTAGAATAACATATTATCCTCGAAATTCCTACTATCAAGGGGAAATAGACAAGGATGCTCATTATCACCACAGCTGTTTGCTCTCATTATTGAACCGCTAGCAGAAAAAATTAGAATACACCCTGATATCCATGGATATAATACTAAAGACTCATATAATAAAATATCTTTATACGCGGTTGATATATTACTGTACATTACAAAACCTCAAATCACTATACCAAATATATTAAATTTAATTGAAGACTTTGCATCTTTTTCTGGATATAGAATAAATTGGAATAAAAGTGAAATTATGTCAATAAAACCGAAAGATTCAACACATCTTTTAAAATTCCCTTTTAAAATAGCTACAGAAAAATTTAAATACTTGGGAATCGAAATTACCAGAACATATCAAGGTATGTTTAAGGCAAATTTTGACCCCCTACTTAATAAATTAAACACACTAATTAAATTCTGGAAAACGCTCCCGATGTCTTTAATAGGCCGAATAAATGCAATAAAAATGATTTTTCTACCAAAAATTTTATACCTATTTCAATCGATTCCTATATACTTACCAAAGAAGTTTAAAAAAAAACTCGACTCAGATATCACTAATTTTATATGGGACTATAAATCACATAGAATACAAAAAACTCATCTGAATAAACCTAAAGTATTAGGGGGTTTAGCACTACCTAACTTTATGTATTATTATTGGTCAGTAAATATTAAAAAATATGATTCAACTGATGGATAACTCCGCCCAGCAAGTGGACTGGATTGTAATGGAGAAAGAGGATTGCTCCTCTGGAAACATTGGAGCGATCCTCCTCTCTCCAATGAAATTGAATAACATAAATTATAATAAGAACCCAATTATTCATTGTACAATCCGAATTTGGAAACAAATAAAACAAAATTTAAAATTAAGAAATTTATCACTTTTATTACCTATAGTTAATAACCCTTCGTTTAATCCCTCTATTATAGATACAGCTTTTACACATTGGGATAGACTAGGAATTAAAACGCGTGGTGACTTGTATGAAACTGGAAAATTACTTTCATTTCAACAATTACAAATAAAATATAAACTCGGAAATAATCAATATTTTAAATATTTTCAAATATGCGACTATTTGAAAATATATACAAAAGATCATTATAACAACCCAGTAGATGTATTGGATGAGGCAATGCAGGTAAAAGCTGAATCAGCAAACTTAATATCATATTTGTATAATATCATCTTAAATGTACAAATACCATCTACAGAGGGTATCAGCAGAGACTGGGAACAAGAGTTAGCTATTAAAATTTCAAAGGAAAGTTGGAATGAACACTTATTAAACGTGCATAAATGTTCGATTAATGTAAGACACACTTTAATACAATTTAAAATTTTACATAGATTATATTATTCGAAAACTAAAATTCATAACATTTTTCCAAATGTATCATCTATTTGTGATAAATGTCAATCCCAAGAAGCTACTATAGCGCACTCATTCGTTTTCTGTACAAAAATTCAAAAACTTTGGAAGGAAATTTTTGAAATCTTTACAAAGTTATTTAAAATAAGACTGATACCCAAAGCAGAATGGATTATCTTCGGAATAACGGAAGATGGTCCAGAACTAAATGTGTTTCAAAAGAAACTAATAGACTATGGGTTAATAACTGGAAAAAAGCTAATTCTAAAATTTTGGAAGAAGGCTCCAATACCAACTGTAAATATGTGGATTTCAAATATGTTCGAAACATTACACCTAGAAGAGATAAGACTCCTCCTAGCAGGTAAACCAGATCACTTCCACCTGACGTGGTCTGCATTTATAGAATTATTACAAATATAGGGTGCAAAGGTACTTTAAAAAAAAATTGAGGTCAGGTAAGGGGGGATGATAGTTGAAGAGTTGGTATGTCCCATTTACGTAATGCTCATAAAAATATTTGTTTCTCTCTTTTTCCTCTTTCTCTTTCTCTTTCTTTTCTAGGGTCTATTTCTTAACTCTTTTTCTTTTGTTTTTAATTTTGCTCTTATAGGGTCTTCGTCCATTTTTGTTGTCACATTTTCTACACTCTCACTTTTTCCTTCACCTTCTTCTTTCTTTCAATCTTTTCCTTTTCTAGTGTAAAAAATAAATGGAGTACATTAATTGTAAGAAGACATAAGTGACGAGTACTAATGTATGTGGTTGTAATGTAATGTACTTCTAATAAATAAAAATTAAAAAAAATAAAAAATTCAATGATAACATCGAATGGATGTTAAACCCTAAAGTATTTGCTAAAGTTATTAAGCAGTATGGAACGCTAGATATCGATTTATTTGCATCACGACTAAATCACCAGTTACCTATGTATGTCGCTTGGGAACCAGACCCAGAGGCAGCAGCGCTAGATGCCTTCACGCTGGATTGGGGAAAGTTCTTCTTCTATGCTTTCCCTCCCTTCTGCCTCATCAGTCGGGTACTTCGCAAAATACAGATGGACTCTGCTTCTGGAATTTTGATGGTGCCTGACTGGCCTACACAGCCATGGTTCCCGGTTCTACATGACATGGTGGTTGAGTCACCAATGGTCTTTCCCAGTGATCCAGGATTATTAACTCACCCAGTATCAGGCATAAGCCACCCATGTCATGAGAAAATTAAACTCCTGGGTTGCAGGTTTTGAATAGACCTTACCTGGAACTGGGATTGTCCAAACGTACCATCACCACCATGTCGGCATCCCTTCGAACATCCACCAAGAGGCAGTACTTAATCAGCATAAGAAAATGGGAGAAGTACTGCCAGGAAACAGGGACAACGTATGCAACAGCCACAGCCACCAACGTACTGGAGTTCCTGGCCCATCTACACCATGATGAAGGGATTAGTTACAGTGCCATCAACACAGCACGGAGTGCTCTTTCTGCTTATCTCAAACCAGCAGGACAACAGGCAATGGGATCCCATCCACTGGTAGTAAAACTGATGAAGGGCATTTATAATATCAAGCCCCCTAAACCCAGGTATACCCATATTTGGGATATCAGTGTGGTCCTGACATACCTCAGGGAATGGCCACCTGCCAGATCCCTCAGCCTCGAGCAATCTACACTAAAGACGTTCATGTTGATGGCACTCGTATCCGCTCAGAGGGTTCAGTCACTACACAGGTTAAGGCTGGATAACATGGTGACCACCCCAGATCAGATCACATTCATCATACAGGGTCTGGTGAAGCAAAGCAGGCCAGGAACAGCTAATCCACTGGTGGTATTCCGGGCCTACCCACAAGAGCCACAGTTGTGTGTCGTGACCCATCTACAACATTATATAGACACAACCCACAATATCAGAGGGAGTGAAAAAGCCTTATGGGTCAGCCACAAGAAACCTCATGGCCGGGTAACGAGCCAAACCATTTCAAGATGGCTCAAACAGGTACTGAAGGCTGCCGGAATAGATACTAATACATTTAAATCTCATTCCACTAGGGCAGCATCTACATCAACGGCCGACAGAATGGACGTACCGGTTGACCATATTCTGAATACAGCAGGATGGTCGAGGGAAACGACATTCAGAACTTTTTATAATAAGCCATTGATGAAACCTGATTTATTTGCAGAGAAAATATTACAAGCTGCAAATATTTAATTTAAGCGCGGGGGAGCTATTTAATTTTTGTTATTGTTAATAAATACCTTTTTTGTTTCTTGAGAAACGGATTCATTGGTTGATTACGATAACACTTCCTCCCTCAAGAACTTCGGCAGTGAGTGAAATAAAACTGTTACACGGTTTGAAATCACAGAGCTTTGAAATCTTCACGTAGTCACTCACGTGACTCCGAAGTAAAATAGTAAGATTAAACGAGAACTTACCAGTTTGAAGTTTGATCTGTATTTTATGAGGAGTTACGATGAGGGATTACGTGCCCTCCGCTCCCACCCTCATTATATGGATCAAACTAATAAATTGATGTCTCCTTTTCTTTACTATGTTTACTTCAAATACCTGTGTCTATCTGTGATTCCACACCGCTTCTTGGAAGTATGCCGCGCCTGCGTACTGAGTGGGTTCTTCACGTAATCCCTCATCGTAACTCCTCATAAAATACAGATCAAACTTCAAACTGGTAAGTTCTCGTTTAATCTTACTATTCTTACTTACTGCGGTTTTACAAGCACATAAAACACAACAAATAAACCTGCATTAAACTATAATACCATACATTAATAGTTATACTAGGTTGCTCGGCCATAATCGTGCTTTGAAGAGATTTTGAAGAAGGGTTTCAACCCAAAACGTCACCGATCCATGTTCTCCAGATAAGCTGCCTGACCTGCTGAGTTTCTCCAGTACTTTGTGTCCTTTTGTATATAGTTCAACATTATATGAAGTCCATAGCAGATCGTTGCTCAGATAGGATTGTGGTTAATGTTATGCAGTATATGGATCAATAGCTTGATGGCCAATGGGAGAAAACTGTTCCTGAACCTGGTGGTAATGGTTCTCAAGTTCATGTATCTTCTTCCCAATGGTAACAGTTAGATGAGAGTGTGACCAGGGTGGTGTGGGCCTTTGATGATCTCAGCTGCCTTTTTGGGCAGCACTTCCTGGAAATCCTTTCAATGGAAGGGTAGATGACTACCCAAGAGGGACTGGGTAATGTCCACCACATCTTCCATTCTTTAATCTCCGTTCAAATTGCGAACCAGACAATGAAGCAACAAGTCAGTGAAATAAATCAGGCAAGTGGGAGAAAATGGGTATTTTTCAGAGATTCCTCCAAACAGATGATGTGGTAAACCATTACTCAAAATCTATTGGCTCTTTACACATGAAAGTAGACACAAAATGCTGGAGTAACAGCGGGTGAGGCAGCATCTCTGGAGAGAAGGAATGGCTGATGTTTCGGGTCGAGACCATTCTTCAGATTTATGTCAGGGGAGGGGGTGGGACAAAGATAGAATATAGGTGGAGACATTAAGACAAGTGGGAGAACTGGGAAGGGGAAGGAGAGAGAAAGCAAGGGCTATCTGGTTAGAGAAGTCAATGTGCATACTGCTGAGGTATAAACTACCCAAGCAAAATATGAGGTGCTGTTCTTCCAATTTGCGCTGGGCCTCACTCTCACAATGGAGGAGGGCCAGGACAGAAAGGTCAGATTGGGAAAGGAAAGGGGCGTTGGAGTGCTGGGCCACCGGGAAATCAGATAGGTTAAGACGGACTGAGTGGAGGTGTTCAGCGAAACAATCGCCGGCCGAGCCTGCACTTGGTCTCGCCGATGTAGAGAAGTTGACCTTTGGAACAGCGGATACAGTAGATGAGGTTGCAGGAGATGCAAGTGAACCTCTGCCTCACCTGGAAAGACTGTTTAGGTCCTTGAATGGAGTCGAGGGGGGAGGTAAAGGGACAGGTATTGCATCTCCTGCGGTTGCAGGGGAAATTGCCTGGGGAAAGGGTGTTTTGGGTGGAAAGGATGAGTGGAGCAGGGAGTTAGAGACAGAATGGTCTTTGCGGAAAGCAAAAAGGGGTGAAGATGGGAATATGTGGCCAGTAGTGGGATCACATTGGAGATGGCGAAAATGTTGGAGGATTATATGTTGTATGCGACGGCTGATAGGGTGGAAGGTGAGGACAAGGGGGACTCTGTCCTTGTTATGAATGGGTGGAGGGGGATCTGTGGGAGATCGAGGAGACCTTAGTGAGAGCTTCATCTACAATGTAAGAGGAGAACCTTAGTTCCCTAAAGAAAGAGGATATCTCAGATGCCTTGTTATGTCCACTCCTCTGCTCTTACACACACTCAATATAAACCTGCTGTGACTGCTGTGGAAAAGGTGCAGAGGAGATTCAATAGGATGTTACTGCAATGGTGTGTTTTAGTTATAAGAGACTGGATGGACTGAATTTGTTTTTCTTGCAGTGGAAAAGACTGAGGGCTGACCTGACAAAGACACCTCAGATTATGAGGGACTTACACACGATATGTAATGGGAAATATTTTCCTCATGGCAGAGGTATCTAAATCTTGAGTGTATAGGTTTAGGATGAGAGTTAAAAGGATTGGAAGGGAATAGTTGAAATCTGGAACACACTAGTTGATAAGGTGATGCAGGCAGGTAATCTTAAAATATTGCAAAAAATAATCTGGAAATACACTTAATTCGTCAATGCCTAGGTTACAGACGAAATGCTGGTAAATGGGATTAATACAGATTGGCACTAGATGGCCAATTTGAAAATAGTGGTCCATCAAACCTGTTGTGGTGCTATGTGGCTCTGTGATTCTGTAACTGAGCTAAGCTCAGAAGAATGAAGCATCGTGTGCATGTAAGATGCAGTGCTATATGTTTGTAATCCCAATAACATCAATAAAAACATGCATTTCTAAAGCATGTTAAAATCTCGTTCATTATGTCTCAGAGTTCTTCTGAAGAATTGCCATTGATGCACTGTTGGAAACATGGCAGCTAATTCATCACAGCTACAGTAGTTTCAATGACTAACGATCTGATATTGCCAAAATCTTCTGGGATGTTTTTTTCTGTTTCACTGGCTGAGCATTAAAAATTAGCACACAAAGGATAACTTTTTTTGAAAGAATTTACATATCCTGACACAGTAAGTTGGACTCAGTTTAAAATCTCAGCTAAAAGATAATATTTTTGCTAATGCGCTCCAACATGAACCAGTGGACATCGAAAGAAACCAAGATGCTGGGCAAATTGTTACCACTCTTAAACTGGAGGGACTCCTGCAAAATCTAATTGTTACAGCTCTCTCCATGTAGCTCATGGCTCACGAGCAATATTTCAAAAAGTCCTTTGAATCTGTATTACTTGTCAGCAGTAGCCCAACTTGAAATAGTTATGTACATATTGCTTCATTAAAGTTTTCTATTTATCACCCATTCCTGCATGGTACACTTTGCAGACTGGTCTTGTATCTTCATGGTCAGTGCATCTCAATTTCCCAGTCAACATTGCATTGATTTACTCAACCTCCTCAGAGGCTCAGTTCAGGTATGTTGAGCATCTAGGAACAATACTTCTTCATTCTTACTGTCAAAAATGTGAAATTGAACTGGGCTGTTTGTAATCTTCTTGTCATTTCTGACATTCCAGTTCAGCTTCAACTTGCATGAAGACCGTCCACTTGTAATTTTGCCTGATCTCAGCACTTCCTTATGGATGCTGTTGCGATCCTCATCCATGGCTTTCTTCCTTATTCCATGCAATCCTTGCTGATGGAACATAGAACAGTACAGCACAGCAATGGACCCTTTGAGCGACAATGTACGTGCCAAACATAATGCCAAGATAAACTAATCTCCTCTGCCTGCACAAGATCCATATCCCTTCATTCCCTGCATATCCAAGTGCATATTAAAAAGCCTCTTAAATGTCACATTCAATTTTTCAGAAACATCAGCTTGTCTAAATCTCTGCTGCATGTGGCCTAACGCAATAAAAATAGACATTTTGTACATTTACTGCCCGGGAATGTGATGGTCTTATTTCTGACACAACTACATGGTAGGGAGATTCCTGTTTCCATTTATTATGGACGCACCAAAAGTCATTGATGTGAAACATTACACAATTTGCATTATATAATGGTCCTCGTATAAAGCAATACTTCACAGCACCTACAAATAAGGAGGGGTGAGACTAGAGTTGAAAATAGATGCTTATAGTGGAAGGAATGTGGATTCTGACAACTGGCCGACTGTACAGATATTTACTGAGGTAGTGCACCTATTTTTGTTTATAGAGATACTGCATGGAAACAGGTTCTTCATCCCACCGTGCCCATGCCGACCAACGATCACCCTTAATCTAGTTCTATCCGACGCACCAGGAACATTTTTTTACAGAAGCCAATGAAAATGTGGGAGCAAACTGGAGAATCCGGAGAAAACCCACATGGTCACAGGGAGAACGTACAAACTTCTAACAGACAGCACTCGTAGTCAAGATCGAACCCGGGTCTCTGGGAGCAACTCTACCGCAGCGCCCACCTTTATTGACAAAGCAGTATCCTTATTGAAAAGCAAGATGTGTCCCTAAATAAAGATGCAACTTGATAAAGTGAAGATGTAATGACGGTCAAAGTGTAACACTGTAATCCCTTTATACTTTGTTCCAGTGACAAACTGGAAAATAACGAGGTCAACAATAAAATTCAGCACAGAAAGTCTCTCCTGATTTCAAAGTATCTTAAACTGGTAGCTACAATGTAAGGATACTAATGGAGGAAGGCAGTACCAAGACCATTCACAAAGCAAGCCCAAGGGAAATGTTCTATCCCCCATTTGAGCTGTGGCAAGTTGTACATTTGCAAATTCATCCAACGCTTCAATCAGGCTGACATCTAACAAGAAAAGCGCAGCTTATTTTCTGAGAGATTAAGGTCTGAATATTAATGATTGTGCTTTGCGGTTTAGAAAGGCTGTAAAACATTGAGCTGTTTTTAATACCAGTTATAAATTTGCAAGTCTTCATTTAAAGGGTGGGGAATGACACTTTAAGATGTGTTTATGGCACAGAAAGACCATCACTGACACACATTGATCAATTAATGGAACCACTCAGCATTCATTATTACTTAATACTGCACAAAATTCAACCCCTCAGTTACTTCCCTCATTAAACTGCCATTCAGGGCAAGCAATGCTAAATCATATTCATTTTTCACGGCTCACACTCGACCCAATGATACAAAGTAGGTTTTACTAAATGGTGTGCACTCCAACGCTTTTTTCCCCCATTAAAGATCAGATTTCGAGAAAGATTCTTTGATCTCTGCTCTCTTTGGCAGTGCATCCTGATGAAATGGAAATATGATTTCTCATTCATCTAATAGGTTCTGACCATATGACTAAATGGGAATGTGAAAAGCAGTTCTGCAGTGTTGGAATATTCTGGCCAATTACTTACTGAAACAAGCGGAGGCGATGATGATTTTTAGAAAAAAAAGGTTGACATTCACCATATGATTAATGGAACAAAAGCATTTTCTGCTCCTCTGTAATACTGCAATTTATGCTTGAAACCTCTAAACCTACTCATAGCACTGCAATGTAATACTTGTTCCCATTATTGACATCTTGGCTGAAGCCTTTGAAAAATCAAGCAGGAATTGGGCACTTTTGTGTATTAACTCATTCACAAGACTGTGCATTGCATATATATAACCATATAACCATGTAACAATTACAGCACGGAAACAGGCCATCTCGACCCTTCTAGTCCGTGCCGAACACGTATTCTCCCCTAGTCCCATATACCTGCGCTCAGACCATAACCCTCCATTCCTTTCCCGTCCATATAACTATCCAATTTATTTTTAAATGATAAAAACGAACCTGCCTCCTCCACCTTCACTGGAAGTTCATTCCACACAGCCACCACTCTCTGAGTAAAGAAGTTCCCCCTCATGTTACCCCTAAACTTCTGTCCCTTAATTCTCAAGTCATGTCCCCTTGTTTGAATCTTCCCTACTCTCAATGGGAAAAGCTTATCCACGTCAACTCTGTCTATCCCTCTCATCATTTTAAAGACCTCTATCAAGTCCCCTCTTAACCTTCTGCACTCCAAAGAATAAAGCCCTAACTTGTTCAACCTTTCTCTGTAACTTAGTTGTTGAAACCCAGGCAACATTCTAGTAAATCTCCTCTGTACTCTCTCTATTTTGTTGACATCCTTCCTATAATTAGGCGACCAAAATTGTACACCAAACTCCAGAATTGGCCTCACCAATGCCTTGTACAATTTTAACATTACATCCCAACTTCTATACTCAATGCTCTGATTTGTAAAAGCCAGCACACCAAAAGCTTTCTTTACCACCCTATCTACATGAGATTCCACTTTCAGGGAACTGTGCACAGTTATTCCAAGATCCCTCTGTTCACCTGCATTCTTCAATTCCCTACCATTTACCATGTACGTCCTATTTTGATTTGTCCTGCCAAGATGTAGCACCTCACACTTATCAGCATTAAACTCCATCTGCCATCTTTCAGCCCACTCTTCCAACCGGCATAAATCTCTCTGTAGACTTTGAAAATCTACTTCATTATCCACAGCCCCACCTATCTTAGTATCATCTGCATACTTACTAATCCAATTTACCACACCATCATCCAGATCATTGATGTACATGACAAACAACAGTGGACCCAACACAGATCCCTGTGGCACCCCACTAGTCACTGGCCTCCAACCTGACAAACAACCATCCACCATTACTCTCTGGCATCTCCCATTCAGCCACTGTTGAATCCATCTTGCTACTCCACCATTAATACCCAACCAATGAACCTTCTTAACCAATCTTCCGTGAGGAACCTTGTCAAAGGCCTTACTGAAGTCCATATATACAACATCCATGGCTTTACCCTCATCAATTTCCCGAGTAACCTCTTAAAAAAATTCAAGAAGATTAGTCAAACATGACCTTCCAGGCACAAATCCATGTTGACTATTCCTAATCAGCCCCTGTTTATCCAGATGCTTATATATATTATCTCTAAGTATCCTTTCCATTAATTTGCCCACCACTGCTGTCAAACTAACAGGTCTATAATTGCTAGGTTTACTCTCAGACCCCTTTTTAAACAATGGAACAACATGCGCAATACGCCAATCCTCCGGCACTATTGCCGTTTCCAATGACATTTGAAATATTTCTGTCATAGTCCCTGCTATTTCTACACTAACTTCCCTCAATGTCCTAGGGAATATCCTGTCCGGACCTGGAGACTTATCCACTTTTATATTTCTCAAAAGTGTCAGTACTTCCTCTTCTTTGAATCTCATAGTTTCCATAGCTACTCTACTTGTTTCCCTTACCTCACATAATTCAATATCCTTCTCCTTGGTGAATACCGAAGAAAAGAAATTGTTCAATATCTCCCCCATCTCTTTTGGCTCTGCAGATACCTGTCCACTCTGACTCTCTAATGGACCAATTTTATCCCTCGTTATCCTTTTGCTATTAATATAGCTGTAGAAACCCTTTGGATTTACTTTGAATTGCATCCCATTAGTTTATTCACAGTAACCACAATATGCAGTGTGCTGCCCCAATCCTTATGCACCACTTCAATATGTTTTTTAATCCCATTAATCCACAACATTAGAATATACACTGTACCCTATTAATGTTGACACAATATAAAATTGTCAGCCTTCACATAAAAATGAAATGCTTTGTACTGTTGATGCATAGCAGAATTGCAGTGTACACTCAACTCTTTCTAACCCAAGGTAAAATGGTGGCGCAGCGATAGAGTTGCTGCCTTACAGCGCCAGAGACCTGGGTTCGATCCTGACTACGGGTGCTGTCTGTATGGAATTTGTACATTCTCCTCATGACCATGTGGCTTTTCTCCAGGTGCTCCAGTTTCCTCCCACACTCCAAAGGCGTACAGGTTTCTAGGTTAATTGCCCATGGTAAATTGTCCCTAGAGTCTGTGTGTCTGTGTGTCTGTGTGTCTGTGTGTCTGTGTGTCTGTGTGTTTGTGTGTCTGTGTGTCTGTGTGTCTGTGTGTCTGTGTGTCTGTGTGTCTGTGTGTCTGTGTGTCTGTGTGTGTGTGACTGTGTATGTGTGTCTGTGTCTGTGTCTGTGTCTGTGTCTGTGTCTGTGTCTGTGTCTGTGTCTGTGTCTGTGTCTGTGTCTGTGTGTGTGTGTGTGTGTGTGTGTGTGTGTGTGTGTGTGTGTCTGTGTGTGTGTGTGTGTGTGTGTGTGTGTGTGTGTGTGTGTGTGTGTGTGTGTGTGTGTGTCTGTGTGTGTGTGTGTGTGTGTGTGTGTGTGTGTGTGTGTGTGTGTGTCTGTGTGTGTGTGTGTG
Organism: Malacoraja senta; assembly: GCA_038087875.1. NCBI lineage: Eukaryota > Metazoa > Chordata > Chondrichthyes > Rajiformes > Rajidae > Malacoraja > Malacoraja senta. The sequence goes on along the minus strand of CM075988.1, from coordinate 9,592,896 downwards.
TGTGTGTGTGTGTGTGTGTGTGTGTGTGTGTGTGTGTGTGTGTGTGTGTGTGTGTGTGTGTGTGTATGATAGTGCCTGAGTACGGGGATCGCTGATCTGTGGGCCAAGAGTCTGTTTCCACACTGTATCTCCACACTAATCCACTGGTAATAATAAAATCTATTTGAATATTCCTAACCGCGATATTAAATTATATGATTATACATTTTAATTCTCATAAAGGAGTAGATTTTGAGGATGTTTTTCAAGTAGAAATGAGATGGCAGTGCAACAGAAAAATTAACTCTTATTTCATGGCACAATGTGCAGCTGGTAGAGCTGCTAACACAGCTCCAATAACCTGCGTTCAATTTTGACCTCGGGTGCTACCTGTGTGGAATTTGCACGTTCTACCTTTGACTGCATGGGTTTCTGCTGACACTCATTTTCTCTCACAAAAGGAAGTCATGATTGGTAGACTATTCAGCCACTTTAAATTTCCCTTTATGTGTAGTTGAGTGGTGAAATATGGGGAGGCTTGAAGGAGAATAAAATAGGGATAGTGAAAATGGTGACTGACATGGAGTCCGTTTCCAATGACTGACAAGATGCGGGCAGCTGTCAGCATGAAATTGATTTTCTCATGTCCTTAACTTACCTCCCTCTGAACCTTTGGCAAACGGCTTAATACAGATCGATTTCAACATTGTCATCAAACCTGTTGACAAGGGCAGTGCTGTTTTAGTTTGGCAAACTGTCCTCTACCTAACAAAGGTCACACGTTTGCTCTCTGACAACTCCTCATCTCTCTTTGGGCATTGACTGCAGCGTGGAACATCATTTCTTTTGAAGATGATCCACAGCCTCCAATCTCCTGGTCTGACCATGCACAGCCTGCTTCTACCTTCTCGTTAACTTCCACAATCAGAACTGTCCTTGTAGACCCATTCTTTCCAACTATTCTCGACCCACAGAAGATCATTATTTCTACCTAACTCCATTATTTACTCCCGCTAGTCAGTATCTTCCAACCTTCATTCATCATTGAATTCAGTAATTTCAGATAATTTGCCGTTCCAGGCAAGAAACTCACATTTCGAATATTTGCTTTTTTGCTGTTCCCCTTTTCTGTCATTTCAATTTTATTTGGTTTATTGAATCCACAGTGTTTACTACACTCTATCATCTGGCTCCATTAACACACGTTGTTCAATTACCCAGCCTTTGTCTGATCATAGACTTCCCTTTTTGTTTTCACTACTGCACTTACTTTATCTGCAAATTAAAATAAACTTCAACTATTTTTCCCAGTTTTAGTAATGGTAGCTCTGTGGCTCTTACCTTATATGCTGCCCAATTTACTGAGTATTTTCACTATTTTCTGTGTTTATTTCAGATTTCCAGCATCTGCAGAATTTTGCAATTGGCTTTGGTCAGACAATGTTGAGTATGTAAACTGAGGCATTACATCACCATCTTTGAATAGTTGATGCAAAGTCAAATAAAGAAACTCATGATTAGTAACTGCAGATGCAAGGAACTGCAGGTATTGGAACCTTGAGGAAGACACAAGATGTTGGAGAAATATTTCTGCAGTATCTCCCAAACTCCCAGTCAACCTGCTTCTTCTCATTTATACAGTCATTACCCACCCCCGAGTCCTTCAGTTCCCTTTAATCTCCTCCTCTTCCCCGTGCCCTCCACTTCCACGTATATTCCTACCTCTGGCTTTACTTTTCACCCCTCTCCTTATCTGATGCCCTTTGTCTCCTTTTCACCTCCACCCTTTGTTATTTACTCCAGCCATCTGCCAGTCAAAATCCCTCTCACCTGTAGCTATCCATCATTTGCCTGACTTTGTCCTCCCCCACCTCTCTTTTCCAGCTTTCTCTCCCCCCCTCACCCAACACTGCAATCAGTCGGCAGAACGTTTGTGATCCAAAATATCGTCTGTCCATTTCCACCGCAGATGTTGACTGACCTGCTGACTTCCTCCAGCACGTTGTGTTTTGATTAGTACATGTAATAGGTAGTTTACCAGTCTAAAGAAGGGTTTCGGCCCAAAACATTGCCTATTTCCTTCGCTCCATAGATGCTGCCGCACCCGCTGAGTTTCTCCAGCATTTTTGTCTACCTTCGATTTTCCAGCATCTGCAGTTCCTTCTTGAACTGTTTACCAGCAAGACCTTTTCCAAGTATCTATGCTGCTACCAATGTAACAATGAACTGGACCTTATCTATATTCACTATCCAACAAGATCTGTTGTAAGTACACATGGCTGAATATTGGTTAAGGGAAAATAATAACCTGCTGAGAATTTCCACTATTTTCTGTGTTTATTCCAGATTTGAATATTTGTCCCAAATCAGGCAATTGGTTTCTTGGCAGCTGAAACTCAGTTGAAATGAAACCATGCAACCTCAACTCTTGAAGGGTTTGACATGGTTATTGGCCACTTTGCCAAGTTCAAGAGCTGAGTCAATACCTCCAAACAAAAAAAATGACAGAAAACCAAGAGAAATAGACTATCTCTGTCAGCAGGCTCAGAAATGGAAAGGACTCGAATGCCAGCTCACCGAGAAGTACTGAAGAAAACCCAAAATCAAAACGCAAATGGAACCGAAAGATATAGACCTAATAGCTCAGGGGACAAGTGTGGAAAGAGTCTCAAGTGTCTGGAGGCGTAGCAAGTGTGACAATCTCAGAATATGAAGATCACAGAAGGTATCCTCACCATTTAGATAACACCTGTCTCCTTGACAAAGTCTTTTGTCAGATAATCTGAGTGGTTCACATGTGTGACAGTCATTAAAGGTGGAGGAGTAATAGAATCATAGTTATGCAGGGAAACAGTACGGAATGAGGTCCTTCATCCCAGCAAATGTATACTAACCCTCATTCACCTGTTTACACAAATCCTACATGAATTCCATTTTTTTATTTTTAAATTCTCCTCACGTTTTCCATGAACTTACTTTAGATTCTACCACTCACCTACACACTAGGGCTAATTAATCTGCCAACTTGTACATATTAGAGATGTGGGAGGAAACCAAAGCACCTGGAGGAAATGTACTTGGTCATAGAGGAACTTGCTAACTCCACTACTCAGACCGCAGCTGAAGTCAGGATCGAACCTGTGTCCCTGTGACAGCAGCTCTGCTAGCTGTGCCACCCTGCCACCCAAATGCTTTGAGAAGTGCTGTACCACATTCTAGAGTAGCATCATCCTTAAACTGTTGCCTGGACATTGGATTTCACCCTTATTTGGTCGACTGAACCTATGCAGTGCATAGTCCCAGAATCCCCACAAAATCTCCTGGGCACAAATATGTTAAAGTCAATGGAAGCAACAAAGAATTGTGCATGAAATTGGGACCAGTGCAGTTCCCTTCAGAAGTTACATGGAGAGCTCAAAACTGCTGTGCAAGTGCCCCTCTGATCACTGGATAGGTCATGAGAGTTTAAAGGTCTCTCTCTAAGCAAATTGAGAATACAGTGCCCGGAAAGTGAAGTGAAGAAAATATTTGTATCCTTGTACCCCTTGCGTTAGCACATCTTCCTCAGCCAACAATGGGCCATTATGGACTCCATTCTTCCAGAGGTCACCTGTTTTGTTCTGACCTTTTCTTGCCTCCAGTTCCATACCATCAACATCCCTCCTCGCCACTTCTATCTTTCAGTCTGAAGATGGGTTCCGACCCGAAATGTCGCCTATTCCTTTTCGCCAAAGTTGCGGCCTGACCCACTAAGTTAATCCAGCATTTTCTGTCTATCTTCGGAATAAAACAAGGTAGGGTTCGCAATGATCTTCTGCGTCCGTAAGTACCTCCCATGTCATTGATGAAGAAGGGGGTTCTGCAGAAGACTGGAAACGTTCTCCAGAGTTGTTTCTAGACCTGTTGAGTGACTCCAGCACTTTGTTTCCCATGTCATTGTTCGCACTGATGAAGTCTTTGGCTATAAACTGCCTCTGAGACTCCATGAGATTTGGGATGATTGATGAGGCAGGGATTACATCATGCAGCTTAATGTGATTTGTACGAGGCTACAAAGAATGAAGAAGCCCTATTAATGCACTTCACGTAATGCTGACTAGCACAAATGATGCTGGCTTATGCTGTGTGTAGTAGATCTCACCTGGAACTCTAAAATGCAAACAGAATGTGCTGGAGACACTCAGCAGGTCGGCGTACATCTGTAGAAAGAGAAACACAGTTAATATCAATTGAAGATTTCTCAACCTGCAACTTTACCTCTGATTCTCTGCTTATCTAGCTAACCCATCTGCTGAATGCTCCCAGTGCTTGCTGTATTAATTCTGGCATTCGTCTTGCTCCTGTCAAAAATAAATTCAACCAGCATAGACGGTTCAAATGAGGCCACTATGTCCTTCCACTGTACTGGACTGGGAATTAGATCATGAGAAAGATTATACTTTTGTAATTAGCACTTGCATTAAAGAGATTTCTTCACATTATACCAAAAGAACGGGAGAATTTGTGTTTTCTTTAATGCCTTCCATGACCTCTGGATGCATTGCACAACGCGTCACAGGCAATGATATATTTATTGACTGCAAATCACAGAGGACGTGCTGACCTGCAGATCCCAACCAATTCCATCAGGCCTGATTCTGTGGCATTTGCATTAATTTGTAGAGTTTAATATTATAAATTACATTAAATCTGATTAGTGGAAAAGCCCCTGCACCTCACAGTGTAATGTTTCTGAGAATTTATAATATCCATAAATTGTTGTGTTGCTTATACCAGCCACTGTTTTGCTTTTCTAATTGAATTACCGCTAGTCAGGTCATTGCTGAGTTTGAAAGCCATTGAGTCAAACGCCTCATCCCTCCCCCACCCAAGTCGCACTAGCTTCTCGTTTTCACCCAACAAACACCTAACAATAGAAGATAGACACAAAAAGCTGGAGTAACTCAGTGGGACAGGCAGCATTCTCTGGAATGGGCGACGTTTCCAGCTTAGACCCTTCTCCTGTTTCCTTTATCATTGCTACTTTTTTGCATATCTTTCATTCATTGTTCTTTATCTCTCTACATCATTGTCTATATCTCTAATTTCCCTTATTCCTAACCAGTCTGAAGAAGGGTCATGACCCGAAACATCACCCATTCCTTCTCTTCAGAGATGCTGCTTGTCACGCTGAGTTACTTCAGCTTTTTGTGTCTATCTTCGAGTCAACCCCCTCATCAGGTACGGAGTTCATTGCTTCAGCTGATATTTTATTGTGCTGAAGGGTTTCATGATACCAAACAGGGAAGGCAGGGGTTGATGGGGTAGGGTTCTCCATGTGATAGTAGGCCCCCCTCGGTCATGACTGACCATGGGTTATGCATCCTAGTTGTTGGCTGCTTGCTCCAAACTGCGGCTGGAGCACCGTCGCTTGCGGCTGAAGAGACCAATGCGGGAATGACTCTCTCTGTCGCAAAGGTCACATTTGTGTGTGGTCTCTGGTTTGTTGAAGTTGCTGCGCTCCTTTCTGAGTGCCTGCTTGCCTGCCGCTGCGTTCAACAGTTTCTCTTCCCCCGTTTTGAGATGTTGGTTCACGGTACCTCTCCACCTCGTGCAGTCAGCTGCAAGGCTCTCGCAGGACTCCACATCATTGTTGAGCGCCTTCATATCTCTCTTGCAGACATCCTTGTAATGTAGCTGGGGGCGGCCAATGGTTCTCCTCCCAGATGTCAGCTCTCCATAGAGGAATATGGCCATCCTACATGTGGTGGACATGGCCCAGCCACCGCAGTCTGCGCTGCCTGAGTAGACAGGATCTCGGCTTTGGACACTCTGTCTTGCCAGGATATGCCCAGGATACGATTTATCCCATCAGATAAAGCATAAAAAGAAGTTTAATTTGACACCTAATTCACTTTCATATCTTCAGTATTAAAAAAGTTATGGCCATTTTCATACTCGGAAATTAGCATCTTGTTCCCTATTGCTTTTCCATTGACTTAACACAAAAGCTGTGATCGAGGACAGTCAAAAGCCCATAACTTTCTTAAAAATTAAGAGAACTGAAATAAATTTTCAGTTATTATAGATTGAAGCATTCTGAAACAAATATGAAACAATCTTACTTAGATGACATGAAATTAAAGCATATAATTAGTTAGTTACCTAATTGTAGCTAATTACAAAATTCAATTACTAGATCTAAACATCTATCAATTTCTTAAGAATAGATTAACATTTTTAAATAGCCTAAGTGTCCAAATAACATTCACACAAGAATTCACAATATAACATAATTTTTAAATCTCATTGTCATGGATTTACAGGCCAAATGGAAGGAATTTAATGTTTAATACCTGTAAATTAATGGCCATTTAAATCATCTTGCGAGTGGGGTTTTCTGGAACGCGTTCATTTGGAACGTTGATTTGCGGTGAATTTAACCCCGTATCGGCATGAAAAATTCTGCTGTTAGTTCGGGGAAAAGAATCACCGTTTCGCATTAAAAAAATGTGAATTAAAGGCCTCTTAAGGAGCACTTTTATACAAAAAAATAAACTGCTTTCGTTTACCTGTCCCGTGCGTGAAATCCGTCCCCGTTGTCGGCATTGACGGCTTTCGAAGCTGATTTTAAAATCACTCCAGCGCTGACATTGTCGATCGAATAAAAATAAAAAATACACAAAACTCCCGTCGGAACGATTTTTCAGCAAACGCTGGCACTCCAACGAAATATAATACAGGACAAGGTAGGAGAAACCCGCGTTTTAACCCCGCCCCCCCCCCCCCCCTCAAAGGCGCCAAAATCGCGCACACGGCCAGTGGCAGAATTGCAGCGCCGATGAAGGTAAGTATTGTAACATACCTAGTAGAAGGTGTTGAGTCTTCTCTCCTGCCTGGCATATGTAGTCCATGTGATAAGGTCATCTATTATCCATCAATCGTGCCACCAGTATGGTGGCACAGCTGTAGAGTTGCTGCCTTACAGCACTTGCAACGCCAGAGACACAGGTTCGATCCTGACTACGGGTGCCGTCTGTACGTTTTCCTCGTGTCTCTGGGTTTTCTCCAAGACGGGAGGTTTCCTCCCACACTCCAACGACGTACACACATGAAAAATGTAATTTGTCCCTAATGTGCGTGTGTTAATGTGCCGGTATCGCTGGTCGGCGCAGACGTTCTGCGCTGTATCTCTAAACCCCAAAAACAGTGATCAATTACTAATCGATGTGAATATCAGATAATGTTAATGGCTTACCAGCAGTGGAGACAGTGAGTACCCTTATCAGGGCATTTAGGTTGGTTTAGTTCGGTTTAGTTTAGTTTAGTTTAGTTTAGATTAGTGATAGAGTGTGGAAACAGGCCCTTCGGCCCATCGAGTCCATGCCAACCAGTGATCGCCACACACTAGCACCATCCTACACACACTAGGGACAATTTACAATTTTACCAAGCCAATTAGCCTGCAGCCCTAGCTTTGCAGAGAGTGCAGAAGTAGTTCACCAGGATGTTACCTGATTAGCTGAGTATTAACTGCATGGGAACAGCTTTCCATGCTAAATTCAGAGAGTTGGAATGAGGGATGACCTGATGGAATTTGTATAAAGTTATGAAAGGCATAGATAGGAAATACATTCAGAATTTTTTTTTCCCCGGGGTGTAAATGTCAAACACTGGAGAGCATAGGTTTAAGGTGAAAGGGGAACATTTACAGAAGATGTAGATAAAAACAGATACAATATCAATGTTAAATAAGCATTTAGACAGATACATGAACAGACAGGGAACAGAAGGATATGGATCAAGTGCAAGCGGATGGGATTAGTTAAATTGACATCATAGTTAGCATAGACACGATTAGTCAAATTGCCTGTTCCTGTGCTGACTGTTCTAAGATCTATGTTCTATGATGAACAATGATTATTTTTAATTAATAAGATGGCAGATAAATACCAGCAGGACACCAGGGACGATAATAAGACAACGACAACACACACACACACGCACGCACGCACACACACACACACACACACACACACACACACACACACACACACACACACACACACACACACACACACACACACACACACACACACACACACACACACACACACACACACACACACACACACACACACACACACTGGCCAATAATATGTTTTTCTTTTAAATTAAGTAACTTTCAAAGCATCAATATCATTCTTAGTATGAAATAAATCAGAATGTGTATAAAAATTAAACAAATTAAACCATTTAACAAAGAAGCAAGGTTGAGACACAAGGAATTGCAGGTGCTGGAAACGTGAGCAAAATACAAAGTGCTCTAGTAGCTCACATTTCAGGTGTCCTAAGTGCATCTGCAAGGATTCAAACAGCATGCCTTGAACAGCAGGAATACACTTCCTACATCTGACAGGGTGTGAGGTAAAATGTTTCAGAGACTACACTGACCTAATTTTGTGATAGGAACTGTGCACTCTCCTCCTCTGCTGAAGTTTGCCACTTGTGTAAGAACAAAGTAAAATGGTTATGATACAAGAACTGCTGAAACAGCTGCTTTTGAATGGGTGTGGAGTAAAATAAAGTTATAGCATAACTTCAAATACTCAAATTAGACCACAGGAGATTCAAGGAACTGCTGATGCTGGAGCCTTGAGCTAAATACAAAGCACTGGAGGAACTCAGTAGATCACGCAACATTTATGGAGGTAATGGGTAGGCTATGTTTTGGGTCGGGACCCTCCAGAGATGCTGCCTGGCCCGCTGAGCTCCTCCAGCGCTTTGTGCTATCAGACTGCAGGTTTGTTTAGACCAGTCCCACCAGTTAACTAAGATAGACACAAAATGCTGAAGTAACTCAGTGGGACAGGCAGCATCTCTTTGCATGTATATCTCACAGTTATAGTACCAGCCTATGTCATACTTTGAGTCATTGAGTCATACTATGTGGAAACAAGCCCTTTGGCCCACACTGACCGACAAGTCCCATTTACACTAGTCCCATTTGCCTGCATTTGATTCATGTTCCTGTCCTATCCATGACCCTGTTTATTTGCTTCTTAAACGTTGCGATAATCCCTTCCTCAACTACATCCTCCAACAGTTCTTTCCATACACTTACCAATCTTTGCATGAAACCTTGAAGCAGGCGTTAAACTTTCTAATTTATCGAAACAATGACTATAATGTTTCTTTCAAGTCCTTGCTGCAGCACTGGTTTGTCAAAAGGTAGCATACAACAGCCGCTAACATAGGCCCTACCACCTCCAACACCACTGTCTTCATGAGAACCCACTGCTTTTTGCATCTCTTCGCCTGCACTCAAGACATGAACATTGTGTTGACCATGTTGAGGAGAGCAACACCAGAGACCTGGGTTTGATCCTGACCTTGGGTGCTCTCTGTGTGGAGTTTGCATGGTCTCGCTCTAGCCACGTGGGCTTCCTCCGGGTGATCCGGTTTCCTCTCACATCATAAAGTGTGGGTTTGTAGGTTAATTGGCCTCTGTAAATTACCCTTGGTGCATAGGGAGTGGAGGTGAAAGTGGGATTACTAGTGTGAATGGATGATCAATGGTCAATGTGGACTCGGTGGGCCGAAGGGCCTGTTTCCAAGCTGTATCTTCAATCAATCAATAACAATATTTGTAATTTTCTCCTGCAGTAAGTGGTATCTCTGCTTGTAAATCAAATGGAGCAAATCCATACTGAACAATGAGGAGTAAAGGATGCAGCAACACAACTGCTTTAGCATTGCTGGGAATGCAAAATTGTTATTACAACTCCAGTCATGTGGTCATTCAGCCCTGATGCCTGCTTCACCACTTTGGAGTCTGACGAAGGGTCTCGACACGAAATGTCACCTATTCCTTTTCTCCAGAAATGCTGACTGACCTGCTAAGTTACTGCAGCATTTTGTGTCTATCTTCAGTGTAAACTAGCATCTGCAGTTCCTTCCCTCACCATTTTGTTAGATCACTCAAAGGAAAATGAGTCTGTGGTTTTTTTTTTATCATGAAGGTGGTTGAGAACAAGTAGCAGAATATATTTAAGAAAAGGGTATGGTTTAGGTTCGTTGAAGGTCATGTGTATGAAGGTACAGTGAAAAGCTTTTGTTTTCTTGCTCTCCTAACAAATCAGATATACTATACCTGAATACAACCAAGGCAAGCACAATTGCAAAGAATAGGGCAAACAGAAATATACCAGTAATCAGAATATAGCTTCTTAACAATGAAGCATAACAGTTCGAGCAAAAAAGTCCAATGTTCGCAATGGGGGAGTTTGGTGAATTGGGACTGTGCCCTAGCTTATGAAAGGACCGTTCAGAAGTCTGATAACAGAGGCTGGGAAGAAGCTGTTCTTGAGTCTGGTAATGCATACTTTCAAGCTTCTGTACCTTCTGTCCATTGTGGGTGGGGAGAAGAAGAGGTCAGAAAGGCCCTTGATTATGTTGACTGCTTTTCTGATGTGAAGTCCAGATGGAGTCAACGGTGGGGAGCCTGGTTTGTGTGACGAACTGGGCTACATTCACAATTTTTGCAGTCAGAAAATTGGACTCATTAACATACATCAAAGTCTTAAACATCTTGAACATTAAAATCAAGGTAATGATTTTTGAGCAAATCAATGTTTACCCTGAGCTGAACCAACAGGTAGAACGTAAGATAGATACAAAATGCTGGAGTAACTCAGCGGGTAAAGCTGGAGAAATTGGAGAAAAGTAAGAGGTGACGTTTTGGGTCGAGACCCTTCTTCAGACTTCAAATTAATAGTGGTGCATAAATATATTTCTGAATGTAAATGTGTACAAAAAAACAAATTGTGCGTCTGTCAGTGTTACCCCCTTCTTCCCCCATGTGTTTAAATCTGTTGGAGAACCTTCTCTTAAAGATCACTCAACTTGAATCATACTGATGCTGAGAAATACGGTTAGCTTATTCATCCATGATTAACAATGTTATTCAATCTCTGCCTCACTCATTTTACAGCTCTATTTATGCCCTAACTGGCTTTAGCATTCTATAGTGCCAATTCACAGCAGAGTGTGTCTATAAAAGGCAAAGAACAATTTCACTTAGATGGCTTAAAGGATTTTAGTTTGAATCTTTTCAGCTTGCACTAGAAACTGGGAAGTCTGATGCACTCTCGGCAATAAATGGTGCTGGAAGAAAAAAATCAGTTGCCGCTATTTATTTTCAATTATAATCTGTAAAAGGTGATTTGACATTTCACTGATAAAATTGTGTTTTAAGTTAATTTCAAAATATTGCATTTAATGTTTATTGTCAACCTTCAGATAATATAATCACGATCGCCCCATCGAGGGATATCAAATTCCTTATATTTAGTAGTTGGCAGCTTATTATCAATTCATACATTAGAGGAGCCCAGAGGAGTTAACTATACCACACAATCTGACAGATAATTGGGTCTTTTGTACATCTACACAAGTTGCTGCAAATACTTTGAAAGCCTGACATTTTCAGTTTTGTTCCGCTGTCCAATGTCAATTAACTAAGTTAACTAACTTGCTGACCATTTTGTTACATATTCCTGTTGGTCCCTGTTCTACCCATCTTACTTTAACAATGTCACTATTGGGACTAAACTCCAAAAACATTGCATTCCCTGTAAATTATCTTGGCAGTCCTGAGGTCATTAAACGAGGAGGTTAACTGAATCACTTAATTTTCTTTCTTTCAAGTCAAGTCAATTTTATTTCTATAGCACATTTTAAAACAACTCTCGTTGACCAAAGTGCCTTACTTTAGTGCAGGTACTAACGTGCTACAAACAGTGGTACATAGCTCAACAATACATACATAAATACATACATACAGCGCTCCCTCAGAGGACCTCAAGAAAGGCTTGAGAGTAGAAGTAAGTTTTAAGTCTAGACTTAAAAGAGTTGGAGCGGGCAGTTCTGATGGGAAGAGGGATGCTGTTCCATAGTCTAGATGCTGCAACCGCAAAAGCGCAGTCACCCCTGAGCTTATGCCTAGACAGCGGGATGGTCAGTAACCCCAAGTCGGCTGATCTGAGGGACCTGGAGGTGGTATGGTGGGTAAGCAGATTTTTAATGTAGGTGGGGTAAGCCCGTTAAGGGCTTTGTATACATAAAGAAGGAGCTTGAAATTGATTCGGAACCGCACTGGGAGCCAGTGGAGAGAGGCCAGAATCGGGGTGATGTGGTCCCTTTTTCGGGTGCCCGTCAGGAGTCTTGCTGCGGCGTTTTGGACCAATTGCAGGCGGGACAAGGATGATTGGCTGATACCAGTGTAAAGGGAGTTGCAGTAATCAAGGCGGGAGGAGATAAATGAGTGGATGATCTTTTCAAGGTCGTCAAATTGGAGGAATTATTTTATTTTAGCTATCGTCCGAAGCTGGAAGAAGCTAGCTTTTACCACGGCATTGACTTTTTTGTCAAATTTCAACGCGGAGTCAAATATCACGCCAAGGCTTTTGACGTGAGGTTTGAGTAATGGGGTAAAACCCCTGTCTCACTGTGCGAGTTGACCCACGAGGTACCCCGAGTTTAAAACAAATTTAAATCGTGGTAATCACGTACAACTAACGTAGCGGGAACGTCGGAACTCGTGGACGAAACTTAGCGACTCTTGGCGCTAACGGGAGGTACCCGTGAAACTTGTTAACTCTTGAAAAAGTTCAAACATGTTTGAACTTTTCCACGAGTAAAATGTACTCTTGAGGTTAAAATTTGAAACATTTAAACTCGTAAGAACGTAGTGGCCCGTGCGTTTAACTTTGTGACTCGTGATTCTACCGTGGGAACTCTTTTTAGAAACAATAATCAGGGATAGAAATATCAGTTACTTAGACTTCTTAAAGACAAATTCTGCTTAACAAAGTTAAGCAAGTTATTGATAAGGAGACAGAGTGGGTTGAAAATAAAAAATTGCTTGAAGTTTATATATAAATTTGTGTTGTGTTGTGTTGTGTTGAAAAGCTTTTAGCTGATCCGTTTGATTCTCACTGTTTGTTTACTTCATTGCACAATAAAAGAGAGTTCTTTGCTATCAAGATCAAATTGATGTCTGGAAGTCTTCATATTAATATCACTACAAAGTCTCATGACTTGAATGTAATATTCCTTTCATCATAAAACACAAAATAGAGGAAGGCAAAATATATTCACATCTTGATTCTCACAATCATTTGTGAGATTTAAGGACTCAGCTGCCTCATATGCTGTGATTTTTAAATGTTTAAAATTGTCCCCTCTCAGTAGATCAGAAAATAAGACAAACAGCACGGTGAATGTGAAACAAAGTCTTTATTCATCTTGTTCAATATAAAAAATACTTTTTTGCACATATTGAGAAAAGGAGCACCACAGCAAACAACACAGTGGTCTGAAAAAGGGCTTCTCATACATGAAAATCAACAAATGAAGCCCAAATAAAAGTATTTCCACTATATACTAATTCAGCTGAGAAATGCACAAGTCTAAATTCAGGCAATAAAAGATACAATGCAATGCGCTAAATGACAAGTTTTGAGATCTACAATCAGATAAGCAGATGCATGATAACCACGTTTTAAAGGAAAGACAGATGCAATGAAATTACTTTTACACCACAATAAAAAATAAAATCCACACTTAAAGTTAAACAAAGAAAAGTCAGCAGGATTAAACTAAACATGAAATTAACTGGATTTTTCTGCATGTGGGCTCTCCTCGTGCAGTGATGTACCTGTGGTCGGCAGCCGCTCAAACTAAGCTGTCCTGCCACGGCACACTGCCCAATTCTGAATTATAGTAGGAGCAGAGATGGTCTCTCTGCTCTTTTGCACTGTTGGTCCCCGTGTTACTTCGAAAACACTGCAGTGGCACCAAAGTCTCGTCGTTTGTACCACTCCTCCACGCACCTAGTGTTATTCTCCCTGTTTGACTGTCCACTAAGTCACCGTCCTGCATGGCTGTTGCTGATCCTGAAGCTGCACCTCTGATACGGATCAGGTTGTGCAGAACACATGCAGCAAACACAATAGTCTCTACGTTCTTTGGCTGGCATGACATCATTTTTTTAACATGTGATGATTTTTCAACACTTCGATATACATTGTTGCCTCAAGATTAACGGGAGAGGAACTTGGTACACTCGGGAGACGAACTTGGAACATCGCAGAAATGAGAAGTAAACGGGAAACTTAGACATACCCGTGGGAACTCGGTTAAACTCTGGATCATAAACTTGTAGTATCGTACGCAACCACGAGTCTTTCACTCGTGGTCACTCGTGGGTCAACTCGCACAGTGAGACAGGGCTTTAAGGCTTCCAAGGATGCCAGCTATCATTTTGATGGAGTCCGAGGGGGCGAGTAGGATGACCTCATACTTACTCTCATTTAGTTGGAGGAAGTTCTGGGCCATCCAACACTTTATATCCTCGAGGTAGTGCATAAGGCTGAGTAGATTTGATTGCTTCAGGGGGGGATAGAGTTGGGTATCGTCTGCATAGCTGTGGAAGGAAATGCCGTGCCTCTGAATGACTTGGCCTAAGGGGAGCATATACAGGGAGAAGAGAATGGGGCCTAGGATGGAGCCTTGTGGAGCCCCGCAGCAAAGGCTAGCTGGGGAGGAGAAAGAGTTGCCTATGTTTGTAGAGAAACTCCTATCTTTGAGGTAGGAGACGAACCAGCTCAGGGCAGTGCCATCAATACCAACCCCATACCGGAGACGGTCAATTAGGATGGTGTGGTCGACTGTATCAAATGCTGCGCTGAGGTCGAGAAGGAGCAGGATTGCACAGTCACCGGAGTCAATGGTGAGAAGTAGGTTGTTATGTACCTTCAGCAAGGCAGACTCTGGGCTATGGTGGACCCTGAAACCTGATTGGAAAGTTTCCAGGATGATATTCTGGTGTAGGTAAGGCATAAGTTGATTTAAAATTACCTTTTCAAGGACCTTTGAAAGGAAAGGCAGTTTGGAAATAGGTCTGTAGTTGCTAGGCAAGGTGGGGTCTAGGTTAGGTTTTTTCATGAGGGGCTGGACCTGCTTGAAGCAGGTAGGAACAGTGCCAGTGGCCAGAGAACTGTTGATGATGGCGAGAATGCTGGGACCGGCTATTGCAATGACATCCTTCAGAAGGGCAGAGGGGACAACGTCAAGGGGGCAGGTAGTAGGTTTCATAGTGGTGACCAGCTTTACAATGGAGGGTAGAGTAACGGGTTGGAAACAGTCTAATTTTGAAGAACAGAACAATGAGACAGCTAGGTCACGGATGGGAGGGGAAATATTCGTTCTGATGTTCTTAACTTTGCTGGTGAAAAATGTAGTAAATTCTTTGCACTTAGCAGGAGACCCAGCTAAGCTGGTCCTGGGGGCAGGACATATGATAGAGGTAATGGTACTAAAAAGGACCTTGGAGTTATGGGCGTTTTTGGAAAAAATGTAGGAAAAGTATTGTGTTCTCGCAGACTTTACTGCTTCTTGTTCTTTAACGTTAAGGTTTCATTAGTTGAATAGAAAAAAAAATTGTATCTCGACTGCTGCCCTAGTTCATACCAATTCAACGCATATACACAGTTTTCATCATTACAGAAGATTTGAACAGCTGATCAGTTTTCCCTCTGGTGTTCCAGAGAGATAGTAGCCACAACATTGAAAGATTATCAAAATGGAGATACAAGGAGCTGGAGATGATGGTTTACAAAAGAAGACACAACTAGAGCTGGACTAATTTAGGGGGTCAGGCAGCAGCTCTGGGGAACATGGATTGGTGATGCTTATGGATGGGACTCTTCTTAAGACTGATTGTGGTGGGGAGGGGGGGGGGGGGGAGGGCTACTGGAAGTGAGGAGGACCAGGACAAAGCCTGGTGAATGATAGGTAGACAAAATGTGTCGGGAGCAACTGCAGATGCTGGTTTGAAGAAGGATCTTGATCCAAATCATCACTTTCCTTTTCACCAGAGATACTGCCTGACCCGCTGAGTTACTCCAGCATTTTGTGTCTATCTTTGAGGTGCAGGTGAGGGGAAGGGATTTGATAATCAGATGGTTTGAAAAAGACCAGAGATGTAAAGACAAGAGTTATATAAAAATTGTGTTTATGAGCAACTAAATGTCAGAAATTCAAATGTGCATGGAGCTCATCATGCAGATGATTACAGTTAATATTATTGGTTTTATTGCCTCAGGTGGTTGCATTAGTTGACAGAGCAATGATTTAAAAAAAACTCACATAAACCTTTGCTAGGATCAATGCATCAACAATGACTTGGCTATTTAACTTTGTTATGTGATGAAACAAAATGGACATGTTAACATCCAGAAAGAATCTGCATTATCTTAAGAATAACTATTTGAAGCCAAAGTCAGTGTAGTTTAGTTCCAGTTTCGAAAAGGTTAAGGAATTATCTTCCCGATGGATAATCTGAGCAAAGGAAAGGCACAATGATTTACAGGGAACGTCATCCATGAAAACAACATGAATAAGGCTTGAGAGCGAGTGATAGAAGTGGCTCCAGTTCACCAGTACAGATGGTTCATCATCAATGTAAAGTTGGCGACATGGCTTCATCATTTGCACCATTAGAAAGAAAAAATAAGTAAGTCTAAATGTTACAGAGATGCTGATGAACTAGAACTCAACAGGACTGTGAAGCATTTTTTCATCCAAGGCTCCCATAAGGATTGAGTTTAGTCATGTGCAATCATCTTTGACACTCTCAATGTTTTCCATTCTACTAGGTGCAAAATCACATTTCACTTTGGTGTAGGCTCCCTTGCAAAAGGGTTAAAGCACCATGAAAGATCTGGACGTTCAGAAAATCCAGTGATAGTCATAGTCTTACAGTGTGGAAACAGGCCCTTTGGCCCAACTTACACACACCAACCAACATGTCCCATCTACAATATGTTCCATCTACACTAGTCCCACCTGCCTGCGTTTGACCCGTATCCCTCTAAACCTGTCTTATCCATGTACCTGTCCAACTGTTTCTTAACTGTTCAGATAGTACCTGCCTCAACTACCTCTTGCGACAGCTTGTATCATATTCCCACCACCCTTTGTGTGAAAAGGTTACCCCTCAGGTTCTTATTAAATCTTTCCCTCCCTCAATTTAAACCAATGTCCCCGAGTTCTTGATTACCTCCCCTACTCAGTGCGTCTACCCGATCTATTCTTCTCATCATTTTGTACCCTGGGCCCTGGGGAAGTCACATCCAATGGCTGGTAAATTGTGCTCATTCTCCAAAATGAAAATAGGAATGGGACCTAAATATTGAATTTGGAAGGTGATTTTGAATACTTAATTTAGATGGTGAAAAAATCGTGTGTTGTTATTATCTTCTGGCAGCTTTGCACAAAGGATTAATGAAGTTGCATTGTCGTGAACATACTGTATGAAAAAATAGAGGCAATTAATGGATATTTTCCATGCGTGTTAGACTGCTATTTTTGAATAATTTAAATATTTTTTTATCATCACTGGTATAATGTACAATTCAACTGCATAGTACTCTCAGCACTGAATGATTTTGACAAATGTTTCCCTTTGCTGAAACATGAACAGTTGAGGTGGAACAACAGTTGAGGTGGAAAGATGAGAGCGTGCAACACCAGACATCAAACAACATCAAAGATGCTGCTACCTGAAGGAAAGAGTGTTATGTGATTTAGTCAAATTGTTAAATAGAGAGTATTGGGCCTGTCGCAATTAGGCGATTTTTTAGGCAACTACAGGCGACTAGGCTGTCGCCACATGGATCGCCGGTAGTCGCCAAGGTGTCGCCTGTATGGTCGTGAGTAGCCTTCTCAGTCACCTAATGAGCCGTAGCGTCTTTCTGGTCGCCACTGGATTTTCAACATGTTGAACATTTTTTGGCGACAGTGACGACCGTATGATTGACGTCAATGAGCGTAACTTGACGTAGGTGCTGTTGTAGGTTGTCGCCAGGTTAACGTAGGTTGTCGCCAGGTGACGTAGGTTGTCGCCGGTGCTGACTTCGGTGAATTCCATTGTCGTATTCGCTGGCAATCGCCTAAAAAATCACCTAACGTCGCTGGTTTTTCGGCAACCTGCTACGACAATGACAGTCACCTAAAAATCACCTAAGTGGGACAGACCCATTCGGCGATTTTTTTGGGTGACTGCCGGCACCCGTCATAGTCGCAGCAGATCGCCGAAAATGTTCAAGATGGTGAAAATCCAGCAGTGACCAGAAAAAGGTACGACTCTTTGGGCGACTACTCATGACCATACAGCTTTGACTAGACCTGCGACTAAAAAATTATCGATTTTTAAAACAGCAACCTATTTTTAGTCGAGGTTTTAATCATGATGAAAAAATAGCAGCAACGTAGATGAAGCCTCGACCACGCGGAAACCACTTTCGACCATTAGGGAGAGTGACCAAAACCTCCGTTGACCTCATGGAAACCTTGGGTGGCAGGCAAGGTCACCAGAGGTTGCTGTTTAGGCCTCCTAAGTGGGACAGGGGCTTTACAGCGCCATAGACCTGGGTTTGATCCTAACCACAGGTGCTATCTGTACGGAGTTTGCACGTTCTCCCTGTGATCGCCGGGGTTTTCTCCGGATGCTCCGTTTTCCTCCCACACTGCAACGACATAAACGTTTGTAGGTTAATTGACTTTGGTAAAAAAAATCTAAACTGTCCCTAGTGTGTAGGATGGTGCTAGTGTATGGGGCTATTGCTGGCCAGCATGGACACAGTGGGTCAAAGGGCCTGTTTCCATGTGGTATAAAGTCTAAGGCCTAAAGTCAAAATCTTCTATACCTCAGCTGATGAGGAGGGACTACTGGGGTGGTTTGTGATGGAAGTCCAGCCTTCTGTGGGCAAAAATCCAAAGTGTAATGAGAATGGAATAGAAAAAAACCTTGCTGCAAACTGCATAGAGCTCTGCCTGGAAATTGGAGCTCATCTTTTCCAGAAAGATCAACTAGGAATCTCCATTGACACTTTTGTAGTTAGTCCAGATACAGATCTGACTGCAAAAGTATTTTGAAAGAAGATTCACTCCAGGTCAGACAGCATCTTTCACCGATCTGAAATATTATTTTTCTTTCTCTCTCCCCACCCGTGCTACCCGACTTGTTGGGCAGTGGCAGCATTTTCTGTCGTTATTTCATTATTTCCATCATCCACAGATTTTTTACATTTAGAGTCTGTTGAACAAATTGGTAGAGTGGCTGCCTCAGTGCGAGAAACCAGACTCGATCCTGACCTAAGGCGCTGTCTGTGTGGAACTTGTACATGTGACCATGTGGGATTCCACTGGATGCTCTGATATACCCCACATCCTAAAGGGCCTGTCCCACTGTACGAGCTAATTCAAGAGTTCGCCCGAGTTTCCCTTGATTCGAACTCAGAGAATTACGGTAATAGCCGCTCGTAGGCTCGTAGGGGCTCTCGTGGACATTTTTCAACATGTTGAAAAATCTTCACGAGTCTTCACGAGCTTACCGCGTTTCCCGAGTACCTGCCGTTAGCGTTACGAGCCGCTAAGAGACGTCCCGAGCTCCGACGTACCCGCTAAGTACATTCTACGTGCTTACCACGAGTTTGATTTTTTTAATTAAACTCAGGAGAGCTCTTGAATTACCTCGTACAGTGAGACAGGCCCTTAAAGATATGTGCACTTGTAGGTTAATTGGCCTCTGTAACATTGCCCTAATGTCTAGGGAGTGGAGAAAGTGGGATAACATTATTTGATTGGGTGTTGAATTCCTCATGAAAGATATCTAAGTTTAGTTATATTTAAGAAAGAATTGCAGACGCTCGAAAAATCGAAGGTAGACAAAAATGCTTTAGAAACTCAGCGGGTGAGGCAGCATCTATGGAGCGAAGGAATAGGTGACGTTTCGGGTCAAGACCCTTCTTTAGACTGAAGAAGTTTAGTTATAGTTTAGTTTAGACATACTGCATGTAAACAGGCCCAAGGTCCCATCTAGTTAACGCCGACCAGCAATCTCTGTATATTAGCTCTATCCTACACACTAGGGACAATTTACAATTTACAGTAGCCAATTAACCTACAAACCTGCACGGCTTTGGAGCGTGGGAGGAAACCAGAGCTCTCGGGAAAAACCAAAGTGGTCACGTGGAGAACATACAAACTACGTACAGACTGCACCTGTAGGCAGGATCGAACCCGGGTCTCTGTCACTGTAAGGCAGCAACTCAACCACTGTGCCATTGTGCCACCCCCTTGTGGACTTGTTGATTCTTTTACCTCTGTTGATCAACTAAGTAAGAGCATGCAGACACTACATCAGCAATGGACTGAGTCGTGGAACTAAATAGGATGAGCCACATACTCAGGAGTCAGATGTAATCACTTTCAAATCACACTACTTGCCCTCGTGTTTATGATTGTCAATAAGATAACAAAATGCCAGATGGTTTTATACAGATTTCATACTTTCAGGTGGACAGTTTAAGGTTACTTTTTCGAGGTTTACTGCAAGGATATAATAACAACCTGTCAATAAGTTTTACACAGATTGAAAATTGCTTCCAAATTGTTAGATACTCTGAATTTACTTTCTTCTGGAGAAGAGCAAATTGGGGGTAATTTGACTTTCTGTGACAGCACAAAGTGAATTGACTTCAAATGAAATAAATAGAGATGTAAATCAGTCTGCCAATTTGCTTTCACCCATCTTAACACAAAAGTCATCAAATTTACCCTCAGAGTTTTAAAACATCTGGCTACAATTGTGACACTCTTCAGAAATGTATTTGATTACTATTATTATTTACATGCAGAGCTTGATCATTGCTCATGGCATTCGCAGTAAACCAACACTTATTTACTGAGTGAATCACGGAATTTATAACAGTGAATTTATCACCACAAATGTAATGCAAATGTATACTATAATTATTGAAACCAGGTTGAATAGGGTAATTGAAGTTTATTGGTTGAGTGGATTACTTCAGTGTCTGTCAAGCAGCAGGTTGTTATCTGCATGGAATTAACAACAGCGCTTCAACCTCACCCACATTTTAAATTAAGCAACTTATTTTGCAGTCTGAAAATGATTTCAGATGATAAATGCTGCCTGTTATACTTACTATTTTTTCCTCCTTGAATAATTTGTTGGGCCTTGTTTATTTATCTACAGCCATTAACTGTCTTTAAGGCTATTGGGAAGGGCACCCATTGCAGGCCAAGTGCAATCCTGATGACTAGGTGACAATCCTATGGACAAGTGAACATGATGTTCACTCACCTTCACTTAAAATACTCCAACCCCCTCACTGTACCCTTGTGATAGTCCTGAACACTGGCCCTTGGTAAAGAGAGTGGCCAGTTTACCTCCAAATGGGGTTTCAGTTTTTAAAAAAATGAACAAGAAAGATCTGAAGTCACATTTACTTAAGGGTATAATTTCCATTATCTTAATGTCGAGTGGGGTCAAAGATTCGCTGAATAAAATTATAGAAAATTCATGATGTAGAAGAGGAAAAATTGATTCAATGTATCCACACTGGTTAAATAAAGAGCTAATCCCATCTCCCAACACTTGTCCATAGTAATGTAGGTCAAAGATCTTCAAGTAGACAGGCAAGTATATTTTATTTTAAATGTGAATGGTGTCTGTCCCTATCACCTTTTGAGCCAGTGCATTCCAGACTCCAGACCCCTACTCTAGAAGTAAGTTTCTTTCCTCAACTGCAGAGAAAGTACTGAGGGTTGCAGATAAATTGTGAGGAGGAATTCTTCAGACATGATGACCCGTGTTGGAGCCAGAGTAGATGGAGATACAAGAGAACAGAGTCAACTGAGTGAAAAGTCATTTTCTGGAAAAGGATAACGTCACAGAGAACGATAAGCATCAGGTATGATTTTAAAGAAAAGAGTGGAATTTATAAATGGTCAGTCAAGGACCAATGTTCATCGGTGAAAATATATGAGATAGGTGAATCAGACTTACTGCAGGATGGTATGTGATCTACAGAGTTTTTAAGTGAAATGCATTCAAGCTGCAGATATACTCAACTGGGTGGGAATGGAATATTGAAGGGGGAGGTCATTGAGGCATAGAGACACAGAATTGTACAGCGTAGAAATGGCCACAAAATGCTGGAGCAGGATAGGCAGCATCTCTGGATAGAAGGAATGGGTGACATTTCGGGTCGTGAAATGGGCCCTTCAGCCCACTTTGTTGACCTTCTTGCCTATATATGCTAATCCCAATCCCATTTGTCTGCGTTCGGCCCATATCCTTCTGTGCTTTAGATCAAATCTGTCTAAATACCTCTGAAATAAATTAATTCTATGCGATTCCACCACCTCCTGTGGCAGTGCGTTCCAGAAATCAACCACTCTCTGTGTAAAAAGGTATAACCCCTCAGGTAGTCTTTAGAACGTCTTCCTCTCAAACAAAACCAATGGTCTCTAATTTTTGATATGGGCACCATAGGAAAAAATATATTTTGATTATCTACCTTATCTCTGCCTCTCATAATCTTATACACTTCTATCAGGTAACCCCTCAGATCCTGAGGGGGCCTCATGGGCACTTAAGCATCAGGATCCCTTGTGATGTTTTGTTGTCAATATCAAGAGTAGCATCAGAGAAGCAGGCTGTCAGTTCTGAGTTAGTATCACTATTATTTGGTGTAGTTCAGCCCAAGCTGTATAACTATTCGAGCAGTGATTGTAGTCTGTGATCACCTCCCCTTGAGAGGGACAGACACAATGTAATGTGCAAACTGTGGAATCTTAACCCATAACCTCCAAACTCCATTGCACAATGTAAGACACAGAGAGCTCAAATAAGGTATGCACGGTCTACTTAAGGTCTCTTCCCAAACTCTTTCTGGAATCTTGTACTAAGGTCTATCCCACTGCTTGGGGTGGTGATTGAGGCAGATATGATAGTGGCATTTTGGAAACTTTTGGATAGACACATGGTTATGCAGGGTCTGGAAGGATATGGATTATGTACAGGCAGATAAGATACTGCTTCATAACACATATCCAGCTTCAATACATGAATGTGCTGTGACCTGCAAACTGCACATCACCCTCTCGCACATCACCAATTTAGCAACTAGTGCAAATTTATTTTTCCTCTTTTCTCAACTCAGACTTCACTTCAGACTTCAGAGATACAGGGTGGAAACAGGCACTTGGCCCAACAAATCCGCGCCAACCAGCGATCATCATCTACACTAACACTATCCTACACACTAGGGACAGTTTACAATTTTCACAAAGCCAATTAACCTTCAAACCTGTAACACTTTGGAGTGTGGGAGGCAACTGGAGCACCCGGGCAAAACCCACGCGGTCACAGGGAGAACGTAGAAACTCTGTGCAGACAGCACCCGTGGTCAGGATCGAACTTGGGTCTCTGGTGCTTTAAGGCACCAACTCTACCACTAAGCCTCTGTTCCGCCCCTGTATTGTAAAGGTTAAACATTGAAAAGACCTTCTTGATCTTTATATGCACACTGCATATTTCTCAAAGAACTACCTGACAACTGCAATTACATGTGATTAAGGCTGCTCATATGGTCACGTGATAGGATCAGAATGAGGCCATTCAACCCATCAAGTCTACTCTGCCATTCAATGATGGCTGATCTATCTTCCCCAACCCCATTCTCCTGCCTTCTCCCCATAACCCCTGGCACCCATACTAATCATGAATTTATCTGTCTCTGCCTTAAAAATATCCATTGACAGCCTCCACAGACTTCGGTGACAATGTGTTTTACAGATTCACCAGCCTGCTCCTAGAACTGTGAAGCACAGACAAGATCTTGGCCAATCAGTTTCCAGACAAGCCACCTTTCGCCTCACTTCATATCACCCTGCTGACGTGTCCCTTTCATCCTCTCTCCCTTGAAGTAGTGAAACGGATTCCCCTTAAATATCTCCCTGCCTCAGCCACTCAGTGCTGGTAGCAAGTTCCATATACAGATTTGACCAACAACGCTGTCATGCTTCCACACAAATCCTCCTGTAAAGGGCCTGTCCCACGGGCATGCGACTCCATGCGGCAAGCGCGACCTAACCGCAAGCGGGGGCCGTGCGGGGGCCGTGCGGGGGCCGCGCGGAGGACGCGGGGCCAGTCCCACTTCGATCGCCGGAGCCGTATGGAGTTGTGCAGAGCTGGTCCCGACATCGCGCGGGGCTCCGAAAAACGGACACTGTTCAAAATTCCGTGCGGCAACGGCCTGCCGCCCCGCAGCCGCATCGAGGCCGTGCGCACCGCCTCGACGCCGGATGCAGCTGCCTCGAGGCCCTGCGCACCACCTCGATGCCGGACGCAGCCGCATCGAGGCCGTGCGCACCGCCTCAATGGCCTGCGCTCCGCCTCGCCGCCGTATGCACCGTCTTGACATCACTCGACCTCCGCACGGCCCCCGCTTCCGATTTGGTAGCGCTTGCCGCATGCAGCCGCATGCTGGTGGGACCGGCCCTGTACGGGGATCACTCGACCTCCGCACGGCCCCCGCACGGCCCCCGCTTGCGGTTAGGTCGCATTTGCCGCATGAAGTCGCATGCACGTGGGACAGGCCCTTTATAATCATCCACACTCCCATTCTTATTGCTTTAACAGCCCTGTTTGAATATTAATACACCTGCTCAGTGACCTTTATTGCTATTTATTTCTGAAGCATTGACCACCATTTATGAGCTTCCAAATGTATTCTCCGACTCCCTGATTCCAATTTTGTTTGTGTCGATTCATTTATACGGCGCTGATAACATGGCTCGAATGGTGAGAATATTTTATCTGTTGTAAATAGAGTGACCTGATTTGCACCATAAATTTGAATTATAAATCACACCATGTGAAATCACAAAATAAACATGAGATCATTTTGCAAAAGAAAAGCTGTTTGTATATTTACATTGAGAAGGCTAGTTAAAAAATCTGGCTACACTCCAGACAATTAGATAACGGATGAATAGTTGCAATAGAGGCGGAAAGCAAATGGGTAGATATTGAATAAAAGTCCACCAATTATATAGGAATCAGTAAGATATATTCAGCAATTTTCATATTGGTGCTTTGCTGCTTTGGATCTAAGTGTTTCAACTCAATTTATATTCTTCTTTCCTTTTGTTTTCTCCCTGCTCCCTCATTTTTTGTCACTACATGGATGCTCTGAGATGCTTTGTTATTCCTGAGCACTGAGCCCAGGCACCTCTTGGCAGATATGGGGTGATGGAAGGAGCATCACCACCAACAAGTCATTTCAAACTCTCATCAAGATGGTCACCTTCAGTCGGTTCACTTTGCGCAGGATGGCCATGGAACTGCACGAATCACTCCATCCCGTACTTGATTCAGTACTTCCTCCAAACTATTCAATGAGCTACATAGGAGAAGATTTGGGAGGCACAGTGGTGCAGCGGTAGTGCTGCTGCCTTACAGCGCCAGTGACTCATGCTCGATCCTGACTACCAGTGCTGTCTGTACGGAGTTTGTACGTTGTCCCTGTGACTGCGTGGGTTTTCTCCAGGTGCTTGGGTTTCTTCTCCAGAAACTCAATTAACATAAATCTTATCAGTAAAGACACATGAAAATTGATCTCAAAAGATCCTGAAATAGGATCAACTGAAGTTTATTTATTTAATTATTATGTGTTGGAAGGAACTACAGATGCTGGTTTAAACCAAAGATAGACACAAAATGCTGCCATTACTCAGCCTGACAGGCAGCATCTCTGGAGAGAAGGAAGGTGACATTTCGGGTTGCGAACCTTCTTGAAGAAGGGTCTCAACCCAAAATGTCACCCATATCAGTGGATATTTTTAAGGCAGAGATAGATCGATTCTTGATTAGTACAGGTGTCAGAGGTTATGGGGAGGAGGCAGGAGAATGGGGTTAGGAGGGAGACTAATTCTACTATTCCTTATGACATGACCATTTTGTGTCTATGTTCTGATTCTATCAATCATCTGTGAGCTTCCCATGTGCTTGTTTGTGCACTTGGAGTCGCTTCAAATATCAAGTTGTTTTTAGACCAGAAAATTCTTGACAATCTAGAAAACTTCATGGGGGTCCCGTGGGTGGCCACCGAGAACGAAAGGGGGACCTGGCGGGGGGCAGCCCTGTTGCCACATGCGACGGCGGGCCTGGTTTGCCGCTGCGAGCAGAAGATAAAACTGTTTGATGAACCTTTTGTATCTATGTCTGAGCCAGAAACATGACACTTGTGTCCTGCCTAGGTGAGTTATGCCGTATGATTTTACAAGGTTGTATGAAAAACAAAGCTTTTCACAGTACCCAGCTACATGTGACAATAAAGTATCATTGATTCATTGAAGTATATTCTTGTATAACCAACAAATAATTCTGACCATGAGGTACTCCAGCACTTTATACCTTTTTCTGTAAAAGAGCATCTGTAGTTCCTTGTATCCACAAATAACTCCAAATAATTGTTGTTATTTTGAGTTGCTTAATGTTAAATTATTCACACAATACTGGTGAAGACTGTGAATTAATAATGTTGTAAATCTTATTTTCAGCCAATTTAATTAAACTGCATGGTTATCATACTTGTGCATTATTATATTCTAAAACAAATTGAAATAGTTTATTCTAAACTGTTCCTGATTTAGCTGTTTTATCAGAAATTTTACTTTGGGTGATATGTACCTGGGTTTGGGAGAATGTTCTGTTTATGATTTTTTTATATAATGACATAAAATTCCATTGGGTATCTGCCCTCAAATTTACAAATCTACCTTTTGCTATAATGAGCAGTGCAAAACCCTCTGCCCATTCGCATACATTATTCCAAAATATTTTAAATGCATTTAGCCTAGCCTTTTCAATTGAAGAAAATTTGTTCAGCAAAATATTTTTAAAGAATATATTCCTTTCTTACCTTAAGGAATACCCGTATAAAACACCTCTCAAAGCCAACAATACTTTGGATATATTGTATTCTATAACTACAGCGTTAAAGCAACCCAAGTGGACATTTTAACCCCGAGCTATACTTGAGGTGAAATTAAAGACTGATTTTGAGATTTAATCATTTATATATCTATTCATAAGTATCTGGTTCTTTTGACACAATGGTCTGAATACTCTGCAAACTAAATGCTTCATTCTGTTAGTTAAATGGGAGTTAAATGGGAAGGAAAAACTAACGGAAGATAAGGTTGCACATGAGAATTTTCACATGTACGTGACAGATTTTTCATGGACCACTCAGATTAAATATTTAACAGACAAAGGGCCACTGTAAATTGCTCCTACTATGAGGGTGAATGGTTGCATATAGGAGAAGTTGAAGAGAATGTGGAGAGAATTTAAAAAAGGGATTATGACTACAGGTACTTGTCTGTACGGAGTGTCTACGTTCTCCCCGTGATCTGTGTGTGTTTTCCCCGGGAGCTCTGGTTTCCTCCCACACTCCAAAGACGTACAGGTTTGTAGGTTAATTGGCTTGGTAAAATTGTAAATTGTCCCTAGTGTGTGTAGAACAGTGATAGTGTATGGGGATTGCTGGTCACCGCAGACTCGCTGGGCTGAAGGATCTGTTTCTGCACTGTATCTCTAAATTAAACCAAACTAAACTAAATATAAGATTAGTGTAAATGAGTGTTTGGTGGTCAATGAGGCCATGGTGGGCTGAAGGGCCTGCTTCTTTGCTGCATCACTCTACAACTCTATGACTCCTTAGGCTTCAGGCTATTATAGATGCCCTCTTACTTCACATGAGGTGTGATCGTGTTGGGAATAACACCAAAACTAGTGTTATTATTTAGATATGAGAGATGGGGTTTGCTGAAGTTTGGATAATTTTATACAAAGAAAGGAGCAAAGTCAAGCATTTAAAGAAATTATTCATACACCTATTAGGCATTCCTTGAATAAGTAAAAACTCCATGAGATAAGAATGGTTTCCATTGCTCAGGAGAGTGTAAGCCAATTGTAACTAAAGAGATTAAAGAGAGAATAAAGGAAGAGATATTTTTGACTAAAATAATATTAAATCTGGGAATTGGGAGGATTTGACTAATCAGCAAAAGATAGTCAAGATTTAATAAAGAATAATGAAATAAAAAGCAAGAATTAACCAGCAAGAAATGTGAAAAAAGAACATTAAAGTATGTCAAAGAGACGAGCAAAAACAAATGTGGATACCAAAGAGGTAAAAGCAATTGCAATATAATAGAAGGAAATCTAAGGGATTTTAAACTCATTTGGTCACACAAATGATCAGTATGTGGAGAATGAAAATTCAAATGGGAATAGTTACCTTAAAGTAGTTAATATTTCTAATGAAAAATTACTGGAAACAGTATTAAGATTAAAAGATGAGACATCTCCGAATGTCATGAGTCAAATCCAATGATTTTAAACAAGTCAAAAGTACGGATTGTGAAAGAGTCGGCAATGATCTTCTAGAATTCCTTTCAATCCAGAATGATCGCTGTGGATCAGAAAAATGCAGAGGGACAGTCATAGTCACACAGCATGGAAACAGGCCCTTCGGCCCACGTTGTCCATGTCCCAAACCTAAGTTTCTTAACTGTTGAAAAAATGTAGAAAACATGGCGATGGGTAGGTGGGGAGGATATAGAACAATATGACCAGGCAGAGTCATAGTGGGAAGTGGGAATTGTATTTGACAATCATGAAGAAATATTTGTGTCCAAACAGCGGCGTAAATAAGCGGAAACCTGAAACTATATATTTGAAATTTCTAATGTCGTTGACATGGTGCCACTTGAAGATTATTGTAAATGTTAGAGAACATGTTAAGGGCGGCACGGTGGCGCAAAGGGCGGCATCATGGTGCAGCGCTAGAGTTGCTGCCTTACAGTGCATACAATGCATAGACCCGGGTTCGATCCTGACTATGGGTGCTGTCTGTACAAAGATTGTACCTTCTCTCCGTGACGGCGTGGGTTTTCTCCGAGATCTTCGGTTTCCTCCCACACTCCAAAGACGTACAGATTTGTGGGTTTATTGGCTTGGTATAACTGTATATTGTCCCTAGTGTGTGTAGGATAGTGTCAATTTGCGTGGATGACTGGTCGGTGCAGCCTCGGTGGGCAGAAGGGCCAGTTTCCGTGCAGTATCTCTAAACTAAAAATGAAAGTTCATCGATTTGAAATAGTATCCCTGTTTTACTCCTTTGCCATAAGTGTCTGAGCATTTCCAGCAAAAATATAAAAAAATACCAGAGAGGTTGGTGAGGTAGCTACTATAACAACATTTAAAAGACATTTGGACAAGTATACAGATTGGAAAGGTTTAGAGGGGTATGGGCAAAATGTGGGTAGGTGGGGCTAGTGCAGATGGGGTATCTTGGTCTTCATGGGCAAGTTGGGCTGAAGGGACTGTTTCCATGCTGTATGACTATGACTCTGTGGCATCAAAGCGTGTGCCCAATGATTTCAAAATAGCTTGCCCGAGAATAGCTAAGCGGTCCTTGGGTGCATTATTCCAGCTTCAGGGTAGGTCACTGATAAAATAGCTCTGGTATTTTGTTTCCTTTCACTTATCTCCTGCCTTCTAATATTAGATGATCCTTCAATCAGAAAGACATTAGTCAGAGTTACAGAGTCACAATGTCATCAGGAATGGAAACAAGCCCTTCAGCCAAGAGAGAATGATACAAGCCTGGAGCCCTTACCTGCACTTATTCCACATTATTTTACTCTTCCCACATTCCCATCAGTTCCCCTCTTTCCACCACTCACCTGGGAGTATAATGGTTGGTTCATTCCCTATTGACTAAAGGGCCTATTTCCCTGTGTATGACTTTGTGACTCTGTGACTCGGGCTGTTGTTGTTCTGATTGAAGGATAAGCTGATATTAGAAGACATTGGCAAACATTAAGGACAAATTACAGTAGACAATTAACCTATCAACCCTCAGCTTTTATAGGAGGCTGTTCTTTCACTATACAAAGATGAAAACTAGAATGGTGCTTGACTCTGCAAGGAATAATTTTATTTAATTTAGCTTGAATCAGTTTTGATTAATATTTTTTATTAGAAGCAAACATATTATAAAGTATAGTAACATATTATAATAGAAAAAAAACTTTTCATATACATCAATCATACATTATTAAAATTGTCAATTGTCGATTAATTCTGCTTCTAGTGTTTTTTTTTATATAGATAGAAAAAGAGAGGTAGAAAGAAAAAAGCATTACAAATATCGAGAAAAAAAAAAGAGGTGGAATGAGTTACTTATAATACGTCATTGGAGATAAGTTCGTAGGTTATGAAATATAATTTTACATCTAATCCTGAGTTCAAGCTTCAGTTGGGTTTTCGTGCTGGGCCCATCTATCCCTTCAAATAGTTAACGAATGGAGCCCATATTTTAACAAAAAGTTCTTGTTTGTCCATTAAGACAAGTCTAATTCTTTCTAGATGTAGGGTCTCCGACATTTCCACAATCCACATTTTAATTGTGGGGGTTATAGGACCTTTCCAAAATTTTAATATTAATTTTTTCCCAGTTATTATACTGTAGTCGAGGAAGTTTCTTTGGCTTGTTGTGAGTATTAAACTTTGTTCTGATATCCCAAGTATTATTAATTTTGAGTCTGAATCCAAGTTAGTATTAACAACTTCAGAAATTATTTCAAAAATATCAATCCAGAAATTTTTGATTTTTATACAATTTGCAAAAGTATGTGTTAAATTGGCCTCTAGATGTAGGCATTTATCACAGATAGGAGAAATATGTGGGAAGATTCTATTTAGTTTTATTTTGGAATAATGTAATCTGTGTAAGACTTTAAATTGTATTAAAGCATGTCTGGCATTTAACGAGCATTGATGTATATGTTGTAAACTTTCGTCCCAAATGTCTTTCGTTATAGAGTGACCTAACTCATGTTTCCATGTGTGTCTATATAGTTCCATCGGTGGTACCTCATTGTTTAAGAGGATGTTATAGATATAAGCTATTAATTTTTCAGTGTTAGGATGCTTATTCAAACATTCATCAAGAATTTCTGGTTCCCTAGTCCTATATACTTGTGTATTAGATTTAACATAATCTCTAATTTGTAGATATCTGAAAAAATTATTTGAGTGTAGTCCATAATTCTGTTGTAACTCTTGAAATGACAGAAAGATGCCTTCCCTATAAAGATGTCCAATCTTTTTAATTCCATAATTTTTCCATTGTATAAAACCTCTATCCGGGCGACGTCTCGATACTCTGTGCGCTCGGGCAAGTAGTGGTGCTTGATCCAAATTCAAGACTTTTTTCAATAGATCTGCAGCAAATTCACGGGGGTCACGATTCCCCTCTCTGCCTTCCTGGATGCCCACGAATCTTAAATTCTGGCGTCTCTGTCGTCCCTCCAAGTCAATACATTTTTCGGTTATTTGATGTAATAACTTTGATAGGCGTTTATTCTCAGCAATAAGTTTATTTGTAGTTTCGGTGCTTGTCTCAGCAATTTCCTCTAATTCCGTCACAACCTGTTGGTGTTGATTAAAGGCTCTGTCTCACGGTGTTGCGGTCATCGGCGGTGAAGCGCGGCTTCGCCTGTAGAGGGGACTGCACGGCAACGGCGAGAGCGCCGAGCCTATGCCACGGGAGCGCCGCACGGGTGCTGCGCGGGGGCCGAGTGATTTAAGTACGGCTGATCCCACGAGCTTGCGGTAAGTAAAAAAAAAGGGCGGGCCGACTGCGATGACGTCATTTCGGATCTGCGGGGCTGTGGCGGCGGCCGTGCTGATCGCGGCGTTGTAGCGGTGGCTGTAGCGGCGGCCATGCCGCACACGTGCCTCACTGGCGGCGGCTGTGGTGGCGGCTGTGGCGGCGGTCGTGCCTCACTGGCGGAGGCTGTGGCGGTGCAAGTTCGACGCACGGCGCTCGTGCCACACTGGCGGCGGCTGTGGCGGCGGCCGTGCCGCACTCGTGCCACACTGGCGGCGGCTGTGGCGGCGGCCATGCTGCACTCGTGCCTCACTGGCGGCGGCTGTGCAGTAGGAAAAGTTTTTTGGACAGTGTTGGTTTTATTTTAGCACCGTGCGGTGTTGGGAACAACGCCGCACGGCCCCGGAATTGTGCGTTTGACCGAGTGCGCGGTCTATGGCGGCCCAGGAGCAGTAGATTCTTCCTGTTTCGCCGCCAATGACCACAGACTCATGAGACAGGCCTTTTAATGTCTGGAGGATAGGCTCCAACTTAGAATCAAATTTAGATTCCATCGAATTCAGTTTATCATTTACTTCTTCAATATTTTGTTTCATATTTTCTTCCATGTCTAACTTCCAATCTTCCAGAACTTCATGTATAGAAGTTGTAACTTCTTCTTTAATTTGTTCTTTAATTTCCTCTTTAAAAGAAATCAGATCCAGTTTAAGATTTTTAATTTCTTTCATTATATTAGAGATTTCCTGTGTAAGGAAGATTTTTAATTCTTCCACATCTGTCTTTTTCTTCTTTGAGATATCTTCTTGGGATGCTGTTAAAACTGAGGCCGAGGCTTCAGTTGGGCCTACCTCTTTAGCCTTGCCGGTTTTTCTCGCCTTGGGGGGGTATGTTGAATCGACATGCTGCCGGTGTCGCGCGCCTGATGACGTCACGAA
The DNA here is from genome assembly GCA_038087875.1 of Malacoraja senta. Classification (NCBI taxonomy): domain Eukaryota; kingdom Metazoa; phylum Chordata; class Chondrichthyes; order Rajiformes; family Rajidae; genus Malacoraja; species Malacoraja senta. The sequence continues at coordinate 9,560,378 of CM075988.1, read as the reverse complement.
CTTACTGCAAACAATCGGTGCCGTTTACTGCAGGTAGGTCCCGTCTTTTTCCCCCGTTTTCAGCGGGTTTTTCCCGGAGCTAGTCGGCGTGAGTCTCTCTTACTCCATAGCGCCACCGGAAGTCTTGAATCAGTTTTAAAGTAAAATCAAATATATTTTTTTAATCAATTCATAAAACACAGATTACTTATGCAAAGATGGCAAATGTAACAAGAAAATTGACAAGAACAACAACAACAACAACAACAACAACAACAACAACAACAACAACAACAACAACAACAACAACAACAACAGAACTCCAAATATCTAGCATGCTTGGGAAGATGGTAATTCCAGACCAGCAGATTTGATGAACTATCAGCTATTCTTCCTATTAAAGAGGCAATACAGGTCCACCATCAATTATCTGGCAACTGGTAGTCTAGCAACCTCTCACCCACCGTCCCTTTAATCAGGACAAAATCTTACCCCCCCCCCTCCCCCCCTACGCCTGAGGTCCCCCCAAAAATGTGGTGCCTAGGCCGGGTGAGTCGGCCAATCTCAACCTCATTGGGACTTCCTTGTCAACCAGCGGGTCGAATTTGTCCGCAGCAGCCAGGGCTCTGGAACTGTGGCCCGAACAGAGCCAGCAGATCTGATGTCATAGACGACTTCTACGGCCGATCACCGGATCGAATTTACCGCCTGTGGCCAGGGCTCTGGAACTCCCGACTAGCCGGAACCGGCATATCCGTTCCCATAGCCGACTTCCGCGGCCGACTTTGTGGGCCAGTATTTCGGCACCCCAAGGCATGACCTCTATTGATCTGGCAAAACAGTCAATCCAGAAAGACCCTGGAACCAAGTGTCCTGCTAAATCAGTGGTGGACCTGTACAATTTTTTAAAAGGAGTACAGAAACTGGGGTTCCTGCAGACTGTCAAGTGTGGCCTGTGAGTAAGAGGGGAGCAAAGGAAATTTTACAAAGCGAGGCAGATAGTGAACCACTGGCATATCAGAATAATTGGACAGTGCATTGTCAGAGTGTCACTATTTGCCCACAATGTGGTGATATAGTGGCACAGTTGGTAGAGCTGTTTCCTCACAGCACCAGAGACCCAGGTTCGATCCTGACCTCGGATACTCTGAGTATGGATTTTGTACGTTCTCCCTGTGACTGCATGGGTTTCCGCTGAGTACTCAGGTTTCCTCCCACAGATCAAAGTTGTTGTAAAATTTCCCCTGGTGTGTAGGGAACAGATGCGAGAGTGGAATAAAATAGAACTAGTGTGAACTTGTGATTGATAGTTGACATGGACTCAGTGAGCCAAAGGGTCTGTTTCTATGCTATGTCTTTTAATCAATCAATCACTGTTAAGGGAAAATATCAATGATTATACATGCGCATGGCTAACTGATTGATTGGTTGTTGTTCCATTGGGATTAACTGGCCAAATCAACACTATCTTTTCAAAGGTGGTAAGAGGCAAGCTCAGGGAGAATGGTCAGTTCACCATCAAGCAATTCTTCTTCTAAGTCCAATGTTCTCAAGACTGACTGCAGTAACATCTTGTATAGGAAGGAGGAGGAGGAGGAGAACTTCTTCAAACTAGGCATACCTTGAAGACATTTCACAGTGGAGCAGACAAAATGTGTAGGAAAGAACACATGTCCAAAGAAGGGACTGATGAAGGGCTTCAACCAAAAACATCACCTATTCCTTTTCTCCAGAGATGCTGCCTGACCCGCTGGGTTACTCCAGCATTTTGTGTTTTATCTTTCTTACAGTATCATCCAGATGCATTCCACATATGTTTTCTTTTTAACAAAATATCATATACATTGTTTGTACTTGATGTTTCAGTAGACCTGTAATAACCTTACTATCGATTGGATATACCTACTTCACATGGATGCTACTAAAATGCTGAATATTATCGTGCTTAGATCTTACCCACCTTCACTATCTGTGAACAATTCCTCTGAATCAATTGAAGACTTACACAATTTATCTTTGAACTTACAACTACAGAGATAGCTGTCATATCAACAGCAAAGTGGATTCATTCTTCCTCGCTATGTAAGTTCCATCTCGACAAGACCTAAGACTTCCCTTTGATATCGCAAAAGGCAACAATATGGTTTGGCACAGTTCAAATGTTTGTTGATGGTGCTGACACTTCGAGCCTCATGTGTATTGACTTTCCAATTGTTTGATGAATGGCTAATTGTTCAATTCAACATCTTGGAATGGACACATCCAGGAGTCCAGTACACTGCCATGACTGAGTAAGGATACAACTACTATACTCATGGTGAAATAACCATCAATAATTTGTAGCTGATTGCCCAGAAATCCAATTTCAATGAAGATGCAGGCGACCATTTTAATTTTGGGAGCCGCCAATTTTATGTCAACAATCCAATCTCATGTCTTTACCCAAGATCAAAATCACGCAGATTTAGCTAAAGTAAACATATCTTCAGTGTGTTACATTAGATGTTACTTCAAATATTCTGTGTATTTGAGATGGAAATATAGATTCAGAAACTGCAACACAACAAAAGATGATGCTTTTCCTAAAGTCCATTCTCAGATGTGGACATATCTTTCTCCTGAAGCTCCCATTACATTGCATCCATCCCATGGATAATTATCATGTATTAGTTCTTTTTACCCCTCAAGTATAAATCAAAACTAAATATCCCCTTCCATTTCAATGTCCCTTAAATCTTACCAACTGACATAATTATGCAAACAACAGGTTAGTTTCTTAGGGCATTGATAGTTTAAAGTATTATCTTATTTTTCTTAGTCATACTAAGCCTTCCTCATTGCAATGTTTTGATTAACTGTTCCATGTCTGAGAACTTCAGTGCAATTTATGATGAATTATCTCAGACCAAACTATTATAAATGCACAATATCTCACATCCTTAAGCCTCCCTGTTCAATCCCTTACAATCAAGGATGGTTTGCTTCCACTCTGTAATCTGTGGGTCTTGAGCTGGCTGATCAAATCAGAGGGCAGCACAGACTCTATCACACCTGAGGCAAGAGGTGTGTGATGGAATGAGCTTATGGCTCGGTTATGATGGGGCCCATCTATTGATTATGCTGGACTTCCATCTACTCTTGATGGAGACATAAGAGGCTGCAGCTGCTGGAATCTGGAATAAAGGGCAAACTGAAGGTATAACTCAGAGGGTTAACCTGAGGAGGGAAGTGGATAGACAACGTTTCGGGTTGCGATTCAAGACTGAGAGTGTGGAAGGAAGATATACAGTTTAATGAGGCGAAAGGAGGGTGACACAGGGGCTGGCAGGGGATAAATGGAAGCAGGTGAAATGTGGCAGATGGAGCCATGTGGGGGAGTTAAGAGATAGAGGCTGGTGGGTGGTAGATTGAAATAGAGAAGGAAAGAAAAACAGTGGGCAGGTGAAAGTGAGAATGGAGGGGTGGGGAAGGTAGGGATAGAGGTGAACAGTGATCAGTGGGAACAGTTAAGACAGGGAAAATGGACAGATGGAACCAGATCAGGGAGGGATTGGGGATGGTAGGCTTTGGGAGAGGAAACCCAGGTAGATATCTAGTTAAGATGGCTGGCTGGAAATGGGAAATGTGTGCAAATGAAGAGAGTACCTCAGGGGACTGGTCCCAGTGGAACAAGAACACAGGGAGGGGATGGGGGTGCAGAAATGAAAATGGAAAACTCATAGTTAGTGTACTCTTGATATATGGACTACAGGCACTCAGTGCCATTGCAAGGGCTCTGTATCTACTCCGAGCATGATACTGGATTTTTTTTCTTATTTAAACATCTGAACATTATGGACATCACCCAACATAATAATTTCCGGTATATTTAGGTGATTTTACCAGTAGGTTATCAATATGACAAGCTCATCTAGGACCTAGTATGTCAGGAGTAGACATATTATCAAATGGTTCCTCTGAATTAAAATCTTAAAAGAAAACAGCACAATATTTCTAAGCGAAGGGGTATCTACCTTCCTTAAATTACAGATTTTCTTTTACAATGCATGTGTATATTGTTCATGTATCTCATATTCAGCCAATATGACCCAAGTTTCAATTTCTATAGTATTTGTTTATTTTTATTTAAATCTAAAAAACATTGTTAGCATTTGATTTTTCAGTAAAAGCATGAAAAATCCTTATTATACAGCAGAGCACTTTATTGGCCAATAGACTAATCAATGACCAAAACACTCTTTAATCAGCTTTAAATTTAGTAAATGAATAAACATTTGTAGACTGATTAGGCTGGACTGCCTGACCCGCTGACTTCCTCCAACATTTCATGGTGGAATCCCTCCAGCATCGGCAGTTTCTTGCATCTCTGTTTGTTCTGACCAACAGCGTCAGAGACCCGGGTTCGTTCCCGACCACGGGTGCTGTTTGTACGGAGTTTTACGTTCTCCCCGTGCCCGTGTGGGTTTTCTCCGAGATTTTCGGTTTCATCCCACACTCCAAAGACGTACATGTTTGTAGGTTAATTGGCTTAGCATAAATGTAAATTGTCCCTTGTGTGTGTAGGATAGTGTTAATGTGTGAGGATCGCTGGTCGGCACGGACCCAGTGGGCCGAAGGGCCTGTTTCGCACTGTAGCTCTAAAATAAAGTAAATTAAATAAGTTACTTGCCTTACAATGTAAATGCAATTTCTCTCGGCCTATGTACAAATTAC
>CM075988.1:9530446-9555486 GCA_038087875.1 Malacoraja senta | reverse complement strand
ATCAGCATTATTTATAATCCGCCTTGTGCAAGGAGGAGCCAATGATTAGTCAGATGCAGGTTTTTCCATATTAAGTGCACAGTGCAGTCGAGGAATCAACTGCAATTTTGTGAACCAGGAGAAAAGCTGCTCCAGTTTCCACCACATATCAAAGACCCTATGACTCAGTACTTTAATTAGCTATTTTATATTGTCCAAGTGTTTAGGCATGTGGCAGAAACTGGGGGGGGGGGAGGGGGGTGGGGTTGATGGGAATGTGGGGAGAATAAAATGGGGTTAGTAAGTAAAGTAAAGTAAGTAAAGGAAATTTATTTATATAGCACTTTTCAATCAATTTCAATCACTGAAGCCAAAGTGCTTTACAGAGAAAATTATCCATATAAATGAGGAAAAAAAAGAGGTAGAAAAAAAAGACACGACACACTATTAGAGATTCAACACGAACATCCCCCCTACAGCAGAGTCGACACTCTCCACTGTGAGGGAAAGGAACCAAAATGTCCAGTCCTCCTCCTAGTCCACCCGAGGTCGGGGCCAGTTTGAGGCCTCCGCAGCCAGTCGCCGCAACGGCAGCCCGATGTTGTAGGCCCACCCGCCGGGAAGCTGGAACACCGGCATCGGGTGGAAAGTCCTCAGCGGCCTTGAAGTATCTGGAGCGGCCGCTACTTCCCCGGAGACTGCGACGCCCGGGACTTCAGGCCGCGCCGGTTGGTGCTTCGACTCCGCGGTGTTTTTGATCCAGCGCCGCCCGCCCGCGGCGGGATGCCCTCAAACCGCAGACCGCAGACCGCAGACCACAGACCGCAGACTCGCTGCTCGATGTGGTGGTCGGCGGTCACAGCACTGCGGAGTGGCGACCCGGCAAGGCATTGCCCGCTCCTTGTTGGTGTCCCAGCGCTGTGCCGCCGAAGCTGTGGTCCCCGGCAGGAACGCCACTCCAGCACGATGGAAGGCCGCATGGGGAGAGCGAAGATGCGATTTGGAGGAAAACCGCATATCCGACCAGGTAGAACTGGGGTTGAAACAGTTTCCCCATCCCCCACCCCCACATAGAAAGAATAGACCTCCAAATAAAAGTTATAGACAATAAAACGGGTTAGAGGACGGACTGCAGGCAGGCGCCCGTACAAACGCGCCCACTCCTCCACATCCGCCATAGTGTGGAGTTGTATTAAATGGATGGTCGGCATGGACTTGGTGTACCAAAGAGACAGTTTCCATGGATACAGCTCGAGGATTCAATCAAGTCAACTACAAGCCAAAGGGGATTGTTACGGAATTTCAGTAGCTCTACGGTCACTGTTAATGACATACACTTTACTAATATAGTTTTATTTAATTACTCACATGTAGATTCCCTTGCCACTTCCTATGATTTGAAATCATGAGTTTGGATCATTGGTTCAGACCAGGCTAGCTTACTTGCCTAGCAACCTCACCACAATGCTGCAGGATCCAGGAGGACTATGCTGGAATGAAAACCGCTCTGCCCACCTGCTAAAAATGAAGAGTGAGTGAGGGATTATGTTTTAATTGTGTTTACTGTAACTGATTTATTCAGACACTACCGAACAACCAAATTGGAATCAACATAAATTTTAAGTGCAATTGAAAAGGTAATATATCTCCTTTGAATATATATGCAAATGAAGGTTGTTTTGTTCAGTAATACTGAAAACTAGTCCTGCTGAAAACTAATGGGCAAAAATCCCATTTTAAGAGGCGTTCTCACTAAAAATCAGGTTATTATTGTAATTCTCTATGGTATTGGAGCTTAATTACACTGCAATTTGCATAACCGTACACATTCTTGGATGAATGGTTTGAGTGCAATATTTTAACTTCAAGGGTAAGCTGTCATATTTCCCATTTAATAAAAATATGTGCCTCAAAATGGTCGCACACTCAAGAACGGTGCAGATGTGATAAGTAAATGTGTTTTAGTGGTATGCTTCCCATACCAAATTTTAGCTGTGACCAAAGCCCGTAGGTAGTGGTGCGGACAGTAGAGGTGCCCCAGTGACTTGGGTTCAACCCTGGCCTGCCTGCGTGGAGTTTGCATGTTCCCCTGTGACTGTACAGTTGCTCTGGTTTCTTCCTACATCCCAAGCAGTAGAGCTGCTGCCTTACAGCATCAGATACACAGGTTCGATCCTGACTACGGGTGCTTGTCTGTACGCAGTTTGTATGTTCTCCCCCTGACCTGAGTGGGTTTTATCTGAGATCTTCGGTTTCCTCCCACACTCCAAAGACGTTCAGGGTTGCAAGTTAATTGAGTTGGTTTCATGTATTAAAAAAATTGCCCCTAAGGTGTGTAGGATAGTGTTAATGTACGGGATCGCTGGTCGGCGCAGACCCGATGGGCCGAAGGGCCTGTTAACGTGCTGTATCTCTAAACTAAACTAAACTATTCCATGGAGCCCACCTCTCTCTCCACCACGTTCTGAGATGTTTGAGGGATGGTAGTGGGGAGCCAAGTGATAACATTACAGAGCGCACATCTGAGCTTGGACCTTATGATAAAAATGTCTGCTTGAATATCATGGAACCCTGAATATTAAAGAACCCATATTTTGTGTCAGAAATTATTGATTTTGGGGGTAATTAAAGTGAACCAGAGTTTTCAGCTGTCGGTCCAGATCTGAACATTTGGAGACGTCAACTAACCATGACCTACCCCTAGACGTACAGATACATCTTCTTCAAGCCGTTATTACACATTTTGAACCTATACTGAAGAAATATGACTAAAGAAACTCTAATAAAGACAACTTTCATATGGTGTCATATTAAAAATATTTGAAGTTACTCATGGCAACAATCTTGATTAAATAAATGAATTTTACTCTAAAATATAATTACAGAGCAGTCCTCATGCATGTTTAAAACAGTTTTCCAAAGAAGCTGAATATTACTCCTCCTGTTATTATATTAAACCTTCTGTTATATTAACCAACCTCACAGAACAACCAGTGACTATGATACAAAGATTCAGTTCAGAAATGCTATAAATCACTTGCTTGCTTGCTTAAATATTTTTTTCCTGACAACAAGGAATATATTCATGCATTATATGACATATTACATCACTAGTAATACTGGCACAATAACTTATTGCTCTTTTGATTTTGAGTTTAGTTTATTGTCACATGTACCGAAATACAGTGAAAAGCTTTTGCTCTTGAGATAGTGGTGGTGATCCGCCCTTCTTGAACTGTTGCAACCCTTCTGGCAACTATGACAATCGGTGAAATGGCTGCTACCTTCACTCTTGCAGCTCATTAACATTAATGGAATTCATCAGAACTGATGTGAATTGAGTACCTTGCCTCTGGAAAAGCAAGAAAGTATTTTTCAATCAATAGGTTTGCTGCTTTCAAAATAATTTTGTTTTGCCCGTGAGGTAAATAATGCATGTGGCAAATTATTTCCATGTACGTCACATTGAGATGGTACCAGAAGTCTCAGGTACATTTCAGCACTCAAATCCATCAGAGGAAAACTCTGTCCATATTAGGACACAGGCTCTGAGACCAACTCCGTCATGAACTTATCTATTTTATATTTTTGGTTCCTCATTATATGTGGTGGATTGGTCATTCCGATGCCATTAAATGTAATTAATCAATTCATTTAATCCATCCTGGCTTCATCCCCTCTCTTAGTCTCCTTCCTTCCTTTCTTCTTTTTCTTCTTTTCATCCTTTCACTCTTTCACTCTTTCACTCTTTCTTTCACTCTTTCTTTCACTCTTTCTTTTTCTCTCTCTTCCTTCTTTCCTTCTTTCTTTCCTTCCTACCTTCCTTCCTTCCTTCCTTCCCTCCTTCCCTCTTTCCTTCCCTCCTTCTTTCCTTCCCTCCTTCTTTCCTTCCCCCTTCTTTCCTTCCCTCCTTCTTTCCTTCCCTCCTTCTTTCCTTCCCTCCTTCTTTCCTTCCCTTCTTCCTTCCCTCTTTCTTTCCCTCTTTCCCTCTTTCCCTCTTTCCCTCTTTCCCTCTTTCCCTCTTTCCCTCTTTCCCTCTTTCCCTCTTTCCCTCTTTCCCTCTTTCCCTCTTTCCCTCTTTCCCTCTTTCCCTCTTTCCCTCTTTCCTCTTTCCCTCTTTCCCTCTTTCCCTCTTTCCCTCTTTCCCTCTTTCCCTCTTTCCCTCTTTCCCACCTCCCTTTCTTTTTCTCTTATCTTTCTTTTATTTCTTCTTTTCTCTTTTCCTTATTTCTTTTCTTTTTCTCTTTCTTTTATTTCTTCTTTTCTCTATTCCTTATTTCCTTCCTTCCTTTCTTTTTCTCTTATCTTTCTTTTGTTTCTTCTTTTCTCTATTCCTTATTTCCTTCCTTCCTTCCCTTATTTTCTCTTTCTTTCTTTCCTTCATTTTTCTCTTTCCTTCTATCCTGTGTTCCTTTCTTTATCCCTTACCTTTTATTTTATATTTTCCTTTCTGTTTTTTTCCATTCTGTGGGGAGACTGATGGGACTGAAGGCTGATAAACCCCCAGGGCCTGGTGGTCTGCATCCCAGGGTACTCAAGGAGATGGTTCTAGATATTGTGGACGCAATTGGTGATCATTTTCCAATGTTCTATAGATTCTGGATCAGTTCCTGTGGATTGGAGGGTAGCTAATGTTATTCCACTTTTCAAGAAAGGAGGGAGAGAGAAAGCAGGGAATTATAAACCAGTTAGTCTGACATCAGTGGTGAGGAAGATGCTGTAGTCGATTATTAAAGGTGTAATATCGGCGCATTTGGATAGCAGTAACAGGATCGGTCCAAGTCAGCCTGGATTTACAATGGGGAAATCATGCTTGACAAATCTTCTGGAATCTTTTGAGGATGTAACAAGTAAAATGGACAAGGGAGAGCTAATGGATGTAGTGTAACTGGACTTTCAGAAAGCCTTTGATAAGGTCCCACACAGGAGATTAGTGGGCAAAATTAGAGCACATGGTATTGCGGGTATGGTATTGACATGGATAGAAAATTGGTTGGCAGACAGGAAACAAAGAGTAGGGATTAATGGGTCACTTTCAGAATGGCAGGCAATGACTATTGGGGTGCTGCAGGGCTCGGTGTTGGGACCACAGCTATTTACAATATACATTAATGATTTATATGAAGGAATTAAAAGTAACATTAGCAAATTTGCAGATGACACAAAGCTGGGTGGCAGTGTGAACTGTGAAGAGGATGCTATGAGGATGCAGAGTGACTTGGACAGGTTGGGTGAATGGGCAGATGCATGGCAGATGCAGTATAATGTGGATAAATGTACTATTTATCCAAGTACATCCTCTTTGGAGGCAAGAACGGGAAGGCAGATTATTATCTGAATGGTGTCAGGTTAGGAAAAGGGGAAGTACAACGAGACCTGGGTGTCCTAGTACATCAGCCACTGAAAGTAAGCATACAGGTACAACAGCCAGTGAAGTAAGCTAATGGCACGTTGGCCTTCATTTTCTCATATACTTCATAATGAGTATAGGAGAAAATAGGTCCTTCTGCAGTTGTACAGGGCCCAGGTGAGACCACACCTGGAGTATTGTGTGCAGTTTTGGTCTCCTAATTTGAGGAATTCTTGCTATTGAGGAAGTGCAGCGTAGGTTCACGAGGTTAATTCCTGCGATGGCGGGACTGTCATATGATGAAAGAATGGAGTGACTGAGCTTGTGTTCACTGGGAATTAGAAGGATGAGAGGGAATCTTATTGACATATAAAATTATTAAGGGATTTGACACGCTAAATGCAGGAACCATGTTCCCGATGTTGGGGGAGTCTAGAACCAGGGGCCACAGTTTAAGAATAACGGTTAGGCCATTTGGAACTGAAATGAGGAAAAACTTTTTCACACAGAGAGTTGTAAATTTGTGGCATTTTCTGCCTCAGAAGGCAGTGGAGGCCAATTCACTGGATGCATTCAAAAAAGAGTTAGATAGGGCTAGCGGAATCTAGGGATATGGGGAGAAGGCAGGAACGGGGTACTGATTGTGGATGATTTCCCATGATCACATTGAATGGCAGTGCTGGCTCGAAGGGCTGAATGGCCAACTCCTGCACCTATTTTCTATGTATCTAAAACTCAAATTTCACTGTACCTTAATTGGTACATTGACAATAAACTGACCTTGAGACCTTGAAACCTTGAAATCTAATCCACAGTGACTCTTGCTTATTTTCCTCTCCTCAACACTAATAGTTACATTACAGTGTATATTTTGTTCCTGGATACCAAAGGAATTAAGGAATATGAGAGTGGGAAGAAGAAACTGAAGTGGAAGATTAGCCATGATCCACCTCCAGCTAATTTCACAGACAGAAGTCATGAATATGTGCATGGTTGAAGCCAAAAACAAATTCACAAATTCCTGTCAGCTATAAAAAGACAAATTAAATTGTTTGACTTTACCCTTCCTGCAACTTTGTAGTATCTGGTCATACAGGTCCGAGACAGAGAGATAAAACTCTTCAACCGCCATCAATCTTCAAAGATCTGATGTTGGAGGAAATCTGACAGATTTATATAAAACAATCTCAATTTTGGGAACAATTTTATATCTTCTGTTCTGAATTAACTTAATTCTGCTTGAATTAAGTTAATTGTTTCGACAGAAGAACATGGGGCAATCGAAATGAGAAATAATATCTTTCTAATGGAGGTCTGAAAAGTCAAAACAGGTAATTGGAGACAACAATTTGCTGAGCCCTGGAGGTTTCACAGTTCAAATAACTTAGGACTGATCCTGACTCATGCTCAGATGAGTGTTATTCAAATGGAGCAATTTATTAAAATGCATAAACAGTTTATTGTTTAAGACAGAACAACATGTACTGGAATCGACCTTTACAATCAAATGCCTTCCTCCTGCTTCACAGGGTACTGTAGACTGAGTAGGTGTTCCTGAATTTGCATTCATATTGCCTCGTGGTTTCCACTCTTATTATTTTGCTGCTTACCCTAGTATTGGGGTTGATCATTTGATCCAAGCACAATCAGTCTTGCACTTTGGAGAGCTATCTTTGTGTAGAAATGCGAGCATAGTTTATCCGAATTATATATTTAAGAAAGAATTGCAGATGCTGGAAAAATCGAAGGCAGACAAAAATTCTGGAGAAACTCAGCGGGTGAGGCAGCATCTATGGAGCGAAGGAATAGGTGACGTTTCGGGTCGAGACCCTTCTTCAGACCGAATAATATACTTCTGTTCCCCATTACAACAAATGAGATAATGGGATCAGAGAGGAACCAAAGTAAGGTTAGAAGAGGAAATGGAACTAAAAGTTTGGATGTATCAATAAAATAGACAATTGGTATCCAAGGTACATCATTGGATGAAAGGAAGGGAAGGTAGGAAGGAGGGAAGGGTTCCAATACAGAAGAAAATATGGGCTTTTACTGACCTAAAACAATAGTCTCCATTAAGTTGACCAAAATAAGTAGATTTTCATTATCCACGGTATTTATCAGTCCAATCTATTTACGATTCTAGTGAATGGTGACTCCAGGATATTGCTAACCCCAGGATATTGTGAGAAAGAGATTCTGCAATAGTATGGAATGTGGAAGGAGAAGTAGTTAAATTCTTTTCGGACAATGCCATCGCTTGGCATTAACCAGTGTAAGTGCAAATTATCAGATCAGTCCCTGTGTCCATGTTGTTCAGTGCCTGCAGTCTAAGCATTCCGATGGCTGTGTGTGGGATACCCAGCTACCAAAGCTGGCTGGGCATGAACTGAGTCTTAATCCCGGGGATAGACACAAAATGCTGGAGTAACAGCGGGACAGGCAGCATCTCTGGAGAGAAGGAATGGGTGACGTTTCAGGTTGAGACTCGTATTCAGACTGAGATGCTGCTTGCCCCGCTCAGTTGCTCCAGCATTTTGTGACTATCTTTGATTTAAACCAGCATCTGCAGTTCCTTCCTACACACTTCATCCTGGGGATGCTGACATAGTTGAAGGTTTTGGTGAGGTCAGTAGCCAATCAAATTCAGTGATTTCTGCTGCTTCCAATATTTTACTTGGATTAGTCACATGGCTCCTTTCTGATGGATAGAGTGGACGCTGCAACTCAATGGAGCTCCAGCCACTGAGGTGGGGCCATTAAGGTGGATCATTGGGATGACTTGCCTGTGATACAGAAGAGGCCAACCTCTTTATAATTACTGCAAATATCTGGTGTCCTTTCATGAAGATTTATTCTGAGATAACCAAGCAGGGAAATTAGGCGACGATTTTGTACAAGAAGATCTTCAGAAGTATTTTGCCTGCATTGGAACCCTTGCTATTTATCAGCTGCCAGCGGCTGAACTAGATTAGAACTGAGGTTGTAGAGGATGATGTATTGTGAGGTTGAATCAAGGTTACGTATGTCTAAGGCAAAGTCTCAGTTGAGTGAACACATTAAAGTGTTCCTTCCAGATTGTGCCGACTGCCTCCATGTCCTGAATTTATCTCAGTTCTCCTACAGTCTTTATTCTCATTGAACCGGGTCTTTAGGATGTGAATGGCTTTGACATCAACATTGTATGGGCCAGCTTCTTGGTCTCCTGCACTCATTCTTCTCACCGTTTGTTTTGTCTTCAATTCACACGTTTTATTTTGGACTGAAAACATAAAATGTTGAAAATGTTCAACAAGCCAGGCAGTGTCTATGCGAAAGGAAACTAAGTTAAGGGTGGAGGTCGAGTGACGTCAAGACGGTGTGTACGGAGTCGAGGCGGTGCGCACGGCCTCGATGCGGCTGCGTACGGCATTGAGGCGGTGCGCACGGCCTCGAGGCAGCTGCGTACGGCCGTTGAGGCGGTGCGCACGGCCTCGATGCGGCTGCGGGGCAGCAGGCCGTTGCCGCACGGAATTTTTGAACAGTGTCAGTTTTTCGGAGCCCCGCGCGATGTCGGGACCAGTTCCACACAATTCCATACGGCTCCGGCGATCGAAGTGGGACCGGCCCCACGACCTCCGCGCGGCCCCCGCACGGCTCCCGTTTCCGGTTAGGTCGCGCTTGCCGCATGGAGTCGCATGCCCGTGGGACAGGCCCTTTAATGTTCTAGGTCGAAGATCTTTTGTCATAACTGGGAAAATGGAAAACAAGTTAAACTTGCAAATAGTTTGAGAGAGGAATAGACGGAAGGACGGACGGACGGACGGGTGGACAGACAGACAGACAGACAGACCCTATTTATCCCTTCATCTCTCGGCAATATAACATTAACTTGTTTCACTCACATTTCTGATGAAGGGTCTCCAATCTGAAACATCAACTCTGTTTCTCATTCAAAGGTGCTACCTGAGCTGTCCATTTCCAGCATTCCTCTTTATATTTTGATTTCCAGGGGATTTTTCGGACCTGACCTTTCAGATGCGTGCGAATGGTTTATTTGCCCATGAGATGTGATGATGTGTGGTGGGATTGGGTGCTTCAACCCTGGAGTGAAAGGTCACCGGTACTGGGGAGAGATGATACTGAAACAACCTGCTGGTTCACTTGGATATTAAAGATCCCTTTGTCCCATTTTAGTTTAATAATAATAATAATGAATTTTATTTACAGGCGCCTTATACCGAGGTCTCAAGGACACCTTACAGAGATTTATAGGAAACATATAATCAGAATAAAAAAATAAGTTATAAAGACCAATACACAAATCAGGGACAGAATTCCTTCCAAAAACACAAAAAAGAAAATCAGAAACACAATTTGAGGAGAGAGCAGCGGCAGCAAAACCGCGCCAGCGTCCACTCTCCCCTCTGACCGCCATCTTGAACACAGACTAACAAATACAATTACAAACAATTACATACAAAAATCATCCCCCCACAATGATTTCCACTGTGGGGGAAGGCACAATGTCCAGTCCCCAGCCCCAGTTCACCCAAAATGTCAGGCCAAATGAAGCCCCCGCTATTGCCTCTACGGAGGCCCGATGATCCTGGCCGTTCTCGCCGGGTGATGTAGCCCCGGCGTCGGGAGAGTCCTCCAGCAGCTGGGCCACCTGGAACGGCCGCATCCCTCACCGGAGACCGCAACTACGGCTGGAACGGCAGATTTCCCGCAGGCGTCCGCAGCACCTGAAGCCGACAAGGCCGCGCCGATTTGGAGCTCAAGGCTCCCGATGTTGGAGCCGGCGCCGCCGCCCGCGGATGGTCGCTCCACAGTCCCGCGGCCCGGAGGTGATGAGCTCGGCGGTCCAGCTCACCGGAGCTCCAGCGCGTCGGTCCAGCGCGGCGACCCAGTAAAGTTTAGTTTAGAGATACAGCGCAGAAAGAGGCCCTTCAGCCCACCGAGCCCGCACCGACCAGTGATCCCCGCACATTAACACTATCCTACACACTAGGAACAATTTTCATTTATACCGCCAATTAACCAATAAATCTACACATCTTTGGAGGAAACCGAAGTTTGCGACGAAAACCCATGCAGGTCACGGGGAGAATGTACAAACTCTGTACAGACAGCACCCATAGTCAGGATCGAACCTGGGTCTCTAGCGCTGTATTGCAGAAACTCTACCGTGCCTGTGCCACCGATTATGAAACAACCTGCTGGTTCACCTGGATGTTAAAAATCCCATTGTCCCACTTCAAAGAAGATGTCTTCCCTGAGTTAATAGCCTCATCAACAGCATCGAAAGCAGGATAACTTTTCTTGTTTTCATTCTATTTGTAAAATGTTGCTGTGCGCAGATTAGCCGCACAAAACATGAGTGATCATACTGCAGACGTAATGTGTTAGCTGTGAATTACTTTGCAACATCCCGAGGACATGGAAGATGATACATAAAACACATTCTTTCTTTATAAGGTCTTCACAGTTCATCTAACCATTGAGGGAGACAGATGGAACCTTTACTTAGCATTTCATCCTCAGGGTTGGAAATGTGTCACATATTAGGAGCGGTAATATACTACCTAGCTACTTAGCATAATATCTTTGGCAAGAGTCTGGCGGAAAATAAATAAGGTTAAATCTAATTAGCTGGTATGAACTTTGTACTTCGTAGTTCAAATGTAGCTGAGTGAAATCTGCAGACAGTAAACATCCGTTCTAAAATTGCTTCAATTGTAATTCTGAAAAGGTACAATTTTATTTTCTCTTGTGTAGCGGCTCTGCATAAATGCATATCAAATATTAGATCAATCTGATTTTAGGATTTTGAAAGCCGTGATTGGAGAGGATTGATTCCTCAGGTCATGTTCAGTGGTGGTCTCAGCGTCATAGCTCAGCTGTAAATCAGTGTTTCAATTTCCTTCTGGTGAAAGGTGGGTGCATTATTCAAATTGACACTGTTTACATTTGAGATATTATCTCTTTGTGCCAGCTTACAAAGACTGCAGCTCGAATGGTAATAATGTTTGTTCTATACAACAAGGAATCAGAACATCAAACCTTCATTTGAATTTACTGCTTATTTATTGCTGTTGCAAAAGACAATATCTGATATCAAAGAAAAGAAAATCCTAAACAGTCACCATACTTGCAACATTGGATTTACATATATTTTTGCAAAGCTCTTGCTGGTATCAGTTGTAAACAACAGATCTATGCTTTGAACATTCCACTTGATTTTCAGTACAGGATTACAGGATTGTTAAACTGCAAAATATTAAACTGCAAATTAAACTGCAAAGTGTACAAAATCATGAGAGGACTAGATTGGGTAGATGCACAGAGTCTCTTCCCCAGTCTAGGGGAATCAATAACAAGAGGACATAGATTTAAGGGGCTGTCCCACTTGGGCGACCTAATTGGCGAGTTTAGTAGAGTTTGAAAAAAGGACATGTTGAAGACCTCCTTCGACTCTGTAGAAGACCTCCTTCTACCTCCTTCGACCATGTTGAAGATTAGCTTCGACTAGCTACGATTAGCTACGTCTAACCGAGAAAATTGGACACCAAATAGTGGAGAGTAGAGACGACCTCCTTCGATCTCATTCAACCTCCCTTCGACTATGATGAAGACTATCTACGACTACCTTCGACTACCCTTGATTACCTACGAATAACATGCCGACCTACTATGACCTACTACGACTAAATCTACGAGTAAAAAAATTATTGATTTTTCCATGGCGACCTTTTTTTACTCATGGCGCGACCTACCTGAGGCCTTGAGTACATGGAGACCACTCTCGAGCATGAAGGAGAGTTACGAAGACCTCCTATGACCTCGTGTCGACAATGCTGTGAGTATGAGTCGAGGGCAAACTCGCCAGAACTTGTGGATTAGATCGCCGCAGTGGGACAGCGCCTTTAAGGTTTCAAGGTCTTTTATTGTCACGTGTGCCAATTAAGGTACAGTGATATTCGAAGTATCATACAGCCATACTAAAAAAATGCAACAAGACACAGAACTACATAAAAGTTAACATAAACATCCACCAAAGCAGATTCCCCACATTCCTCACTGTGATGGAAGGCAATAAAGTCCAATCTTCCCTCTATATTCTCCCGCGGTCGGGTTTGTCGAAATATCCTTCGGGGCAAACGAAGCTCCCGCATCTGGTGGCTGAAGCTCCCGTGTCAGGGCGATTGAAGCTCCCACGTCGGGGCGGTTGAAGCCTCTGCGGGTTGGAGCTCTCAATGTCGGTCTCCCACCAGGGACCGTGAGCTCCACGATGTTAAAGTCTGCAGGCTCCCGCTGTTGGAGCTCCGAGGTTGATCCCTGGCAAAGGGATCGCGAGCCACCTGGTGGTGTGGGGTGGGGGGGGGGGGGGGGACTACTAATAGGAACCTGAGGGGTAACCTTTTCACACAGAAGGTGGTGGGTGTATGTAACGAGCTGCCGGATGAGGTAGTTGAGGTAGGTAGTAATGCAAAGTTGAAGGAATATTTGGACACATACATGGATAAGATAGGTTTAGAGGGATATGGGCCAAATGCAGGCAGGTGAGACTAGTGTAGATGGGACCTGTTTGTCAGAGTGGTAAGTTGAGCCGAACGGCCTGTTTCTGTACTGAATGAATCTCTATTCAATTATCGGCATATCAATACATCCACATTTCTACTGTGGTTCGTAAGCATGGAGTTAAACATTTCAAATTCATTGGAGTCAGGTTTACCCATTAACATGAAATATTTATTCAATAAAGGATCACATTGCTCCCTTGGTAAAATATTTTTTTAGAAAATACAGAAAAGAGAAATGTACAGGAGATCAGCATGGAATATGTGTACACTTGGGAATGGCAAGTCATACCAGGATAGGTCCTGGCAGTGAGGCCGTGCAGGTAAATAATCTACGAATGCCCTACTGTGAATTCTAACACTGATGTACTATAACACATACTATAACAGCATTTAAGACACTTGGAAAGGGACGTGGATAGGAAATGTTTAGAGGGACATGGGCCAAACGTGGCAAATGGGAGGTTTAGATGGGCCATCTTTGTTGTCATGGATGCAGACAAATTCAATGCTAGCATTTATATCAAGAGGCCTGGAATACCAACAAACAGAGATGTAATGCTGAGGCTCTATAAGGCACTGGTCAGGCCGCATTTGGAGTACTGTGAGCAAATTTGGGCCCCATATCTGAGGAAGGATGTGCTGGCTCTATAGAGGGTCCAGAGGAGGTTTACAAGAATGATTCCAGGAATGAGTGGGTTAGCATATGATGAGCATTTGACAGCACTGGGCCTCTACTCGCTGGAGTTTAGAAGGTTGAGAGGGGACCTCATTGAAACTTACAGAATATTGAAAGACATGGATAGAGTGGATGTGGAAGGGATGTTTCCACTGGTGGAGAGTCTAGGACCAGAGATCATAGCCTCAGCATTAAAGGGCATTCGTTTAAAAAGGAGGTGAGGAGGAACTTCTTTAGTCAGAGGGTAGTTAACTTGTAGAACACATTACCACAGAGGGCTGTGGAGCCCAAGTCATTGGATATTTTTTAAGGCAGAGATAGACAAATTCTTGATTAGAACGGGTGTCAAGGGTTATGGGGAGAAGGCAGGAAAATGTGATTAGGAGGCAGAGATCCGCCTTAATTGAATGTCAGAGTTGACTTGATGGACCGAATGGCCTAATTCTACTCCTATAACTTGTGACCTTGTTGGGCTGTAGGGCTTATTTCCATGCTGTATGACTTTATAACTGACTGGATGATGGACTGTTATTTGGATGGAGGGATGTTATCAACTGTGGAATCTATATCCAAAATTGAGTTGGCACCTTCAGCAAAAGATTTCTTCCACAGTTGTGCATTATTACTTTACCCACTAGATCATTGTTATCATTTTGGCTGAGTTATAACTTAACCCATGATGCCCGGTCAAATCCCCAAAATGGAGATACAAAAATGTAAAAAATTCCTTCACCAAGAAGGAAGTGAATCATTGAATTCCCTACCTAAGATGCCTGTCAGAGCTCAGCCACAGAGTATATTGGACATAAGAACCGAAGGATCAAAAGAAACAGGGTTAATACAGAAAGTGGCACTGGGATAGATGATCAGTTGTGATAGATCAGGCACCAGAGGATGAATAGCCTACTCTTGCTTCCACTTAATGTTAATTTCAATAAGTCTGAAGAAGGGTCTCAACCCGAAACATCACCTATTCTTTCTCTCCAGAGATGCTGCATGTCCGACTCAGTTGCTCGTGCATTTTGTGTCTGTCTTCGATTTAAACCAGCATCTGCCGTTCCTTCCTACACACTGAAGTTAACCTCATGCGCAACAATGCTGAGAACTATATTCTGCACTCCGTCTTTCCCTTTGCTCCCTCTGTTGTACTTGAGTTTGGCTTGATTCTGATAGCATGCAAAACAAATCTTTTCCCTCTACCTCAGTAGACGTGACAAAACCAAACTTAGGCCTACACCTAAACCTTTGCATCTTGGATTATCACTTATTGAAATCCTAATTGAAAGTGGAGTTACCACCCTATCTCTAAGAACTTACACAATTTTTCACAGCAGTCTGCATTTGTGTGTTCAAGAGCTGCTGCCAACAAATATTGTCAACATCATTTTAAGGCAACATGAACTCAAAACACATCAAAGACTGCCACTTAATTCTATTCCAATCCTTCAGAATTATTGCCTCATTCAGATCAAGCACGAATCTCCTCTTCAATAATTTGAATTCAGACTTCACCTCTGATATTATTACATTTGCTTCTGCTTCTAGTAATGTTAGTTGCCCAGCAAAATGTCTTTCAGATCTCTTACAGTATTTATTTCTTAATGAGTGCATATTTCAGTCACCGGTCAAATTGTTTCCATTTCAGAATCATCTTAGGCAGTCATTAGCCGGAGTGGTGTATCACACAACATGACAGTCCCAGGGATAATTACAAGCTCTCTTTGTATTTTTACTCTGGGACTCAGTGCACCAAAAACTGATGGGGCTGTCACAATGCTTACAGCGTTGCCATGCTACAAGCTGTCAACAGATCAAAGCTGTTTGCCTCAGTGAAATAATTATTGTTGAGCTTGACATCTTCCTAAAAAATAGTTAAAGGGAAATGAACCATAATCTGGATATTGATGTATCCTCCTTTCTGGTAACTTTCAACAAACCAAGTAACATCTGTAGAACAAGAAAATCTTTTGAACAAAAAATTGCACTCAACTCTTTTACATGGCATGGTATCGGGAATAGAGATATGGAATATTAATAATTTATGAAATACCTCCAGGTGAGGCATGGGCGATATTCAGTACGTACCAATGAACTGCTGGATGACTATGTCTACCTGTACACTAGGTCATGGAGATACCGCTTGTAAATGTAGATCAATGCGGGTGTGTATTCAGGTAAGGCAACGCTCGGGCTGCAAATCATGGCTTGTAAGTGTTTTATGCTTTTACTGTGAGGGAATAGTTGTACAACATTTGTTTCCGGTCAACTAACAATTGCAGCAACAGGACTGAGTCTTAGAAAGCATCTTAAAACAAGTCATCTGGGAAAGAGAATAATGCTATCTATGACTGAGTCTACTTTCCTCATATGAATGAGCATACTTTTTATGTAGCTGTGCTAAATAGAATGAGCCAAGAGTCAACAGTGTTTAGGAAGCAACTGAAGAAGGATCTCGACCCAAAACGTCACCCATTCCTTCTCTCCAAAGATGCTGCCTGTCCCACTGAGTTACTCCAGCTTTTTGTGTCTATCTTCAGTCAACAGTGTTTTATTGCCCAATGTCCTGACACAGAACAATGGCATTCTTACTTGCAGCAGCACAACAGATTTATAATACTGATCCAACACTTGTTCTTCACAGTGATGTGCGTCAATATTTCTAAGGTTTCAAAGGTTTCAAAAGTTTCAAAGGTCTTTTATTGTCAGGTGCACCAATTAAGGTGCAGTGATATACGAATTACCATACAGCCATACTAAAAAAAACAACAAGACACACAACTACGTAAAAGTTAACATAAACATCCACCACAGCGGATTCCCCACATTCTTCACTGTGATGGAAAGCAATAAAGTCTAATCTACTTCCCTCATTTTCCTCCCGCAGTCGAACCATCCGTCAGGGCAGTCGAACCATCCGTCGGAGCGATCAAAGCTCCCGCAGCCGGCGGTCGAAGCCCCCACGTCGGGGCGATCGAAGCTCCTGCGGCTTGGAGTTCCCAAAGTCAGTCTCTGACCAGAGACCGCGAGCTCCGCGATGGTAAGTCCCAAGGGCTCCTGCGGTAGAGCTTAGAGGTTGATCCCTGGCAAAGGGATTGGGAGCTCCATGAGTTTAGGTCCTGCAGCCTCCCGCAGTTGGAGCCCCCAAAGTCGGTCTCCAACAAGAGGCCACCAACTCCTCGATATTAGGCTGCAGTGTGGATGGAGATACGATATGGAATAAAATTGCATCTCTGTCGAGGTAAGAGATTAGGAAATGTTTCCCCCAATCCCCTCCACCACCTCTCACATGAAAAAAGCTAAAGAACACTCAAAACATACATTTAACACATACTAAAAAAACAATGATGAAGAAAGGGAAAGACAGACTGTTGGCGAGGCAGGCATTGCTGGCGCCACCCAGTAGTCGCCAATGTTGAAACTAGGGATGTTCTAGAAGAGTCTTCGAATTTCATTTCCTCTCCGTCATGTCAGTCAGCTCTGCATAAATTAGCTGCCTTATATTCTGTCATCTGACTTTCTTCTGACATGTTCTGCCCACTTATGGTCTTTTGTAAGACTGAGAAATACAGTGTGGGAGCGACAAGGAATCAACCTGAAGACAAAGCTGAAGATAAATCGCGCTGTTGTCATATTTAGGTTTGTTGAAGATAGACACAAAAAGCTGGAGTAACTCAGTGGGTCAGACAGCATCTCTGGAGAAAAGGAATAGGTGACGTTTCAGGTCGAGACCCTTCTTCAGACAGTTTAGTTTAGTTTAATATCACATGTGATGTGAAAAGCTTCTGTTGCATGCTAACCAGTCAGCGGAAAGTCTATACATGATTACAATCGAGCTGTCCACAGTGTACAGATAGTAGGAAATGCTGCTGTGGAATACAGTTTAGAAGAATGGAGCGATTGTAATGAGTGATTACAGATCTACTTCTAGGACCAGTCTCAGGCGCCATCTTTACAAGCACTCCCCCTTACCATGTGGTTTTGAGAAATGGGCAGTTTACAGCAAATCCAGACACGGTAACCACTTCCAGCAGAGCTCTCTGTAAAGAATGTCACATGAAGTGGCAAAACAAGGACACACATATTTTGTACCATACAATCCTCCCCAATATCTGTACACATCTTATTAGCCAACCCCTTAAACGACAAGGGAACCAAATTTTGTTTTGCCATGGGTCACTTCCACAGTCTGGAATTCTGCAAGCTATTATAATTTTCGAGTCCTTATAGTTTCCTTCAATGTATAACTCAGACCATTAATCAATAAAACACGCCAGTCTGAAGAAGGGTCCCATGCCGAAATATCACCATGCATGTCATCCAGAGATGCTGCCTGGCCCGCTGAGTTGCTACAGATCTTTGGGGGGTTTTAGGCAACACATTGCTTTCATGATTTAACTCATGTTCCTTCTTACTCACCTTCTGCCACCTTACAATTTTGTAGTTTGCAATTTAAGAAATTACAAAATGCTGGAGTAACTCAGCGGGTCAGGCAGCATCTCTGGAGAACATGGATAGATGACGTTTCGGGTCAGGACCCAACTTCAGACCTGACCTGAAACGTCACTTATCCATGTTCTCCAGAGATGTTGTCTGACACTCTGAGTTATTCCAGCACATTGTGTTTTTTTGTAAACCAGCATCTGCTGTTCCTTGTATCTCCATTAAAAGATTGCAATCTTTTTCAATTCATTGTCATTTGATGCTTGTAAATTTTGAGAAATTGAGGGAGACTGTCTTTTCTTTCTGCTGATGGGAAAATATGCCTTTAACCTCTGTTCCATGTCTTTTTGTTTTGTGGGTGAATTTAAAATGTAGCATGCATACCCAATATGAAGGCATCCTCTCAATAATTATTTTGGACTTTAGACTTTAATGATACAGTTTGGAAACAGGCCCTTCTGTCCACCGAGTCTGTGCTGACCAGCGATCCCCGTACACTAGCACTATCCTACACAATAGGAACAACTTACAATTTTTACTGAAGCCAATAAACCTACAATCCTGTACGTATTTGGGATTCGGGAGGAGACCGCAGCACTCGGAGAAAGCCCATGCAGTCACAGGGAGGACGTGCAAACTCCATACAGACAGCACCCATAGTCGGGATCAAACTTGGTTTTCTGGCGTTATAACACAACAGCTCTGCTGCTGTGCCACTGTGCCACATATGTCACATGATAAGATAATGTTTATTTTCAATATGATCAAACAGCAAGATTTTTGTTTCATTATCTTTACAATAGATTATTGATAAACTTCTCAGACACACAAACAGGACAGTTGATTTTAATAACACTCATTTGTTTGGATGGCTATTCAAAATCTTCATAAATTCATAAATGATAGGAGCAGAAAGACCGTTCAGCCCATCAAATCTACCCTGCCATTCAATCATGGCTGATCTACCTTTCCCTCTTAACCTCATTCTCCTGCGTTCTCCCCATAACCCCTAACTCAGTTGCTACAGAATCAGATGCCACTGATTGAAACTCTACACTCTGGTCTTGTTAACTGCCTTCAACTCTACTCCGATGCTCTGCAGACATTATTATTGGTTGAAGTTGGTGCCAAGAGCTAGATACAGTGAATGGAAAGAAGTGGAAATGGACCCTGTCCAAAAGACTCTGCATAACCAACCAAGCGATATCATATTGCTTCAGACATTATTGGGAGCAGCAGGTTTACAGCAGACATTGTGTAAAACGTGCTCACTATCACATTCCAATCATATATCACTTGTACAGATGAAGCATACAATTTGTGTGAAATATGTGAAGCACTTACAGAACTGCTGTGCCTATTTGGAATGCAGGATAAATAAATACTGGGTCTTCCATCACCATCAGATGGATGTACTCAAGCTCCTCCATCACCAGCAATGCTTCTTATGTTCTCTGAAAGTTACATCTTTGGCTTGGTATTCAGAGCGGTGTATCTGTATTAGGAAGGGGCTCAGAGTCTAGTTCATTCTTCCAATTGCACTTCTGTTACGCTCACAGTTCGTAAGGCTGGTCCAACCTCATGTAATTACCCTTTATGTAATGATGTGGAACAGATATAAATGTTTATCTCCTTGTTTGGGTGCGTTTTTGCATGTAACTCTGCTTGTGTATGTGTGTATGTGTGTGTGTGCGCGTGAGTGTGTGTGTGTGTGTACGTGTGTGTGTGTGTGTACGTGTGTGTGTGCACATGTGTGTGTGTGTGTGTGTGTGTGTGTGTGTGTGTGTGTGTGTGTGTGTGTGTGTGTGTGTGTGCATGTGTGTGTGTGTGTGCGTGTGTACGTGTGTGTGTGTGTGTATGTGTGCACGTGTGTGTGCGTGTGTGTGTACGTGTGTGAGGGTGTGTGTGTTTGTATATGTGCATTTGTGTGCATGAGTATGTGTCTGTGAGGTGTGTACATTGTAGAGATCTGTAGTCATACCACACAGAAACAGGCCCTTCAGCCCAACACAGACCATGAAAAACCTATGTGGCTGGTGCCATGCTTGGACCACTGTCTGGTGCGGGTGGACTTTATTCAAGCGCGCACAGGGGCTGGTTCCGCGTACTGGCTCTTTAATAACCGGCTGCTGGAGGTTCGCCGATTCCGGGAGACATTCAGTCGGTTTTGGGTGAAGTGGAAAGAGAGGCAGAGGGGCTTCCCTTCCCTCAGGCAGTGGTGGGATGTGGGAAATGCTTACATCCATCTCTTTTGTCAGGAATACACGTAGGAGTCAACCGGAAGGCAGGACGCGGCAGTCGAGCGACTCGAGAGGGAGTTACTCGACGCAGAGTCTCACTTGGGGCGGATTAGTGAGGACTTATCATTGGAGGAGTTGACTGGTGCCCTGCACCAGATCAGGAAGGGCAAGTCCCCAGGGCTGGATGGGCTGACGGTAGAGTTTGTTGGGGGAGAGCCTGGCGACCGGGGAGATGCCCCTCTCATGGCGCAGGGCAGTCGTTGTCCTGCTGTCCAAGAAGGGCAAACTCTGCCTGTTGAAGAACTGTACCGGCTGGCCACTCTTGTCCCGCACTCTATCTTTGCAACTACAATACAGAAGAAGCTGGTGGAATTCTTTTGGAGAGATAGGAAGCACTGGCTTTCCACAGCAGTCCTGAGTCTCCCGTTAGAGGAGGGTGGCCAGTCCTTGGTATGCGTGTGTACCCAGGTGGCTGCTTTCCGTCTCAGGACTCTGTGGAGGTATGTGTACGTGGAGCACCCCCCCAGACGGCACACTCCGGCCACGTATTTTTTCCACCGGGGCCATTGCCTAAGGGGGGTTTCTCAGCTCCTGGTGGCGGGAATCAGTCGACCCGCCATACGGGGTCTGTCTAGTTTCTATCGCGATGTGTTAGGAGTGAGGAATTTGGTCATCTTTAGCCAGCGCAATGTTCCTCAGGTGGAGGGGGCTGTTGTGGCTGCAAGGGTGGCCAGTCCTCACCCTGTCATGGCGGATGTCGAGAAGAGGCATGTGCTTGGAGTGATTCTGACTGAGCTTACCCCCGCTCCACCGCAATTGCTCATCGGGCCCAGGCACCGGAATATTTCCCAGTTCTTTGGTTTCCACCCACATTTCAAAGACATGCAGGTATGTAGGTTAATTGGCTTGGTTTATGTGTAAAATTGCCCCAAGTGTGTGTAGGATAGTGTTAATGTGTGGGGATCGCTGGTCGGTGTGGACTCTGTGGGCCTAAGGGCCTGTTTCCGTTGTATCTCTAAACTAAACTAAACTTCACTTAACTATGACCTCCATTCTTTGACATTTCCACACCAGGAAAACATTTCTGATATAATGACGCAGCGGTAGTGTTGCAGCTTTAGAGCGTCAGAGACCTAGGTTCGATCCTGACTACGGGTGCGGTCTGTCGAGTTTGTATGTTCTCCGTGGGTTTTATTTGGGTGCTCCAGTTTCCTCCTACGTTCCAAAGACATGTAGGTTTGTAGGTCAATTGGCTTCTGTAAATTGTCCCTAGTGTGTTGGGTAGAACTTGTGTATGTGGTGATCGCTGGTTCACATGGACTCGGTGGGTCAAAGGGCTTGTTTCCAGCTGACTAAATTAATCTGAATTAACAAGAAAAACTTGGCAACATGACACATCATCACTTTATCTAGTCAATTAGCCACCATCTTCTAGAGTCTAAATGTACCTCAACTTCATGACAATGGTGTTTTCTTAAACTGTGTACTTGGTGAATTACAAGCTCTTAATTTGATGTTGAAACAAGGAACTACAGATGGTGGTTTGCAGAAAAGGACACAAAGTGCTGGGGTAACTCAGCGGGTCAGGCAGCATCTCTGGACAACATGGAAGGGTGACGTTTCAGGTCAGGACCCTCCCTCAGATTGAATTTGATGGATGAGCATCGACATAACTTTCTTTTACATTTTTGCAGCTTTATGTAAAAAGTTCCTTTCTTTAAAGCACTGCAAGGAGCGATATTGCTTGAAGTAGCTGACTAAATGAAAATCACTACTCTAAGCCCCCTGGAAAACTTGTGTTATTTCTGATGATAGGATCATTCCATCTGCCCTGTGCCCGGTACAGGCCTGTTATAATGAGTTCATTATAACTAAACTATGCTCTGCCTGAAATGAGTAATGAATAGGTAATGAGGTGACTGCTGGTTGGAATAAGATCGAAAATGTGACAAGTGGAATTAACCTTTTTTAATTAGTTCTTTCAGGAGTCTGATGGCCTTCTTTAATACATTCTTTGATTTGTGATTAAAGTATGTAAGTTATGGAAGTTCCTAACACAGTGCAGTGATGCGTATTCATGATAGGAGGTTTAGTTCAGTTTCTCTTCAGTAAGACTGTGTCACTGGCAATTTTCTTCTCATTGAAGTAAGTTTGTGTAGGTCGAGGAGTCAGTTCAGTTCAGTGCAGTTCAGAGACGCAGCGCGGAAACAGGCCCTTCGGCCCACCGAGTCCGCGCCGACCAGCGATCCCTGCACACTGCCACTACCCTACACAAGGGACAATTTACAATCTTTACCCAAGCCAATTAACCTACAAACTTGTACGTCTTTGGAGTGTTTCCTCCCCGGGGAAAACCCATGCAGGTCACGGGGAGAACGTACAAACTCGGTACAGACAACACCCATGCTTCAGATTGTACCTGGGCCTCTTGCTCTGAAAGGCAGCAGCTCTACCGCTGCGCCACCATGCTGCCCAAAATTATTATTTCCCTGCAAACATTTAAGTGTGGGAAAAAAAACCAATCAATGCAGTAAAATAAAAAAATAAAACTCTGGAATTCTCAACAAGTCAGGCAGCAATTGTGAAAAAGGAAACAGAGTTAACATTTCTGGTCGAAGATATGAAGCTGAGCTTAATTCCAAAATGCCACCTGTAGTTGCTTAATTTGTATTACAGAAATGTTTTCAGATGTTGATAAACCATCAAATAAACTGTAGACTGAAGAAGGGTCCACATGTCTTTTTAAAATGTTGTTATAGTTAACTACTTCCTTGGGCAGCTCATTCCATATACCCACTGCCCTCTGTGTGAAACAAATTGCCCCTCAATTTCTTATAAATGTTTCCCCATTCACCTTAAAGCTATGTCATCTGCTTCTTGATTCCCCTACTTTGGGTAAAAGACTCCGTGCATTTATCATATTTATTCCTCTCCTGATTTGGTACACCTCTATAAGGTCACCCCTCATCCTCCTGTGCTCCAAGGAATAATGTCCTAGCCTGCCCAACCTGTCCCTGTAGCTCAGGCCCTCAAGTCCTGGTAAATATTCTCTGCACTCTTTCGAACTTAGACTTCTGCTAAAACATAGCCTACTAAATCTCCTGACATCATTTCTTTCCATGATTTTGGAAGATAATCACTGGGCAAATTCTCTGGTCCTTTGAAGAAATGAATTAATGGCTATTTTCAAATTTTCATACAGCTTTGGTTGAGGCTGTTTTTCCTCATAATTATGGCCACATAGCATAAGATCTCACATGGACATTTCAGGTGCCATTGTGAGCATTTAAGTCTCAGGAGTAATGCATCTTAAAGCACTGGAAGAAAAATATTACTCTTTGCAGTTCTGGTAACCTAGGGGGAATATTAAGGGCCTGGAAATAAAGAATATCATCGGCGACTGCCGCGACTGTCATAGTCGTAGCAGGTCGCCAAAAAAAAAACGGCGACTGGACCCCCCAGACGACAATGTCTACGACAATGTCGACAACAAACCTACCTCCCAGTCGACGTCCAACTACGGCAAGCTACCGACAACCATTAGGATGTCTACCTACAACCACACCAACGACGACCTACGTCCACCCGCGGACAAGCTATGACAAGGTAAGACAATTAAGTCGCAGGTACCTGTCGCCGGTTGACGTAGGTTGACGCCATGGAATTCACCGAAGTCAGCACCGGCGACAACATACGTCACCTGGCGACAACCTACGCCATCCTAGCGAAACCTACGACAGCACCTACGTCAGGAGAAGACAAGCTACGACAAGCCCACGGCCACCGACTGTCGCCAGCTGTCGCCGAAATGTTTTGAACATTTCAAAATGTAGCAGCGACCAGAAAAATGCTAACGACACTTTGGACGAGTGAGGAGACTTCTCACGACCATAAAGGTGACATCCCGGTGACTGCGTGGCGACAGGCCTAATCGACAGCAGTCGCCCAAAAATTGCCTAAGTGGGACAAGGGCCCTTTAATCTCTGAAAGGTGGTGAATATAATTCCCAGTTTTTCCATTTGCAATTTTGGTGTCAATCAATGGTTGAATCCAAAGTGATTGTATATAGGACCTTTTTTTTGCATTTGAATGGGAAAAAGAGAATAGTTACATAGCAGACTTAAGGGCCTGTCCCACCTTCCAAGTTATACACGAATTCTCCCGAGTTTTCAAACTCGCAGAATGTTCGTAACGAGTCCATAGGAGGCTGTAGGAGTCCGTGGATATATCGTAGCGGCTCGTTATGCCAGTCGTAGGTACTCGAGGCTATTTATTTACTCGTGGACATTTTTCATCAGGCTGGAAAAAACGTCCCGACTTACCTGATGCCCCGAGTACCTACGGCTGGCATAACGAGCCGCTACGATATATCCACAGGCTCCTATGGCCTCTTACGGACTTATTACGACATTCTGCGAGTTTGAAAACTTGGAGAATTCGTGAATAACTCAGGAGAATTCGTGAATAACTCGGGAAAGTGGGATAGGCCCTTTGGGACATATGGGATGGCATTTGCTGCAGCATTAATAGTTCTATGAGAAAATCAAGTCAAAATGGAGCAATGTTAAATCCTGCAGCAGTACTGGACATTTAAGCAAAGAGAGGACATGCTCAGAGACTTCAGAACAAAGAAGCATTAGTTGTTTTTTAGGATTAGTGTGTTAACTTGGTACATGATAGGAAGAAAGCAGTTCTTGTTTGGCTCTGGGAATCAATTTTCCATCCAATTAAGCTCTAGGGATATAAAATTCTCTCTCTCCCTCTTTTTTTTAGTTGCAATCAGTTTTATTGGC
>CM075988.1:9411448-9530246 GCA_038087875.1 Malacoraja senta | reverse complement strand
GAAATAGGCCCTTTGGCTCACCGTCGATCCCCACACATTAACACTATCCTACACCCACTAGGGACAATTTTTACATTTACCAAGCCAATTAAACTACAAACCTGTACGTCTTTGGAGTAGATGGTGGTATGTTGTGAAATTGGTAGTATGTTGGTAGTATGTTGTGGCTTGCCCGCAGCTGACCAAGGACCTACCTGGAAGGCAGAAGAGGAGAGAGTGGGTGAAGGAGCGAGGCCAATCACCTCTTCACGGCAGAAGGTCACCCCTGGAGTGCCACGGCAATACCTGACAGCAGGCCCAGCTCACTACCCAGAGAGGGGGGAGTCGGGTGGAGGGCCAGTAAGCAGACTGGCTGTGAGAGGCAGGGCACGGCCCCGACGGTGGAGTGGGCCGCTGGAGGCCCTGCAAATGCCTGGGACTCGGCTGGATCGGGCATCACTCCAAGAGGCCAAGCACGTGGACCGGACATGGACTACAGCGGTAGAGGATGACACGGCTATGCTTGGCCAGGCTGACCCTTTAACCCCACTAGGACAACAGGCCTTCATGGCCAGGCCAAGAACACTGCACTTACAAACTGGGACTTGAAAATGGCGCCAATAGCTGCCAAGTCCGTATACTCAGTGTACGACTGCTATACACGTTCTGTATCTGAAATGCTTATCTAAGAGGTCTCTATGTATTTGTACTAAACCGTATCCAAAAATGAATTTCACTGTACCTTGGTATATGTGACAATAAATTACCATTGAACATTGAAAAGCTAATTGTTACCTCTTGCCCTTAGCTCTGAAAAATATATATGAAGAACACATCTGCTAACAACACCCACTGACAATCTCACTTCATCCTAACCCAATTCCCCTACCTACTTTAATAATGCTGATTCTCCTTTATAACCATGGCCAACGTTTCCTCCCTGGAATGATTAACCTACTTCTAGAACTGAAACTGGTACAAGCATTTTTTCCCTACAATGTCCAGCAATCCTATTTCCATGAATCCTGCCCCGTACGCTGGGCCTACTTCTGTCGTAATCCAACTGATCGGCAAGTCAAACACAAAGTACTGGGGTAATTCAGTGGATCAGGCAGCATCTCTGGAGAAAAAGGATGGGCGATATTTCGGGTCGGGACCCTTCTTCAGTGTGAACATTCACAACATTCAGTGTGAAGAAGGGTTCCCGACCCGAAACGTCACCCATCCTATTTCTCCAGAGATGGTGCCTAATCCGTTGAGTTATTCCAGCACTCTGTGTCTCTCTTCGGTATAAACCAGCATCTGCAGTTCCTTTCTACATGTTTCATGGGCAAGACTTCTTCATTTCACATTGCTATCTGGATGGATACAAGGGAACTGAGAGCCCCGAGAATGTGTCCCAACAAATCCTGACCACGCTTCAATTCACCACTGCCCTTTGGACATGGAAAGAGAAATAAGATGTATTCAAACTAAAAAGAAAAACAATGAACCTGTCACTGAAGAGAAACAAGCTCCCATGGATCAACCTAAAAGGGTGGAATGTCGACTGCATGAATAAGAGAAAAAATTGATTTTTTTTTTTCTGTGCAAGAGAAAACAAATAAATCCATTGACCTAGAACCCCTTCTTATAAGGTGAAGAATGGGCAGTGAAAGAGAATAAATGAAAGTAAAGTGCCAAATAATCAGCGGTGTAAAGATATTAGGAGTGTTGAAGGTCACTGGTAATAGGAAAGAAAGGTTAGTAAGAATGTTTCTATATTAGTTCCAGTCCTGACGCGAACGTCTATGAAAAACAATTGATTCTAACACTATGCTAAGCACTAAGTGAATGCTTTGTGCTCAGTTGTTTAATGCTCTAATCAAATTCATATATTTATTGATTTCACTTGAAAAAGATATTGAAGTGTCAGCAAGGCTTGGTGATAGCACATTTACCTCACAAATATAAGGTTATTGTGGTTAAGTCTACTTACAGTTACTGGAGTACATCATCCAGATCGAGATTTTGAGGGATGTTTCAATGAAGCAACAGCATTTATTGTTTAGTTTAGTTTAGAGATACAGCATGGGAACAGGCCCTTCGGCCAACCATCGATCGCCCATTCTCACTTGTTCTATGTTATCCCACTTCGCATCCACTCCCTTTTTTTGGGGCAATTTACAGAGAGCAATTAACCAACAAACCTGCATGTCTTTGGGATGTGGGAGGAAACCAGAGCACCCAGAGGAAACCCATGTGTCACACGGAGAGCCTGCAAACTCCACACAGTTGCAGCCTAGGTTAGGATTGAACCTGGGTCTCGGGCTCAGTGAGGCACTGCGCACATTGGCCCTGTTTGGCGCTGTGCATTGTCTGTGCAGGTCTGAGAGGTCATGAGAATGTGAAGGGGGGTGTATAAATGAAAACACCATTATCTTGTTTTGGGAAAATAAGAAACAAAACTGGCAGCCATGTAATTTGATTTGATATATATGGATGCCCTGTATTCTCACTCTGTTGGAATATACTTTTGCAGTTAATATTTATGGGTAAGGTGCATCTGCTGTAAGATATATATTTTTTAAATGGAATTGTGATTTGGTTAGTATGCTCTGGCTGCTGCATGTAACATAGTTTGCATCCTATTCACAGCTGTAATGCCCAAAATATCAAACATTTGCTATGTTGAGACATCTGGGGCTATAGATGCTGTAGTGTGGAGGAAGAAATGAACTGCTGGAGAAACACAACAGGTCAGGCAGCATCTGTGGAGGCAAAGGGATAATTGATGTTTTGGGTTTAGAATAAGAGAGTAGCAGGTAGATACCCAGTATAAAGAGGTGAAGGTAGACACAAGAAACTGGAGTAATTCAGCGAGTCAGGCAGCATCTTTGGAGAAAAGGAATAGGTGACGTTTTTGGTCAAGACATTTCTTCAGACTGGAGTTGGGTCTCGACCCGAGACATCGCCCATCCCTTTTCTCCAGAGATGCTGCTTGGCCCACTGTTACTCCAGCTTTTTGTGTCTATCTCCGGTGTAAACCAACATCTACAGTTCCTTCCTACACATAAAGAGTGGAGGGGTCGTGCAGTGGCAGGGATTGGCAGGTAATAGGTGGAGCCAGGTGAGGAGAGGGATGAGGACAGATGATGCAGAAGGGAGAGGAGAGAGGTGGAGTTGATAGAAACTAGATGGTGGGTGAGAGGCAGAGGCAGATGAGGGGAGAGGAAATAGGGGAAGGTGGGACTAGGTGGAGGGAAAGGAGGTTGGAGGTAGAGACGGAGAGGTGGGTGGTGATGTGGAACCAGATAAGGGAGGGACGATAAGTAGATGGAACCAGAGAGGGAAGGAGATACGAAACCCTGAGGCTAAATGTGCAGACAATAATACAGAAAATATCCTTAAGGTGATGGTTTCTACTGGGTGTAGACCTGGAACAAACAGCTCATATTTATGTTAATACATTGTTTAAAGCAAATATATACCCTTTCAATGCAGTGGAGCCTAACAGGAAAAATATTTGGTTATGGTTAACAAGAGGTTAGTTTTAGATCAGTAGAGAAGGCCGATCATATTGTCAAAAAGAGCAATCAGTCTCAGGATTGGAATAATTACATAATTCAGCAAAGCAGAGCCAAGAGATCGATTCAAGGAAGAGAAAGTACAATAAGAAAGTGGTCCAGTAAGAAATGTAAAGACAGGCTGTAAAAGCTTCTAAATATTGGTTAAAAACATAAGGGCTCCTTATGGACTGAGACCAGAGAAATTACATTAGAGAATAAATTGTTTCCATTGGAATCAAGGGATATGGGGAGAAGACAGGCACGGGTTATTGATTGGGGACGATCAGCCATGATCACAATGAATGGCGGTGCTGGCTCGAAGGGCTGAATGGCTGAATGGCCTCCACCTGCACCTTCTATGTTTCAATGTTTCTAAGGAAACAGCAGGGAAATTAAACAAATGTTTTTTCATCCTTTATCATGGAAGACGATACTACGTATCTGGTGGAAACTGAGGACCAGTACAAGCCTCAAGACAGCGAGGGACTGAGGTGGCAGAGACCAATTAGCCTGACAGTAGAATTAGTGGAAATGCTAGAATCAACATTTAAAGAGTCAGTGATCAAAATTCTTCAAATTTTGTCACCGGGTGTGGCAGACGTTCCCAGGATCACAGGTAAAGTTGACACCACAAGCAGCAAGGGCACTGGCAGGGAGAAAGCGTGGAGACACAAGTCATAGGAATAGAATTGGGCCATTCAGCCCATTGAGTTTACTCTGCCATTCAATCATGGCTGATCTCGGCCCCCTAATCCCATTTTGGGCAGAATCCCAAAGAGCAGTCTGCATCATACCCTCAATTACAAAATTGGACTGTTTTAATTTGGTCAGTGTTATCTACTAGAGGTCTGAGTCACAAAGAAATACAAACTTGAACTCTGACACATCCCTCTTCATTTAAAATTTTCAACGTCAACTAAGTCTACACCATCAACGTGCATTCAATGCAGCAAACCTTCAAAGGTTGCGTTAACAACCAGTATTTAGCACTAATGGACCATCATAACAGGTGCCTTCTTGGTTATAGAGCATGATTCTATGGAAAGAGATATAGGAATAGGAATATGAATACTTTATTGTCACAGGTGACTAGGCACAGTGAGATTCTTTGCTTGCATACACAATAATAATACACAATGTATACAAATAGCAGTCACCTACGGAGCTGACAAAGTTACAAAGCCTGCCGGCTGCCCCTTTTGTCCCCCCCCCAACAGATCCCCCCATTGTCCTATGTCCCCCCCCCCCCCCATTGTCCATTGTTCTCCCCCCTCCTCCCTCATGGTGGTCCCACCACGCCGGGACCTTAAAGGCACAGGTGAGAAAGGGCCTTGACGGTTGGACCACATGATCACCAACAAAGGAACCAGCCTAATTTGCTCAATAGAATTTGTGGATATTTACAATGTGGACATTGATATTTAGTGAGATCTTGCAGTTCATTACCTTTGGTCCCTGAAAGGCATGTATGGATAGGGTAGTGATGCCGTTGAGCTTCAGGAGTGTTGATTGAGTTCCCCTCCTCCAGTCAAAGTTAGAGTATCATACTCCTGGCTTGTACTTTGAGGGTGCTTTAAATGGCATTGAAAAGACAGGAGATGAATCACTCCCTCCAAAGTTCCAACTTTTGACTTGTCTTATTTTGTTGGAGGACTTCTGTTGCTGATCATATTAATTATTTGGTCAATGGAAGTTCAATTTCAGTTGCTACCATTATCCATTTGAGTGACTTCAATTTGTGTTCAATTGAATATGTAATTTACTTCACTCTGGAGCCAGAAAAGCATGACTTCGCTTTGAGTTTTTAATACGTCTACTTTGGACATACCACTCAAGCAATTATTCAGTATTCTCTCGGCAAAGTCCAATCCATAAATTCAGCGGATGATGCATGGACCAGTGAGCTTAAATTAAATGTGAGGTGCGAATGATTGCTCTTAAACCAAGGCTTCATTTGAACATCAAGACATTCCAGTAAAAAGGAAATCCATGTGCATCTAAGGGAAACCAGACCTATGGATGGAGTCATGATGTCCGAAAAGGAATGTGGTTGTGATTATTAGAGTTCAATTATCCCAACTTCACTGCATCACAGTACATCAGGACAGTTTCCCCAGACCAAGCATCTTCAACTACTTCATCAATAACCTTCCTTCTGGCATAAGGTCAGAAGAGGCAATGTTCACTGACGATTGGACCATGTCCAATTCCATTAGGAGTTCTTCAGGAAATGAACCTGTGCCAGCTGCAGTAAGACGAGACAACTTTCAGGCATGGTTGATAATAACAAGTAACAGTTGAGGCATTGGACGTTTCCATCAAGAGTAAGCCTTGCCAACTAACCTACATATTCAACAGCATTGCCATCACTGAATGCCATAGCATTAACATCTTGTGAGACACCATTAATTAATTAACTCCATAAACTCACCTGGACCAACCACATATATCTTGCAACATGGAACATTGCATATGCTTCCTCCTTCCTGCATATTCTCCATACTGGCATTGAAGTTCATTGCAACACTTTCTTATCACCAAGATGTATAATCCTTCCCTCCCACAACTAGGGAGCAGTCCTGATCTACTATCTACCACATTGGATACCCTCAGACTATCTTTGATTGGACTTTACTGGCTTTATCTTGCACTAAACATTATTCACGTTATTCCCTTTATCACGTATCTATACTCTGTGGGTGACTGGATTGTAATCATGTACTGTCTTTCTGCTGACTGGTCAGCATGCAACAAAAACTTTTTGCTGTACCTCAATACACGTGACAATAAACTAAACTCAAACTAAACTCAACTCCTTTGGTTTTCTAATACATGTGCTTTTGAAACTCACATTTGATATTACCTGACACCTACACCTTGTGCAATTTATTTTCTTTTCATATTAGCATTGCGTAATATTGGCCTGCTTCTTCAATTTCGTTTCGTACATACATACGCCGTTCAGAGAAGATGTGTAATCCATTGGTGCTCAGTAATGTGGTGACATCTTGTGGTACAAACATAATGTCAGGCAATTATTTTTATTTTTCTCATCAATCCAAAATTCCATTCCCGAGATGGACAAGACGATGAACATTTAATTTATTTCAGCTCATTTGCATTTGGATTGATCTTGCCTGCTCAAATCATATTGAAACGTAACCTGTTCCAACCGAAGTGATTGTGGATTCTGGTTATCTGGGGTAACGGGGTTTAACAAGAGGATCTGCTTTGAAATTAAGTACACAGTAACATTCAGCAAGTCCAAAGAAGAGAAAGTAGCCTTTTTGTTCCTTATAATGACCAGGTTATTTGGATGGTAGCAACGTGAAACCAGAGAAACAGCAACCTAGCTGGAGAGAAGGCTGTTGAAAATTGCAAATCCAAACTATTTACGAAGGCAGTGGTTCATTAATCTTAATGAAAAACAATCACCAGGCTTAATAATTCTAAACTAGGATGGCTGAGATTCCTAAGTGGGAGATGGGAGGACGATAAAAAAAAGTCTGAGGTTTTATTTCATTTCCATTTGCTCTTGAACTCAGTGAAAAAGCATCACTAAAACAAATAATGGGAGTTTGGAGTGTGGCTGGTTATGAATTGAAGGAAGGTACACTCAGACCATTACTGAGGATAATGGATAGCTGTTAGTGAATTACACACAGAATAAATGATGCCTTGAAGTATCAGCTTGTCTATAAGCCCATTAAAGATTCCAAATGAATGCCCTGGATGAGAAAAGCAACAAATCTTCACCACCGTCTACCTCCCACCTCAGCTCTAAAATCGCATTTCAACCTTTGTCATTTTGATTTCCCCATTATTCTTCATACTGTGTATTGCAGACTCTGTAGAGCACCTTGTAATACGCTGTGTGGTGGATAAAATCGGATCAGGAGAAACATTCCACTCTGCGTGCGATGGTGTTTCTGCAATAATTGTAGCACTGTCCCTGGCAACGAGAGAATAAACACTTGGAGATCAAAAGAAATATGCTAATCCTTCATTCAAACGGGGGAGTTCACCTGATATTACAGAACCGTCAGGTCATGACACTTGAATCAAAATAAACTCCCTGCCATTACTGCAATTTTTCTTCTTTTACTGTGAAATGTTCCAAATGTCACTACAATTTTCCAATGGTGCCAGAAAATCTAAGAACAAAGGAAGGTAGCAGCTCTATGTCAGTAACCATTCCACTGAGTTAAATTGCAAAGCGGGTCATACGTCACTTATCTTTTTGTTTGGACAATCAAAATGAAATTTGCTGTGTTGTTTATTTAAGCGATTCACCCCCCTTAATAACCTTGTATTAAAATACTGTTTGTGTTAACGAAAGTGGACAGGTGGGCACCCAGTGTTAATTTTGTTTTGTCATCTTGAAATCCCCCTCTCTCCCTTCCTCACTGCATTTCAATCTTTCGTATCGAGCAGTATTTGCTGTGCCATTTCGTTTATTTTGTGCTCTCTACTAAAGTGCCACTGTAAACCCCTAGGTACAGCATCTCTGCTAATTGCATCAAGTTCCCCAGATGTCAGTCCCTACCTCCGAGTTGAATGAAGTGAAACCATGACTGACATTTCAAGGACATTTGGTTGCGTGTGTATATGCAGCCATTTTAAATGCTCAACTCGCTGTGGGTATCAGGGGACTGCACAAAACCTGCAAAATCCATAAATGTCACAGATTTACATCTGCAGCTCCCAGCATTGTCAGCAACTGCACTGCTGTTTAAAATGGTCATCAAATGGATCATGGACACTGCAGATGCAGGAGTTTTGAGTAAAACACAGAGTGCTGGAATAACATAGTGTAACAGGCAGCATCTCTGGGGGATAAAGATAGGCGATGTTTCGACGGGTTCCAACCTGAAGCATTGCCTATCCATATACACCAGAGATGCTGCCTTACCCCACCATGTTGCTCCAGCACTCTGTCTTTTCCTAAGTGGATCTTTGTGAACCTGAACTTCTTTTCCATGTTAAGATCAAACTAATTTGAGATGGCTCAGTGGCACAGCTAGCTTACAGCACAGAAATCCGGGTTCAATCCTGACTATGGGTGCTGCCTGTACAGAGTTTGCACGTTCTCCCTGTGACTGCGTGGGTTTTCTCTGGGTGCTCCAGTTTCCCTCCACACTCCAAAGACGTGTAGGTTTGTGGGTTAATTGGCTTCCGTAAATTGTACCTTTTGTTATAGGTTAGAATAGTAAGATTAAACGAGAACTTACCAGTTTGAAGTTTGATCTTTATTTTATGAGGAGTTACGTTGGTGATTACGTGAAGAAGACCCGTCAGGGCGCATGCGCGTCAATCTTCAAAGCAGCGGTATGAAATCACAGACAACACAATAATTGAAGTAACATAATAAGATGAGCAACATGAGAACTACCATATGACCTTTTTTATGAGAGAGGGTTGGGCGTGGTGGGCAAGTAATCACCAACGTAACTCCTCATAAATAAAGATCAAACTTCAAACTGGTAAGTTCTCGTTTAATCTTACTATTTTACTTCGGAGTCACGTGAGTGACTACGTGAAGATTTCAAAGCTCTGTGATTTTATGCCGCAGATCCAAATCCCGGCCTCACTGCATTGATTGACTTTCGATGAGAAACAATCAATAATGCGTTAAACATGAAATGGTAATATCATGCAATAACAATTGATTTGAATAATCAAAACAAACAGTAACCCGTCTATCCCAGAGGAACTAAACAGGACTTAATACTGAATTTGCAAACAGCCTCTCTCCAATCGGCAATCGGCCGATGGTAAAAACATTTTTTTAATAATTCATTTGACCACCCGGCACCTATAAAATATGGCCGCTGTGAACATCCATCGTCCTAGCCGACGACATTGCTGCTGCACTAGTGGAAAACGGATATATACACTTCAGTGTTAATACCTGCCTTAATCAACATTTGCTTTAAACCAACTTGAGATAGTCTGCACTGACACTCTCCTGTGTGGCTTCATGTAACTGATAAACAATGCTGTTTCCACATTCCTTAAGATCTTTATAGCTTTAATATAATGAAAATAAATGTGCCATTACACATAAACATGGATCAGTAGGTTATGCTGAAACACAATTTTAACAAACCTGTGACACCTGGCCTACTCTGCTTAAGCAGTACGCAATTATATAACATAACATTCTCTTCAGCAACTTCCATCCTGTCTAGCAGAAGTTTTTCCCCAAAATCTGCAGTTGCTATGCTGAACCAATGCCAAGAGCATAACCCCTTTCATGATTAGTTTGGCAAATTCAGAGATATGCCAGGAACCTACTGTCGAAACATCTTGCGGACCTCACTTACATCCCAGATCGCCATATACCTGGGTTTAGGAGGTTTAGAGTTGAAATTCCTTTCATCAATCCAGTTATGATATGATGAAACTCAATAGGTTCTTTCCTGACCCCATCCAACCCACAGGATGACAAAGCACTTAAAAATGTATTAATGGTGCTATAACTGAGCCCCTCAGCATCATAGAGGGTCAACAGGAACACTAAAATATCCACAATACCTGTAGTATTATAGTCAATATTATTTTGTACACAATATTGGTCCCATTTTTTACATAAGTAATATACCCCTTTTGAGTACTCTTTCTCCAGGCTACAGTGAGCATGTCCACCGTAAACCCAGACAGTCCTTGCTCCAGGTATGGCCTTCTTAAAACCTGCAAATTAACAAGTCAATACAATCACATAACAGATGACTTTCCCGTGTTAGCGGATGCTCCAGTCAATTCCTACGCTTGGGAACCACCAAAAAGAGGTTGGATCCCTAACTGTAACATCAAAGGGAACCATGCTTGATTCGGCCAATTATGTATTACAAGCACCCCCAAAGTGGCATCCTGCTTGATTTCTTGCAGACTCCGACATATTAGGCAAAATGGTAGGGAAAAAAAAAAAATTATATACCACCTCAACGTCAAAGTATTAATTGCAACTGCCACCTGGTCTGGTTCTCATGAAACCTATTTAGGCATCTGATGGTTGACCTTGATGCAAAACAATATCTGGCATTCATATACAAGTACTATATTATTGAACACCTCCTTGTTGAACATTCAATCTATGTTGTCATGGAAAGTTCGTGACTTAGCGTCTGCTACTATGTAGAATCTACCTGGTAGATAAATGGCTGAAATATCTTTTCCAATGCACCAGGCCCAAATTTGATTAGCCAATCTGTCACAAAATACCGACTTGATTCTACCGATCTGATTAATATATATGTCACTTGTGTTGTATTGTCAATCTGAAACTGAACATGCAGATACATTTGTTAGAGCAATAAGCCTTGTCCTTAAAACCTCTTAATAGTTAATTGCCCATGTCTGCAGAAGCGATGCCTCTTGCTCAGTCCATCTGCCTCCACATTTGAAACTCATATTCGTGACACCCCACCCGAGTGCACTGACATTCATCTGCAAAATCATGGAAGGCTGGTCAAGCATTACATTGCTATAACTCCTGGACACATGGTGAAACCATTGCAAATTAGCATAGTCTTTACTGATAACTGCATAGGTCTATTATAATGACCCAAATGTATCCTTAATGCCTCAATTAGCTTGATACAGCTGTCAATTAGCTCTACCCTTTTTTTCCTGGGCAGAGCACTTAATTGAATCAATTGTGACCCAAATAGTCAGGTGTTAATATGGATTTCTCTGGATGGATCAGCAATCAGCAACTGAGCAGCAATTTTAGAGGCAAACGCCCACTGCTTACCCTCATGCATACAACATGGGATCCCGGCATATAGCCATGTTTGGATTCCTGTTTGGAGTTAATCCATACTAACCTTAGACACTCTTTTAGAGTGGGACTAATCGAAGCTGAAGCAGGTATCACCATCCATCTCCTCCATTTGCTTGTACATGCCTCTGTACCAAGCATGTTGTTCAACTCCATTCCCCACAATCTTATCACATATGTGTGTGGCTCCATCTTCATCCACTATACATCCACGTGGGAGGACTTATGCAACCTGCAACAGGAGCTGGCCCAGGCCTGTGTGCATGTATTTTAGCACCATCTCGACCACTACGGAGAAACCGAGTGGGAGTAATGGCAGCCCTGCAAACAGGTTTTGCTTCAGGCCCATGTGCATACTCGTGTAGCACTCTCTCGACCACTCCGCCATTTGAGTGGGAGAAATCTTGGCAACCCTTTACTAGGCGTCACCTTAGGCATGTGTGCATGTATTTGAGCACTATCTCGACCACTGTGGTGCACCAAGTGGGAAGAATGGAAACCCTACAAACAGGTGTTGCTTCAGGCACATGTGCATCTTCCTGTAGCACTCTCTCGACCACTCTGACCCTTGAGTGGGGGGACTTTTGCAACCCTTTACTAGGTGTTGCTGCCTGACATGCGTTACGATGGAGCATTCTTGAATTGCAACAAGACGCAATGTTGTCTGACATTGATACCCCTGGCTTGGCACTCACTCTGAGTTGGGGTTATCAGGTCGCTGCCTGCAGCAGCCGCCAGGACTAGCCATGCAATTCGATACTCTGTTGGTATCCTCCTTCCCCAAACAGGCTGCACGTGCTAGCGTCTCCAAATCGTGCTCCTTCCCGATGCCAACTCCGTCTATAGGGAATAATTGGAGCGCCTCTGGCCCCCGTACAACAGACATAGTCGGAAATGCTGGAACAAACTTAACAATTATTTGTCATAGCCAAAGACATTTATGTGAATGAAGACGCCCATCCCAGTTAAACCTGGGCTTTATTTACTTTTACTATGAGTAAACCGGCGTCTTGGGAAAGAAACCGTGCTCAGTCCCTTTTAATGAGCAGCAATTACTATGACGCCACCTGTTGTAACTCCCACAGGTGACTGATAATACAGCTCTACACGGCTACCCATCTCCTTAATTGAATAAATGATAATCATCTATCTCAGTATAATAGTCACAATGTGACCAAGTGGTAACTATAATGTCTACCCTTTTTTCAAAATTGCGTTCGTCTTTAATTTGGAGGGCAACTTGAAACCTCCTCAGAATTCGCTGAAATTGCTACTTTTCCACCTCGACACATAAGGGTGATAAACCACTAACCTCTCTTCCTGAGTTGGGGTTGGAGTCAGCCACACACTGACCCTTTGTACTCCTCTCCACTGAGGAAGTGATAAGCAGCCTTGAGCCTTACTCCTCTCCACTGAGGACATACACATATAACAGAGGGGACCCTCCTGGCCAGGCTCCACATATTTCAAACATATATGGGCTGCCAAAGTTGGGTCCTTCCTCAATGAGCCGGGTAGTAACCCGATGACCATGCTCAGTCTGCACCCCCCCCCCCCTCGGGAGTCGCTGACCTTACTGTCAGCGACTCTCTCAAGAAGTCCGACGGCCACCGGCTCCTCAATTTACCGCGGACCGTAGCCGGTATCCCCGCGGTCAAGAGAACCTCGCAGCCCCTATTTAAAACAGCAAGCCTAACAGCCACCTCTATGGTGACCGCAGCTTGCTTCTACCCGCGGTCTATAAATAACCCGCGGCCCAAATAAAACCTCGGGAGTCGCAGACCGTTCTGTCCGCGACTCCACCAGCAAAACCCACCGGCAGCCTGCTACCGCATTCCCACGGTCCGAAGCCGACATCCCCGCGGTCCACAATTTCTCCGCGGTCCACTGGATTTCACTGAATTTTTCCATGTCCAGCAGGAACCTAGGAAAATGATTCCTGCAATGGACAACCTGAAAAAGTAAGTTTAAACTTACCTGCAGGATTTTTTAAAACTTACCGCTGGAGAACTTTGTTCCACCCAGCCTGTCTGCGCCAATGCGACTGACGTAATGATGTGCATGCGCCCTGACGGGTCTTCTTCACGTAGTCACTCACGTGACTCCGAAGTAAAATTAGTGTACGGGTAATCGTTGTTCAGCATGGACTTGGTGGGCTGAAGGGCCTGTCTGTCTAAACTAAACAAAAGTAATTATCCAAATATTTCTGATGAAGAGTCTTTGACCCAAAACATTAGCATTACTTCTCTTCCTATAAATGTGGCATGATCCACTGAGTTTTCCCAGCGTTTTCAGTTTTTATTTTAAATATACAGATCATAGAAATTATAGAATCATGGAAAGGTTACAACATAGATGAGAAGCCATTCACTCCATTGTGGGTGTGCTGGTCAATTAAGACCTACTCAAAAGGACACAAAGTGCTGGAGTAACTCAGGAGGTCAGGCAGCATCACTGGAAAACAGGGATAGGTGATGTTTCAGGTCGAGACCCTTTTTCAGATGATAAAGAGTAATGTAGACACAAGGGCAGCAGCACAGTAGCACAGCGGT
Organism: Malacoraja senta; assembly: GCA_038087875.1. NCBI lineage: Eukaryota > Metazoa > Chordata > Chondrichthyes > Rajiformes > Rajidae > Malacoraja > Malacoraja senta. The sequence goes on along the minus strand of CM075988.1, from coordinate 9,516,384 downwards.
AGAGTTGCTGCCTTGTAAATTACCGCGTGTAGGTTGCAAAACTGGTCCAATATAGAACTGGTGATTGCTGGTCAGCACAGACACAGTGGGCTGAAAGGCCTGTCTCCATGCTGTATCTCTAAACTATATTAAACAAGCAACTGCAGTTGCCGATTTTCAAAAAAAGACACAGAGTGCTGGGGTAACTCAATGGGTCAGGCAGCATAAAGAGTTAACTTTCTTCTGCTGTTATATATTAACTGCTGTGTGTTTTTGATGTTTGGAGTAACCACAATTTCCAGTCACTCTGAGAAGATGCTCTTAAAATTCACTTTCTTGTCTTCTTCTTCACTGAATTGATTTTACTGCAATGTTTATCCATTGTCTCCTAAGGTGGTCCCCACAGCTGACGGTTCTTGTTACTGTCACCGCCAGCTTCTCTACAAGGTGCATTAGATATGTTAGGCATGGCATTCATCACTGAAATCCACGTTGACTCCTTCTAATTATTTTCTCTTTTTCTCAATATTTGGTTATATCATTTTTAATTAAACATTCCCAAAATATGTTTAATGTATTGACCTATCATTATTTAGATTAGCTTTGTTTCAGTTGTGAATATAGGTATTAAACTCGATTCCCTGCAGATTTTGGACATATACACATCCATTCTGAATAAGACCCTGCAGCATCATGTTCTGGGCCCCTGTTGCTCTTGCTCCAGTTCTCTTTGGTTTGTTAGATATATCTCATCATATTGTGGCATTGTGTTCTTCTTATCTTATCTAATACCATAAAACATAGGAGCAGAATTAGGCCTTTTGGCCAATAGAGTCTGATCTGACGAAGGTAGATGCAAAATGCTGCAGTAATTCAGCGGGTCATGAAATGTCTCTGGATAGAAAGAATAGGTGACGATTCCGGTCGGAAACTTTCGGAATCTGATTCGCCATTCGATCATGGCTGATCTATTTTTCCAGCTCAACCCCATTCTCCTGCCTTTTCCCCGTGACCTTTGGCACTATTACTAATCAAGAACCTATCAATCTGCATTTTAAAAATACCCAATGACGTGACCCAACTAACTCCAATAGTATATCCATTTTCTTTATTATAATTTCTGAAAATGCTGAGGATTCAGCTCTTTGCTACTGTCTTCCAATCATGTGCCTTCTTGACAAGATCTTTACAAACATGCTGGCTAGGCATCATTTCCAATTCCTCCAACCTCATTTTCCTCTGCTTTCCAAATTTGGTGGTTCTTGTTTCATTCAGCAGTATTCAATCAAGTTAGTGTTACACACTATTTAGAATCTGATACCCCCTGCACATTCACATGTTTGATGCTTCCTTTTAAGTCTTAAAGACCTATATTCAATCCTTCATACATGTCCACAGTCTGTGGGAAATAGCTTTCAGGGTGCGTTAGTTTCAGTGATTATAATATTTGCTTGTAACCGCGAGAGACCAGACGGATGTGAACAGGAACTTTGCATTCCCTACACCTGGTAACATATCTCTGTTTCCTTTCAAAACCATCTGACTGGACATTTATTTAAACCAGAATAAGTTCCATTTGCAACTATTTCCCAATTGAATTGCAGTATATATGCTATATATATATATATATATAAAACACTGTATATAAATATATATTTGCAGTATACAATATATGCAATATATATATCTATATAATTAAAAGTCTAAACATGGCCACCCTGTTTGTGCTGTATATTGATTTTAGAAAAAACGCTACCACTTACGGCTGTGATTTTTGGCCATATTACTCAGAGTCCCCCTCCACTCATCAGGTGCAGAGGATTTTTCCCATCGATGACAAATAAAAGAATTATTAGTGTTTAAAAAATGTTGAGATTCTCTCTCCTGTCAATCACCGCCATGAAGGCCATGCCCCTTCCAGGGTGTATGGGGAGGAGCAAAAAAACCAGAAGTCTGGATGTGGCTCTGTTGCTGCAAGATGACGAGCGAGAGATGACCACTCTCAGTCTGAGCTGGAAATCTACAGAACACTTAGTGTCTACTGACCTGTGAGTGCCCTTTATGGGTTTTAAACTGTGCCTTTTGCAACTGTGGCTGTTAAAATGTGTGGCTGTTGAAATGTGTGCCTTTTGCGACTGTGCCTTTTGCGGCTGTGCCTTTTGCGGCTGTGCCTTTTGCGGCTGTGCCTTTTGCGGCTGTGCCTTTTGCGGCTGTGCCTTTTGCGGCTGTGCCTTTTGCGGCTGTGCCTTTTGCAACTGTGCCTTTTGCAACTGTGCCTTTTGCAACTGTGCCTTTTGCAACTGTGCCTATTGAAATGTGTGCCTATTGAAATGTGTGCCTATTGAAATGTGTGCCTATTGAAATGTGTGCCTATTGAAATGTGTGCCTAGTGAAATGTGTGCCTATTGAAATGTGTGCCTATTGAAATGTGTGGCTATTGAAATGTGTGGCTATTGAAATGTGTGGCTATTGAAATGCGTGGCTATTGAAATGCGTGGCTATAGCAACTGTGTGACTATTGCAACTGTGTGACTATTGCAACTGTGTGACTATTGCAACTGTGTGACTATTGCAACTGTGTGACTATTGCAACTGTGTGCCTTTTGCAACTGTGCCTTTTGCAACTGTGCCTTTTGCAACTGTGCCTTTTGCAACTGTGCCTTTTGCAACTGTGTCTTTTGCAACTGTGCCTTTTGCAACTGTGTTTGGAAGGAATAAACGCTTTATTAGGTCCGACCATGTTTACTGCAAAAGTCCCCTTCATTTCGTGATTTCCGCTTAGTGGACAGGTCACGCTGATTGCGTCATTTCCAGTGAGTGCAGAGGTCATGCTGAATGCGGAAGTGTTGCTGACTGCGGCAGGCCCACAGTGGAGACACTGCGCTCAGCCGTTTGTGTATTCAAAAAAGTTTACTGCCATATGTATGGTGTGTGTGTGAGTGTGTCTTTGTGTGTGTGTGAGTGTATGTGTCTGTCTGTGCGTGTGTCTGTGCGTGCGTGTGTCTGTGCGTGTGTCTGTCTGTGCGTGTGTCTGTCTGTGCGTGTGTCTGTCTGTGCGTGTGTCTGTCTGTGCGTGTGTCTGTCTGTGCGTGTGTCTGTCTGTGCGTGTGTCTGTCTGTGCGTGTGTCTGTCTGTGCGTGTGTCTGTCTGTGTGTCTGTCTGTGCGTCTGTCTGTGTGTCTGTCTGTGTGTGTGTCTGTCTGTGCATGTGTCTGTGTGTCTGTCTGTGCATCTGTCTATGTGTCTGTCTGTCTGTGTGTCTGTCTGTGTCTGTGTGTTTGTGTGTCTGTGTCTGTATGTCTGTGTGTCTGTGTCTGTGTCTGTGAGCGTGTCTGTCTGCGTCTGTGTCTGTCTGTGAGCGTGTCTGTCTGTGAGCGTGTCTATCTGTGTCAGTGTCTGTCTGTGAGTGTGTCTGTCTGTGTGTGTCTGTCTGTGTCTGTCTGTGAGTGTATCTGTCTGTGGCTGTGTGGGTTTGTGTGAGTGTGTCAGTCTGTGTGTGTGAGTGTGTGTATGTGTTTGTGAGTGTGTGTGTGTCTTTGTGTTTGTGTGTATGTGTGTGTGTGTATGTGTTTGTGTGTGTATCTGTGTGTCTGTGTATGAGTGTGTGTGTGTGTGTGAGTGTGAGCATCTGTGTGTGTGTGAGTGTCTGTGTGTGTGTGTGAGTGTATGTGTGTGCACTCTGCTTGAAATGCTGTGAAATTGGATTTGCTGACCTGACAGTGCTGTGAGGTTGGACTTGCAGCCTCCACTCTGCTTGGAGTGCTGTGAGGTTGGAATTGCTGCCTACACTCTGCTTGGGGTGCTGTGAGGTTGGACTTGCTGCCTGCATGCCGCTTGGAGTGCTGTGAGGTTGGACTTGCTGCCTGCACTCTGCTTGGAGTGCTGTGAGGTTGGACTTGTGGCCTGCACTCTGCTTGGAGTGCTGTGAGGTTGGACTTGTGGCCTTCTCTCTGCTTGGCCTGCTGTGAGGTTGGACTTGCGGCCTGCACTACGCTTCAAGTGCTGTGAGATTGGATTTACAAGCCTGCACTGAATGATGACATTTGAGGTAAATTCTCAGATTTTCTTTGTTAAAATTTGACCGCTCAATCTCTCTATATTAAAATAGTTTTTTTTTATATCAACCGCAAAGAGCCATCAAGAGGCTGTGAGCAGCAGAACACAAGAGACACAACAAGAAATAACTTAATAAATCTCATTTTATCATTTAAATTGTTGTTATATTTCATTCACATATTTCATTAAGAGTCATTCACATTTTAAACTTTAATAAATCGTTTTTTCACTGGCCATGCCTGCATGTTCTTCATCATAATGGGAACCTAATACGAAGGAATAGCTGCACTGTCGGAGAGCCACTAAGAGTGCATGGGGGAGGGTTGAGGGAAGATGGACTGAATGCATGAGGGGGAGGGGAATGGCAAGGAGCAGAGTGGGGGGGGTGAAGGGTGGAGGGGTGACTGAGTGAACTGTCACCACACCAGCCGTGAGTGACTGGACTGCCAGCCCACCAGCCATGAGTAAGTGAATTGCCAGCCCACCAGCTGTAAGTGAGTGAAGTGGCAGCCCACCAGCAATGACTTATTGAACTGCCATCCCACCAGCCATGACTCACTGAACTGCAAGTCCAAGAATCCATTCAGTCCACAATGTCCATACTAGCCCTCTGGAAACCAGTCCCTTCAGTGCACAACATCCATACTAGCGCTCCAGAGATCCACGCAAGGATAGACTTTCCTCCTTCATTGCTGTGATCTGTAAAAAAAGATGAAAATATCTTAAATTGATTGTCCACCCTCTCCCCCTTCTCTCTCACACAGTATGTCACCTGTTTTCGGCACAATTTCTGGCAGTTTCTCAGCTGCCAGCCCACCAGGCCTGAGTTACTGAGCTGCCAGCCTGCCATGCCTGAGTGACTGAGCTTCCAGGCCTGAGTGACTGAGCTGCATGGCCTGAGTGACTGAGCTGCCTGGCCTGAGTGACTGAGCTGTCTGGCCTGAGTGACTGAGCTGCCTGGCCTGAGTGACTGAGCTGCCAGCCCTATAACCATTCGGCCCACAATGTCCATACTAGCCCTCTGGAAACCAGTCCCTTCGACCCACAACACCCATACTAGCGCTCCAGAAAGCCCCCCCCCCCCTACTGGCCAGCAATATTTGAATTGGTGGAGAGGTGGAATATTGCATTGGGGAACCAGCCCTCCCGTGTGAAGCTGGGACCCAACGGGTCCCACTTAGTCTAGTTACACTATTCACATATTGTATACACACATATACATACACATAAAAGCAAACAAACAATAATAGTGCAAAAATACAAAACCAATCCCCCCCCAAGTCTAAGTAATTGACTTCCCAATGACCCATCTTCTGACCATCCCTTAACTCCCTCCATTATATTGTCTTCCCATTTGTCAGAGCTAACCCTTTCCACTCCCCGCAACCATGTACTCCCCTATTCCCAATTTCCTTCTCTTCAACTACTGTGTCAGCTTGCTAATCTCCTCTTCTCTCCATGCAGCTGCTGAGGTTCCCAACCCCAATATGCCACATAAATGCTAAGTCAATATGGAAATAAATGAGAATGGTCTGGTATCATTGTGTGTCATCGAAAAATAGTAAAAAAGAAAAAGGAGATAGAGTAACTTTGTTAATAAATTGGATTAGTTTATTGTTATTGTCACATGTACTGAGGTAGAAAATTTCAATTATCGAGGGGCAAAAGGGAGGGATGTGCTTTATCACCCCTGCTATTTGCCCTTATGATAGAGCCCTTGGCTGAAAGTATAAGAATTCATCTGAATATTCAGGGATATAATACTAAGGATTCAAATAATAACATTTCATTATATGCAGACGATATACTTCTATACATTACAAATTCACAAACGAGCATACCAAACTTATTAAATTTAATAGAGGAATTCGGTTCTTTTTCTGGATATAGAATAAATTGGAATAAAAGTGAAATCATGACGTTAAAACCTCAAGAATCTACACACCTATTAAAATTCCCCTTTAAAATTGCAACAGAAAAAATTAAATATTTGGGTATTCAAATTACTAGAAAATACAAAGCATTATTTAATGCTAATTTTATGCCTTTATTAAATAAACTGAACGCGTTGATTAAATTTTGGAAAACACTTCCGTTGTCATTAATAGGCAGAATAAACGTTATAAAAATGATCTTTTTACCACAAATATTATACCTATTTCAATCTATACCATTATATATACCAAAACACTTTTTCAAAAAACTAGACTCTAATATTACCAATTTTATTTGGGACTATAGATCACATAGAATTCAAAGAAAACACTTGTGCAAACCAAAAGACGTTGGGGGACTTTCACTTCCAAACTTTTTGTATTATTATTGGGCAGTGCATATTAAGAATATAATTTATTGGTTGGACAGTCCTACCCAACAGACAGAATGGATAAGAATGGAGAAAGAGGATTGTTCTCCTTGTAACATAGGAGCGATCCTCTTCTCCCCGATAAAATTGAACAACACAATATATAAGAATAACCCAATTATACATAATTCAATAAGAATTTGGAAACAAATAAAATTATCTTTAAAATTAAGAAACCTATCATTGTTAATGCCAATAGTGAATAATCCTTCATTTAAACCATCTCTTATTGATAAAACATATAATCAATGGGAAAGAGTGGGAATTAAAAGGATCGGTGATGTGCATGAAATGGGAGATCTGTTATCATTCCAACAATTATAATTAAAATTTAAACTGAAAAATAACCAATATTTTAAATATCTTCAGATCTGCGATTTCTTGAAGAAATACATACAAAGATGTCAAAATATAACTTTAGACCCACTGGAAGAAGCAATGAATATTAAGGTTGACTCGCAGAAATTAATATCATACTTACATAATAGTATTTTAAATATAGAACCACCATCGACAGAGGCACTTTGAGAAGATTGGGAACGAGAATTAATGATAAAAATAACGAATGAAACATGGGAAAAGTATTTGATATATACACACAATTGTTCGATTAATGTAAGACATAATTTAATTCAATTTAAAATTTTACATAGATTATATTATTCAAAAACTAGACTGAATAAATTCTATCCAAATACTTCCCCCATTTGTGATAAATGTTTATCCCAAAATGCAACTATAACACACTCTTTTGTTTCCTGCATAAAACTTTATAAATTCTGGAGTGATATTTTTGAAATATTTACAAAATTATTCAAGATAAAAGTGGAATCTAATACGGAAATGATTATATTTGGAGTAACGGAAAACGGGAACAAATTGAACACATTTCAAAATTTATTTTTTAATTATGGGTTAATAACATGTACTGAGGTAGAGTGAAAAGCTTTTTTGGTGCGTGCAAACCAGACAGCAAAAGACTAAACATGATTTCAATCAAGCCGTCCACCGTAAAGTAAAGAGATTATTGCAGTGGCGAGGAATGACATTACTCAAGCCATAGCATCAGTTTGGTACAATAAAACAATAGTAAGGATAAGGTCATGGGTGGGAGAAGTATACAGGACCACTGACATTATCTACACTATAGAACAGAGTAGTGTAAACCAAGAATAGTGACGGATTTAACTATGGTATTGCAATAACGATGAATGATTTTAATCATCATATGGATTGTGCAAACCAAGCTGATAAGGATGGCCTTGACGATGAGTTCACTGAGCGTATATCAAGCAAAAACATGAGGAATCACCCAGGGAGCAGGGTATTTTAGATCTGGCATTGTGCCGCCCCATTTTTTAATCTATAAAAAAAGCATGATTGAGACGTATCGAAGATTCGCTCGATAACTAATAGCACACTAGTTTCAGATCCAGGTTTCTTGCTCTCTAACTGAATTTGGATTTCTACCAAGTTATGATGGCTATTTCCTGCAGGAATTCTTCCTGTAAGATTATTGATTTATTCTGCTCATTGCATAATGTCAGATCTAAAATGTTCTGCTTCCTGGTCGATTCCCTGTCTTGCATTTCAAATGCACTCCATGAATGCACTCTTCCACCAAGAAGCAGGACAGAACACCTCAGGAGATCCTTCCCTGTGGCTATCAAACTGTACAACTCCTTCCGCTTCTGTCACGGGGTAGACTGCGACTGAGACTGACTCTTAACGATGATTCATTTTTATAAAATATAATTTAATGGCTAGATTATCATCCATTTAAAATTCTTTGAAGAAGTGGAGCAGCAGCTGGATGACCTCAGGGCCGTACGGTAAAACGAGAGTTTCCTGGACAAGACCTTCAGTGAGGTTGTCACACCAAGGATACAGGAAGAGCGAAGGTGGGTGATTATGAGAAAGGGGAGTAAATATAGAGTGAGGGAAAAAGAGGAGGGGGAGTTGCATTGTTGGTTAAGAAGGATATCATGGCTGTGTTCAGAGGTGGCATAACCGATGATTCATCTAGTGAGGCTATATGGGTGGAGTTGAGGAACAAGAAATGGATGATCACCTTGTGGGGGTGTGCTACAGACCCCCGAATAGTCAACAGGAATTAGAAGAACAAATATGCCGGGAGATTGCAGACAGCTGCATGTCAAATAAGGTTGTTGTAGTAGGGGATTTTAACTTTTCAATATAGACTAGAAAAATCGTAGCGTGAAGGGTTCAGATGGGGTAGCAATTCCTCAAAAGTGTTCAGGAGAGTTTTCTTAAGCAGTATGTGGATGGCTGGACTGTCATATATTGAAAGAATGGAACAACTGGGCTTGTATACACTGGAATTTAGAAGGATGAGAGGGCATCTTATTGAAACATATAAGATTATTAAAGGATTGGACACGCTAGAGGCAGGAAACATGTTCCCGATGTTGGGGGAGTCCAGAACCAGGGGCCACAGTTTAAGAATAAGGGGTAGCCATTTCGAATGGTGATGAGGAAAAACTTTTTCACCCAGAGAGTTGTGAATCTGTGGAATTCTCTGCCTTTGAAGGTAGTGGAGGCCAATTCTCTGGATACTTTCAAGAGAGAGTTAGATAGAGCTCTTAAAGATAGCAGAGTTAAGGGATATGGGGAGAAGGCAGGAACGGGGTACCGATTGTGGATGATCAGCCATGATCACAGTGAATGGTGGTGCTGGCTCGAAGGACCGAATGGCCTACTCCTGTACCTATTGTCTATTGTCTATTGTCTATTATCTATGTGGAGGCCCCCACACGTGAGAGGGATCTAGTATTGGGAAATTGGGAAGGGCAAGTTAATGAAGTGTGTGTGGAGGAGCCTTTTGGGACCAGTGACCACAGTTCAATTAGGTTTAAGATAGTTATGGATCGGGATGGAGAGGTTAAAATGCTCAACTGGGGTAAGGCCAACTTTGAGGGTTTGAGAGAAGGTCTCGCTCAAGTTGACTGGAGCAGGTTATTAGAGGGGAAAGGACATCATTTTTAAAAGTGTGCTGAAGAAAGTTCAGGATGTGTACATCCCAGTTTGAGTGAAGGGCAAAGCAGGCAAACGTAAGGAAGCTTGGCTGACGAGGGAAATTGAGATATTAATCAAAAACAAGAAGGATGCATGGGACAGGTTTTGGCAGCTGGGATCAAGTGCACCCCTGGATGAGTTTCGGGAACTAAGGAGTAAACTAAAAAAGGAAATCAGAAGGGCAAAAAGTGGCAGGAGATAGCTCTGGCAGGTAGCATTAAGGACAATCCTAAAAGATTTTATAAATACATAAGGGGGATAAGGGTAACTAGAGAGAGAATGGGACCTCTCAGGAATCAAAGTGTTCACCTCTGTGTGGAGTCACAGGAGATGGTCAAGGTCCTAAATGAGTATTTATCCTCTGTATTTACTGAGGAGAAAGACAGTAGGATGGAGGAAATTGGAGCAGTCACTGGAAATGTCTAGAGAGCAGTCAGGATTACGGTTGAAGAAGTACTGAAAGTACTGTCTTGTTTGAAGGTAGACAAATCTCCAGGGTCTGATCTGATATATCCGAGGACATTGTGGGAAACTAGAGAGGAAATTGCGGGAGCCCTGATTGAAATTTACGAGTCGTCCTTCAATACAAGAGAGGTGCCAAAAGACTGGTGAGTGGCAAATGCTGTACCTCTTTTCAAGAAGGGCTGCAGGGAAAATGCTGGGAACTATAGGCCGGTGAACTTAACATCTGTAGTTGGTAAGTTACTGGAGAGTATTCTGAGGGATAGGATATACAGGCATTTGGATGGGCAAGGGCTGTTTAGGGATAGTAAGCATGGTTTGGTACGTGGGAGGTCATGTCTCACAAATCTGATTGATTATTTTGAAGACGTGACCAAAAAGGTTGATGAGGGCAGAGCTGTAGATGCTGTGTACATGGGTGTTCGACAAGGTTCTGCAAGGTAGGCTGCTTTGGAAGGTTAGATCGCATGGGATCCAATGAGAGATAGCTGAATGGATAGCAAATAGGCTCCATGGAAGGAAGCATAGGGGAATGGTGGAAGGTTGCTTCTCAGACTGGATGCCTGTGACTAGTGGTGTGCCTCAGGGTTCGTTACTGGGCCCATTACTGTTTGTCATCTACATCAATGATTTGGATGAGAATATACAGGGCAAGATTAGCAAGTTTGCTGATGATACAAAAGTGGGTGGTTTTGCAGATAGTGAAGATGGTTGTGAACTATTGCAGCAGGATATGGATCGATTGGCCAGGTGGGCGGAGGAATGGTTGATGGAATTTAATACAGAGAAGTGTGAGGGGTTGCATTTTGCGACGTCGAACAAGGGCAGGACCTACACAGCGAATGGTAGGCCTCAGGGTAGTGTTGTAGAGCAGAGGGATCTAGGAGTACAGGTGCATGGTTCCTTGAAGGTCAAGTTGCAGGTAGATAAGGTGGTCAAAAAGGCTTTTGGCACTTTTAGCCCTCATCAGTCAGAGTATTGAGTATAGAAGTTAAGAGGTCATGTTGCAGTTGTATAAGACGTTGGTCAGACCGCATTTAGAATATTGTGTTCAGTTCTGGGCACCATGTTGTACGAAAGATATTGTCAAGCTTGAAAGAGTTCAGAAAAGATTTACGAGGATGTTGCCAGGACTAGAGGGTGTGAGCTGTAGGAGGAGGTTGAGTAGGCTGGGTCTCTATTCCATGGAGCGCAGGATGATGTGGGGAGATCTTATAGAGGTGTACAAAATCATGAGAGGAATAGATCGGATAGATGCACAGAGTCTTTTCCCAAAGTAGGGGAATCGAGGACCAGAGGACATAGGTTCAAGGTGAAGCAGAAAAGATTTAATAGGAATCCGAGGGGTAACTTTTTCACACAAAGGGTGGTGGGTGTATGGAACAAGCTGCCAGAGGAGATAGTTGAGTCTGGGACTATCCCATCGTTTAAGAAAAAATTAGACAGGTACATGGACAGGACAGGTTTGGAGGGATATGGACCAAGTGCAGGCAAGTGGGACTAGTGTAGCTGGGACATTGTTGGGCGGTGTGGGCAAGTTGGGCCGAAGGGTCTGTTTCCACACTGTATCACTCTATGACTCTAAGTGCCCAATATAATACATATTAGCTGTTGCTGCCAGTGAGATAATGGGCTGAAAATACATTGTATTGAAGACACACTGTATTCTGTACCAGTTTAATCAATCTAATGCATGCTCTTGGATAGATAAATTGCTTATTTAGAAATACCATGAAAACATTTTGTTCAGATTCAATCTACCAGAAGCATTTGTAACATTTAGTAGCCTTGAAAATGTACAGTAGAGAGCATACTGGCTGGTTGCATCACAGCCTGGTTCAGCAATTCGATCGCCCATGTATGAAGGAGACTACAGAGAGTAGTTAAGAAAGAACTGCAGATGCTGGAAAAATCAAAGGTAGTCAAAAATGCTGGAGAAACTCAGCGGGTGAGGCAGCATCTATGGAGCGAAGGAATAGGTGACTTTTCGGGTCGAGACCCTTCTTCAGTCTGAGGAAGGGTCTCTACCCGAAACGTTGCCTATTCCTTCGCTCCATAGATGCTGCCTCACCTGCTGAGTTTCTCCAGCATTTTTGTCTACCTACAGAGAGTGGTAAAATGTTACTGCCTGGTCCATCACAAGTACTGACCTACCCACCATCAAAGGGATCTATGCGTGGTGTTGTCTTCATCAAAGACCCACACCAGCTTAGTCAAGCTGTCATTTCACTACCAACATAAGGAAGAAAGGTACAGGAGCCTCAAAACCATGACCATCAGGTGCAAGAATGCTCCTTAGCAGCAAAATCTTATTGTGTATTGTGTGTTCTTTTTAAGTGTATCGCTGCTGGCAAATTCATTTCACTGCACCTTTGGGTGCATGTAACGAATAAAATTGACTTTGACTTTGACCTAGGCTCTGGAACGCTGCACAACACTAACCTCAGCAACCATGATCTTTTATGAACTGTCTTTGATTGCACTTTGTTTGTTTTTGCACTATTATGAATGCCAGGTTGTATTAATTTATTGTAACTTTGATTATTAGATATTATCTGTGTGTTATTGCATTTATAGGCCTGTTAAGCTGTAACAAGTAAGAATTTCATCCTTCCATTGTTGGTACTGATGAAAATCAAACAATCTTGACTCTTGATTCTTGACTTAAATTTTTTGACTAGTTAAATGTAGTTGTTTGTGGGTTTTTTTGTACTGTTTTAATTGTGTATATGTGTGGGGCAGAGGGGGGAACTTTTAAAATCTCTTCCCTGCACGGGAGACCCAACCTTTTCCCTGTCGGGTCTCCGTTGTCGTTGGGGCCTTGCTCTGTGGAGCGGCCTCCAACCGGGACGACCTGGGGGCTCCAGTCGCGGAGCCTGCGGAGCTGCGGACTCACCATCGTGGGGCTGGCTGGCCTCGGAGCGCGGGGAGCGGGGGTGGCTCGCTGCTCACTCCGGAGCTCGGAGGCTCCAGCTGCAGACCGGTGGACTGGGACATCGGGAGCTCGCGGGTCCAGGTGAGAGACCGCTTTCCGGAGCTCCCGCTACGCAACTTCTCCAGCTCGAGTCGCGGGGTTGGAACGACCCGGAGCGGGGCCGGACATCACCCAGCGCGGCTTTAATGGCCGCGGGACATTCCAGCGCTCGCCGGGGTCTCCAACTTTGTGACTTTTGGACTGGAGCGGTGCCGTACATCGCCCGGCGCTGCCTCAACGGCCGTGGGACTTACCATCGCCCGCCTGGGGCTTCAACATCGGGAGAGAAATTGTGCAGGGGAGAGAAAAGACTTTGCCTTCCATCACAGTGAGGAGGAGATTCACTGTGATGCATGTTTTTCTGTAAATTGAATTGGTTGTGTGTCTTGTAGGAATTGTTTTGTTTGTATGACTGTGGAAACGGAGTTTCGTTTGAGCCTCTCAGGTTCAAATGACAAGTAATAAAATCTAATCTAATTTAATCTAATCAGAGAAATGGGAGCCCTGTTCTGTGCTGCATAGGATTCTCCAAACAATGAATGCAGGTGTAGCTGGGGCAAAGCATTTAATCACAATACCAGTACAACGTAATGGCATTTTGGGTTGTTCATGCACAGACAATGATAATTTAGTTTAATTTATTTTGGAGATATTGTATGGAAACAGCCTTTCGGCCCACAAAGTCCGTGCCGACCAGCGATCCCCATACACAATCACTATCCGACAAACTAGAGACAATTTACGATCTTTACCAATCTGGACCTACAGCACCTGTAGTCAGGATTGAACCTGGGTCCCTTGTGCTGTAAGGCAGCAACACTAACGCTGTGCCACTGAGCTGCCCCTTCATTTGTGAACCACAGATAACTTATTCAGACTGATCTCGCTCAGCCTGAGCAGCGGGCATTAGACTAGAGCTAAGATAGACACAAAAAGCTGGAGTAACTCAGCGGGTCAGGCAGCATCTCTAGAGAAACAGAATAGTTGATGTCACCTATTCCTTTTCAAACCAGCATCTGTAATTCCTTCCGACGTATTAGACGAGAGCTGTTTCGAGTCATTCATCAGATGTCTCACTAATTGAAGAGGCCCATATGAAGATGTCAGGGAGATGTGGCCAGAACCACTTAAATATTGCAGCTGCAATAAATGAATGATATTAAAACCATGATACCTGTCAGTGCCTCATGCTATTTCAAAAGGTTTTGAGCCTGTCTCAATGTGAGTTACTGAAGCTATTGTTCATGGAATGATGTAATATTCTTGCATCTTCCGTGGTTAATATCGTACCTGGTGCTGAACTCCAGGTAGAATCTCACAGACTTTGAAAATTGAACAGATTATACAGTGTTTTCACCAGTAATGCATTGTAGCATCAAAATTCCCCAGATGGAACATACAGCAAGAACATTGAAAAACACAAAATAGTTTCCAGCTCAGTATATATCATAAAAAGCATAATCATTCAAGCAAAGAGTAAAAGCTCAGAAAAAGAAGGGTCCCAACCCAAAACGTCACCCATCCATGTTGTCCAGAGATGCTGCTTGATCTGCTGAGTTACTCCAGCACTTTGTGTCCTTTTGTGCAAACCATCATCTGCAGTTCCTTGTCTCTGCATCTGTGTGTTCATTTGCTCCAAGGTGTAACAGAATAAAATGCAAACTCATTGCTAACAGGATAGGGATGAGTTTACATGTTCTGGTCAGTACATTCTGTACACATAAAGATGTTATAAACATATCATCACCTGTTGTTTCATCCGTAGATAAATAGTGGTTCTCTAAATTGTGTTTACAATTTGTAAAATCATTTTTCGTGTTTGACAGCAAGATGTAAGATGTACCTTGAGTGTTAGTTCTGAAAATAAGACCATTCAAGAACACAGTTGGCTTCTTAATACCTTGGATAGAAGTTTCTACCCGTTAAATACATGGACTCAGAATGACATAAATGGAAATATGAAAATATGAAAATGGGGCGAGACGGTGGCACAGCGGTAGAGTTGCTGCCATACAACGCTTACAACAGTAGAGACCCGGGTTCGATCCTGACTACAGGTGCTTGTCTGTACGGAGTTTGTATGTTCTCCCCATGACCTGCGTGGGTTTTCTCCGGGTGCTCCAGTTTCCTCCCACAATCCAAAGACGTACAGGTTTGTAGGTTAATTGGTTTGGTGTACATTTTAAAATTGTCCCTTGTGTAGGATAGTGTTAATGTGCGGGGATCACTGGTTGGTGCTGACCCGGTGATCCGACGGGCCTGTTTCCATGTTGTATCTCTAAACTCTAAACATGTTGTATCTCTACACTTTAATTTAAACTCAATAATCGCCATTGCTTCTATTGTATTTTTAGATTTTAAGGTTTAGACTTTTGAGATACAGTGCTGTTATATGCCCTGCGGCCCACAGTGCCTGCGCCAACCACTGGTCACCCTGTACACTGGCAATATGCTGCACACTAGGGACAATTTTTACAACTTACCGAAGACAATTAACCTACAAATCTGTACATCTTTGGAATGTGGGAGGAAACCAGAGTATCCAGAGTCACAGGGAGAATGAACAAACTTCATACAGAGATGATCTGGTCACGATCAAACCCGGGTCTCTGGCGCCGTAAGGCAGCATCTCTACAGTTGAGCCACTGTGCTGCCCTAAAACTTTCTTTTTTTTAAATCACGTAGTGTTGATAGTTTATTTTTAACAACAACATTAATTTCCATGTATTGACCAAAGAAGCAGCAGATTGTGGAATCTTGAGGAAAAACTCAGCAGTCAGCCAGCATCTGGGAAGGGAATGGACAGACGATGTTTCAGGTTGGAAACCTTCTTCAAAAGGGTCTCAATCTGAAGTATAGTCTGTCAACTTCCATGTGCTACTTGCTTTGTATGATAACTGTTCTGTTTAGTTGGCGGTTAGTTTATAAACCTTGAAGGAAATAGTTCCATGTCCATTATCATTCACATTAAAAATGCTGGACCTCAACAATTAAACATGTCCCTCTGCATCTTAAACAACCCATATCAGCACTTCAGCTTGCTGCTCTGGATTGATGGACAAAATAATATCCACGAGTCTAAACGTAACTGGTAAAAGGGCTAAAGGCTAATTCAGTATCATTATTACAATTTCTCATTGTTGATGGATACTTAATTCCACAATAATTTCAACACATTCAAATACCAAGAATTTGCAATGAGCGCCCCTGGAAATATGCTACAACAAGCCAATAAATTAACTCCTGCAATCAGCTTTACTCAGACTAAATTAAATGCTTTAGTGCTTTAAACGAAAACTGAAGAGTTTTTTGAAAGATTAATTACCTGCCTGGCACAGTGACAGAATTGGACAGACTCTTAGTCTGTGCTTACAGTATATTAACTAATATGTCAGAGAAAGTAAATCCAATGATCAAAGTGACTTATTCTCATCTGAAATCTTCATACATACGTGGGTGAGATGTAAGTCATGAGTCCAATTGTCCATGAACTCTCTTGGGCTGATGTCATAGGTTTTGGACTTTACTTTAGACTTGAGAGATATAGCGCGGAAACCAGCCCTTCGGCCCACGGAGTCCACGCCAAGAGAAATTCATTTTTCTCTTTCTCTCAGCCTCTCCCTTTAACTCTCCTTTCGTTTCCTTCCTTCCGCTCTCATTTCCCTCTCTCTACTCATTCACCTTAGGCCTGGTATTAACCTCTGTTAAATTCCATCTGATAATGTGGTATCTTAGTCATTTGGAAGTATGTAGGAGTTTGCAATTACTTGGTTCACTGGCAGGAAAGAATTATATCGGAATTGAAACCAGTCGTTCATCAACCAAGGACACACAAACAAATTTAATCCAAATTTGCTGATGCCTATAATCCATTTTAAACCACCTGCTACTTCTTTTAAAACTTTGAATTTCGATGATTTTCTTAATCAGAACCAGCTGTAACATTGTTGAGCAGCTTTTTGTTCAAGTTTCCAGCTTAGCTCATGCACACGGAACATCATCAGCGGCAGAATTTATTTCATATATAGAGTAATGAAACATTCCATAACCATGTGAATTCAGTGCCAGTTGAGAGCTAATGATCCAGAGACTGCTGTCTATGTGTCAGGGCTGTTCCATTCCGTGGTGCATTGTAGTTCATCATTGTTTTACACCGTTGGAATTTTTGAACTATATTAAATGGCAAGCCTCACGCATTAATACTGCATTATTTCGCAATAGCTTTCTCTCCTTTAACATCAGATCCTACACAGTGATGAGCAAGTGACTTGCAGGATGAATGCATGGTTTATTAATGTTTTTTAAATTGTTATTTGTTTCAAGAGCATTCTGTGGTCACAAAATTGGGATTTAGAATTCGAAACAAGAGCATGTCTTCTTGGCAACAATTTCCATTGCCTTTGAGATGGAAATCCAGATTAAAGTCGCAGTCAGATGATGCTTCTAACCTCTATTTGAATGCAAAGTTAAACTTAAGTCTCACTAACAAAGCGTCTGAAGAAGGATCTCGACCTAAAACGTCATCTTCTCCATGCTGATTAGAGGGATAATAGTAAGATTAAACGAGAACTTACCAAGTTTGAAGTTTGATCTTTATTTTATGAGGAGTTACATTGGTGATTACATGAAGAAGACCCGTCAGGAAAGCAGCGGTATGAAATCACAGATAACACAATATTTGAAGTAACATATTAAGATGAGCAACATGAGAACTATCATATGACCTTTTTTATGAGAGAGGGTTGGGCGTGGCGGGCACGTAATCACCAACGTAACTCCTCATAAAATAAAGATCAAACTTCTAACTTGGTAAGTTCTCGTTTAATCTTACTATTTTACTTCGGAGTCACATTAGTGACTACGTGAAGGGTTCAAAGCTCTGTGATTTTATGCCGCAGATCCAAATCCCGGCTTCTCACTGCATTGATTGACTTTCGATGAGAAACAATCAATAATGCGTTAAACATGAAATGTGAATATCATGTAGTAACAATTGATTTGAATAATCAAAACAACCAGTAACCCCTGTATCCCAGCGGAAACTAAACAGGACTTAATCCTGAATTTGCAAACAGCCTCTCGCCGATCGGCAATCAGGCGATAGTAAATTTTTTTTAAACAATTCATTTGACCACCCAGCACCTGTAAGAATATGGTCGATGTGAACATCCATCGCCCTAGCCGACGACATTGCTGCTGCACTAGTGGAAAAGGATATATACACTTTAGTGTTAATACGTGCCTGAATCAACATTTGCTTTAAACCACCTTGAGATAGTCTGCACTGACATTCTCCTATGTGGCTGCATGTAACTAATAAACAATGCTGTTTCCACGTTTCTTAAGGTCTTTATAGCTTCAATATAATGAAAATAAATGTGCCATTACACATAAACATGGATCAGTAGATTATGCTGAAACACAATTTTAACAAACCTGTTACACCTGGCCTGCTCTGTTTGAGCAGGACGCAAATATATAACATAGCATTCTCTTCAGCAACTTCCATCCTGTCTAGCAGAAGCTTTTGCAAAATCTGCACTTGCTATACTGAACCAATGCCATGAGCATAACCACTTTCATGATTAGTTTGGCAAATTCTGAGACATGACAGGAACCTACTGTCGAAGCATCATGAGGACCACACTTACATCCCAGATCGCCATATACCTGGGTTTAGGAGGTTTAGAGTTGAAATTCCTTTCATCAATACAGCTCTGATATAATGAAACCCAATGAGATCTTTCCTGACCCCATCAAAACCATACGAGGACAAAGCACTTAAAGCTGTATTAATGGTGCTATAACTGAGCCCCTCATCATTGTAGAGTGTCAATAGGAACTCTAAAATATCCACTATACCTGCAGTACTATAGTCAATATTATTTTGTACACAATATTGCTCCCATTTAAAAAAAAGATTTTACATAAGTAATATACCCCTTTTGAGTACTTTTTCTCCAGGCTACAGTGAGCATGTCCACCGTTCACCCAGTCAGTCCTTGCTCCAGGTATGGCCTTCTTAAAACCTGCAAATTAACAAGTCAATACGATCACATAACGGATGACTTTCCCGTGTTAGCGGATGCTCCAGTCAATTCCTACGCTTGGGAACCACCAAAAAGAGGTTGGATCCCTAACTGTAACATCAAAGGGAACCATGATTGATTCGACCAATTAGGTATTACAAACACCCCCAAAGCGGCATCGTGCTTGATTTCTTGCAGACTCCGACCTATTAGGCAAAATGGTAGGAAAATATATAAAACATACCACCCCAATGTAACGTCAAAGTATCAATTGCAACTGCCACCTGGTCTGGTTCCCATGAAACCTATTTAGGCTGCTGATGGTTGAACCTTGATGCAAAACAAATCGATATCTGGCATTCATATATAAGTACTATATTATTGAACACCTCCTGCTTCAACATCCAATCTATGTTGTCATGGAACTTTCGTGACTTGGCGTCTGCTACTATGTAGAATCTACCTGGTAGGTAATTAGCTGATATATATATTTTAATGCACCAGGCCCAAATTTGATTAGCCAATCTGTCACAAAATACCGACTTGATTACATCGATGTGATTAATATATATGCCACTTGCGTAGTATTGTCAATCTGAAACTGAACATGCAGATTACATTTGTTAGAGCATTAAGCCTTATCCATAAAAACCTCTTAATAGTTAATTGCCCATGTCTGCAGAAGCGATGCCTCTTGCTCAGTCCATCTGCCTCCACAGCTGAAACTCGTATCCGTGATACCCCACCCGAGTGCATGACATTCATCTGCAAAATCATGGAAGGCTCATCAAGCATTACCTTGATATAACTTCTGGACACATGGTGAATCCACCATTGCAAATCAGAAATAGCCTTTACTGATAACTGCATAGGTCTATTATAATGACCCGAATGTATCCTTAATGCCTCCATTAGCTTGATACACCTGTCAATTAGCTCTACCCTTTTCTCCCGGGGCAGAGTCACTTAATTGAATCAATTGTGACCCAAATAGTCAGGTGTTAATTTGGATTCCTCCAGATGGATAATGCCCAATCTTTGAAAATTTGATTTAACAACTATCACCTGTTACTTCAGCTGTTCTCATGGATACCCCTGTAATCAAGATATCATCGAGATAAGCCATGACCACCTGACCCTGGCCTCTCAGCATGCCTATTATAGGTTTTAACAATTTTGTTGCCATAGATGATCCATCCAGGTGAATTTCAAATATCCTTATCCTGCAAAAAAAAAGACATTGAGTAATGCGCATCTTTAAGCTCTATAGTCACCATATAGCATCCTCTTGACCCAGTTGCTTGGCAGTGACAATTCCATCTTACAATGTCTACACTATATCCCCCATCCTTTTTTGGCCTGGGAAAATATTAGACACAAATTGATGGGGTTGGTGAACCAACTTTACCATTACACCTTTATCACATAAGCTTGCAAACGCAGTCTGAACATCCATCTGTTCTGTTAATGAAAACTGAATAGTTCTCCCAAGAACATGTTGAATGTGCCAATCACAATTTGGATTGAAATCCATTCGAAACCTTTGAATAACACTCTGTATAAACAGAGCTAAGGTAATTTGCTTCCATTCATCCCAGAAACAGATGTAATGTACCCCAGATTTAAGTTGTGTCACATTTGATATGTGCACCTGAGAACCAGGCCCACCTACCTCCGTGGTACCTGGTGGATGTTTGACCATGTTCCCGCTTCGTTTGTATGGGTACTTTCTTTTTTGGAAACTTACCGACTGCCGGTGGCTTGATCAAGCACACCATCTTTGCCTCATCATCCATGTCCTTGACACTCTTGGCGAGGTCCTCTCCGAAGAGTAGGTTTGCCGGCTGTATGTTGCTAGGCTGGAAAAATACTGCAATCTTGTAATTAATGGTGGGCCGAATGGCACTTTCCCTGAGACAATTTATCTCAAAA
Organism: Malacoraja senta; assembly: GCA_038087875.1. Taxonomy (NCBI): domain Eukaryota; kingdom Metazoa; phylum Chordata; class Chondrichthyes; order Rajiformes; family Rajidae; genus Malacoraja; species Malacoraja senta. The sequence continues at coordinate 9,495,552 of CM075988.1, read as the reverse complement.
ATGGGTGCTACAAAACAACCCTAGTACCTCTTGATGCGTTTCCGACACATGCCCTCCATCCACCGTTCTCGCGAACGCCGTGATTCCTGAGCCAAGTAATTTCAGGATTCTCTGCAGCTTCATCTCCTGGGCACTGCACGCCCATGCCCATCTGGCTCCATATCACCCGGTTCACTGCTGGCACCTTCAGCAACTCGCAGTTACCCCGGTCTCTTGGTGATTCCAAACTCTGACTGGACAGCGAATCGTACTGCCAGAGATGGGAACTCTGACAACGGCCGTCTTCGCTTTCCCAGTGGCATTCCATACTCTGACGGGACAGCGAATCGTGCTGCCAGAGAATGGACCTCTGACAACGACCGTTCTTCGCTAGTCAACAAAGTCTCCGTCAGAGTCGGGTCAGAACTGAGCTGACCCTCTGCAAGCGCCTTTTAAATGAGGGTGCTATCCAGCAGCCTCTATATCGTGGAGGTCAGCTCTTCTCCCAGTGGCACTCCATACTCTGACGGGACAGCGAATCGTGCTGCCAGAGAATGGACCTCTGACAACGGCCGTTCTTCGCTAAGTTCCAAGTCTCCGTCAGAGTCGGGGTCAGAACTTAGCTGACCCTCTGCACTTACCTCATGCATGAGGGTGCTTTAAGCAGCCCTCTACCAGGTGCTGCCGGCATGGCCTTTCTGCAGCCTACCGCCCACACAACTCCTCCCCCCAGAGTGTGCGTTTCTGGAGCAACCACTGGATGAGGTGCTCCATTTGGGAGAACCGTTTTAAAACGTCTCCAGCCCCGTACAGGCTCGTTGTGGCCCGACTCCGTTGAGTCCGAGGGCCTCCCAGACTTCCCCGTGCCTAACGCCCGACAGGCGTAGGCTTTGGTGCTTTTTAGCACTGAGTCTGAAGTCGCCCCGCTCCCGGTCGGCGACTGTGCAGGGGTACGAGGCAGCCGCTGACAGACCGCATTCCCACGGCTCACCTATGCTTTACCTGCGGCTGCTCTCCCCCTGGTCGTCTTCATCATGGTGCTGCCTGTAATAAAAAAACACAGAGCACCACAAAAAAGGAACTTTCCCCTCCAGCTAAGTTTCCGACTTAGCTGGAGCTTTAAAACTATAAAATACTTTAAAAGTACTTACTACAGGAGGAGCTCTGTCCTCCCCTGCTCGTCTTCACCATGGTGCTGCCTGTGACAACACACAGAGCACAGCACCACAGTAAAGGAAACTGTTTTACTCCAGCTAAGTTTCTCACTTAGCTGGAGCTTTAAAACTCTTTAAAATTACTCTAAAAGTACTTACCAGGGGAGGAGCTCTGTCCTCCCGCTGTCCGTGCGTCAATGCGACCGACGTAATGATGTGCATGCGCCCTGACGGGTCTTCTTCACGTAGTCACTAACGTGACTCCGAAGTAAAATTGTCAGTTACCCTCCAACCCACGTGTCTGTGGGTTGAAGGAGAATCAGGGTGGAAAAGAGCAGCACAGTGGCGCAGCTGGTGGTGCTGCTGACTCACGGTGCCTGAGACCCAGGTTTAATCCCGACCTCAGATGCTGTCTAGATACTTTCTTTCTGGGACAGTGTGAGATTCCTCCGGGTGCTCTGGTTTCCTCACACATCCCCAATTGGCCTCTGCAAATTGCACCTTGTGTTGAAGGAATGGTTTCAAAAGTGGTGTAACATAGAACTAGTGTGAATGGGTGATTGATAGTCAGCATGACAAGATGGCTTCTTTCCATGTTGTATCTTTTCATCAATTCAATCAATCAGAAATGACGGCTTGTGAGAGAAAATGGGTTACAGGGAAATAAGTAGAAAAATGGAACAAAAAATGTGTAAAAAACATGACAAATGCTAGAACAGTCCCGACCTGAAATGAAAACAGTTTTTTTCATTCCACATATGTGGCCTGACCTGGTTTGTAGGTTAATTGACTTCTGTAAATTGCCCCTACAGTGTAGGATAGAACTAGTGTACGGGTAATCACTGTTTGGCACAGACCCGGTGGGCCGATGGGCGTGTTATCACGATATATCTCTAAACGAAACGAAACTAAACGGTCCTCCACTCTCCCCTCAACTATTCAATCAGCATCAACTTTTTTTTGATGGACTCCTGAGTGTTATAACAAAGAATATGGAATAGAGAACATAAAACTGTGCAGCACAAGAACAGACCCTTTGAACATGATGCCAAGACCATCAATTACACATAATTCATATTCCTCCATTCCCTGCATATCAATATGCCTATCAAAAATGTTTTAAATGCCACTAACGTATCTGCTTCAACTACCAACCCCTGCGGCACTTCCAGGTACTCTTCACCCTCTATGTAAAAAAATCACTTAAACATTGTCCCTCTCACCTTAAAGCTATGCCCTCTAGTATTTGATATTTCCATCCTGGGATAAAGATTCTGACTGTCTATCCTATCTATGCTTCTCATATTTATATATACGTACCTCTATCAAGTCTCCCCTCAAACTCTGGCGTTCCAGAGAAAACAATCCATATCTGTCCAACCTCTCCCTGTATTTAATACCCTCTAATCCAGGCAACATTCTGTTCTTTCTATCCATCAATTTATTCACCTTTGCAAACACTTATTTTACTTCTATTTATGTAGCATAAGGGACATCTAATTAGGAATGGTGTTCGGATTGGATGCTTGCTTGAGATACAAGGTTTCAGACACCATAGAACCATTTTCCACAAACAGTCAGCAGCCCAAGTTAACAAGGAGTGAAAATTTGGCAAATGAGAGGGTTGATAATATGAATGACGTTATCAACTGCAAAAGACTAGCAGCGTTAGTTAGTGAAATTGTTGCAGTGCAAATTAAACCTGATGAGAAAAGCAGTGGCGGTGGTTTAATTAATGTCCAAAATCTAATTTCCCTGATTGAAATACTAAATTACAAATCCAGACACGAATTAATGCAATTCAAAGAAAGTGACCTTTGGCAAATGTAACTGCCTACAAATTGTTTAACCCTTGGTATCACGGTGCCAACACTGATTTTAGGGATCCTGAAAGTCCTGAAACATTAGTTTTTGTTAATTTGATACAAGCAGACACCACACATACAAACCATACCACACATACATTTTTAGTTTGTACATTTTTTAATGTATTTTCTTCAAACAATTGCAGTACAAACATGGCTGTTTAAAGACCAAAAAAATAGATAACGACAGCAAAGTGTACAAATAATGGTTAAATATTTAAAAATAAGAAGGATTAGAAATGAAGTTGGGTGGATTTATTTCAAAGGTTAATAGAGATTTAAAATGTTATCAGCGAGTGTATGTTATAAATGGGAAATAAGGTGCATTGCTGGGGAAATGTAGACCTAATACTGCCATATGAATGCTCTGAGTTTGTTACATCTCATCCTGTTGCCAGAGAGATAATCGGTATTTGCTCTTTAAATAAAGCACAAGCATTAGTTAATCTGCTTGTACTGTAGTAAATGCCACAAATGCCTTTGATATTACCAGATCTCATATTTTTTTTGTAAATTGGAAAACTTGTACAGAGGAATGAAACATTTGATTTTCGATACCCAGGGGTAAATTCTACGTCATCAGAAAGCTGGGGGTAGAGGGATCCAATGTTTAGATTATAGACACAAAATGCAGGAGTAACTCAGCAGGTCATGTCTGGAGAGAAGGAATGGGGGACGTTTCGGGTCGAGACCTTTCATCAGACTGATCATGTTTAGATTAGTTTAGCGATACATGAAAACGTCCCCTTCAACCCACCAAGTCCGTGCCGACCAGAGATCACCCATACACTAGTTCTATCCTACACGAGGGCAATTTACAGAAGCCAATTAACCTACAAACCTACATGTCTTTGCAATGTGGGAGAAAACCGGAGCACCCGGAGAAAATCCATGTGGTCAAAGAGAGAATGTGCAAACTCCATACAGACAGCACCCGTAGTCAGGATCAAACCTAGTTCTCTGGCACTGTGAGGCAGTAACTCTACCATTGCACCACTGTGCCGCACTTAGACCAAACCCAGAAGTAAATGCAGCATCCTGGCCTGTGACTTCTCAATCTACCAACTCTGGAACACCTGGATTTATAAACACCAAGGAAGGTCATCATTATTTCAAGAAGCCTAAAACATGTAAAAGCTGGTCAGTGATTCCATCCTTCATTCACCTCCCACGGCATGTGATTTACGCATTTTCTATGTTGAAATTGGGTAATTGAGTTGATGTGAACCCAAGCTAGTTATGAAATGGTCTTGCTGGAAAATGTTCAGGAAAAACATGAGGCTTCATTACATGAGATTTAAGTGAGTTCCAGTTTTCTCAGATCATTGCACATATTCAAGAAGGAATTGAATATTTTTTCTAAGTGATGGAAGGATCCATGAATGTGGAGCAGGGACTGAATTTGGATGATCAGCCATGATCACGTTGAATGGTAGTGCCGATTGGAAGAGTCAAATGACCTATTTCTCTATGTTTCTATGTTAAAACTAATCCCGGATTTAAACCCGCATAATCTCAGACACTAACTAACTCATTTTATGCCTGTTTCTTGTTGGAAGCCGTGTGCAATACACTAATACTAATGCTACCACAGACCACATGCAGTGTTATTGACTAAGACTGACTTTCTTCATAATTGGATTTTAAAATTAATATTTTCATTGAGAGTATTTATGATTGCTTCATGATGTTATATATCTTTGTTCCAATCTTTGTTTATATTCCATATGTTTAAAATACAGTTCTAATTTTAAACATTTTTTAATCTTTCCTTTTAATTTGGAGAGGTTTCTTTAATGTAATTAGCTGCACGGTCAGTTCGTTGACATCGCAGCTGCTGTATCCTTGAGATGACACCAAACAGCAAATAATATAGGAAAATTAAAAGGGGCAAATCCATGGACTTTCCTAAAGTACATCAGCCTTCTGCAAAATCTGACGTATTATTTTGTGAAGAACTAAGTTAAGTTTTCAGCTTTGACGTCTAAGCGATTGCCTTAAAACATGAAGCTCAAAGCAGGAAGTATTGGTGTGTGAGGAAAGAGGACAAATACTTGTTTGAATGTTGCCTTGTAGGATGGGTCAGTGAGAAGGTCCTCCTTACTGCCAAAGACACCAGGAGATATATATGGAGGTGGTCACTCAGAACCTAGACCCAGTTAGGATCCACTGAGGTGCCAAATCAAGAGGAGATGATTATTCACTAGATCAGGAGAGCTGGTTGATTCAACTACACTCTAACTTGCAGATAGACATCTTCTATCCATGCACTTCAGCTTTCCATCCATCCAGCTATCACTGACACTCAAAATCACCTTCAACAGCGATCCATTCAACTCTTGCAATTAGTCCAACTCATTGGTCCTTTCTTTCCCTCCTACCGCAGATGAGCATAGAACTTCAGAGAAGCAGTGAATGAGAGGTGGTTCTCCAAATATTTCACAAAGGCAGAGATGCTGCGTTAATACTTTTAATTAAATGTTAGAGGATCTAAGCATTATTGGTATTGATATTGGTATTGATTTATTACTGTCACAGGTATCCATAACAGTTAAAACGTTGTCGCTATTCCATTCCTTTTTCCAGTCACTTACCTCGACGGAGATGCGATTTTCCTCCGTGTCGCATCTCCCCCCCCCCCCCCCCCCCCCGTTGCCTAACAACGTGGAGTGGTGCGGCCTTTCCTGGAGTCCGGCCCGGAGCTGCAAGCCACGGGCACAGCGCAGACTTACCATCACGGAGCCTGGGATCCATTGCGGAGGATCGCCAGTGAAGGAGCTCTGACCGCGGGGCTGTGGACTTTAACACCATGAAGCAGCGGTCTCCGGTAAGAAGAGGCCGACTCGGGACTCCATGCCGCGGAGTGTTCCAATCCATCCCAACGTCGGAGTTTCGATCATCCCGACGAGCGGGCTTGAACAGCGGAACGTCGGCAGCGGCAACTGCGGACGGTTCAGCCCCGACCAAGTGTGAACCAAGGAAAAAGATGAACGGACTTTATTGCCTTCCATCACGGTGAGGAATGTTAATTCCACTGTGGTGGATGTTTATGTTAAACTTTATTTTATGTGCTGTGTGTATTTTTGTTTTTCAGTATGGCTGTATGGTAACTCAAATATCACTGCACCTTAATTGGTGCAAGTGACAATAAACGCAAACTTGAGGTAAAGGTTGTTGGTTTGTTCAGTGGATGCAAATATCAGAAACACTTGGGCCTTTCTCTTTAACAATAAGACGGATTTAGTTGGAGGCAGTGTCTGTAAGGCAGATATTTGCCAAATTCATCACTATCAAGGAACTTATGCAATTGCCTCATCATGTTATTTCCCTCCGTTCATTAACACTCACTGCCTTTTTGAATCCAACATAGACAAGCTGTAAGGCTTGTGAATCTTTAGACTTTTAGACTTTAGAGATACAGCGTGGTAACATAGAAACATAGAAGCATAGAATATAGGTGCAGGATTAGGCCATTCGGCCCTTCGAGCCAGCATCACCATTCAATATGATCAGGGATGATCATCCAAAATCAGTACCCCGGTCCTGCTTTTTCCCCATATCCCTTGATTCCTTTAGCCTTAAGAGCTGAATCTAACTCTCTCAGTTAGATTTAGTTTAGTAATGTAACTCCCTTTGGCCCACCGAGTCCACGTCGACCAGTAATCCCCATACACTAGCACAATTCTACACACTAGGTACAATTTACAATTTTACTGAAGCCATATATCCTACCGTTCTATATATCTTTGGATTGTGGGAGGAAACCGGAGCACCTGGCGAAAACCCACGCGGATCTCAGGGAGAACGTACAAATTCCATACAGAAGGGACCCATGGTCAGGATCAGACCTGGGTCTCTGGCTCTGGAAGGCACTAACTCTACCGCTGCGCCACCATGCTGCTCTAGTCTGTTGTTTTGATATAAAAAATACAGAACTTAAACTTGTTTATTTGCTGAGAAATGTCAGCGAATTAATTTTATTATGTACATTAATATTATAACATTATAAACATAATGTAACAAAGTATTATCAACATTATTAACATCACAATATTATAACTGGGCTATTAAGTGATTGGAAAGATGAAGATCATAAAAAGCTTGTGTTAATTATGGTTTTAATTACACTGTAAAACAATAATGGAAAAATAATATTTATGAATAGTGCAAAAAATAATGCTTTGTCTTTGAGAGTGAAGGACAGCAAATGATGGAGTAGTGGTTGGAAGGGTGAGGCCTCAAGAGAGGAAGAGTAAACAGAATGGAGGAAGTGGGAAGCTGTGGGGGTGAGTTGAGGAGGGATGGGAATACAGATGGAGAGGGAGTTGTTGAGTAGAGGGAAGGTAAGAGGGGTCGGTGCGGAGTGATGACTAGTGTGGATGAAAGGAGAGCAGGAGGAAAAGGGGAGAAAGTGGAAAGTTAAATGTAAGAAAACAGGGTGACAAAGCAGGGATGGAGTGGATGTGGAAGGGGGAGAAGGTGGGCAGAAGAGGGATTGGGTCAGAGGAAGTGGAGCAGAGGGACATTTGTGGAACAGCGGTGGGGAGAGGACAAGGTAAGGCAGAGATCAGGGGAAGTGGAATATGGACACAGGCTTGGGGAAGCAAAAGGAAGCAAGTGAGAAGTGGAAGGCCTTGAAGTCAGTGGGCAGAAAGTCAGCAGAAAACCAAAGGCACCTAGCTCAGAATCCAAGCATGGAATTTGAAGAGTCCTTGCTTTAGCACCCTGTATCTCATCGCCATTTTTTTCTCTCACACTCACCCTCCTTCTTCAACCTCCCTCTCTCTCCATTGCTATGGCTTTGTGAGGGAAGAGTGTGGTTGGGGTGGGGGAGGGGACAGCGGTGGGGCACACTGTCCTGGATAGACTTTAGACTTTAGTGATAGAGCGTGCAAACATGCCCTTCAGCTCACCGAGTCCGCAACGATAACCGATCATCCCGTGCACTAGCAGTATCCTACACAATAGAGACAGTTTACAGATGGCAATTAACTTACAAACCTGTATGTCTTTGGAATGTAGGCGGACACCAGAGCACCTGGAGGTAACTACACACAGATAGCACCCATGGTCAGGATCGAGCCCGGGTCTCTGGCGCTGTAAGGCAGCAACCCTACCACTGTGCTACTGTGCATCCCCTTAGTTCCCATTGTAGTTCCCCAGGTGGTTTGTATGTTACGGCCATAAGAGTCCAAAGCTATTAACAAAAATGTCCACAGAAATAAACGCAAGCTGTATGGCTTAGCAAGTGTCTGCTGCCAAGTTTGCTGGTGATGGTAAATTGCCTACCCTCAATGTAAATTAATGGTACAAAGTAACAAAGGGAAGACGATGAGACAGAATAAACTGCAGCGACACAAAGGCATAAGGAGAGGGAGAATGAGGCTGATAGGATTGCTTCCCAGAGAGCTAGCATAGTGCTGATGGGCCAAATGGCCTCTGTCCATGTTGTTATGCTTAAACCCCTGTCCCACGGTGCGAGTCCACCCACGAGTTATCCCGAGTTAAAAACAAATCAAACTCGTAGTAATCACATAGAATGAACATAGCGGGAATGTCGGAGCTCGTGGACGTAACTTAGCGACTCGTAACGCTAACGGCAGGTACTCGGGAAACGTGAACAATGTTCAACATGTTCAAAGATTTCCACGAGTCAAATATACTCTTGAAGGAAAATGTTGATACTTTTAACGTGGGAACTCGTTTAAACTCATGAACATAAATTTGGAATCTCGTAGAAAACCACGAGTTTGATTTTTTCTTTCACTCGTGGGTGGACTCGCACCGTGGGACAGGGCTATTATACATTGCACTAATTCTCAATTCTTATTGTCACTAGTAAGAAGCACATGCTGCAAGCACTTCCTCTTTAACTGAAATGTTAATGAGCCCGTTTTAGATATGCTAAATGGGTTTCAAAGATGAAGTCAGAGGTTAGTGTTTTGCAGCAGAAATGCAGAGTGGGGAGTCATGAATCACTCCTTGGCATGAGAATCTGGTGGTTGAATACCAGAGACACTCGGAACTACAAGTGCTGGAATCTTGAATATAACACAAAGTGCTGGAGTAACCCAGTGGGTCAGGTGGTGTCTGTAGATGGAATGGATTGCCGATGTTTCAGGTTGGGACCCTTCTTCAGACAAACACAGGCGGAAAAACAAAAGCTAGTAAATTTCCACTTTACTTCCTCATCTGAGCATAACATTTGGTGAAAACATATATAGTTCGACAGATGCAGGTAAAATAACAAGTGAAAGTTCACATGACAGAACCTGCATGCTGGGGATGTTGGCCTGGGAGAGTTCACTGACATTAGTTTGCTTATATGTATCATGTATTTTGTGTTGTATGACTGTTGGCAGATCAATTTCCTTCCTGGGATAAATAAAGTCCTATCATATCGTATCATACGTTACCGTTCCAGTGAATGTGGAGAACTTTGTGGAGAGAGTGTGGGTGGTATTTTTCGAGATGTTTCCTGCAGGGATTCTCACACGCTTCTTGGAAGCAGAGACCACTGCTGCTCACTACTAGACCATGTGTTTTGAACCAGTACATAAACGTACATGTTCACGTATCAAAATTAAACCTTAGTGGTAACATAGGTCTTAGATAGATTACAGAATGAAAACATTTAGTTACTGGATGAAATCACTAGAAATCACTAAAAATCATTACTTTTTTCTTTGGGAAAATAAAATTAATGTGCGGACGTATTAAGAGAGACATTCCATTGCAAAGGTTGTTTTCAGGCCTCTGAAATGAGGACTGCTCAACAATTGAACAAGGAATTATGGTGGTGAGAGCCAGCATGGGTTTTGACCTTCATATTTTGCAATTGTAGCTCTTTCCCTGCTGAGTAAATTAATTAAAGGTGTAAATACAGCTCAGTTACTCAGAACCAACCCAAAAAGACGAACTACCGGGTGCCTATCACCACATTAGAATTTATTAGTAATAACTAATTGATATTCACAACCAAAAAAGGACATAAGATAATTAAAAATCCATTCATTTGAAGTATTATCAGGAATTCATCATTAATGCAATCATTTGCAATCAAATTCAATTATAATACTGAAGACCAAACTCAATTATAATGAAATGTAAATATTTTTAATTAGTTTTGAAAATAGTTAATACATATTAATCTTTTAGAATCTTATTTATTAATTCCTTTCGCTCCTCTATCTGCTCCCTTTATTTGCTCCCGACAGTTTAATTTTCACACTTTGTCTCAAGTTGTCTTATATTCCTGCTGATTCCTTATTTTTTCTTTGCACTTGCTATCCTTTTGTCTCTTTTCTTCACGCCACCACTTCCCTCTGCCTCCCTCACCTCTGTACTTCCTCCTTTGCCCATTACTGATCAATGGTGGCATTCCAAATGCCGAGTCTAATAATCATGTGTTCAAGTTACCAGAGCTTTCATCATAGGTCAGCACAGCGGCGCAGCGGTAGAGCTGCTGCCTCACAGCCCCAGAGAACCGGGTTTGATCCTGAATATGGGTGCTGTCTGTGCAGAGTTCTTAGGTTTTCCCTGTGACCGCATGGGTCTCTCCTGGGTGCTCTGGTTTCCTCCCACATTCCACAGACGTGCAGGTTTGTGGGTTACTTGGCTATGGTAAATTGCCCCTATGGTGTAAGATGCAAAGGTGGGATAACAGTGGGATGCAAAGGGGTGTTTCCACTAGTGGGACAGTCCAGGACTTGAGGTCATAGCCTCAGAATTAAAGGACATTCATTTAGGAAGGAGAATTTTTGTCAGAGGGTGGTGAATCTGTGGAATTATTTGCCACAGAAGGCTGTTGAGGCCAGTCAATTATATATTTAAGGCAGAGATAGATAGATTCTTGATTAGTACAGATGTAAGAGGTTATGGGGAGAAGGCAGGAGAATTGGGTTAGGAGGTAGAGATAGATCAGCCATGATTGGATAGCGGAGTAGACTTAATGGGGTGAATGGCCAAATTCTACTCCTATCACTTATGACCTTATAACATGGAACTGGTGTACATATGATTGATGGTCGCGTGACTCGGTGGACTGAAGGACCTGTTCTCATGCTGTATCTCTAAACTCTAAACATATAATCCAACCTAACATCAGTGCATCCTGCTGAGTGAGATATGGTCTTTTACATTAACCATTTCACCGAGACCAAGTGCAGGCTTGGCGATCGTTTTGCTGAACACCTCCGCTCAGACCATCTAAACTAGGGGTTCCTAACCTTTTTCTTCCCGTTTACCCTTGGCAACTTTAATAGCACATAACAATGTTATTTCACTTATTTATGGCCAACTAGTGATGAACAGATATCGGTATACCAGAACCAAACACACATTCAATGAGAAAAAATATGTACAAATCCAGAATCAACAAATTTACCCCCTGGGTTGGCAAAATGTACCCCCTGGTGGTAAATTTACCCCAGGTTGGGAACCCTTGGCCTAAACCTACTTGATCTCCCGGTTGCTAAACACTTTAATACCCCCTCCATTCCCAAACTGACCTTTCTGTCCTGGGCCTCCTCCATTGTCAAAGTGAGGCCAAGTGCAAATTGGAGAAACAACATCTCACATTTTGCTTGGGCAGCTTGCATCCCAGCGGTATGATTTTGACTTCTCTAACTTTAAGTAACCCTTGCTTTCGTCTCTCTCCATCCCTCCCCCTTCCCAGTTCTCCGACCAGTCTGACTGTCCTCCTGATTACATTTTATCTCTGTCTACTTTGTTGTCACCTTCTCCTAGCTAACAATGGTCTATTCTACAATTTCCTTAATATTGATCGCTTTTGATTTCTTACACTTCCTTATCTCTGTAACTTATTCTCCCCTGATGCTCAGTCTGAAGAAGTGTCTGGATCCGAAACATCACCCATTCCTTCTGTCAGAGATGCTGCCTCAGAGATGCTGAGTTACTCCAGCATTTTGTATCTATTTGTCTTCCTCTCCACAGGATTAAACAGTTCCTAACCATAATCCGTAAAAATAACACTTGGATTTCTTTGTCAGTGTCCTTGCCATTGTCTATGCTTCAATCAATGCCAGCAAAACATATTACTTATTTCTGTTCCGATGACCTTGCTGAGGACAATTTAGCTGCTGTGTTTCTTAATATTACAACAATGATTACACTTCAGGGGTACTTCAACCTGCTGTGAACTGCTTTATTAAGTCCTGGGGTTCTGAAAGGATCAATATAAATGATTAATTTTTTCTTTCGCTCTACTTTAAAACAAATCAATAATCTCATACAGGCATCTAAATTTCCTGTGTACACAAAGTTTGAGTTTGTGAGTAGGCTGAACAGGTTGCTAAACTGCCTGAATAGAGCAAAGGTATGTGGTCTGCTTTTATTTCATTTAATTTAGGGATACAATGTGGAAATGGGCCCTTCGGTCCACCGAGTCCTCACCGACCATTGATCGCCCGTACACTATGTTATCCAACTTTTGCATCCTGCACACTAGGGACAAGTTACAGAAGCCAGGTCTTTGGAATGTGGGAGGAAAGTGGAACACCCAGAGAAAACTCACATGGTCTCAGAGAGAACGTATAAACTCCGCACAGACAGCAACGGCAGTGAGGTTCGTAGCCAGGTCTCTGGCACTGTAAGGCGGCATCTTTACCACTGCACCACTGTGCCATCCACTTCATGATCTTAGATATGAAGTGTAGCTTAATCATGCAGAATTTACTCTTTTTAAAGTGAATGGATATTTTAAATCGGTTCATGACAACCTCTAGACATGGACGTGGCAACTGAAGCCAAAGGTTGGGCTTGGCAACATCAAGACATTCATTTTCTGTCACTCGACTAAAAGGCACTGAAAAGGAGTCTTGTGAGAAGAGGGATCTAATTTCAAAGGGAACCTTCAATCAAACAAATCACAACCATAAATGATTTAGAGCGAGATTGGGCAACATAATCCATGACTGTTTTGTTACTTAATGCATTCAGGAAGCCTAGAGAGACAGTCATCATCTTGACCTTGACTTTAAGATGATCCAGAAAGAAACAGAACTCATGACAGCCCTGGATGATAAAGATCACAGGATGCTGAAGTTCTTTTCAATTTTTTGAAGTAATTTTTTGAAATAATTTTTTGAAGTAGGCAGCAATGCAATGCATTCGATGTAGTGGCCATTTGCTCATGAGTCATTTGATACTATTCTGCAGAATAGGAGAATCATGAACGAGGTCAGGCTATGAGGTATTAGAACATAGAATATACAACAGTACAGCACAGGAACTGTCCCTTCAGCCCCAATGTCTTCGCCAAACATGACGTCAGGTTTATCTCCTTTGCCATACCCTACATATCCATGCGCCCATTCAAAATCGTCTTAAATACTCCTATTGCATCTGCTTCTACTACTACCAACTGGCTGTGGCTTCCAGGCACTTACCACTCTCTTTGTACCAAACGTGCCCCACACATCTCCTTCAAACTTTCCCTTCTAAATTAAATGCTATGCCCTCTAAATTAAACGTTGGACTGAGTGGTGAGCATAAGGAATCTTAGAGAAACCAGATGGCGGTGACACAGTGGCACAGTGGTAGATTTGCTCGCTTACAGCGCCAGAGATCCGGGTTCGATCCTCACTATGGGTGCTTGCCTGTACGGAGTTTGTACGTTCTCCCCGTGATCTGCGTGGGTATTGTCCAGGCCCCAGGTAGCTCCGGTTTCTTCCCACAATCCAAAGATATACAGGATTGTAGGCAAATTGGCTTGGTATATTAATAAATTATTCCTAGTGTAAATAGGATAATGTTAGTGTGCCGGGATTGTTGGTCAGCGCGGACTTGTCGGTGCTGTATCTCTAAACTAAACTAAACTAAACTAAACTAAACTAAGATGAGCTGAATGACCTCTTGCATTGTATATTCTATGTAATTGTTTGCAAATATTATCCTGAATCCCATGAATGTGTCATAAGATTTTTAACTGCAGTTTGAACAAAGAAACTTATGGAGGAGTTACATGACTATTTCACTATACTTTACTGGAAGCTATGCATAGTGTTAATCATTTAAAAAACCTGGTAAAGATGCACACTCCGCAACTCCTTGCTGAGTGCAATATATTCACATTTAAAATATCACAGTATGTTGCATGTACCATTGCTAATCTTCATACATCTCCTACCCCATTAATATTATACCATTCTGATATAAATCTGACAGAAGCATATTTATTATCACATGAGTTGATCAATCACAGTTTTATGTAGACACTGAATCCCCAAAGTATTCATCTATTGATGTCTTCGGCAGGATTGGCTGGAGAATAATTTCCTCTGTTTAATATTTAATGTGCATATGATGACTTAAATTACTTCACTGGAGACGGTTACATCAGTTGTACACTGCGATCTTTAAATGTTTGTTTATGCTTTCATTTGTGCAACGTAGGACCTAGTATGAAATTACTGATAATGTATTGACAGTTGCTTAATAATAAGTAGACATGTTAACTGACCTTCTGAATGTGATTTGCTGCCATATTAAATTCCTTACTGTGTGCATAAGTGTAGCAACCTACAACCTATAGATGACAAAATGATAGGATATTGAGTTAATGTTTTAAATGTACAGTCCTTGCAAACCACTCAAGTTGTTTGTCCTTCTACATAAATAGTCCGATTGGGTCTCAATATTTCCTACTGTACTGGCAATTCTCTGCTAAACCAGGTGATACTCTGTGAGTCTGTGAGTCTTAACCCACCGGCCCGTCCCTTTTCTTGGTATAATGATGCATTATATACTTCTAGAACCACCTGCAAACACACTCACAGACATAGAGTCATAGGTACATAGATACACATGCTGCCAGAGGAGGTAGGTGAGGCAGTTAGGTGCAACGTTTAAGAAATATTAAAACAGGTACATGGATAGGATAGGTTTAGAGGTATATGGGTTAAACACAGGCAGGTGGGACTGGTGTAGTTGGGACATGTTGGTCAGTGTGTGCAAGTTGGGCTGAAGGACCTGTTTCCATGCTATATGACTCTATGACTCTATGTGTGCATTCACGTGCGCACACACAATCGTATGGTTACAATAACACACTCACAATTCTCCATATATCTGGTGGATCATAATTTATTCCTGTAATATTGGGACTTCGTGTTGCATAATGGATGAACCACAGGGCTGCCAACATTGGGTGAGAGTTGAGAGTGAGAAATTGCGAGGGAGCGTAGCGACCGGGGGGGGGGAGGGTGTGGGAGGGGGGGGGAGGGTGTGGAAGGGGGGTGTTCCCACTCCCACTGTAGGGAGCTTTTGCATTTTTCAGCTTGAAATTGTGCAATCTGGTGCATACTGTAGCGAGTCTTTTAACTTGCATTTGAATGCAACATTTATGCTTTAAATTGGATTAGGTATGAATAAGGTTAGGCTAAATTACATTCCTAATTACATTCCACAGATCCAGGCTCTGATCAACAGGTGCAGCACATGAATGACTGTATTCATATATGGAAATCAGATTATATCCATGCTGTTACGTATATATATAGAGAAAAACTCAGAGAAACAAAGCAAAAGTCGGACTTCCATCACTGTTCTGCACAAATAAATCAATCAACCTTGTTCAAGAAGGAACTACAGATGCTGGAGAATCGAAGGTAGACAAAATTGCTGGAGAAACTCAGCGGGTGTGGCAGAATCTATGGAGCGAAGGAAATAGGCAACATTTCGGGCCGAAACCCTTCTTCAGACGGTTTCAACCTTACCCTTTGAATATAGAAACAAGACGAAAACAATGCCACATATTCAATCATATATGGTTCAATAAAATTAAGATATATATGTAAAAATATATATGGAAACAGGCCCTTCCGCCCACAAAATCCACACCGACCAGCAATCTATCATACACCAATTCCATCCATCACGCCAGGGACAATTTACAGAAGCCAATTAACCTACAAACCTGCACTTCTTTCGGATATGGGAGAAACCGGAATATCCAGAGAAAACCCTTGTGGTAGTAAGGCAGCAACTCTACCACTGCGCCACCGTGCCACCCCATTCAATTATTTTTTCTGTAATATATTTATTATGGTGTCACGTGAATAAAGATGAACACATGATTCTGATTTCTGCCCTTAGTTGGATAACACACATGTCGTCATTGTGTTTTATGGCTGGTTTTCAACCTCTTAAGTCTGAAGGTGTCGACTCGAAACATCACCCATTCTTTCTCTCCAGAGATGCTGCCTGTCCTGCTGAGTTTTTCTAGTTTTTAGTGTCTATCTTCAGTTTAAACCAGCATCTGCAATTCCTTCCTACACTATTTGTTAAGCAAAACAGGTCCTATTCTCATTATATAATTTTGTGATCAGCATGAGAGCATGAGAATTTTGTGAAATGCGTGAGTCTCATGATCAATGCGTGAGAGTTGGCAGCCCTGCAAATAATGCAAACATTTTATGCAAGTTCCAATTGTTTGGACAAAAATCACTTATTACTGCTTTATAACAGTTAAGTTACATTAAGACCATTTCAGAAATTATGGCAGTCAACAAAAAATCAACTAAAATATTAAAGCAAACTAAAAGAAAATAACACATTCCCTTTCCTGACTCTACCTCATAAGTACTTTAACGCTGTTAACAGAGCAAAGGGATATTAATCTCAAGAATCAAAATGGGGGAAAGTGAGGGAAATTTTGCTTAAATGGTCATTCTAAGCCCACTCAGATCTGCATAGTCAGAGTTAAAGGTCTGTCTCACTGTGCGAGTTGACCCACGAGTGACCCCGAGTTTAAAACAAATTTAACTCGTGGTAATCACGTACAATTAACGTAGCGGAAACGTCTGAACTCGTGGACGCAACTTAGCGACTCTTGGTGCTAACGGGAGGTACACGTGAAACTTGTTAACTCTTGCAAAAGTTCAAACACGTTTGAACTTTTCCACGAGTAAAATGTACTCTTGTGGTTAAAAATTGAAACATTTAAACTCGTTGTAAGAACGTAGTGGCCCGTGCGTTTAACTTTGTGACTCGTGATTCTACCGTGGGAACTCTTTTTAGAAACAATAATCAGGGACAGAAATATCAGTTACTTAGACTTTTTAAAGACAAATTCTGCTTAACAAAGTTAAGCAAGTTATTATTAAGGTGACAGAGTGGGTTGAAAAGAAAAAATTGCTTGAAGTTTATATATAAATTTGTGTTGTGTTGTGTTGTGTTGAAAAGCTTTTTGCTGGACCGTTTGATTCTCACTGTTTGTTTACTTCATTGCACAATAAAAGAGAGTTCTTTGCTATCAAGATCAAATTGATGTCTGGAAGTGTTCATTTTAATATCACTACAAAGTCTCATGACTTGAATGTAATATTCCTTTCATCATAAAACACAAAATAGAGGAAGGCAAAATATATTCACATCTTGATTCTCACAATCATTTGTGAGATTTAAGGACTCAGCTGCCTCATATGCTGTGCTTTTTAAATGTTTAAAATTGTCACCTCTTAGTAGATCAGAAAATAAGACAAAGTCTTATGTGAAACAAATGTCTTGAATGTGAAACAAAGTCTTTATTCTTGTTCAATATAAAAAACGCTTTTTTGCGCATATTGAGAAACGTAGCACTACAGCAAACACCACTGTCTGAAAAGGGCTTCTCATACATGAAAATCAACAAATGAACCACAAATACAAGTATTTTCACTATATACTAATTCAGCTGAGAAATGCACTAGTCTAAATTCAGGCAATAAAAGATACAATGCAATGCGCTAAATGACAAGTTTTGAGATCTACAATCAGGTAAGCAGATGAATGATAACCACGTTTTAAAGGAAAGACAGATGCAATGAAATTACTTTTACACCACAATAAAAAATAAAATCCACACTTAAAGTTAAACAATGAAAAGTCAGCAGGATTTAAACTAAACATGAAATTAACTGGATTTTTCTGCATGTGGGCTCTCCTCATGCAGTGATGTACCTGTGGTCGGCAGCCGCTCAAAATAAGCTGTCCTGCCACGGCACACTGCCCAATTCTGAATTATAGTAGGAGCAGAGATGGTCTCTCTGCTCTTTTGCACTGTTGGTCCCCGTACCTCGAAAACACTGCAGTGGCACCAAAGTCTCGTCGTTTGTACCACTCCTCCACGCACCTAGTGTTATTCTCCCTGTTTGACTGTCCACTAAGTCACCGTCCTGCATGGCTGTTGCTGATCCTGAAGCTGCACCTCTGATACGGATCAGGTTGTGCAGAACACATGCAGCAAACACAATAGTCTCTACGTTCTTTGGCTGGCATGACATCATTTTTTTTTAACATGTGATGATTTTTCAACACTTCGATATACATTGTTGCCTCAAGATTAACGGGAGAGGAACTTGGTAACTCGGGAGACGAACTTGGAACATCGCAGAAATGAGAAGTAAACGGGAAACTTAGACATACCCGTGGGAACTCGGTTAAACTCTGGATCATAAACTTGTAGTATTGTACGCAACCACGAGTCTTTCACTCGGGGTCACTCGTGGGTCAACTCGCACAGTGAGACAGAACTTTTATACAACATGTACATGGCTGGCCCAATTTGTCCATAATGATCAAGTTGGCATTCTGCGTGCCCAGGGACTGGCTGCCGTTCGCAGATCAGCTCGCGTCCCAGGGACTGGCTGCAGTTCTCAGGTCGGCTTGCCTGCCCCGACCCCGTGAAAACGAATTGAAAAACCCCCCGCGGTTTTTCGGGTTACGGGCCGGATTCGGCCCATGTGCCGTAGGTTACTGAATCCTGTCCTAGATGTTTGGCCTCATTGTGGTCCCCCCCCCATGTTTTACAACCAATTCACCTGGTTAGTTCTATCTCCGGCTGCTTCATGTTGTCGGCGGCTGCACATCCAACCAATAAAGAAGAGAAGAGAAGAGATGCGACGTCACTCATAGCCGGCAACTGACGCGCTTCCCCAGACTGCACAGATCGCTGTGATGTGGCGCAAAAGAGACAAACTGTGCAGGGACTGAAGACAGCGTGAGAATTCTGTCATCAGCGTCAGCATTGGCTGAAATTCGTGACTCTCACGCTCAAAGCATGAGAGTTGGCAGATCCTGTCTAAGGCCAGGATGTGACAACAGACACACAGGGAGAAACATACACAAAGGAAGACACACACAGGGAGACAGACACACACACACACAGGGAGACAGACAGACACACACACGGGGAGACACACACACACACACAGAGACACACATACACAGGGAGACACACAGACACGCACACACACACAGGGAGACAAACAACAAACACGGGGAGACACACACACAGGGAGACACACAAACAGGGAGACACACAGACAAGCACACACACACAGGGAGACACACAAACAGGGAGACACACAGACAAGCACACACACACAGGGAGACACACAAGCAGGGAGACACACAGACAAGCACACACACACAGGGAGACAAACAACAAACACGGGGAGACACACACACAGGGAGACACACAAACAGGGAGACACACAGACAAGCACACACACACAGGGAGACACACAAACAGGGAGACACACAGACAAGCACACACACACAGGGAGACACACAAACAGGGAGACACACAGACAAGCACACACACACAGGGAGACACACAAGCAGGGAGACACACAGACAAGCACACACACACAGGGAGACAAACAACAAACACGGGGAGACACACACACAGCGAGACACACAAACAGGGAGACACACAGACACGCACACACACACAGGGAGACACGCACACACACACACACACACAGGGAGACACACATACAGGGAGACACACAGACACGCACACACACACACACACAGGGAGACACACACACAGGGAGACACACAGACACACACACACAGGGAGACACGCACACACAGGGAGACACACATACACAGGGAGACACACACACACAGGGAGGCACACATACACACACAAGGAGACACACACAGGGAGACAGACACACACACACACACACACACCTTTTCTTCCCCCTCCATCCAGCCCTTCCTCCCTCCAGCCCCCATCCTTCCCTCTTTCCTCCCCCTCCCTCTTTCTCCACTCTCTCCTTTCCTTCCTTCATCCCCTTTCTACATTCCCTCCCCTTGTCTCGCTTTGCCTCCATCCCTCCTTTTTTTCTTTCCCTCTCTCTCTTTCTCTCTCTCCCCCCTCCCTCTCTCTCCCCGGCCGCCCAATGGGGAGTCTGGCGGGCACGGTGTAGCGTGGTTTGGCGGCTCTGGCGCTGCCGTGTGAGTTGAAGGGCAGGAGGGAGGGAGCGAGGCTGCAGCGGCGGCCGGCAGCGCAGCGCTCACAGCCGGCACATAGAGCTGCTGACACCCGGCGGCTGCACACCAACCAAGAGAGAAGAGACGCGACGTCACTCACAGCCGGCAACCGACGCGCTTCCCCAGACCGTGCAGATCCCTGGCACGCGGCGCAAAGGGACAAACTGTGCAGGGACTGAACTCAGCGTGAGAACTCAGTCATGAGCATGAGGGCGTGAGAATTTGCCCCAAGGCGTGATTCTCACGCTAAAAGCATGAGAGTTGGCAGCCCTGGAACCATTATGCTGGTACTAAAATAATCACTGAGTCATTCAACGTAGAAGCAGGCCATTTGGCACGCCATATTAATGCCAACCTTTTTGCCTATCTGCACGCATTCCAATTGCCAGCACTAGTTTGTACCCTTCTATCACTTGCCTATTTATGTGCCTGTTGAAATATGTCTTAAATGTAGTGATCATATTTGACGTCACCATCTCCTCCAGCAGCGAATTCCAGAAATTAATAATTTTCTGTGTAAAATACATTTCCTTCAACTTTTTTTTGAAACTCCTTAAATCTATGGCCTCTTTCTGAAACCCAAATATGGGAGCAAATAGTGATGACTCTCTACCCTATTTATGCTTCTATTAACCTTATATATCTCTACCAGGTCACCTCTTAGCTCCCTTCACTCCAGGAAAAACAAACCTACCCATCCAGATTCTCTTTCCTCCTAACTAAGGTTCTCCAATTCAGGCAACATTTGGGTAAATCTTCTCTGCATCTCAGTGCATCCATATTCTTCCTACAGTTTAGTTTTGAGATACAGCGTGGAATCAGGCCCTTCAGCCCATCGAGTCCACTCCAACCGTCAATCACCTGTACATTAGTTCTAACCTACATATTCGGGACAATTTTTACAGAAGCCAATTAACATACAAAAACCGAATGTGGGGGAAACCAGAGCACCCGGAGAATACCCAGGTTGTCAGAGGGAAAATGTACAAACTCCGTACAGACAGCACCCATTGTCAGGATTGAACCCAGGTCTCTGGCCCTGCAAGGCAGCAACTCTACTGCTGCGCCACTGTGCCGCCCATTAGTGTTGAATGTGAAATGCACACAATATCCAACTGCAGTCTAACCAATGTTTTGTAAAGATGCAGTATAATGTACGAACGTTTATATTCTATTTCCAACCCATGAAGGCAAGCATGCCATTTGCTTTTTTCACCGTCCTACCTACCTGCTGCCACTCTTGGGGAACCATGGACTTGAACCTCAAATGTTCATCCTTAGTACCATGCCATTTACACTATATGTCCTATCACTATTATCAAAATGCATGATCTCACATTTGCCAAGAATAAATTCCATTTGCCAATGACCTGTGCATCCTTTCCACTGACATAGGTCATGCTGAACCCTTGGACAACCTTCCTCACTATCCACAGCGAAACCAACATTTGTGCATTCCACAAACTTATCGAACGTAGCTCCTGCAAACACTTCTACGTTGTTGAGAATACAACCAACAAAGGTTGCAGGACCTAAACCATTTTACTGCACTTACCTTCTGCCTCCTATTACCAAACCAGTTTTGGATCTCTCATCGCCTTCTTGCCCCCTTCCTCCACCCTAGTCGTTTTACCAGTTCCATAGTTCTACACATTGTTTCTCTTGAGGTCGCACCTTCCCTAGCCAACAATGGACCTACCAGGCACCACCCTGCCTGAGGTTATTTGTGGCCAGCCCTGATTGGACCTGGTCTTATTTCGCCTCTAGATCTTCACCTCCCCTCCATTCCTCCCCCAACCCTACTTTCAGTCTAAAGAAGGGACCTGACCCGAAACGTCACCCATGCTTTTTCTCCAGAGATGCTGCCTGACCCTCTGAGAAACTCCAGCACTTTGTGTCCACTTTCAGTACAAACTAGCATCTGCAATTCATTGTTTCTACATTTGGATCCAATTAGCTAACTCACCTTGGATTCCATGTACCTTGAACATCTGGAGCAACCTACTACGCAGTTAGAGGGTCGCTCCAAAAATGGGCATATAGTTGCCTGAAGACAAGAGGTTCTTGATTATGCTAAAATTGCCTTAAATTAATGATGAGATGTGTCCAGGTGCATGTCCGCAAGGTGTTCTGGAAGCATACAGCAGTTCAGTAAGTCTCTTGTAAAAGTGTATAGATGCCATTCATTTTTGAATTTTATGCTTTTCCCAAACCATTCACCCTCTTCCACAAGATGGATGATATTTAAGCACATTCTCATTAATGAGATATATTGGCTACAGGTTTCAATCCTTTATTGTTATGATCATGTATTTATGTGATGTTAATGGGAACATTAAATACATCAGTTCTAAATCTATGGTTTAAACAACATAGTCAGCCAAGAACAAAAAAAATAATAATGGACTTTCTCTCAGGCTTCAAGTAAGAGAAAATGAGCAATTTGTCTTTTTAAGTGTTTTATGATGTTATTAATTTTGACATGGTTTCAGTTACATTTCTGGATGTGCCGTGATAGTTTTTGAGAATTGTTTTAGGAAAAGCAACAATTGGAACCAGCCACACAAACTTTGTTCAGATATATCTCAGTGATTGAGGAGGAACATTAACGAGATGGGAATGACTCTACATCGAATGGGATTCTCTTGAAGGTGTTCAGCCGTTACACTCTTTGGCACGGCTATTAATTTTGTCCAAACCCATCCTCAAAATGTGTGCTCGGAAATTACGCGATGGTTGAATATTTCATTTGGGGTGTGAGGAAGGAACTGCAGCTGGTTTAAACTGAAAATAGACACCAAATGCTGGAGTATCTCAGCGGGACAGGCAGCATCCCTGGAGAGAAGGAATGGGTGACATTTCGGGTTGAGACCCTTCTTCAGACTTCAGACTGGTGTCTCCAGAGATGCTGCCTGTCCTGCTGAGTTACTCCAGCATTTTGCGTCTATATTTGATTTAGAGTTATAGACAGAGTCATAGAATAATACTTCATGGAATCTGGACCTTCGGCCCAACTTGCCCATGCCAACTGAGATGCCAACTAGTCTACACTAGTCTCACCTGCCTGCATTAGGCCCATATTCCGCTAAACCTTTCCTACCCGTATACCTATCCAAATGTCCTTTAAATGTTGTTTACTACCTGCCTCAACTATACCATGTGGCAGCTCGTTCCATATACCCACCACCTTCTGTGTGGAAAAAGTTGCCCCTCTTTCTCCACTCACCTTATACCAATGACCTTTGGTTTGTGATTCCCCCACCCTGGGTAAAACACTCTGTGCACCTGTAAGTTATTGGGGCAAATCCTCGAATTATGGAAGAACTCGGGGATAAGGACCTGGACATTTTAAAACGGACATGCTGGCTGCAAAAGGAAAACCCCCAAGGGATCACAGAAGAACAAGTTTAAAACCTGTCTGTGGGCCTGGGCAGCCACATGACTATGCGAATGGTGAGAACAGGAATAGCCGGGACGGATATAACGAGATTATCTTGGAAAGACAAAGGAAGGTACCGAGCCCACCAGACGGGGGTAAATAGCCCAGCAGCAAGACAATCACCATCGTAAATGGCCCATCCATCAGGACAATGGGAGCCCATCCAGGTGATGGGATAACGATTAAGCTGATGCATCGTGACATCAGCAAACCCATTATCATCGGAAGCCTAATGTTCATGCCAGATCGAAACTGGGAATCATCGAAAGACCCTTTTGTCCAGAGGACCACCTGGGAGGTTTCAAGGGAGAAACTCAGGTATAAAAGGGACAGGCACGCAAGAGCTCGCTCTCTTTTTCTGCTCTGTTGGACGACTCCTGACCCTGCATCGATCTAGCTGTAAGTACCCCAGACGACCTGGTGAAGTTCCCGAAATAGGATAGAGGTTGAGAGAAGAAGGGGAAAGGGGGTGCATTTGTAATTAAAATTGTATAACGTAAGTTTTTACGACATGCCCGATAATTTTCTTTCCATAGTCTTAGTTTAAAGCATAAGTTTAGTCACGTATTATGTAGAGTTGGTGAGATTCGATTTCTCATTTGTTCAATAAAGCCTGTAAATTTTAGACTTGCTTTGAGTCCGTCTTGGTTTCTGTTTTCTCTCATCAGCACGCTCTGGTCAAGTCAACCTTTTATCATATCCCACCATAATTCCGAAGTCTAGAACCCAGGGGAACCCCTTTTTTGTATTCTCTCTTGGGAACCGCTCGAGTGGAGTGGTGGCCGTTTGACCCACCGACAAGGGAGAGAATCACTCGGGCAGTTGGGCCCGGAGTGGAACAAAGGGAACTAAACCCCAACAGAATGGCGACCGCGGCAGGACCTCGGTGGTTTGGGATATGTGACTTGCCAGAGGGGGTGAGAGAACGTAGCAAGATGGAGGAGAGAATCTCCTCTTATCTGTTTAAAAAGATCAATCTCACCAAACAATGGGTGGTACCACTTTTGACAGCACAGCAGCACAGTTTGGCTAGCGTGCCTATCACAGCAGGTAGCCAAAATAGAGAGACAGGTAGAGAGTCTAGAAGAGCAACTGAGAAAAGCTAGAGCCAGCGCTGAGGAAAGCGCTAGAGAAGGGGAAGGGCTATGTGAGGAACTCAGTGAAGCCAGGCAGTGTATCTTGCAGGCTAGGGAGTCCCACAGAAATGCCCAGGAATTCCTCCAATGCCAGGCGGTAGAGGCAAAGGAGAGGGAACGGAATGCCCAGGAACTCCTGGCTCAGAGTACACAGAGATACAGGGAGCTGGAGGGAAAGTTCCAAGATATCCAAGCAGCATACAGGGTGGCCCGTAGCGAGTTAGGGTATTGTGATTACGGGCCTTGCCAGGCAAGCGTTGCGCAGCTGGAGGAGACTCTGTCCAAGACTAGGGGACGGGTTCACCTGGTAGGACTAGGGGGGTCCCCCGGGGGCAGAGGGCTTCCCTCAGCAGATGATTCCACAGGGGCAAAGGGGAATAGACTGCCTCCTGAGGCACGGGGAATAGGTCCGGGTCGGCAGGTGTGGCTCGGGTTGTCCGGGGAGGGACAGGCCCAAGGAGGGGCGGGAGAGCACCCTCAGTTAGCGGCGTCTGCGCCATGTGTAGCACACCACGAGGTGGTGGGGTTACCGATCATGGTGGGAGAGCAGGGGGTAATGGGGCAACAGCCCCGGGTAGGGCAGATGTGCCCGGTACGACAAAGGAAATATGGTCCCCCGGTATGGCAGGCAGATAGGGGGCCCATCGGGGGCCCATAGAGAGTGATATCATCATTCCCCATGGGGGATGGTGGCTCACGTTCCCAGGTTAACCAGGGCGGGAGACCCGTCATTGCATTTTATGGAGGTGCAGCAGGCAGCCGACATAAACGATTGCGATGAGGTAGAACGGGTAAAGCTACTACTGATGACCCTAGATTCCTACCTATGCAAGGCGGTGACCTCCAGGGAAGGGGGAAGACCTGAAACATGGGTAGGTTCTGGAGGCCATGGGGTTGAATCAGGGTAGTCCTTTCGCCAGGGTGGGGGAGACGAAGCAGCAGGTAGCTGAGTCCCCGGACATGTTCGCAGACAGACTGTGGGCAGTGTATGAGGGAGCGTGTGGGACACCTTTAGATAGGCGGAATTTAGATGAGAGAACAGCCCACTGGCTGAAGACTCTGGTAGCGAATTGCCTCCCGCGAGTTAGGGCAAAGGCCGAGCACTGGTTCGACCCAGCGGACCCAAACCTTAACGAGGCGGAGGTAATAAAGGAGCTCACCCTTGCGTATCGCAATGGGGAGAGAAGTGAGGAGAAGCCCTTTAAGGGCAAGGTGCACAATATAGTACCGGCACCCCCCAAAAGGAGGGAGTGGAAACAGGAAGGCAGCCGGACCTCTTCCAAGATGAGGCCGGTGTGCTACGGGTGTGGGAAGCCCGGGCACTACAAGAGGGAGTGCAGAAACCCAAGTAGAGCAGTGGAGGATAGGACCCCGGTAACAGCCGACCCAGCCCCGGAGGAGGGAGCGGCCGTGCCGGTAACAATAGATGTAAAAGATCTATTGGCCTATTTGCAGTCCAAGGCTGGAGGGTCCAGACAGGTAGCCATGGCAACAGGCCAGGGCGCGCCCGTATCCGCACCTCCGGCACCTTTATGACTGCCAGCGAAACAGCCCACATTCCTATGCCCGTTAGAGTATGGCCCATGTGGGAGACCCTGGGTCAAGATGGAGGTGCAGGATGTGGTCGGGAGTTACCTGCTGGACACAGGTGCTTCCAGTACCATTGTCCACGGACAATCCCCGTACATCCCCTCTATCTAGTGGGGTGCCCTATAGTCTTGTCGGATTTACGGGAAACGAGAAGACGGGGTTTTTCTCTGTCCATTCCCTTGTCCATTCGATTAGGAGCACTCCAGGAGCACTCCAGGCACAGTGGAAGTGCATCCTGATGAGTTGGGAGCAGGAGGGAAAGGGGATACTAGGCGCCGACTTTATAGTGGCCCACCAGGACCTGAGGAACCACTGTTTGTGGGGCATAGCAGGAGAAGGGGCTGAGAGAGAGAAGGAGGTAATGGTGATCGAGAGGGCACCAGAGAGAGGGGCTCTGTGTGTCGTGAAGACCAGAGAGGGGTACGATGTAGAGGCCCTAGTGAGGCAGACCCCGACAGAGTATCGAGGCCATGTTAAGCGAAATTTGGCCGCATTCGCTACTCACAAGCACGACTGTGGAAGGGTCACAGGAACAGAGGTCAGGATAGACGGGGATCCCATGTCCTGACCGCAGAAACAGTATAGTTTTCCCCGAGAAGCAGAGGCTGACTTAGAAGTCGCCCTGAGTTCACTGGTTAAGCAAGGCGTTGTGAGGCCCATAGCCACCCACGTGAACTCACCGCTCTGGCCCGTACGGAAGCCAGACAATTCATGGAGGGCCACGGTAGATTATAGGGTCCTGAATAAGAACATTCCGGCTTGCGCACCAACTGTGGCAGACGTAGCAGACTTATTAAGGGAAATTCCAGCGGTTTCTGGTCTATCCCGGTCAGGAAGGAAGACCAGTACAAATTTGCTTTCACATTCAAGGGGCAGCAGTACACGTGGAACTGTCTTCCCCAAGGGTTCCACAATAGCCCCAGCATTTTCCACCAATGTATGGCGGAATATTTAAAGGAATTCAGTAAGCCCCACAAGGTCGTCCAGTATGTGGATGATATTTTGCTATTCACGGACACCAGTGAGGAACATGGGCCCCCAGTAAACGAACTGCTGGAGCTGCTCTGTAAGAGCGGTTTAAAAGTAAATCCCAAGAAGGCACAGATAGGGTTACAAGAGATAAAGTTCTTGGGACTGACCCTTAGGGCCGGAGAAAGGGGTATCGATACCGCAAGAAGGCAGGCAGTGCAGGAACTCCCAGTCCCAACGGACGTGGGGGGGTAAGGTCATTTCTGGGAGTCACGGGCTACTGCCGAGACTTTATAGAGGACTATGCCGCGACCGCAGCACCTCTGCACCGGCTTCTATGCAAAGTGGTAGAGTGGGAGTGGGATGAGCAGTGCGAGTCGGCATTCGTTCATTTGAAGCGGGACCTGCAAAAGGCCCCAGCTCTGGGAGCCATCGACTACAGGGAGGAATTTTTCCTGGAGGTAGCCGCAGGCAGCGATGGCCTGGGCGCAGTGCTCCTCCAGGAACGGCATGGCAAGTTAAGGCCAGTGGTGTATTCCTCCAGAGTCCTCACAGAGGTAGAAAGGTCCTATTCAAACTGTGAGCGGCACCTGCTAGCCACATACTGGGCTGTGAAGAGGGTACAGGTCTTCATAAGAATGTCCCCCATCACCCTCCTGACCCACCATACCCCAACCCAGATGCTGCTGGACGGTCGGATTAAGGATGGGACCGTTAGCAGTGCGAGGATCACTCGCTGGACCCTTCTCCTTTCCCAAATGGCCTGACGGGTTGAGAGGCTATGTGAGCCCAAGCTCGCAGCCAATTTCGTGTACCCAGGGGAGCCACACCATTGCTCGGTGGAAGAGGTATGGGAGGTGGACTTTGGGCTTAGAGCAGGGTTACATCCCACGGGTTGGGAAATATACGTGGAAGGGTCCAGTATCGTGTCCGAGGGCATAAGGCTCACGGGCTGTGGGATCTGGGACCCCGAGGCGGAGATAGCCCTAGCCCTTAAACTCCCACATACATTAAGCCTCGAGAAAAGGGGAGTGCGGGAGTGGTTTTGGCCCCGGACCTGACCATGGTCCAGGCACAAGACCCCATTTTAAAGGCTGCCTCAGCAGCCATTTGCAGGCAGGAGAAGATAGAGGGACCATATCGGGGTAAAGACATGTCAGTAAAGGAAGGCATGTTATTCAAGGGAGATAAGTGGGTAGTGCCTTCCCTGTACAGAAGGGAATTTTTAAAACTAGCCCATGAGTGTCCAGGGGCAGGTCACCCCGGGCCAGAGACCACATGGCAGCGAGTAGAGATGGCAGGATGGTGGCCAGGGCTCAGGGGAGACGTTCGCGACTTTTGCGCAAGCTGTCTGGTTTGCGCAGCAAACATCCCAGACCCCCAGAAAAGGAAGGTTTCTATGGGACACATCAAGAGGGTGGAGGGGCCATGGCAGTCGATTCAAATCGACTACATCGGACCCCTTCCAACCGCTCAAGGGGGTTACAAGTACTGCTTACTCCTTGTGGATGTGTTCTCAAAGGCCTTCCCTTGCAGAGCAGCCACCGCTATGGGTACAGCAAAAATCCTGGTTAGGGAGGTGTTCACCAGGTGGGGATTCCCACAGATCGTGGAGTCAGATCAGGGGAGCCATTTCACGGGACAGGTCATGCAGTCCACCCTTAGAATACTGGGCATCAAGGCCAAGTGGCATGTGGCCTACCACCCCCAGTCCTCAAGTCTGGTAGACCGGTTGAACCGGACAATAAAGGAAAGGATAAGGAAGGAAACAGGGGACTCACCCAACCTGTGGGTGGAGGTTTTACCCCTGGTCCTTATGGGGATTCGGGCCAGCCAGTCCAGGAGTACGGGGTATTCTCCCCATGAGCTTATGACGGGCCGGGTCATGAGAACGTCCATGCACGTTATGGTCCCAGCCCTAACAGAGGGACAGCTCAGGGAAGTGAACCGGGACAAGTTCGCCAAGAGGCTATTTGAACAACTTAGGCAGGTTCACTGGCAGGCAGCCAGAAACATGGGGGCCCAGCACCAAAGAAACAAGCTACTGCTGGAGCCTCATAGGCATTGCGAGTGGGCAGTGGGGGACCAGGTAATGGTCAGGAGATATGCTGGGGAGGGGTGTTCGAACCCTTGTATGCTGGCCCATACAACATAGTGGACAAGGCCAGTCCCATGGTGTATGTCATTCAGCTTCCCCGTAGAGTCAAATGGTTCCACATCAACCAGTGTAAATTGATTGACCCCACAAGGGCAGGGAAAAGTAAGAAAGGGGTACATGTCAGGGAACAGGATCAAGAACAGACCCGGGTTGATGTGGAAACCGTAGGGGAGCCAGGCGAGCCCACAGGTAGTCAGCCTGAAGTAGCCTGCTGTGTCCCAGGGCGAGGACTGGAAGCAGCGGGGAAGGATGCTGATACCAGCCCTCCGCAGGCAGGTACCATAGACTGCCTAAGAGAGGCAGAACTAGCAGAAGCAGAGGAGATGGAGGTATCACCTCTGGTGTGGGAACCCCCGGTCAGATGTAGGAGTAACAGGGTCACTAAACCCCCAGTAAGGTGGTCCCCATCCCTAATTAAACCTAGGGCTAGGGCCGGCCACAGGAGGGCCGGGAGGGAGAGTGGCCGAAACAGGGCACTACGGAGTGCGGCTGGAGGGAGCCCAGTCTCCACAGGGAACGTAGGGGTATCTCGAAACCCCGTAGTGCAAAGGGAGGTGAGGGGCAGTCAGGCCCCTCGACAGGAGGAGTTCTGGCCTGCACGGGTGGGCCCACCAGAGGGGTGGCCCCAGCGTGACGGGGACCAGTTATGAGTTGGCCACCCGGAGACGGGTGGCGTTGTATATAGCATTGGTTTGTGTGTGAGTAGATGTAGTTAGCGTTTGGTAATAAGATATAGGGTTTTGTATAGATACAGGGGAGTACAGGGACGGACAGTACGGGAACGTCGGCTGCATCGAAGGGATGGGTTGTGGAAAAGTAGATCACAACAGACAAAGGCAAAACCCCGAATGCCATTATTAGGACGGTAGCCACTACCGTCGGCCGGATGGCCACTCTTCCATGGGTGTGATGGAGTGCAGGGATGCGGACAGCGATGTGGAGGAAAGGAGGTGTTTTGCTTTGTTTTCCAGATGGGTAGCCCCGCCGTATGGATGATGGCAACGTGGTTCTGGGGGAGGAAAATGCGGTGGTAGGATCGGGGCTGCACGAAGAGGTGGCAATGACTCTACATCTAAAAGAAATCATAGCACAATTGGAGACACATGCAAAAACGATAAACGCTTTGATTAAAGAGGACCGGAATGCGTCCGATCAGGCTGCACAGAATGAGGTGTGTGGGCTGTATGGTGCGTGGTTGTTGGGGGAGGGGAGGAGCAACCTGGAAGACCTGAGGCAAGGTCAGGTCCCCTCCTGGATAAGCAACCAGCACCTAGCAGCGCTACACCCTTATAACAGCACTTTGAGTCCTTGTCAGCTTCGTGTGGCCTCCGAGGCCTACCCGGTACCAGTGGATTGTGGAAAGTCCAATCACACCATAATGGGAGTGGTCGTAAGAATCCCGGTGATGGGAACCTCGGCACGACCAGCTCCTCTGTACCGAGTGGAGAACGTGGGAGTTGTTCGTGGGGGGGTGTATATTCGCTACAGGAAGTTCCTGCCTTATGTCATAGTGAGGGAGCAAGCTGTGACAGGCATTGACCTTTTGGGTTGTCGGAGCCGGGGAGCACATGGGCGCCAAGGCTAGGCCTCAGTGTGGGTTCAGGACTGTTGGGGCACAGCCTATAAACTGTACCAAGGAGGCGATGGCGGCAGACCATGTCCCTCCACAGGTGGCGTATATAGGCAGTGGGACATACTGTGTCACCACAAGTGCCCAGCGGTATCAGCACGGATCACAGCTGTGGTGCCCGATACCACACAGCAGCTTCTGTTTTAAACCCAGGGCAGAAGTCCATGTGGCACAGCAGCGAATATTACCCATCCCGGAACCTTCTTTGGTTCACCTCTTGGTACGAGACAATGTAACGGACTTATCTAACTACGTGGCCCATTTCGGGTATGATATTCCCCCAGTAAAGGAAAATTTAAAAGAGTTGCTGGCGGCGGTCGAGTTGTCGCACAAACACTTCTTCTCCCTGGAACAAAAGACACTGGATATCGCCAGGGAGATCGAAGAAATCAAGTCTCCAAGTTGGTGGGACCTGGAGTCCTGGATCGTAGTTCCAGTATGGGTCCGCATCGTGTCCCATGTTCTGATCATCTGCCAGATGATAATTGTGGTGTATTTGCTATGTATTAATTGCAAATTTTAAAGGGGAAGGAGGATGACCAAATTACAACAGCTGGTAAATCGAGCCGCCCGACGCAGCTGTAACGACACCTTGGCACTGTAAAATGTCTGTACTCTATTGCAATGGTTTTAGTACATATGTTGTGTTCCCTGCATTTTCGGTGAACGGTCATGATGGTACTGTGTGGTTTGTGGGATTGATTTAAAGTAAAAGGTGTATAGTGTAAGTTAATGTGCTTCAAGGGTCTAGTTTAGCAATTATGGGGTCTTTCGGGGTACATAATTTCACCATCTCGACAGGGGTGTTTACAGCTCTTGAGGCTGGAGGAGTAGCCCACTAACTTTGTCAATCGATACGGTCCGTGCAAGCCTGTAAGTTATTGGGGAAAATCCTCAAATTATGGAAGAACTCGGGGATAAGGAACTGGACATTTTAAAACAGACATGCTGGCTGCAAAAGGAAAACCCCCAAGGGATCACAGAAGAACAAGTTTAAAACCTGTCTGTGGGCCTGGGCAGCCACATGACTATGCGAATGGTGAGAACAGGAAAGGCCGGGACGGAGATAACGAGATTATCTTGGAAAGACAAAGGAAGGTACCGAGCCCAGCAGACGGGGGTAAATCGCCCAGCAGCAAGACAATCACCATCGTAAATGGCCCATCCATCAGGACAATGGGAGCCCATCCAGGTGATGGGATAACGATTAAGCTGATGCATCGTGACATCAGCAAACCCATTATCATCGGAAGCCTATTGTTCATGCCAGATCGAAACTGGGAATCATCGAAAGACCCTTTTGTCCAGAGGACCACCTGGGAGGTTTCAAGGGAGAAACTCGGGTATAAAAGGGATAGGCAAGCAAGAGCTCGCTCTCTTTTTCTGCTCTGTTGGACGACTCGTGATCCTGCATCGATCTAGCTGTAAGTACCCCAGACGACCTGGTGAAGTTCCCGAAATAGGATAGAGGTTGAGAGAAGAAGGGGAAAGGGGGTGCATTTGTAATTAAAATTGTGTAAAGTAAGTTTTTACGACATGCCCGATAATTTTCTTTCCATAGTCTTAGTTTAAAGCATAAGTTTAGTCACGTATTATGTAGAGTTGGTGAGATTCGATTTCTCATTTGTTCAATAAAGCCTGTAAATTTTAGACTTGCTTTGAGTCCGTCTTAGTTTCTGTTTTCTCTCATCAGCACGCTCTGGTCAAGTCAACCTTTTATCATATCCCACCATAATTCCGAGGTCTAGAACCCAGGGGAACCCATTTTATGTATTCTCTCTTGGGAACCGCTCGAGTGGAGTGGTGGCCATTTGACCCACCGACAAGGGAGAGAATCACTCGGGCAGTTGGGCCCGGAGTGGAGCAAAGGGAACTAAACCCCGACACACCTACCCTATCTATTCCAATCTATATGGTCAAACATTTGTCAAAAATATTCAGATAATGGGAACAGATGTTCTTTATTGAAATTAATATCTATGCTCCAGAGGCAGATGGAAAAGCCTACATGCATCTGGGGGTTTTCTCAACGTGAGTGACACTACACATTTATTTTGTGAGGCAGCTCAACAAGCTAATCGCTCACAAAATGCTATTTCCAGCATCACTTTTCACCTGCAAAGGAATGGACAATATCTCATGAGTGGCCAAAGTACACCCTGGTGTGCTAAGAATTAGAGCGGGCAGAATGATCCCAGCTATTTCCAGCCTAGTTTACCTCAATCTGAACGTTTGAACATCGGCTCTTCTGTTTGGAAATATCAATGTGCCTAACAAGCCGAGGGGGGTTAAGCATGTTGTGGATATAAGTTTATGTTCATGTCATAGGAGTAGAATTAGGCCATTCAGCCCATCGGATCTACTCTGCCATTCAATCATGGCAGATCTATCTTTTCCTCTCAACCGCATACCATCCTCTACTGCCTTCTCCCCATAACTACATCCTTACTAATCAAGTATCTGCCAATTTCCCATGGCTTGGCCTCCACAGCCGCAGATTCACCACCCTCTGACTAAAGAAAATCCTCATCATCTCTTTTCTGATGGTACATCCTTTTATTTTGAGGCTGTGCCCTCTGTTCCTTGACTCTCCCACTAGTCGAAACATACTCGGCACATCCACTCTATCCAGGGCTTTCACTATTCACTAAGTTCCAAAGAGGTCCCCCCTCTGGAAGGGAAATATTCAACTAAACTAATTGTCTTTTTGTCCCCTGATGTCTTGCTCCAATGAACGCCCCTGGATCTGTGAAGTCTAACACTGAGATGGATGAATGGGACCAGGAGGATTAACAAGAGCCCAGGAGAAACTCCACTGTGTTCTGGATGGGTGATGGACGATACAATGAAGATGTTGCCTCACTTCTATATTGCTGCTGTTGTGGTCACCATACTCTGGTTGGATACAATTGCACAGAAGAAGGTGCCGAGGAGATTCACAATGATGTGCCTTGGATGTAATGATTCATTTATGAGGAGAGACTGGATGGGCTGTTTTTTTATACTTGGAGCAAAGGAGGCTAAGGGGGAACCTGATAGAATTATATACATTTATAAGAGACATAGATAGTGTGTATGGTAAAAAACCTTCAGCGCATAGCAGAGATGTCTCAGACCAGAGGGCGTGGGTTAAGGTGAGATGTAAGAGATTTTGCGTGGATCTAAGACAGCCTTTTCACTGCTAGCAGTATCAGAGAATTGCTCAGCTCAGTTGAGTCAGAGAAGTTGGTGGGGTGAGGTGGGGAAGAAGGGGGTCAAGAATATATTAGTACAGTAGAGATGTGAATCATCTGTAAATATATGGAAGATAGACACAAAATGCTGGAGTAACTTAGCGGGACAGACAGCATCTCTGGAGAGAAGGAATGGGTGACATTTCAGGGCGAGACGCTAGCAGTTTGTGTCTACTCCAGAATTGTGTGTCTATCTTCGATTTAAACCAGCATCTGCAGTTCTTGCCTACACCAGTAAACATATGGAGTTTGACATTGTATTTATGGACAATATCTCTGACAGATAGCCTGTCAATGAGGAACAGGGGAGCCCAATGATAGATATTTAGAGAGATGCAGAGATAACAATACAGGAGGAGAGACAGAAGTCACGGAACTGATTATCTAAAACTAGGCAGAGCAGATGAATGCAGTCCAATCCAGCTGGGTAACTGTGCATGTCTGAGGTGTCAGAGATAAGGCCAACAACAATGTTAAGAGAGCAACCTAAAGATTTGGATGAAAGTAATTTCTGCCAATAATTTTCCGCATAAGCTTCAAAAAAGAAAAGACATTTGACAAAAATATCCCTGAAGTGAAAGATCACTCGTATTCAAGTCAATTGCCACCAGGGATATCAATGTGTTGTCATGAGAATGTCAGGTATGGGATACTTCAGTCATAAAATGGTCATTGTTACGAAATGGCGAAGGACTTGATTTTGGAGTAAAATTTTCATTCAACAAGAAATTTGAGTTTAAGCACCGATTATAATTGAATCATTCCTATTCCCCATATATTCTATGACTGAAACTTTCCTGGCTGCCAGTATGGTTCGGGGCTTCCTGATGCTAATATGACTTCATTAAAATTCTGCAATATTGTACAATGTTTAAAGTGGCTTGTGTTGAAAGGGAGATTGTAACCTATGGAGGATTCTTGTTCCTTTGCTATGGTCTTGGGATTGCCCTTGCAGTTCTCATGCTAATGGGAATTCTTACATTTTCTCGCAAAAATAATCTATACAGTCTTACACAAAAGAAAATAAGAACAAATAGTAATGTTTTGGGACATTGAATAAAATTAATTGACTGGATCAATGCCTGTAAAATTTAGTTGTACAGCCATTAGCATACAGACACTGAATGCTAATATTGGCAGTGCAGTTCCAATATCTTCACATAAATATGCCATCACATAAAATGAGTCGAGTGATTTTATTCCTTCAATGTTAGATTAAATAGAATAAATAATGCAATTAGAGTTTAGAGTTTTGAAATACAGCATGGAAGTAGGCCCTTCGACCCACCGAGTCCACGCTGACCAGCGATCCCCGCACACTATCCTACACAGTTTTTTTTACAATTTTTACAATTATACCAAGCCAACATAACCTACAAATCTGTACATCTTTGGAGTGTGGTAGAAAACCAGAGATTGTGGAGAAGACCAACGGTCATGGGGAAAATGTACAAACTCTGTACCGACAGCACCCGTAGGCAGGATCAAATCTGGGTCTCTGGTGCTGTAAGGCAGCAACTCTACCACTGCGCCACCATGCCACAGTTAAATCTTCAATTGATTGAAGAGGGGAGGGGAAATGATAGTGGGATAAGCAAAATTATTTCAACGAACAATTAAAATGTTAACATTATGATTGATTCCTCATAGATTCTTTGATTGATATTTTCTTGGCTGCCAGTATATAGATTCTGGACTTTCTTTTTTTTTTTTTTTTTTTTTTTTTCCTTTTTTTATTAGAAGTATTTTACATTACAGTAATCTGCAATAACGTAAATTTATACAGTTCTTGTACCACTTCTGTTTTTCAACTTAAATAGAAAAAAAGGATAGAAAGAGCTAGCAAAGACAGTCAGTGAGTGAATGAAAAAGTGGTCCAGGAACACACATGTGAACCTAAACCACAAGAAGTAGTTAAAGAAGAAAAGAAAAAAAGAGAAAAAAGAAAATAAGATAGGACAATATGAAAGGGATGTACCTACTTCTTATCTTTACCCCTCGCCAGATCCTAAAACCATTTATTATCATCATTTTGTTGCACCCTATGTTTGTAATAAGTCGATATATGGAGACCAAATCTTTTGGAATTGGTCTTGTTTATCTGCTAGGAGGAATCTCATATCTTCTAGATGTAACAATTCCGACATATTAGAAGTCCACATTTTTATTGTTGGCGTATGAGCTTTTTTCCAAAATTTCAGTATCAGTTTTTTTGCCGTTATTAAGCCATAACTAAGAAAACTCCTTTGAAACGCAGTCAGCTCCAAACTTGCTTCTATTGTTCCAAAAATAATCAGTTCTGCATTCGGTTTCAGTTTTATTTCAAATAATTTGGTGAAAATTTCAAAAATGTCATTCCAAAATATTTGAATTTTTATACAAAAAACAAAAGAATGTGCTATAGTTGATTCTTGGACTAGGGATTTATCACAGTTAGCAGAGGTATTTGGATCAAATTTACTTAATTTAGCTTTTGAATAATATAATCTATGTAAAATTTTAAATTGAATCAGAGTATGTCTTACGTTAATCGAACATGTATGCACATATAATAGATGTTTATCCCAACTCTCTTTTGAGATTTTTATAGCTAGTTCCTGTTCCCATTCTCTTCTAATCCCGTCCGATGATGGAATTTCTATATTTAAAATGGAATTATATAGGTATGATATTAAATTAGCTGATTCCGCTTATATATTCATTATCCCATCTAATAGGTCAGGAGACATATTTTGATATTCTCGTGTATACTTTTTCAAATAGTCACGTAGTTGAAAATATTTGAAATATTGATTACTATTCAAGTTGTATTTAAGTTGTAATTGGTGAAATGTTAAAAAACGTCCATTATCATACATATCTCCAAACGTTTTAATTCCTACTCTTTCCCAATTTATAAAAGCTCTATCCATCATAGAAGGTTTAAACAAAGGGTTATTCATTATAGGTGAAAGAAGTGATAGATTTCTTAATTTTAACGTTAATTTTATTTGTTTCCAAATTCTAATTGTACTATGAATAATTGGATTTTTACTATATATTGTATTCTTTATTTTTGTTGGTGAGAGAAGGATCGCTCCTATGTTAAAAGGGGAACAGTCCTCTCTCTCCATTACTATCCAATTCACCCGTTGGGCCGAATTGTCCAACAGGTGAATCATATTTTTGACATTTGTGGCCCAATAATAATATAAAAAATTGGGGAGTGATAATCCACCAAATTCCTTAGGTTTACACAATGTTTTCTTTGGATTCTGTGGGATTTATAGACCCATATAAAATTTGTAATATCAGCATCCAAATTTTTTTTTTTAATTTTTGGGTAAGTATATTTTATTGACTGGAATAGATATAAAATTTGTGGTAAAAAGATCATTTTTATAGCATTTATTCGGCCTATAAGAGACATCAGGAGGGTTTTCCAGAATTTAATCAGTGTGTTTAGTTTATTGAGTAAGGGCATATAGTTTGCATTAAATAGAGATTTATATTTTCTAGTAATTTCAATTCCCAAATATTTAAATTTTTCTGAAGCGATTTTAAAAGGGAATTTTAACAGGTGTGTCGATTCTTGAGGTTTAATCATCATAATTTCACTTTTATTCCAATTTATTCTATATCCTGAAAAGGATCCAAATTCCTCAATTAAATTTAATATATTTGGTATACTAGTTTGTGATTTTGTAATATATAGTAGTACATCACCTGCATATAAAGATATCTTATTATTTGAATATTTTGTATTGTACCCATGAATATTCGGATGTATCCTAATACTTTCCGCTAACGGTTCTATTACAAGAGCAAATAGCAGAGGTGATAATGAACACCCCTGTCTATTTCCCCTTGATAACTGATATTTCGAGGACAAAATATTATTAGTTAATATTCTGGCCGTAGGCCTATCATATAATAATTTTACCCAAGCTATAAAATTTTCTCCCACTTGAAATTTTTGCAATACTTTAACCATATAATCACATTCCACTTGATCAAATGCTTTTTCTGCATCCAGTGAAATAATTGATAAGTCTTGCTCTTCGGTTTTATGTGAGTGCATTATATTAAACAGATGTCTCAGGTTATTACTTGAATATCTCTTGGGTATAAACCCTGTTTGATCCGGATTTATGAATTTACTGACATAGTTACTTAGCCTTCTAGCTAATGTTTTCGCTAATATTTTTTGATCTGTATTTAACAGCGCAATAGCTCTATAAGAACCCGGATCTTCTAAACCTTTACCTTTTTTAGGTATAAGTGTAATCGTTGACTCCGCCAATGTTTCTGGAAGTGTATGTTGTTTAAAAGCATATGTATACAGTTATGTAGTCGTGGTGTAATTATCTCGTAAAATCTTTTATAAAATTCATTACTAAAACCATCTGGTCCTGGAGTTTTTCCATTCTTTAATGTATTTATTGTTTCTTCTATTTCCTTAGTTGAGACGTGCACCTAATTCCTCTTGTTCACTCACATTGAGTTTTGGGAGATTACAATTATCCAGGAACTCTCTAACTTTGGTACTATCTGCTACCGCTTTAGATGTATATAAATTTTGATAAAATTGAGTGAATCTTTTATTAATATCCTTAGGTAGTGTTAACAATTCCCCTTTATCTGATTTAATCTTTAAAATCGTGTGGTCCTTTTCCCGTTTTTTCAGTTGTCGAGCCAGAAGCTTGTGTGGTTTATCCCCAAATTCAAAATTTTCCTGTTTTGTGATTTGAAATAATCTAATAACATTTGCTGATAATATTTTGTTTAATTTAAATTTCATTATTGTTATTTTATTATGTTTGTCTATAGTAGGCTCTTTAGCATTATCTAATTCCAATTCTCTAATTCGTTCTTCTAACTGCCTTTGTTCTTTCTTATTTCTTTTATTTTAAAAAGCTTGGTATGAGATTATAGATACTCTAATAACTGCTTTGAATGATTCCCATATTAGAACTGGTGAGGTATCTGGGGTGTCATTATTCTTTAAAAAAAGTTCCATCTGTTGTTTTAAATATATTTCCCCTTGTGGGTCATTTAAGATTTGAGGATTAAACCTCCAAAACGATTTATTAGAAGGCATTCCTTCTAATTTAAAAAAAAAAGTTAACGGGGAGTGATCAGAAATTATACTATTATGATATTTTGGATTCATTGTATAGGGAATTAATTTTGTATCCACTAGGAAATAGTCGATACGTGAATAAGTTTTGTGTACCATTGAATAAAATGAGTATTCCCTTCCGACAGGGTTAGCGATCCTCCAAACATCTGGTATATTTGTTTTTTTTATGTAAGTATTTAAGATTTCCCTGGTTTTAGATTTTGTGTTGCCCCTACTCTGTTGTGAAGATTTATCCAAATATGGATCTAAAACACAGTTAAAATCTCCCCCAATTATCACATTTTGATAATTGAACTCTAATTATATTCAAAATTTTATTTAAAAATTGAGGATTATCAAAATTAGGTGCATAAATATTTACCAAGGTAATTGGGGTAGCATGAATCTCTCCGGTAACTATAAGGTATCTCCCTTCCTTATCTGTCATGATATTCTTCGATTTAAATGGTATACCTTTTCGAATAATGATTGCTGTGCCTCTAGCTTTGGAAATATATGAAGATTGGTATGTTTGGCCTATCCAGTTTGCCTTCAATCTGGCTTGAGCTTGCAGTTTCAAGTGAGTTTTTTGTAGGAATATTATGTCCGTATTGAGTGACTTCAATTGTGCAAAAATCTTACCCCTTTTAATTGGTTCATTAGCACCCCTAATATTCCAACTGCAGAATGTGATTCCTCCAAATTTATTTTGTTTATCATCTTGCATTTTGAATTATTTAATACCTTTTAAACATGTGGTGCAAGCAATACCTTAGGTCTCTGGCTGTTGGGCGAGCATTTGCAATATTAAATTCAGTTATTACATCCCTCTCAAAATTGTCCTTAAGTAAAGAAACAAAAAAGTGTACATTATTGTGACATTTAAAAAAAATCAAAAAAGTGATGTTACAGTGTCTAAAAATGACGACACTGTGACCAATTATCCACCTAATGGTGGTAGTTACACAATTAATGACTTCCGTAGTTGTTAATCTACATTTAGCTCCGTCCCCTTGAATAATCTTACAAAAGAGAGTTGGGACCCATTCAAAGCCAAATTTCATGTGTCAGCCTTACCGTATCTACCATATCTTTATATCTAAATAAATCTTCTCTAATCTCCAAACTTATCTACCATTTACTTATGTTAACAATTATTACATTTTCTTCCTCTTCCATACTAATCTGCCTTTGGTTGGAAGGGGTTAACCCGATTCAGGCACCTGGCTATTTGCCAAGATTCTGAATCTCCTCACCTCCTTCCACACAAAATTTGGACTACAGCTTATCATAATTTCTAAATTAATTTGTTAGTCTGTTGTAAATCTATTTACTTATATTTAGCCCCCCTCCTCCCCTACCCGGGGGGGGGGGGTCAATCCTTATAATGAATTATTACATTTTATCAATTAAACAATTCAATTTTAAATCAATTACTATTACTGTTAGTGTGTTAATTTCAATAACTTTAATTACTATTACTATATTAGTTCAGTAGTTTTTGTGTTAGTATGGAATTAGTGTAGGGATAAAATTTTAACAGTCTTTCATTCAGGAATTTTTTTTCCATCCATCTTCGTTAGGTTGTTCAATCAGCCACACCCTTGTTATTCCATCTTTCGCTCATGTTGAAGCCGAATTTGTCCTTGAGGAGATAAGAGAGTCTAGACAGCCGCACATGGAGAAGCTGCGCCATCTTAATCCTTTTTTTTTAATTTAAAAAGTTATTTCTATCGACCTTCCCTCAGCCGTTGTCTGTAGAATAAAAACCTTGTCTTGAGGATGTGATGTTTTACTTAAGCCTCTATTTCTTTTACGATGTCTTGAGCGTATTTGTAAGCAGCTTCTGGATCAGTAAATTTGCGTTCGGTACCATTATAAGTAATGATCATCTTAGCTGGATAAATTATTCCATATCTGATGTCCCTGTGCCCTTTCAAGATCTGTTGTATATTTTTAAACGCTTCTCGTTTTTTAGCAATTTCATAAGGATAGTCTCTAAAAAGTCTGATAGTGTCCGTCCCAAACTTCATAATCTTTCCATATTGTATTTTTCTCATGGCCTCTTCCAAAGCTGAAATGTCCCGAAATTTCACAATGATCTGTCAGCTCCTTTTGTTTGTGCCCTTGATTTTGGTCGTTTCACCCGGTGTGCCACTTCTATTTTCGGTTTAGTTGGCAGGTCGAGTATATTTTTAAGTAAGTTGGCAGTCTACTCTCGGGGATCATTCCCCTCCTCTCCTTCTGTCACTCCAACTATTCTTAAATTCTGCCGTCTTGACCTTGCTTCCAAATCAAGGCATTTATCTGACATTTTAGCCAGCTGACCCACGACATCTTCATAATTCTTCTTGATTTTCTGCATTTCTTCAGACATTTGTAACATTGCTATTTCCATATCTTTCATGGTAGTACAACATGTTGTAACAGTTTGGTGGACCACATCCAACTTACTAGTACAGTCTTTTTCCACCTTATCAATTTTCAAAGATAATTCACCATGAACATCCTCTATTCGTTTATTTATATTACCGATTGAATCAATTACTTTCTGATTCCCAATGTTCATGTTCTTCATCATGCTCTCCATCATACATTTATTACATGCCAAAAGTTCATTTTTTAAGTCACTCACCGATGTCTTAATTTCCTCCATCTCTTTGTCCTTTAAAACTTTTTCAGCCATTTCAGCCATTGATCTTGTAGTCATTTTCAGGGCTAGTTCAGCAGTTACTTCTTCAAGTTCTTGAAGTTCAGCAGTTACTTCTTCAGGTTCTTGAATTTTTTCAGGTGGTGACTGTTTTTTCAGAAGTTGCTTGGAGACAGATCTCTGAGGGCTCTGACAGGGAGTCGTTCTTTTCATTTAAAAATAGCTTAAACCTCCGTTATTTTCGCGGCGATTCCTGATGACGTCATCAGCACCGCGACAAGCAGCTCTGGTAAGTTTTTACACACGGTCCCGACTTCCAAATCAAATTTTAAAGCGAAAATACGCCGATTATGGGCACGGAGCTAAAATGCTACGCCTGCTCAGTCCAACATGGCGCCACCGGAAGTCGATTCTGGACTTATTTCAACGAAA
Organism: Malacoraja senta; assembly: GCA_038087875.1. Lineage (NCBI taxonomy): Eukaryota > Metazoa > Chordata > Chondrichthyes > Rajiformes > Rajidae > Malacoraja > Malacoraja senta. The sequence continues at coordinate 9,452,930 of CM075988.1, read as the reverse complement.
AATTAAAATGTTAACATTATGATTGAATCATTTCTATTCCTCTTAGATTCTTTGATTAATATTTTCTTGGCTGCCAGTATATAGATTCTGGACTTTCTGATGCCAAAATGATTTTTAACTAGATATTTTTCAGGACAAAAAACTATTCATTAAAATTCTGATCGATCTAATTTGGTGCATTGTTCTGAAAGTTACACAGCAGAAAGAATTCCAAGTCCATTAGAAGAGGGTTAAAAAGGTAGATCATGAGAAATGCGGATCATTTTTGGATGGAGACTACGGAAACTGGGATGGGTTTTAGCACTGAGAAGGTTAAGGGTAGACTTGATAGTGATATTCAAAATTATGAATTAATGTTTTGAGAAATAAGAAATGTTTTCATTATCAGTAGGGTTAAGAGTCAGGAGTCAAGAGTCAAGAGTCAAGGGTCATCATTACCCATAATTTGTCAAACAATGGTGGTGTCATTGGAGAAAAGATTAAGATAAATCACAAATGAAATAGGGGTAAATAAAGTTATTTCACTATGATTATTCTTGAGGTGTTATCTACTGCTGGAGAGGATGGGATTCAGATTCATCAATAATTTTCTAAAATAAATACCATTCCGAAATACTGAAGTGTGAAAACGCACACCTTCACATTCAGGGACAGTTTCTTCCCAGCTGTTATCGGGCAACTGAACCCATCCTATCACAACCAGAGAGCAGTCCCGAACTACTATCTACCTCAATGGTGCCCCTCGGACTATCCTTGATCGGGCTTTGCTGGTTTTACCCTGCACTAAACGTTATTTGCTGATCAAGTATCTACACACTGTAAATGGCTCAATTGGAATCATGTAGTCTTTCTGCTGACTGATCAGCACTCAACAAAAGCTTTTCACTGTACCTCAGTCCACGTGACAATAAACTAAACTAAACTAAACTAAATTCTGAAATATTGTGAAGATTGTTGTGAAATTGGGCTGATTAGATCACTCTTTCACCGAGCCCGCAACGGCTAAGCAGCCTCCGGGTTATCTGTTTGAGTCTATTCTCAATGATTTATGAGCTGTAGAAATTATTGCAGCATAATTTCCTGACTGACTGTAATAGAATCCTATCAGATTCTAAACAAGAATTTCCACAGAGTCTTGGGATAAAAGCGACCTGTCTCGAGTCCAGATCATGAAAGAGACAGACTGTTCCTTTGATTTATACAAATATCACCCTTTATGATCCAGTCACTGAACTTGCACTGGTCTTCGAAATAAATCATGCATTTGAATGTGTCCCTATCCAGCTCTGAACATGCGGGTAACATCATTAATACGCAGTAAACTGCTTCTTACCTCTAATGTACTCATTGAAGTACAGCAGGGAATGAATTGAAAGGTTTTCCCACCTTGCAGCAATTGATAATCTGCTCCTGTTCTCACTGTGCTCAACATCACTCACTCCTCACTGGAGCCAGGGTCATTAAATTGAGCTGAATTCCCAGTTTGAACTTTTTTGTCATTTGTATTCCATAACAGCTGAAAGAAAAATGGAGCAACTGCCACACATATAATTGTTACCTTCCTATCTGTGGAGGAGGAAGGTAATCAGCAAGGAGAGGGGAAATGAGTCTATATTACAATGCCAAGGTGCTCTATCCATTATTCCAATTCTATATGGACTATTTCCAAGTACTTATTTGGCTGCAAAGTGCATCCGTACATCTTGATGCCATTACAGGCACAGGATGAATTCAAGTTATTTTATTCCCTTCTCTCATGATTCCCTTCTTAAGCTAGATAATTTACTTGCTACTCGCTGCACTGCAAGGCATAGAGAACAATAGACCTAATGTGAGTAAAGAGGAATGTTGTGGATGGGGGAATGGGATGGAAATAGATGACTTCTGCATTGCATTCTTCGACAACAATTTCTTTCCAGCTGTTATCAGGCAACCACATCCTACCACAACCAGAGAGCAGTGCTGAACTACCATCTACCTCTTCGGTGACCCTCGGACTATCCTTGATCGGACTTTACTGGCTTTACCTTGCACCAAACGTAATTCCCCTATCATGTATCTACACACCGTAATGGCTCGATTGTAATCATGTATTGTCTTTCTGCTGACTGGATGGCACACAACAAAGGTTTTTCACTGTACCTCGGTACACGTGACAATAAACTAAACTGAAACTGAAACTATGACTCTATGATGTGATATGATACAATTTATTTGTTGTCATTTGAACCTACGTTCAAACGAAATTTGGTTTCTGCAGTCATACAAACAAGTAAAAAGAACCAAGACACAACACAATTTACACAAACATCCATCACAGTGAATCTCCTCCTCACTGTGATGGAAGGCAAAGTCTTATCTCTCCCCTGCACTCCCCATTCTCCTCCCGATGTCAAAGTCAAAGCCCCCGGCGGGGCGATGGTAAATATGTCCCGCGGCCATTAAAGACGCGCCGGGCGATGCAAGGCCACGCTCCGGGTCTTGATGTTGGAGCCCCCGGTAGCGCTAGCAAGTCCCGCGGGCAGTAAAGCTGCGCCGGGCGATGTAAGGCCCCGCTCCAGGTCATCCTCAACCCTGCAACTCGGGCGGGAGAAGTTGCCGTTGCGGGAGCCCCGAAAAGCAGTCACCCACCAGGGACCCGCAAGCTCCCGATGTCACCGTCCACCGGGCCGGCGGCTGGAGCCTCCGAATCTCCGGGGTCGGGCCGCAGCAGCGTGCCACCACAGCTCCTCCCGTTCCGAACTCGGCCAGCTCCGCGATGGTGAGTAAGTCCGCCGGCTCTGCAACTGGAGCCCCAGGTCGTTCCGGTTGGAGGCCGCTCCACGGTGCTAGGCCCCAACGACAACGGCGACCTGACAGAGAAAGGTCTGGCCTCCTGTGCAGGAAAAAGATTTTAAAATTTTCCCCCACCACCTCGCCCCCCACACATACCCAATTAAAAAAAACACTATAAACGAAACTCAAACAAAACAAAAAAAATAAAAAAGACAGACGGACTGCAGAGGCCGTTGCGACGTGGGTCGCGCCACCCATGTCAACAGTCTGGAGGTGGATTTGAACCTCTGACTCAAGGCCAAGTGACCAACCCACTGAAAAACACTGGCATGAGATACAAGCAGCCAGGGAGATCCATTCACCAGCCCTATTGAAAAGGATAGCACAGAAATCCCAGGACTATAGTAGTTTATCAGATTTGCCTGCTTGTCTTCTGGCCATTTTTCAATGTTCACACATTGGAAAGTACTATTTCCTTACACAGATAGTGACGTTACCCCATAAAGGCATTTGGACGGGTACATGGATAGGAAAGGTTGAGAGGGATAAAGGGCCTAACTTGGGAAAGTGGGACTAGTGACATTCCACACTCATAAAGATGTGCAGGTTTATAGGTAAATTGGCTTCTGTAAGTTGTCCCTAGTATGTAGGATGCAAAACCGGGATAACATAGATCTGGTGAACGATACGATACGATAAAAGTTTATTCATCCCCGGTGGGAAATTGGTTGTCAACAGTCACAATAAACAACAAGGTACATGAAAAGTTGAAATTAAAAATTAAATTAAAGTTGAAAACAAAAAGAAAAAGACAAGCGACTGTTGTCTGGCTGCCGTGTGCACAGCGCCTTCACCGGAACAAATTAACAAACAAACAATCACAGACTTATTCCCTGGGCAGAGGATTCTAAACTAGAGTGCCCCATCCACTGCACCACACCAGGTCATCCATTGTTCTTCACTGCAGTACCCCCACGTCGGTTCCCAATTGCCTTCCCCTTCCCCTCCCCCTCACACTCATCGACCGCTGATCATGGGTCAATCACAAGGCCCCACCGCCGCCGAGGTTCCTGCCGCCACTGAGGCTCCTGTTGCCGCCGAGGCCCCACCACCGCCGAGGCTCCTATTGTCGCCGAGGTCCCTGCTGCCACTGAGGCTCATGTTGCCGTCGAGGCTCATGTTGCCATCGAGGCTCACTCTGCCGTCGAGGCACCTGCTGCCACCGCTGAGACTCCAATCGACGCCGCTGAGGCTCCTTCGTCCCAGACAGGCTTTGCCGCCTGACTTCACCGCAGTCCCTGGGAAGCCTGTGGGGCAAGTCGGGCCTACCGGGGCGCGTTCTGGTCAGTGACGCGGTTTTTCGGAGGATCGGGCCCGCACGGCTCCCCGGGACACTTCCGCCATGTGCGTGGTTCCCCGGGACATGGGTACGGATAATCGTTGGTCAGCGTGGACCCAGTGGGTAGAAGGGCCTGTTTCCACGCTGTATATCTAAACTATACTAAATATAATGAGGCGATTATATGTTTGCCATTTCACCATTTTTTTCACTGGGTGAGTATTCTATCTCTTCATTCTGGTTCCGTGCAAAATACATTAAAATGTATTTTACCCGTTTGTTGGAAAATAAAATGTGCCAATCAGTTTCTGTGACAGGAGGGAATGATAAGCAAGTGCTGAGGTGAGCTGTGGAATATTTCTATATGTCATACAAGGTGCTGTTCATTGTGAGCTTACCCAGTGCATCAGAATGAACATTAGCTTGGCCCATTGCAGTTGAATCCCATTAATATAGTTGAACTACACCGAGCCAAAATCAGACACTGTAGCACAGGAGCTGAAACCTTTAACCAAACACAATATCTCACATGATCCTCTCTGAAAGCAGCAACATTCTGACCCCATGGAAGTTATTTATCAGTAAATATTTATCAGTAAATATATATTGAATATGACTGTGGAGGAAGGAACTGCAGATGCTGGTTTAAACCGAAGGTAGACACAAAGTGCTGGAGTAATGCAGCGAGGCAGGCAGCATCTCCGGAGAAAATGAATAGGTGATGTTGCAGGTTGGAACCCATCTTGAGAATAAGACTGGTACACAAAAATGCTGGAGAAACTCAGCGGGTGCAGCAGCATTTATGGAGCGAAGGAAATAGGCAACGTTTCGGGCCGAAACCCTTCTTCAGACTGATAGGGGGTGGGGAGAAGAAAGGAAAAAAGGAAAAAGGCGGAGGAGGAGCCCGAGGGCTGGGGGAGGGGAGGAGACAACCAGAGGGCTGATGAAGGGGAGGGGACAGCAAGGGCTAGCAGAATTGGGAGAATTCAATGTTCAAGCTCCCAGGATGTAGACTGCCCAAGCGGAATATGAGGTGCATTTGCTCCAATTTACGGTGTTGCTCGCTGTGGCCATGGAGGAGACACAGGACGGAGAGGTCAGATACGGAATGGGAGGGGGAGTTGAAGTGCTGAGCCACTGGGAGGTCAAGTTGGTTATTGCGGACCGAGTTGGTTATTGCGGACTTGAGAATAAGACTTTTAGTATAGTTCAGTTTAGAGATACAGGGCAGAAACAAGCCCTTCGGGCCACCTAGTCCACGCCGACCAGCGATCCCTGCACATTAACACTGTCCTGCACACATTTGGGACAATTTTACACTCATACCCAGCCAATTAACTGACATACCTGTACACCTTTGGAGTGTGGGAGGAAACAGAAGATCTCAGTGTAAACCCACCCCAGTCACAGGGAGAACGTACAAACACCGTTCAGACAGCACCCGTAGTCATGATCGAACTCGGCGCTGGAACCGCTGCAAGGCAGCAACTCTACCGTGCAGCCCTTGCATTTTGCATTGTGCATTTGACTTGCATTTTGTGTGTGTGTTATAGGAAAACTTTGAGAGAGTGAGTTGTGCTGTGTGTTTGCAGGGCCCACAATTATTTTCCCTTGCTTGAAAGGTTAAGCTGGAACTGAATGGATTCTCAAATTCAGACCTCCGATGACTTGATGCATCGTAATTCCCTAAGGGGGAATAAAAAGCACAAAAGGGGGTAGATTGAACAGGAATTGGATGAAGTGCAAGTGTACACTCTTATTGAAAAACGTGGCATTTTGATGAGGACACTAAACCATTCGAGACCCTCAGGATACAAAGCTTTCTGCCATGTGGTGTTATATTTTGACTGACAATTGCCCTGGAGGATTCTCGAGGCCGAACTGGTTTGGTGATGCTCCAGTGTGTTGCCAGTCAAACTGCAGCAAACCTGTGGCTGATTACAATCCGCTGAATGGTGAGTAATTTCAAGTGATGGGCCTCCTGAAGAGAATGACGTGTGGCCCTTTGGGAGAGCTGAGTACGTGACTGCGATCTGTAGGATAAAATAACCTGCTACATCCAGTGTTGGAGTTTAGATACAACATTTTGTCCAAGTGTAACTTTAATCAATTTTGTATCAAGAAACAGTGACCAAAGGAATCAGATGGGTTTCTCGTGCGGTAAATGAACAGTCAAACCTATCTTTCACAATAATATTATAAGCAGAAGAATAGTTTTATGCATTCTTTGCTCTTTCTCGGTAATCTGTCTCATCACCCATTGTTAATTGGGAATATTTAATTTTCCAGCAGGTCATTTAACAATTTTTGTGTTGTCACATGATTTATTATCCTTTCATTTTCATTTCAGAATTCAAATTAATTACACAAATCTGTGACACTGCAGTTTATGTCACCATTCAGAAAGTCAATGAAACTAATTTGAAAAATTAAAAACACGGCAAAAGGGGCTGAGCCATGGCGCAACGGTAAAATAGCTGCCTTACAGCGCCAGAGAATCCGGGTTCAATCCTGACCACGGGTGCTGTCTGTGCGGAATTTGTACGTTCTCCCTGTGACCGTGTGGGTTTTCTCTGGGTGCTCCAGTTTCCTCCCACACTCCAAAGATGTACAGGTTTGTAGGATAATTGGCTTCAGTAAAAATTGTACGGGGGAGATTGCTGGTCGGTGCGGACTCGGTGGGCCGAAGAACCTGTTTCCGTGCTGTATCTCTAAACGAAACTGAACTAAATTAAAAAATAACACAGAAAAGCACTAGAGGCTGAAGCATACAGCTAGGCAGTCAGTATGTGTTAAAGGAAAGGGGAGGTTATGATGTTTCAACTACACTCACGAGGAATCACTGTGAATCACATGCAAACAGATTTGTGCCTGTCTTCATTTCAAGAAAGGAATGAGATACGACACTTGATTTATTCAATGGTTAGAGATGTTCAGAGCAGTCAGGCATTCCGAGACATGCAGAAAGACAAGTGTTCTTTGCTTCAGACCAGGAAATAATCGGGGAGTTAGAATTCTGTCGTGGAGAAATAGAGAGGATAAGAATTTCTGATCTGCAACAACCTATCATTAGCAGCCTGGCAGTGGAGTCAAGGTGACAGCAAATACCCAACTTTGTCGAAATATTCACAGGCTAAGTCCTAAATTAAGCATTTGTTGCAAAGTAAATATGATGCAAGTCTCAGTTCCCATGAAGATAGAATAAGATGTTTCCATCATTCAGGCAGTCGTATTGGTTTATCATTATCATATGCACGGAGATATAGTGAAATACTTGGTTTTGTATGCTATCCAGGTTAATCATATCAAACAGGAATTGCACCAGGTCATGCAAAAGAGAAAATAAACAAACTGCAGAATCTATTAATGACTGGAGTGTGAGTAGTCGATTATTAATTCAAAGGTACAGCATGGAAACGGACCCCTCGGCCTTGAAGTCCATGGATCGCCCATTCACACTAGTTTTATGTTGTTTCACTTTCGCCTCCACTCCCTGCACAACAGGGGGAATTTACAGAGGACCCATCAACTTACAATCTGCATGTTTAGATGTGGGGGGAAACCAGAGAACCCAGAGGAAACCCACGTGATCACAGGGAGAATATGCATATTCCACACAGACAGCACCCGTGGTCAGGATCGAACATGGGTTTCTGGTGCCGTGAGGCACAGTGTTGTCTGCTTTACTAAGGCAGTGTGAAGTATAGACAGTGTGGATGAGGGGAGAAGGTTGGTTTGCATGATGGACTTTACCGCATTCACAGCTCTCTGCAATTTCTTGTATTTATGGTCAGAGGCGTTGCCATAGCAACATGTGACACATCCCAATAGAGAAACAAGGAACTGCAGGTACTGGTTTAATAGAAAAAGACACAAAGTGCAGGATTAACTCTGAGTCAGGTAGCATCTCTGGAGAAAAATGGTTAGGTGACATTTTAGGTCAGGACCCTTCTTCAGATTGATTGCGGTGGTGGGGGAGAAAGCTGGAAGGGGTGTGGAGGCAGGGAAAGCCTCCTCACCTGTATCCACTTACCACTTGCCAATCTTTGGCCTACCCTCACCTCTCTTCCAGCTTTCCCCTCTCCCACTACCAACCACAATCAGTGTGAAGATGGACCTCAACCTAAAACGTTGCCTATTCATGTCATCCAGATAAGATGTTCTCTGTGATGAATCTGTAGGAATTGGTAAGAATCATTTGAGACCCATGCCTAATTTCTCATAGCATACTCCCCTCACATGTGTGGGCATGGTGTCGAAGGACGAGATGCCGAAGCGAAGAAGTGGAAGCCAAATAACCGAACAGAAACGACGCCAAAAAGCCAAATAACCGAATGGGCGGATCGCCGAAAAGCCAACTCACCGAACGGAAACCACGCCGAAAAGCCAACTCACCGAAAGGGCGGATCGCCGAAAAGCCCAACTAACTGAATGACGCATCGCCGAAAACCCAAATAACGGACATGACGTCACTGGGGGGCGGGACTTGTCAGCAATTGGTCCAGAACCCCACGTCCATCACATCACTGGCCGGGGGAGACGGGAGGGTGGGGGTCATTTTTTATTTTCCTTTGCTGCTTTGGGACTTTCCTGAATATAAACTAAAAACCCGTGTGATTGGAACTTTCGGTTGATTTAACAAATTAATAATCCAACGGTTCCATAGATATTTACACCAACTGTAACAATTATATTGTAACTACCACAATACATTTAAATACACTACCATACATCTTGAAGGCCAGTGGTCCTTGTGGGTGTGAATCGAGAAACAAGTCGGAAAAAAAAAGACTTTTTATAAAGAATATCTTAGCTCCCTGAGTCGGTTCAGTGATATGAGTCAGGGGCCGCGGAACGTTTTTGAAAGTGGGGAGGCTGAGCGATCACTGATCTCCGGCCTCGGGGGTACCCGGTGAGGGAGCTTTTCGGCGATCCGCCCTTTCAGTTATTTGGCTTTTCGGCGTCGTTTCCGTTCGGTTATTTGGCTTCCACTTCTTCGCTTCGGCATCTCGTCCTTCGAAGCCACGTCCGGGTACCATCCCCTCATGCCAGGAATCTGTTTTATAAATGTACACTGCACAAGCTTCAAGGTCAATCAATTCATGCTAGGGCATGGAGATATGATTGAGTTACTCCAGCACTTTATGTCTTTAAATTCATGAAGAAATTTGATGACAGACAAAGTTCTGCCATGGGATTGCATTCTGTCTGAGGACATTGGGGGCCGTACTGCATTAAACTGCAACAGCCACTGTTATTTTTAGATCCTGCCTCCAGACTCCAGGGTAGAGTGGGGCAATAGGATCAGACCTTTACATTCAGATGGTCAGCATGGGAAGACCTAGACCATGGGTGTTAGTTCAGGTTGCAAACCTGATGCAGCACAATCTCCAACTTGAAATGCCAAACCTACTACTCCCAAAGGGGTCATTCTTACCAATCAAGTTAAGCTCTGATTGGGTATTAGGTCATTGTACAGTACAGTACAAGAACAGGCCCTTTGGCCCAAAATGTCTGTGCTGAGCATGATGCCAAGTTATACTCCTCTGCCTTCACGTGATCCATGTCCCTCTGTTCCCCGCATATCCATGTGCCTATCTGTAAAGATGCTCTAACGACACATCGTTACTTTACTATCTTTATTCATACTGGAGCATTACATATTGCACTAGCTGTACGTGGTCTGTCACAGGAACTAGAGAGCGATCTGTGGGCAGGGAGGTTGTAGTTATACTTGTGATATGGGGAGTGGTTAGTAGTGATGAGGTCACTATATTAAAGGCACACGCATATCTCATCTGCATCATTCCCCTTAGAAACGACAGGCAAATACAATGGTGACAGGGCGACCACGGCTCATGCGCTAGGACGGTTACACAAAATCGCCATAGCGGACAGGCGGTTTGACAACACGTCCCGACCGGGTTCGCATCTCGCCATCCTCCCTTTCGGCAGGAAGAAGAGGCACCGATGGGGACAGACGAACCGAAAAGGGGGAAACGGGAGGAGACGGAGAAGACCGCGGCACCAGAACCGGAGGTGATGCGGGATCAGGGGCGGGCAGAGCGCGGGCAGGCGAGGGAGGACTAGACGGAGTAAGGTGGGACTGAAGGAGTTGAGGTGGTGTAGACCGTTGCATGTTAGGAAGGACGGGCAGAGCATCGCCCGGACGTGGAAACTGCAGTGGGGGAGCAAAGGGGTCCGCGGCAGGCGGCCGCGGCTCGTTGACGAGCCGAAGGTGCTGGCGGGACCGTCGGTAAATGGTTCCCGCATGGTCGACGAGATAAGACCTGGGCGACCCCGCAGAGCCGATGATGGTAGCGAGCTTGGAGTGACCGGAAGAGGTCTGCATGCGGACAACTTGACCGGGGAAAAGGCGCGGCAGTGGGTGGCAGGACCTGTCATGGGAATGCTTCTGGACATCGTGCCTGAAGGCAATGCGTTTCTGAACAGCAGCAGGCGTGAGGACAGACGGTATGAGGGATCACTGGGTCACAGGGAGCGGGAGTCTGGTAGCGCGAGACATGAGCCGCTGAGCAGGGGAACCCATGGCGGAGTCGCGGGAGATGTTGCGGAGGTTGAGGAGGGCCAGATAGAAATCGGAGTTGGACAAACGACATTGTTCCAGCAAGTTCTTTGCACTGCGGACGGCGCGCTCGGCCAGACCGTTGCTTTGCGGGTACTCCGGGCTGCTGGTGAAATGGTGGCAAGCGAAAGCTTTAAACTCGGAGCTCGTGAACTGGCTGCCATTGTCCGACTGCAGGCTTGCCGGGTGGCCAAAAGTGCAAAAATGATGGCCTAACTTGTCGATGACGGCCGAAGAGGTTAGGGAGTGCAGCCGGTCGACCTCGAACCAGTTGGAGTAGGAGCCAACGACAACCAGGAAGTGTTTGCCCCGCCACTCGAAAATGTCGACGGCAACCGCCATCCAGGGCAGTTCGGGGGCAGGCTGCTGCAGAAGCGGCTGACGCTGCTGGTGGGGGGCGAGACTGTAGCAGGTAGAACACGAGGAGACCCACTCCCGGATGTATTGGGCCATACCAGGCCAATAGAACTGGCTCTGGGCGTGAGACACGGTGGCTTCGGCCCCAGGATGTCCGCGGTGAGCGACCTGAAAATAGTGGTCGTGCAGCGCAGCAGGCACGACCACCTTGTGACCCTTCACCACCACGCCGTCGTGTAGTACGAGCTCGTCACGGACCAGGAAGTAGGGCACGGCGCCAGCCGGCAACGCGGAACGACGGTCGGGCCAGCCCCGCTGGATGACGGCAGAAAGCTGTTGCAGGGCAGGGTCATTGGCAGTGTGTTCAACCAGGGACTTCATCTGCTGTGAAGGGACGATGTTCACCTGGAGCACCATCAGATCAGACATCTCATAGGGGTGGCGAACGGTGGACGTTAGCGGGGCGCGAGACAACGTGTCGGCCACGAACATGTCCTTGCCCTTACGATAAACCACGTTGAAAGTGAAGCGCTGGAGCTGCAGCATCATGCGCTGCAGGCGCGATGAGGCAACATGGATCGATTTGTTGAGAATGGTGACAAGCGGCTGGTGGTCAGTTTCAATGGTGAAAGTGTTGCCCAGGACGTAGTCTTTGAATTTGAAGCAGGCAAACACCACGGCCAGTAGCTCCTTCTCGATCTGCGCGTAGTGCTGTTCGGTGGCGGTCATGGTGCGGGATGCGAAGGAGACAGGCAGCTGTAGGCCGTCATGGAGGTGGAGACAGGCGGCACCGAGTCCGAACTGAGAGGCGTCGCAGGTGAGGACAATGGGACGCTGCAGATCAAAAAAACTTGAGTGTGGGGTACTGATTAGCTTGGATTTAAGGATGTCGAAGGCTTTCGGTGGTGGGGGAACCAAACCCAGGACGTGTCCTTTTTTATCAAATCCCTCAGGGGAGCGCTGAGCTCGCTGAGGTCGGGGATGAACTCCCCAGATAGTTCACCATGCCAGGAAGCGTTGTAGGCCTGCCACATCAGTAGGAGAAGGCATCCGGAAATGGCAGCCGTTTTTTGCGGGTCGGGTTTCAGCCCCTCGGCGGTGAATACATGTCCAACATAGGTGACCTCCGGGACGCGAACTTGATTCTTACCAATCAAGTTAAGCTCTGATTGGGTATTAGGTCATTGTACAGTACAGTACAAGAACAGGCCCTTTGGCCCAAAATGTCTGTGCTGAGCATGATGCCAAGTTATACTCCTCTGGCCTTCACGTGATCCATGTCCCTCTATTCCCCGCATATCCATGTGCCTATCTGTAAAGATGCTCTAACGACACATCGTTACTTTACTATCTTTATTCATACTGGAGCATTACATATTGCACTAGCTGTACGTGGTCTGTCACAGGAACTAGAGAGCGATCTGTGGGTGGGGAGGTTGTAGTTATACTTGTGATATGGGGAGTGGTTAGTAGTGATGAGGTCACTATATTAAAGGCACATGCATATATGATCTACACTATCCAAAAGCTTCTTAAATACCATTATCATCTGTATCTCCACCAACACCTCTGGCGGTACCTTCTAGCACCCACCATGCTCTGTGAAAAAAAACCTGCCCTGCACATCTCCTTTTAACTTTGTCTCTCTCACTTTAAAGCTATGCCCTCTTGTCCTTGGCATTACCACACTGGGAGAAAGATTCTGACTGTCTCATGCTTCTCATAATTGTATATGCTTTTATTTGGTCTACCCTCAGCTTCCAACATGCCAGATAAATCAATCTAATTTTGTCCAACGTTTCCTTATAAGTAATAATCTCTATTTCAGGCAGCAATCTGGTAAAAACACTTCTGCACCCACTCCACATCCTCCGCATCCTTCCTGTAATGGGGTATTATGTTGGGGAAATGATACACTTCCTTTCAAAATAAATTTGGACTTCCAATCTCCTGTTTAAAAGGCCTCTCTCGTTTCACTCAAAGAAAACGTGACCCTGTCAACATCACGACTGCATTCATCAGTCTGTATGGTTAGAGAACGTCTCTTTTACTTGATTAGTTCTGATAATCTTCTGTAGAGTTTAGAGCTAATCTCTGCTTTTAGGTTAGAGTAAATCTCTGATCTAAAACTCAGGAAATTGTAGATAGGTGATTGATCATAAAATACAGCTAATAACTAATATTTCATGCATTTTTCCCATTCATCTCAGGAGAGCCCTTTCCGAAGCAAGCAATGAGAATCAAACTAGTCATTAGTACCAAGAAGGTGGCCTGTTTTAATTGTGTAGGAAGGAACTGCAGATGCTGGTTTAAACCAAAGATAGACACAAAATGCAGGAGTGACTCAGCGGGACAGACAGCATCTCTAGAGAGAAGGAATGGGTGACGTTTCGGGTTGAGACTCTTCGTCAGTCTGAAAAGGGTCTTGACCGGAAACATCACCCATTACTTCTCTCCAGAGATGCTGCCTGTCCCGCTGAGTTACTCCAGCATTTTGTGTCTATCTTCGGCCTGTTTTAATTGTTGGGTTTCAGCAATACCATACTTAATTGACTAAAGTCTTGTAGCTCTCCTCTCGCAAAGCTATCGCCAAGATACCAGAAGTGTTTAGCAACAAAGTAAAAGAGATTACTGGAAAATTGGAGAGCTTGATCAAACATCTATCAGATCTCCACTTAAAATTAAATGCTAATCTAATGATTGATAACTCTTGACCATGGTAAATACTGCATCTTTAAATTGAATGCATTATTGCATTACTAATGATTGAATAACTGAATGTGTAATCAGATACCAGAAGGAAAACTGTATCACAAGACTGCAATAAAGTCACCACCAAAGCAATGGGTATGTTTTATTTTCCACCGCATCAAATAAATGTTCATATTCAATCCTTGTAGTTCAGTGATCGCAGGTGGCTTGAACGTCATTAGTTACAAGATGCCAATATTTAATGTCGTGACTCTTGCCATAATTCCATTATCTTTCATTTTCCTTTCCAGTGACATGGCAGTGGCAATTTGGGCAATGGGCACGTGCTATAGACCTGCACGGTAAGGTAGATGCTCCCGCCCCCACGAGTCTCGTGCAGATGGGGCTCGTCAGCCTGGGAAGTCAGTCCTTCTAGGAGAGGGAAAACTCTGATTTAAAATAGTAAGATTAAACGAGAACTTACCTAAGTTTGAAGTTTGATCTTTATTTTATGAGGAGTTACGTAGGTGATTACGTGAAGAAGCCCGTCAGTGCGCCTGCGCGTCAATCTTCAAAGCAGCGGTGTGAAATCACAAAAAACAACAACCGAAGTAATATAGTCTCATACTAAAATGAGTAAGACAAGAACTTCCATCTGACCTTTATGATAGAGGGTAGGGTCGTGGTGGGCACGTAATCACCTACGTAACTCCTCATAAAATAAAGATCAAACTTCAAACTTAGGTAAGTTCTCGTTTAATCTTACTATTTTACTTCGGAGTCACGTGAGTGACTACGTGAAGATTTTAAAGCTTTGTGATTTCATGCCGTGGATCAATCCCGGCTTCTCACTGCATAGATTGACTCGGAACGAGAATAATCAATCATGCATTCATAATAACATTTGTACCACAAATGCAGTAATTCATTTCAAGAATGAAATGAATCAGATCCCCTTTAAACCAGAGGAATTTACACAGAACTTAAAATAGTTTCTGCAAACAACCCCGCATTAACAATAGGCCGATGGTAAAAATGTTGAAACATCAACTCATTGGACCACCCGGCGGCTGCGAGGATATGGTCGACGGGCCCGTCTTTTGCCCTGGCCGCCGACATTTCTGCTGCCCTAGTCGAGTGAGACGTAAAAACATAAATGTTAATACCAGCAGCTGTTAAGACTTCTTTTATCCATCTGGAAATAGTCTGTATTGAAACTCTCTTGTGTGGTTTCTTGTGTGTGATCAAAAACCCAGTTTCCGTATTCTCAAATTCTTTGTGACCTCAATGTATTGTAATAAATATGTCTTAATACAAAGACATGGATCATTTGGATATGGTGCCAGCATAATTTTAAATCCTGTCACACCTGGCCTAATTTGCTTTATTAGGTCATAGATATAGAATGTAACTTTGTCTTCAGTTACTTCCATACTATCTATTTGTAATTTTCCAAGTGTTTGCACTCGTTGTGCTGTCACTCATGCCATAAACATGAATACTTTCATACTGAGCTTGACCAAAGGTAAAGACACACTTGATAACCATCACGAAGTAGTTTCAGTACCACACTTACATCCCAGATTATCACTGTACCTAGGTTTCGGTGGGTTTGGAATTAAAGATTCCTTTCATTAGTCTGGAAACAATTGGGTGTGACCCAATTGAGTTTCTTTCTGAATCCAGAACCAAATATGAGGACAATGCACTCTGGCTGAATTAATTACACTATAACTCAGACCTTCATCATAATAAAGTTTTGACAGAAATTCTAAACATTTGAAATATCTGCAGTACTTTATTGCACATTCTTTTGTACCCAGAACTTTTCCCATTTCTTAATATAAGAAAGGTACTGTTTTTGAGTGCTCTTCCTCCAGGCTGCCGTAAGCATGTCCACAGTATGCTCAGACAGTCCTCGTCCCAGAAAAGGCATTCTTAAAACCTGCAAATCAACAAATCCAAACGATCATATAATGGATGTTGTTCCCCTGTACAGGGAGCAGCAATAAATTACTCTTTTTTGGGACTTTCATCAACATTTGTGTTGTTAATTCTAATATCAACGGATACCATGGCTGTGTAGGCCAATCTGGTACTACCAATACCCTTGAAGCAGCATCTTGCCTGATTTTAAGCAAACATTGGCTTATGAGGCAGAAAGGTGGAAATATATATGAAAACATACCACCCCAATGTAGCGAGAAAGCATCAATCGCCTCTGCTCCTGGATCTGGTTTCCATGAGACATATCTCGATAGCTGATGATTCAAGTCGATGTCGGTCATTCCAAATCTGATGACTATATCATTGAATACCTCTTGATTCAACATCCATTCTTTATTATCATGGAACTTTTCGTGACTTGGTGTCTGCTATCGTTCATTCTACCTGGTAGATAGATAGCTGAAATCCAAATGTTCTTTTCAATACACCAAGCCCAAAGTTGATTAACCATTTTGTCACAAGACACCGACTTAATTCCATATCATTAATATAAACAACTACTGTTGTGTTATCAATTTGAACTTGAACATGCTTATTAGTTGTGTTAGAACAATAAGCTTGGAGCCCATAGAAACATCCTAGAAGCTCCAAATAGTTAATTCCCCATGTCTGCAGTAACAATGACTCTTCCTGATTCCATCTGCCTCCTCAGCTAGACGTTAAGTCAGTTGCACCCCATCCTGGTGCACTGGCATCAGTTTGTAATATCATGGAAGGTTGTTCAATCAGCACTTTGCTGGAACTGCTTGAGACATGTAGAATCCACTACTGCAGACCAGAACAGCATTTGTTGTTAGTTGCATGGTTCTATCAAAATGACCAACATGCATTCTCGGTGCCTGTTCTTTAAGTCTCTGCAGCTGTTGATAATGTAATGGTCCAAATTGGACTGCTGGGAATGCTGTTACTAATTTTCCCAGTACACGAGCCACCTGTCTAATTGAAGGTTTTTGCTCGTTTAGGAGATTACTGCAATCTTTAATCAAATCCACCCTTTTCCCTGGGCAAAGTGATATTCATTTGGACTGAATCAATTGTGAACCCCAAATAATTAATAGAGGTACATGGTGTTAACCTAGATTTCTGTGGATGAATTAGAAACCCCAACTTTTCAAAAGTTGATTTCACAACTGCAACAGATACTTCTGTTGACTGTTTTGTCTTTCCTATAATCAAGACATCATCCAAATATGCCATTAGTACATGCCCCTGGCTACTCAGCAAGCCCAGAATTGGTTTTAACAATTTTTGTGAATATTCTGAGTGCAGATATTAACCCATTAGGCAGAGCTTTGAACTGCCACAACTGGTTCATCCATTTAAATTTAAGATACTTCCTATCTTCTGAATGAACAGACACTGAATAATATGCATCTTTCAAGTCTATAGTTGCCATATAACATGCTTCTGAAATAAGCTGTTTGGCAGTCACAAATGTTTCCATTTTAAAATGTCTAAATTGCACAAAAGGATTCAGATTTATCAAATCTACAAGAATCCTACATCCTCCATCCTTTTTTGATCGAGGGAATATTTTTGACACAAATTGGTGACTTTGGTAGACTGATTTTTCAATAACCCCTTTTTTATATAGGGTTTCAATTGCAACCTGAACCTCCATCACTTCTTTTTGTACAAAGTGCAGAGTTCGGCTAGGAACATGCTGAACAGGCAAATCATAATTTGGATTGAATTCAATTCGAAATCCTTGTATATTATTCAGGATTACCACATCTGAAGTAATTTTCTTCCAATTATTATAGAAGAAATGTAACCTGCCTCCAACTTTTGGACTTAATCCAGTTAGTATGTTCCCATGAGAACCAGGTCCACCTACCTCTTGAGTCATTTCAGTACCCTGAGATTCCTGGGTTCTCCCGGAAGCACGCCCACTGGTTCTTGCTCCCGCTGCAGGCCGCCAACTACGTCCCTGCGTTGATGAGCGACTTGGTCCAGGATCCGTATGACGTCTGAAAGGATACTTCCTCTTTACAGACTTCACAACCATTGATGTCTTCATCAATCCTGTTTTCGCTTCATCTTCCAACTCTTTAATACGTCTCCCGAGATCTCTCCAAAGAGTAAGTTGGGTAATTTGTATATTACTTGGTTTGCAG
Source organism: Malacoraja senta (assembly GCA_038087875.1). Lineage (NCBI taxonomy): Eukaryota > Metazoa > Chordata > Chondrichthyes > Rajiformes > Rajidae > Malacoraja > Malacoraja senta. The sequence continues at coordinate 9,435,058 of CM075988.1, read as the reverse complement.
AGTGCTGCGAATTTCGGATTCATAGTAGACCGTATAGCACTTCTCGAAGTGGGTGCTGCATAGCAACCCCAGTGCTTGCTGATGCAACTTCGTCATCTTTTGGTTGTTACCTGCTATTCTGGTAAAAGCAGTTATTCCAGAACCCAGCAGCTTTAATATTCTCTGCAACTGATTCCAGATACTCTTGCAGTCTCATCCATTTCATGCTGTTCCAGCTAATGGTAAACCAAGTAATTTATTAAGGAGGCCAGTTCTTCCTAATGGCTCTCCTGACCCTGACGGGGCAGCGAATCCTACTACCAGGGTTGGAACATCTGGCAGCTGCCTTTCATCGCCTTGTACAGCCTCACCGTCAGAGTCGGGGTCTGAAATCTCATGACCCGTAGCACGCTCCTCATTCCTGAGGGTGCATTCCATCAGCCTGAGCCATGTGCTGTTAAGCTGCTCCTGCAGCTTGGATTACAGTACACTCCTTCCTGAGTGAACTTTTGCTCCAACAACCTATGAAAAAAGGTTTCTATTTGGGCAATACGCTCGAAAGCAGTATCTAGCCCTGTACCAGGAGCTGTTTGAGCTGTTCCAGCAGCTTGGCTTTCAGAACACTCCTCACTGAGTGAACGTTGCTCCAACAGCCTGTGTAAAAGGCTTTCTATTTGGACAATACGCTCTAAAGCAGTATCTGGCCCTGGAGCTTCTTCATTGCCTGGGACTCCCTCCGTTGGGATTTAAACTTTGTCTTTTGCCCGACAGGCACTGACTGTGTTTTCACCAGCCCCAGGTCCACAGTCGCTATGCTCACCGCTGGCGACTGTACCGGGGTTTAGAGGCGGTTGGTCTCTAACCGCGGACTCCCGACTTTCCCGACTTCTGTCGGCTATGTCGCTCGCCTCTTCCCCCTGTCCGTTTTTTCCCATGGCGTCTGTGGAAAAAATCGCCATAGACCCACAGTAAACGGACCTGGAAAACCTGTAAAAAAGTTTTTACTTACCTTGTAGTTGAAAAACTACAACCACTCGAGGAGCACTGCTCCTCACGTCCGTTTGCGTCAAGGCGTCTGACGTAATGACGCGCAGGCGCACTGACGGGCTTCTTCACGTAGTCACTCACGTGACTCCGAAGTAAAATCTCCACTGCCTTGTGGCCTTATCAAGTCATGGAAAAGGCTCCAGGAGTAAACCTCAGGAAAATCCGGTCAGAGCCCCTAAGGCAGTTCGTCGTTGTCTACAACCTCACTCTGGCAGCTCCTGCGTCGGCGTTGGTGCCAAACTGTAATGGCCCTGCTATTCCTTTGGATCGATCAGCGACGTGGAGAGGGGGGACGTGCTGCATGGGCAACAGCCTGTCCTCCATATGACATCGCTCAGGCTTGCATCCGACCAGGATGCATCACCCATGGTCAGTCATGACCGAGAGGGGCCTACTGACTTGGCAATATTGACAGTAGGCCATTCAGCCCACTTAACTGTTGTCATTCACTTGTAAAGTCTGATCTGTATTCAGTTCCCTTAAACCTCATCTACTCTACATTAGTTGAAACCTGCCTGATATATGTTTACACAAAAATGCTGGAGAAACTCAGCGGGTGCAGCAGCATCTATGGAATGAAGGAAATAGTCAACGTTTCGGGATGAAACCCTTCTTCAGACTGATAGGGTGTGGGGGGTGGGAGGGGGGGGGCGGGGAGAAGAAAGGAAAAAGGAGGAGGAGGAGCCCGAGGGCTGAGGGAATGATAGGAAGGGGAGGAGACAGCAGGGGCTAGAATGTTCAAAGAACCGGAGGCTTTGAACATTCTACCTATGTTCAAGACCTCAGACACTCTCCGTCATCTCCGCGCATTCCATTCTCTAGGCCCTCACCCCCTCATCTTCACCATGGACGTCCAGTCACTCTACACCTCCATCCCCCACCAGGATGGTCTCAAAGCCCTCCGGTTCTTCCTTGACCAGAGAAGCAACCTATACCCGGGCCACTGATACTCTCCTCCGCCTAGTGGAGTTGGTCCTCACCCTCATAACTTCTTGTTTAACTCCTCCCATATCCTCCAAATACAAGGCATAGCTATGGGCACACGCATGGGCCCCAGCTATGCCTGCCTCTTTGTCGGGTACATCGAACAATCCTTGTTCGCTACGTACCAGGACCCCATCCCCGACCTCTACCGCAACAACGATGACTGCTTTGGTGCCACCTCCTGCACCCACACACAACTGACTGACTTCATCCACTTCACCACCAACTTCCATCCGGCACTCAAATACACCTGGACCATTTCCGACACCTCCCTACCATTCCTTGACCTCACTATCTCCATCGCAGGTGATAGACTTCTGACCGACATTCACTATAAACCTACTGACTCCCATGGCTGTCTGGACTACAATTCTTCCCACCCTGCTTCCTGTAAGGACTCCATCCCCTACTCCCAATTCCTCAGTCTATGCCGCATCTGCTCCCAGGATGAGGCGTACTACACCAGGGCATCTGAAATGTCCTCATTCTTCAGGGAACGTGGGGTTCCCCTCCTCCACCATAGATGAGGCTCGCACCAGGTTCCCAGGCTCTTCCATACCCCGCAACACTGCTCTCTCTCCCCATCCCCCCACTCGCAACAAGGGCAGAGTCCCCCTAGTCCTCACCTTTCCCCCACCAGCCGTCACATACAACAAGTAATCCTCCGTCAGTTTCGCCACCTCCAACGTGACCCCACCACTCGCCACATCTTCCATCTCCACCCATGTCAGCCTTCCACAAAGACTACTCCCTCCGTAACTCCTTGTCAATTCTTCCCTTCCCTCCCGTACTACCCCCTTCCCCGGGCACTTTCCCTTGCAACCGCAAGAGATGCTACACTTGTCGCTTTACCTCCCCCCTCGACTCCATTCAAGGACCCAAGCAGTCGTTCCAGGTGCGACAGAGGTTCACCTGCATCTCCTCCAACCTCATCTATTGCATCCGCTGCTCTAGATGTCAGCTGATCTACATCGGTGAGACCAAGCGGAGGCTTGGCGATCGTTTCGCCGAACACCTCCGCTCGGTCCGCAATAACCAACCTGACCTTCCGGTGGCTCAGCACTTCAACTCCCCTCCCATTCCGTATCCGACCTCTCTGTCCTGGGTCTCCTCCATGGCCAGAGTGAGCAATACCAGAAATTGGAGGAACAGCACCTCATATGGGGAGTCTGCATCCTTGGGGAGTCTGCATCCTGGGGGCATGAACGTTGAATTCTCCCAATTTTGTTAGCCCCTGCTGTTTCCTCCCCTTCCTATCTCTCCCTCAGCCCTCGGGCTCCACCTCCTCCTTTTTCCTTTCTTCTCCCGCCCCCCCCCCCCCATCCCCTATCAGTCTGAAGAAGGGTTTCGGCCCGAAACGTTGCCTATTTCCTTTGCTCCATAGATGCTGCTGCACCAGCTGAGTTTCTCCAGCATTTTTGTGTACCTTCGATTTTCCAGCATCTGCAGTTCCTTCTTAAACAACATGATATATGAGTTTGATGGTTTCAATTAGCTCATTGCAGTCATTTTGGGACAAGGTGGAGAGAGGGTGATGTTTATGCTAAAATATGCTAATTTCAAGTCTAACTTCTTATGTCAAGAAGTGGAGCTTTGTGATCCCACCCCTGACTATATTTAAGACCGTTTTCCCCACAGTTTGAATACTATTAGTAAAGGAACTTGGATTCCAAGGAAGCAGTTTTTAAATATGGACCTCCTTCAAAAAAATATGAACAGGCCAATGCATAGACAGTAAAAAATCTATAACTGCTTTCATAATGACAGCCATCGGCCCGATGAAGGCAGGTAGTCCATCCGCCCTCTTTGCCAACTCATCTAATTGCATTGATACCTTTGGGGAGCAATATTCATCCCAAGACCTCTATATAATTCATATTTCTCAACGTCCTGTAATTTACTGTATACTTTCCTCTTGCATTTGATCTTCCAAAGCGAAACAACTCACATTTATCCAGACCTTACCTGCCATTTATCTGCCATATTTCCAACTGATCTCTTTGAAGGCGTTCCACAATATTCACAAATTCACCAATGTTTGTGTTATCTGCAACTTTACCAATATCCCACCAAGACAACGGTATTAAAGTTCTTGAGTCATTGAGTCAATTTCTTGTGATCTTGGTCAGACCAGTGGCCATAACAAGCTGTGATGCATCCCAAAGGAAATAGGCCCTTCAGCCCAACTCACCCATGCCAACCAAAATGCCCCATCTAAACTAGTCCCATAAACAAGTGTTTGGCCCATTTCCCTCCAAACCGTTCCTATCCATGTATCTGCTCCAAGTGTCATTTAAATGATCTCTCTGAGATCAATCCTCAGCCTCCTGCACTCCAAGGAATAAAGTCTAGCCTGTCCATCTTTCCCCTATAACTAAGGCCCTCAAGTCCTGGCAACATCCTCGTGAATGGCAAAATTCTTCCTAAAAGCATACTCAACAAGGTGCTGGAGGAACCTAATGGGTCAGGAAGTATCTTTGGAGGGAAACGGACTGATGGCGTTTCAGGTCAGTACCTGTCACATGACAATAACAGTACCTGTAGCTCCATCTCCAAGAAGCACACCACCCTCATTTGAAAATATATTTACAAATGTTTTTCTCACCGCTCTTTCTAAACCCTGACACTCCATGCCTATCAACATTGTGGGAGTCTTCTGACCAGGACAGCAAAAGTCATGATGACAGTTCACCACCAGTTCTCAAGGCAAATAGTGATGAACAATAAATGACGACCTAGCCAGCATTTAATGTTACCTCCAATTGTCCTTGAGAGTAAATGAAAAGAGCATTCCCTGCCTCTAACTGCGATCGGCAGCATTGGAATCTATCTTCACGGCTTCACAAATTGGTCCACTTCACTTGGGAACTTTTATGTTCATGAATCATGCCTCAGCATTTTGAAGCACTGCAATAAAATTCCTGAATCAGACATCAAGGTCTTTGAGATGAGGAAAATCTTTCTGCAGAACTATTGAGCAAAACCATTTCAGTAAATGAGATTCGTAATGCTTCACAGAGGCCTGATTTTTCATCTGTAAATATATATATTGATTGAAGCTTTTACTTGGAGTCACCCTTGTTCAGAAAATTGCATTTGTTTATTTTTCCAAGTCCTATACACATATGTTGGCAATTTGCATGCATGCACATATGTGTAGCCACATGCATCCATAACCCACACTAATTTCTACACTAACCTCAGACACATACAAGGCCACACACAAAGGGACACAAACACAGACACACATCCACAATGGATCCATACAACAGTTCATATACTCACAGATGAACATGCTTGCAGCTGCATACACCCACTGCCACTCTAATATCTGTAAAGGATTCATAACGAGTCGTCGTTACTTTACTATCTTTATTCATACTGGAGCATTACACATAGCACTAGCTGTACGTGGTCTGTCACAGGAACTAGAGAGCGATCTGTGGGTGGGGAGGTTATAGATATACTTGTGATATGGGGAGTGGTTAGTAGGTATGAGGTCACTCTGTTAAAGGCACATGCATATCTCATCTACATCTTTCCTATTCGAAACGACAGGCAAATACAATGGTGACATGGCGACCACGGCTCATGCGCTAGGATAGTTAAACAAAATCGCCATAGCGGTCAGGCGGTTTGACAAGACGTCCCGCCCGGGTTCGCGTCTCGCCATCCACCCTCCCTGCAGGAGGAAGAGGCACCGGCGGGGAAAGACGAACCTGAAAGGGAGAAACGGGAGGAGACGGAAGATACCGTGGCACCGAACCCGGAGGGGATGCGAGGTCGGGACCGGGAAGAGTGCGGGCAGGCGAGCGAGGACTAGTCGGAGTGGGATGGAACGGAAGGGGCGGAGGAGGAGCAGAACGTTGCATGTCAGGAAGGACGGGCAGAGCAACGCCCTGACGCGAAACAGGCAGTGGGGGAGCAAAGGGATCCGCGGCAGGAGGACGCGGCTCGTTGACGAGCCGAAGGTGCTGGCGGGACCGTCGGTAAATGGCTCCAGCGTGGTCGACGAAATAGGACCTGGGCGACCCCGCAGAGCCGACGACAGTAGCGAGCTTGGAGTGACCGGGAGTGGTCTGCATACGGACAACTTGACCGGGGAAGAGGCGCGGCAGCGGGTGGCAGGACCTGTCATGGGAAAGCTGCTGGACGTCGTGCCTGAAGGCAATGCGTTTCTGAACCGCCGCAGGTGGGAGGATGGAGGGTATGATGGAGCGCTGGGCCACAGGGAGCGGGAGTCTGGTAGCGCGAGACATGAGCCGCTGAGCAGGTGAACCCATGGCAGAGTCGCGGAAAATGTTCCGAAGGTTGAGGAGGGCCAGATGGAAGTCGGAGTTAATGCCACCACACTGTTCCAACAGGTGCTTAGCACTGCGGACTGCGCGCTCAGCCAAACCGTTGCTTTGCGGGTACTCCGGGCTGCTGGTGAAATGGCGGAAGTTCCATCTGGAAGCGAACGCTTTAAACTCGGAGCTCGTGAACTGGCTGCCATTGTCCGACTGCAGGCTTGCCGGGGGGCCAAAAGTGCCAAAATGAGGGTACAACCTGTCGATGACGGCCGAAGAGGTCATGGAATGCAGCCGGTCGACCACAAACCAGCTGGAGTAGGAGTCAACGAGAACCAGGAAATGTTTGCCCCGCCACTCGAAAATGTCTAAGCACAACATACAGATCCTTGCATACAAAAGCCATACTTGCACTATCTACATAAAGCCATGCACACGTCGAATCGGCAGGAAGGCAAATTCAATGCTCGCATTATATCAAGGGGACTGGAATACAAAAACAGAGACATAATGCTGAGGCTCTATACGGCACTGGTCAGGCTGCATTTGCAGTACTGTGAGTAAGTTTGGGCCCCATATCTGAGGAAGGATGTGCTACCTCTGGAGAGGGTCCAGAGGAGGCTTACAAGAATGGTTCCAGGAAAGAGTGGGTTAACATTGAATGTGCGTTTGATAGCATTGGGCCTCTACTCTGAAGTTTAGAAGGTTGAGGGGGGACCTCATTGAAACTTACAAAATAATGAAAGGCACAGATAGAGTGGGTGTGGAAAGGATGTTTCCACTGGTGGTAGAGTCTAGGACCATAGGTCATAGCCTCGGAATTAAAGGGTGCTCTTTTAGGAGGTGAGGAGGGACTTCTTTTTTCAGAATGGTAGTTAATCTGTGGAACTCATTGCCACAGAGTGATGTGGAGCCCAAGTCATTGGATATTTTTTAAGGCAGAGATAGACAAATTTTTGATTAGAACGGGTGTCAAGGGTTATGGGGAGAAGGCAGGAAAATGGAATTAGGAGGCAGAGATCAGCCATGAATGAATGGTGGAGTAGACTCGATGGGTCGAATAGCTTAATTCTACTCCTATAACTTGTGAACTTGTGAACATCAAAGAGTGCATGCACTGTCCAGGCAACATCACCACACCAAAACACACGCATACAGTACACAAATGGTCTCACATCTATCCAGCATGCACATCCCTGCACTCCCCGGTCGGTGTCCACTTCTGCGCACCAACACAGGTGCACATCCATGCATATCCACACATCCATTTTCATAAACACACACACACACACACATATGCACACATGAACCCACACACTCATATACGCACACTCACATATACACACACACATATGCACACACATATACATACACTTACGCACACTAACATATAAGCACACATACGTGCACATACACGCAAACGCACATACACGCACACATTGACACACACACAGTTACACGTTATTTATTACGATCTGAAGTGAAAAGTAATATTTTTACCTCCATCGCTGAAGGCTCCTTACTGCCGCTCACAATGGGATCAAAAATTCCATTGCAGTGCGGGGACTGAATACTGGATCTTTTCAGTATTGACAGCTCAGACTCGCCGTCAATACATTGTCTTCCAAAACAAAACTTAGGATCAATGCACTTAATGGTTTGTGTGTCTGAATAGATACCATATCAGTAATCTGATTTGTAAAATGCCTTCTTTATGTATGAAGTGAGCAAAATTAATGAGGAAGGGTCCTTAACAATTTACTATAGATTAATGAATATTTTTAGTTTAATCCGAGCAAATTCATATTGTGTCCCAATGCTTTTTGTAACGCTTCATCATAAATCACAATTAACAACAAACCTTGTCCAAGTGATTTGATGCAAATCACTTCTTATTCATAATAACTAAACTAACCATAATGTATGAGGGAAAACCTCAAGGTGCAGAGTTCCTCAAGGGACGAAGTTAATTTGCAATGTATTTTAAATCTGAATATTTCATAGGAGCTTATCCCTTTAACTCTTTAGGCTTTCGACTTCAGAGATACAATGTGGAAATAGGCCCTTCGGCCCACTGAGTCCATGCTAACCAGTGATCACCTCATACACTAGCACTACCCTACACACTAGGGACAATTTTACAGAAACCAATTAATCTACAAACCTGTACGTCTTCGGAGTGTGGGAGGAAAACGTAGCACCCAGAGAAAACCCATGTGATCACAGGGAGAATGTACTAACTCCAGACAGAGAGTGCCTGTAGTCAGGATCGAACCTGGGTTTCTGGCGCTGTAAGGCAGCAACTCTCCTGCTGCGCCACTGTGCCGCCCCCTAGTGTTTGAATATGCAGAGACTTTATATAGCCCACATCACAAGAACACATATTAGGTCATTATTTGACATGACAAGCTATAAGGAAGCTGCTTTCCAAATTACTTCAAAATCATAACCCACAAAGAAGAATTGTCCAGCTTTTTGTGTCTATCTTCAGTTTAAATCAGCATCTGCAGTTCCTTCTTACACATACCATGCCTCACATAGGACCTACACTATCAGGAGCTTTTCTTAAAACAAACTCTTGACTTGGTTTAGTTCAAATTCTTGTTTCTGAGTAAGTTTGCAAGATTAAACTCTGCTCCTGGCTCTCATCTGCCATCCTTCACCAAGTCCCTTTCAGATCCAATTCATCAAATTGCCCTGGAACACATGAACTCTTAACTTTCATGCCAGTTTTCCATGCCACAACTTCCAAAACACTTTTCTAAAATCCATTATCCTCTTCAGCATACTGTTACACCTCCTTGAAAGATTCACTCACATTAATCATACATGAACTTCCCATTAAAAGTCATGATAAATTTCCCTGATTAATTCCCCTAAGTGCAAATGCATTTTGTCCTTCAGAATTTTTCCAATAATGTCCCACTGATCTTACCTACCTGGCAAGAAGCTGCTCCTAATTTACTTTTACCTAGTCTTATCTTATATTGAAATCATTTGCCCCATGTTGCTCCTTTAATTTCCAGCTTATCCTTGTTCTTCTCCATGATAACTTTAAAACATGGAAATACAATCTTCACTATCTTCACAAGTTCATGTTCATAAGTTAGAGGAGCAAAATTAGGCCATCAAGTCTACTTCCCCATTCATTTATGGCTAATCTATCTTTCCCTCTCAACCCTAATCTCCTGCCTTCTCCCCATAATCCCTGACACCTGTACCAATCAAGAATCTGTCAATATCCACCTTAGAAATATCCATTAATTTGGTCTCCACAGCCTTCTGTGGCAATTAATTCCCAGTATCTTTAAAATGCTTTCCCAGCGACACGCGATCGATTTATGTGGCCACATTGCCAAACTATCAATGCAATACTGTCTCTTTTGAAGTGGGGCCATCTCTAACCAAAACACAAATTGCTGGGGGAACTTCACGAGTCAGGCAACATCTGTGGAGGGAAAGGATAGGTAATGTTTCAGGTCGGGATTGCACTGACTCTAAAAAATTTCCTGAAGACTCTTTAAAAATCCTGTCCCCTTCAAGGTGATCACAGTTAATATTGGGATGGTGTGAAATCCCCTCCTACTTAGTTTAGTTTAGAGATACAGCATGGAAACAGGCTCTTCAGCCCATCGAGTTCACACCGGCCATTGATCACCCATTCACACTAGTTCTATGTTATCCCACTTTTGCATCCACTTCTTCCACACTTGGGCTTAATTTACAGCCCAATTAACCTACAAACCCGCACGTCTTTGGGATGTGAGAGGAAACTATAGTATCCGGGGGGAACCCGCACAGTCATGGGAGAACGTATAAATTCCACACAGGCAGCACCCGAGGTCAGGTTTGAACCCGGGTCATTGGTGCTGCGAGGCAGCAATTCTACCTGCTGCGCCACTGTATGGCCCACTGTTACCCTATTATTTTACATCTCCCTGTATATTTTACCTCCATGTTTGCTCTTACATCCCTGCTGACTATTTGGTACATGGCAATATATCATCAACTAAGTGATCAAAGGGAACAACAAAGCCCCAACTATATGGCCTAATTTGGGAATCTTCTTTGATATTATACTTCCTTACTGCAGTAATATTGAATTAAAAAATGCAAAGGGCTGGAGTAACTCAGCGAGTCAGGCAGCATCTCTGGAGGACATGGATAGTGACACTTTGGGTCAGGTCCCTTCTTCAGATCCGCTGAATAATTCCAGCACCGTGTTTTTTTGAAAACAAGCATCAGTAGTTCCTTATATCTCAATATTGAATAACTGTTCAATATGAATCATATTTCAATTGAATAATATTTGTGTTAATGAGCCTGCAAAAGCTGCGGCAAGCAAGAATATCATTGCTCCTTTCCTGGGACGTATGGCAATTAAACACTCTGGATCCTCTTGACACTTTGACTCTTGAATCTTGGGTTTTTCCTCCTCCACTTCTTCTTGTCATGCCTGCACACGATGTAATAGAATAATGAGTTGCAATCCGACCTATCATCTAATCACATCTCTGTGAGAGTAAGAAAATGATATTTCAAAATGCACTTACTTGTCATCTCCTCGCATTAAAATAAATTAGGTTAGTTTCGAGATACAGCGCGGAAACAGGACCTTCGGCCCACCGAGTCCGCGCCGACCTGCGATCCCTGCACATTAACACAATCCTACACACACTAGGGACAATTTTTACATTTACCAGGCCAATTTACCCACAAACCTTGGAGTGTGGGAGGAAAGCGAAGATCTCGGAGAAACCCCACGCAGGTCGTGGGGAGAAACATACAAACTCCATACAGACAGCACCCGAAGTGGGGATCGAACCCGGGTCTCCAGCGCTGCACGTGCTGTAAGGCAGCAACTCTACCGCTGTGCCACCATGCCGTATGTAATTCAATCTGGCTCCACCTACTGGTGTGACTTAGTTTCCTTCTATCTTGTCTGTTTCTCATCCCTTGCTGTTCTGCTACTGCACACCATTCCCCAGCTAAATTAGTTTAAACATTCCACAACAGCATGAGCAAACAACCCCATAAAGATGCTTAAGAAGGAATTGCAGGTGCTGGAAAAATCGAAGGTAGACGAACAATGCTGGAGAAACTCAGAGGGTGAGGCAGCATCTATGGAGAGAAGGAATTGGCGATGTTTTGGGTCGAGACCCTTCTTCAGACTGATGTTGTGGGGGGGGCGCAGGAAAAAGAAAGGAAGTAGGCGGAGAGGGTAGGACGTGTGAGAAGTGGGAAGGGGGAGGGAGAAGGTGGGAGAAGGCAAGAGCTATCTAAATTTAGAGAAGTCAATGTTCATACCGCTGGGGTGTAAACTACTCAAGCGAATCCCTGGGGTGTAAACTACCCAAGCGAATCCCAACATCCCCCATAAGGAAGGTAGACAAAAATGCTGGAGAAACTCAGCGGGTGAGGCAGCATCGATGGAGCGAAGGAAATATGCAATGTTTCGGGTCGAAAACCCTTCTTCAGACTAAATTCAGACATTGATCCTGCCTCACCCGCTGGAGTTTCTCCAGCATTTTTGGCTACCTTCGAATTTCCAGCATCTGCAGTTCCTTCTTAAACATTCCCCCATAAGGATTCTAGCTTAAGTGCAATCCTCTTGTTCTTTTCAGATGCACCATTCCCCATAAATCTAAAGTCCTCCCTCCTGCACCATCTCTTCAGCCACACGCTCATCAGACCTATCTTCCCATTCCTATAACCACAAGCAAGCAGCACTGACATTTACCGAGAAATTAGGTCAATGGGATCAGTCTCCGCTTGCATTGGTTATGGAAAGATCCTTGTTGCTTTAAGACTGCTTCTTCTATAAGTATGCAGAAGGGTTATTAAAGTGAGTTTTGAAAGTGGCATCAAATAAATTCCAGTTGAACATTAGTATCTTGGGGAGGTTGAACTGACTTCTTAAATCCCTACATCAGTAACAACCTAAATTCTGAAAATCACTTTAATTGAGAATCGGTAATTGATTTGGGAGTTGTTTTACTGCACAAGATAGTATTCTCTGGATTATGGGTTCCTTAGAATTAGTAGTAGAAACATTTCACAGTGTAGTAACAAGATTAGTATAGTTTCAAAAGAAATTTTAATAACTATTTCAATTCAGACGAGTTGGGCTAAGTCATTGGGAATTATCTATCGTGCAATGAGATGTCTCCCCATCTAGTTAATTAACTGCAACAATGAGCTTTTAGACTTCACACTGTTATAGATGCAGTAGTTTGTTGAGCTGCCTCAATTTCTTTGCCATATTTCTTCATAGTCATGCATAATCTTCCCCCTCATTAAACCCAGTATTGCCTTCTGAACTGGAATCTTGAATCAGTTATGATCCATTTGTATTCACTTTGAATGACTGTCCTTTGAAGGTCACACCAGTGATAATCTTATTACACTATCAACAATTCCATGTACAACAACAGCTAAGCAAACGGAAGAAAAATATATGGCCTAATTTGCAAGGGTCCACTGAGCATGAGAGAAGTGCCAAAAACATTCAGTAAAGGGTTTGATGCAAGGTATACTTCACATTTATCAATGCAAAGTAAAGACCAAATTTTAACCCACAATAACTGCTAAAATCTGGGCAGGTGGGCAGTTAAAATGGCCACAGCATCCTATCCCTCTGACCATTCTATCCTGGGCCTTTTCCATTGTCACAGTGAGGCCATACACAAATTAGATTAATGGCACCTCATATTTCGCTAGGGGACCTTACAACCCAGCGGTATGAAAGTTTATTTCACTAAATTCAAGAACTCCTGCATTCCTTCTCTCCCCCTTTCCCCCCACCATAGTCATCCTACTAGTTCTGCTGGCATCCCTCTTGTTATCACACCTTACCCAGCCAACAATGGGCCATTAAAGGCTCCACCCTTCCTGAGGTCATCTGTTGCCGGCCCCAATTTGTTCTGCTCTTTTCTTGCCTCCAGTTTATTCACCCTCACCCCATCCCCCCACCCCACCCCAACACCTCTACTTTCAGTTATGGGCCCCATATCTGATGATTGTGCTAACATTGGAGAGAGTCCAGAGGAGGTTTACGAGAAAGATCCCAGGAATGATTGGGTTAACATACGATGAGCGTTTGACGGCATTGGACGTACTCACTGGAGTTTACAAGGATGAAGAGAAAAACTTACCTAATAGTGAAAGGCCTGGATAGAGTGGATGTGGAGAGGATGTTTCCACTAGTGGAGAGTTCAGGAGCAGAGGCCATAGCCTCAGAATAAAAGGACGTACCTTTACAAAGGAGATGAGGAGGAATTTCTTTAGTCAGAGGGTGGTGAATCTACAAAATTTATTGCCACAGGAGACCAAGTCAATGGATATTTTTTTTGCGGAGATCGATAGATTCTTGATTAGTACGGGTGTCAGGGGTTATGGAGAGAAGGCAGGAGAATGGGGTTGAGAAGGAAAGATAGATCAGCCATGATAGTATGGCAAAGTGGACGATGGGCCAAATGGCCTAATTCTGCTCCTAGAACGTATGGTCACAAGACATCAGTACATCCTGTGCTCAACAACATAGTTTCAGAACACGATAATACAACAAACTGGTTGTGTGAAATTTTAACCAGAGAGTTGTGCAGGAAAAGGACAGAAAGCACAGAAGAGTGAGCTAGTTTTATTTTTATTTTTTTTTGGCAGCCAGAATGAGCAGGAATGCACATCCAGAGGTTCGAAGGGAACATACGTTCTTCCCTGATATTAAAATACAATGGCCCCTGTTTCAACCAGTGTTTGTGACAATTGATTCAATGTTCCAAGATATCTCCCAGAAACAAGATTCTGTTAAGCATGATCATCAAATTCTCAGTGTAAAAATGGTCACTCATCACAAGCAGCCTAACCCACGGAATCAGTCTTTTCCAACAGCAGTAAACACTTCATAGTTGGGATCAACAAGTGTTGGGTGATTTCAAAGGTTTCAAAGGTCTTTTATTGCCACATGTACCAATTAAGGGCCTGTCCCATTTATGTGACCTTTACAGGCGACTGCCAGCACCCGTCATAGGTCGCCAAATTTTTCAACGTGTTGAAAATTCAGCGGTGATCAGAAAGATGCTACGACTCTTTGGAGACCTCTCACGACCATAGACCTCTCACGACCATACAGGCGACCCCTGGCGAGATTAGAAAAAGTTTCCCCCAACCCCCTCCCCCACCCCCCCACATAAAACAAGCTAAAGAACACTAAAAACAAAAATTAACACACACTAAAAAAAACAACGAAGAAGAAATTGTCAGACAGACTGTTGGCGAGGCAGCCATTGCTGGCGCTACCCGGTGATTCGAAGAATTACTAAACAGCTCACAAGCTGCTGGAGGAAAAAAAGCAGGAACTTTTTTATTATTAATGTTTAAGAAGGAACTGCAGATGCTGGAAAATCAAAGGTAAACAAAAATGCTGGAGAAACTCAGCGGGTGAGGCAGGGTCTATGGAGCGAAGGAAATAGGCAACGTTTCGGGCCTGAAGAAGCATTTCGGCCCGAAACGTTGCCTAGTTCCTTCGCTCTATAGATGCTGCCTCACCCGTTAAGTTTCTCCAGCATTTTTGTCTACCTTACTTTTTTCATTATTCATTGGCTTTTAGAATGTCAGGATATTCTGAAACACTTTACAAACAATTTAAGTGTAGCCATCATTATACAGTATAATTCATCCAGCAGATTGTTTATACACAGCATGTCAAGCAGGGAGTTAGATAAATGGACAGCATGCTTATTTTTTAAACTACCCTTAGACTTAAGTAAGGAGTATTACTTTAGATTAAAAGTTATCCAGGTGCTCCTTTTACTGATGAACATAGGGAGTTCTGTACATGATGTTAAGTGTTGAAGCATTGGTCTTTCTGAATAGCAGCTCTGCCATTCCACCATCTCCCCTTAGTTGCTCTCTCTGTTTCTTGTAGCACCATATGCATCCACGAAGATCTAATATCCAATAATAATAACCGGTGCAACACTCATTATTCTATTAGCACATGTTATCAGAGATTAAGGAGAGGTCTGAAGAAGGGTCCCGACCCGAAACATCGCCTATCCATTTTATCCAGAGTTGCTGCTTGACCCGCTGAGCTAATCCAGCATTTTGTGTCTATCCTTGAGATCTGATTGATACTTTTGTGCTTCAGGCTGTTTTATTGGTGTTGTCAGTTTACAGAGAACATCTTCAGTGGGAAACCACAATCGTGTAATTCTTAACACAAACTTTTCAATGGCAAATCTTGGAGGGGATCGAGTCTTATTTTCTTACTCTAATGAGACCATTTGTCTTGCCTGGGATAAACGTCTGATAACTCAACACATAGCAAGGGAAAACATTACTTTAACGTACTGGCAAACATTATCTGAAGTAAATTAATCAAAGAGAAAAATATCGGCATTGCAATCAATACTGACATTAGAACATGCTTACTGCAAAGAGAGATATTGAAAACATTTTGGAAATGTGATGAAATGCCAATGTGTGACACAATGCTATGTTCGCAAAAGGACACATTTTGACAGAATATTGGATAAGTGGCTCACATTGGCAAAAGAGGATTTTTCCAATTTTTGACCCAAGTTCAGTCCCAAAATGTTGGCTTGGGCAGTGGCACAGCAGTAAAGATGCTGCCTTACAGAGCTAGATACCCGAGTTTGATCCAAGCTGTGGATGCAGCCCGTATGGAGTTTGTACATATTGCCTGTGACCGCATTGGTTTTCTTCGGGTGCTCCGGTATCCCCCCACATTCCAAAGATGTACAGGTTTGTATGTTAATTGGCTTCTGTAAATTGCCCCTAATGTGTAGGACATAGTGTGAATGGCATGTGTCCATATTCTCCAGAGATGCTGCCTAACATGCTTAGTTACTCCAGCACTTTGTGCCATTTTCTACATTCACCAGCATCTGCAGTTTTTGGGTTCTTCAAATGGAGGAAAGATATGACAGAGGGTAGAAGGCAGTGGAGAATCAAAGGGATAAGAGTGCAAAGCTAAAGGTAGCGGCAATGTGCCCCACAGGATGCAAAGGATGGGACTGGCAGGAGTGCAATTGGAAGAAGCAGAATCATTTTCTTAAACCAAGAGCTGGCTTGAGAAGCTAATGCAAATGGTCAAAAAAGGAAGGACAAGGACAAAGGACAAAGGACGTTTATTGTCACATACACCAATTGGTGTGGTAAAATTTGAGTAGCCATTGCAGCACACAAATAAATATAAAACACAACAATAAAGAAGAATTTAACATTAAACATAAAAACATCCCCCCACAATGGTTCCCACTGTGAGGGAAGGCAGCAAAGTCCAGTCCTCTTCCTCTGTGTTCACCCGTGGTCGGGGCCTATTTGAGGCCTCTGCAGTCGCCGCAATGGCGGCCCGATGTTTCAGGCCCTCTCACTGGATGATGGAGCTCCGGCGTCGGAAGAACACTCTTCAGCGGCTTGGAGTGTCTGGAACGGCTGCTTCCTACCGGAGACCGCAGCTCCCGAAGTCCACCGGCCGCGCTGGTCGGAGCTCCAACACTGGCGATCTCGGCGAAAGATCCCAGGCTCTGCAGTGTTTAAAATCAGCACTGCCGCGGATGGACACTCCGCAGACCCCACAGCTGCACGATGTTGGAGTCGGCAGTCTCAGCACTCCAGAGCTTACCACACGGCGGCCCTCGGTAAGCCATCGCCCGCTCCGCGATGGTGCTTCAGCGCTGCGCCTCCGCCGAAGCTGAAGATTCTGGCTGGTCCCGGCAGGAAACGCCGCTCCAGTCCAGGGGGTAGACCGCGAGGTGAGGGCGAAGATGCGGCTCAGAGGAAAGACGCATCTCCGACCAGGTAGGGACTGAGAAAAATAGTTTCTCAGTTAACATTAGAGATTATGTTGAGTTTCATGATCTTCCCAACCTCTTAAAACTGACTACAGTCACGCTCCAAACAACACCATACATATATTTACAATGCAGAAACAGATCATTCTGCCCAATAGATCCATGCTCTTTGTGTATGAAAATGTATGTATTTGGGAAGGTGTGTATGTATTTGAGGATGTGAATAAATATATGTGGCCAAATATCTGTCTGGAGTTGTGTGCATGTATGTGTGTGTCTGTGTGTTTTGATGAGAATGTTATTGCGTATGAGTGTGTCTAGAGGTGTGTGTGTGTGTGTGTGTGTATGTGTGAGGGTGCGTGTGTAGTATGTGCATGTGTCATGTGTAAGTGCTAATGTGTATGTGTTAATGAGTGTGTGTGTGTGCACAAGCACACGTATGTAGTAGTATATGTGCGTTCATGGAGGTATTGCGTTCTTGAATGTGTATTAAATGTATAAGAAGGAACTGCAGATGCTGGTTTAAACCGAAGATAGACACAAAAAGCTGGAGTAACTCAGCGGGACAGGCAGCATCTCTGGAGAGAACAAATGGGTGACGTTTCGGTTCGAGACCCTTCTGAGGACAGGGTCAATAAAGAGAAGAACATTAGGAATAGTAATTAATGATGAAAACTGATATGATCATGAGAATATAATAATAAGATTAAACGAGAACTTACCAGTTTGAAGTTTGATCTTTATTTTATGAGGAGTTACGTTGGTGATTACGTGAAGAAGACCCGTCAGGGCGCATGCGCGTCAATCTTCAAAGCAGCGGTTTGAAATCACAGGTAACACAATATTTGAAGTAACATAATAAGATGAGCAACATGAGAACTACCATATGACATTTTTATGAGAGAGGGTTGGGCGTGGTGGGCACATAATCACCAACGTAACTCCTCATAAAATAAAGATCAAACTTCAAACTGGTAAGTTCTCGTTTAATCTTACTATTTTACTTCGGAGTCACGTGAGTGACTACGTGAAGGGTTCAAAGCTCTGTGATTTTATGCCGCAGATCCAAATCCCGGCTTCTCACTGCATTGATTGACTTTCGATGAGAAACAATCAATAATGCATTAAACATGAAGTTTTAATATCATGCAATAACAATTGATTTGAATAATCAAAACAAACAGTAACCCCTCTATCCCAGGGGAACCTAAACAGGACTTAATCCTGAATTTGCAAACAGCCTCTCGCCGATTTGCCATCAGCCAATGGTAAAAAAAAATTTAAACAATTCATTTGACCACCCGGCACCTGTAAGAATATGGCCGATGTGAACATCCATCGCCCTAGCTGACGACATTGCTGCTGCACTAGTGGAAAAGGATATATATACTTCAGTGTTAATACCTGCCTGAATCAACATTTGCTTTAAACCACCTTGAGATAGTCTGCACTGACATTCTCCTGTGTGGCTTCATGTAACTGATAAACAATGCTGTTTCCACATATCTTAAGGACTTTGTAGCTTCAATATAATGAAAATAAATGTGCCATTACACATAAACATGGATCAGTAGGTTATGCTAAAACACAATTTTAACAAACCTGTGACACCTGGCCTGCTCTGTTTGAGCAGGACGCAAATATATAACATAACATTCTCTTCATCAACTTCCATCCTGTCTAGCAGAAGCTTTTGCAAAATCTGCACTTGCTATGCTGAACCAATGCCATGAGCATAACCACTTTCATGATTAGTTTGGCAAATTCAGAGACGTGACAGGAACCTACTGTCGAAGCATCTTGTGGACCACACTTACATCCCAGATCGCCATATACCTGGGTTTAGGAGGTTTAGAGTTGAAATTCCTTTCATCAATCCAGCTATGATATGATGAAACCCAATAGGATCTTTCCTGACCCCATCAAAACCATACGAGGACAAAGCACTTAAAGCTGTATTAATGGTGCTATAACTGAGCCCCTCATCATCGTAGAGTGTCAACAGGAATTCTAAAATATCCACAATACCTGCAGTACTATAGTCAATATTATTTTATACACAATATTGCTCCCATTTTTTTACATAAGTAATATACCCCTTTTGAGTACTCTTTCTCCAGGCTACAGTGAGCATGTCCACCGTCCAGACAGTCCTTGCCCCAGGTATGGCCTTCTTAAAACCTGCAAATTAACAAGTCAATACGATCACATAACGGATGACTTTCCCATGTTAGCGGATGCTCCATTAAGTTCCTATGCTTGGGAACCACCAAAAAGAGGTTGGATCCCTAACTGTAACATTAAAGGGAACCATGCTTGATTCGGCCAATTAGGTATTACAAGCACCCCCAAAGCAGCATCCTGCTTGATTTCTTGCAGACTCTGACCTATTAGGCAAAATGGTAGGAAAATATATAAAACATACCACCCCAATGTAACGACAAAGTATCAATTGCAACTGCCACCTGGTCTGGTTCCCATGAAACCTATTTAGGCTGCTGATGGTTGAACCTTGATGCAAAACAAATCGATATCTGGCATTCATATATAAGTACTATATTATTGAACACCTCCTGGTTCAACATCCAATCTGTGTTGTCATGGAACTTTCGTGACTTGGCATCTGCTACTATGTAGAATCTACCTGGTAGATAAATAGCTGAAATATATTTTTCAATGCACCAGGCCCAAATTTGATTAGCCAATCTGTCACAAAATACCGACTTGATTCCACCGATGTGATTAATATATATGCCACTTGTGTAGTATTGTCAATCTGAAACTGAACATGCAGATTACATTTGTTAGAGCAATAAGCCTTATCCATAAAAACCTCTTAATAGTTAATTGCCCATGTCTGCAGAAGCGATGACTCTTGCTCAGTCCATCTGCCTCCACAGCTGAAACTCATATCCATGACACCCCACCCGAGTGCACTGACATTCATCTGCAAAATCATGGAAGGCTGGTCAAGCATTACCTTGCTATAACTCCAGGACACATGGTGAAGCCACCATTGCAAATCAGAAACAGCCTTTGCTGATAAATGCATGGGTCTATTATAGTGACCCAAATGTATCCATAATGCCTCCATTAGCTTGATACAGCTGTCAATTAGCTCTACCCTTTTACCCTGGGCAGAGTCACTTAATTGAATCAATTGTAACCCAAATAGTCAGGTGTTAATTTGGATTTCACTGGATGAATAATGCTCAATCTTTGAAAATTAGATGTAACAACTACCACCGGTTACTTCAGCTGTTCTCTTGGATACCCCTGTAATCAAGATATCATCGAGATAAGCCATGAGCACCTGACCCTGGCCTCTCAGCATGCCTATTATAGGTTTTAACAATTTTGTTGCCATAGTTGGTCCATCCAGGTGAATTTCAAATCCTTATCCTGCAAATAAACAGACATTGAGTAATGCGCATCTTTAAGCTCTATAGTAGCCATATAGCATCCTCTTGACCCAGTTGCTTGGCAGTGACAATTCCATCTTACAATGTCTATACTACATCCCCCATCCTTTTTTGGCCTGGGAAAATATTAGACACAAATTGATGGGGTTGGTGAACCAACTTTACAATTACACCTTTATCACCTTAGCTTCCAAGCGCAGTCTAAACATCCATCTGTTCTGTTAATGAAAACTGAATAGTTCTCCCAGGAACAAGCTGAATGTGCAAATCACAATTTGGATTGAACTCCATTCGAAACCTTTGAATAACACTCTGTATAAACAGAGCTGAGGTAATTTGCTTCCATTCATCCCAGAACTGATGTAATGTACCCCAGATTTATGTTGTGTCACATTTGATATGTGCACCTGAGAACCAGGCCCACCTACCTCCTTGGTGCCTGGTGGATGACGTTGTCCCCGGCTCCTGGCGGGAAATACGATGTTTGACCATGTTCCCGCAGCAGAATGCACCTGCGCATCTGCATTGCCGGCCGACTTGTTCCTGGTCAAGCCTCGTTTGTAGTGGTACTTTCTTTTTTGGAAACTTGCCGACTGACGGTGGCTTGATCAAGCCCACCGTCTTTGCCTCGTCATCCATATCCTTGACACTCTTGGCGAGGTCCTCTCCGAAGAGTAGGTTGGCCGGCTGTATGTTGCTGGGCTGGAAAAATACTGCAATCTTGGAATTAATGGTGGGCCGAATGGCACTTTCCCTGAGACAATTTATCTCAAAATGGGTGCTACAAAGCAACCCTTGTACCTCTTGCTGCATCTCCGACACATGCCCTCCATCCACCGTTCTTACGAACGCTGTGATTCCTGAGCCAAGTATTTCAGGATTCTCTGCAGCTTCATCTCCTGGGCACTGCACGCCCACGTCCATCTGGCTCCATATCACCCGGTTCACTGCTGGCACTTTCAGCAACTCGCAGTTACCCCGGTCTCCTGTTTCATGGTGATTCCAGACTCTGACTGGACAGCGAATCGTACTGCCAGAGATGGGAACTCTGACAACGGCCGTCTTCGCTTTCCCAGTGGCACTCCATACTCTGACGGGACAGCGAATTGTGCTGCTAGAGAATGGACCTCTGACAACGGCCGTTCTTCGCTAGTCAACAAAGTCTCCGTCAGAGTCGGGTCAGAACTGAGCTGACCCTCTGCAAGCGCCTTTTCAATGAGGGTACTATCCAGCAGCCTCTATATTGTGGAGGGAGGCCAGCTCTTCTCCCAGTGGCACTCCATACTCTGACGGGACAGCGAATCGTGTTGCCAGAGAATGGACCTCTGACAACGGCCATTCTTCACTAAATTCCAAGTCTCCGTCAGAGTTCGGGTCAGAACGTAGCTGACCCTCTGCACTTACCTCACGCATGAGGGTGCTTTAAGCAGCCCTCTACCAGGTGCTGCCGGCATGGCCTTTCTGCAGCCTACCGCCCACACAACTACTCCCCCGGAGTGGGCGTTTCTGGAGCAACCTCTGAATGAGGTGCTCCATTTGGGAGAACCGTTTAAAAAACGTCTCCAGCCCCGTACAGGCTCGTTGTGGCCCGACTCAGTTGAATCCGAGGGCCTCCCAGACTTCCCCGTGCCTTACGCCCGACTGGCGTTGGCTTTGGTGCTTTTTAGCACTAAGTCTGAAGTAGCCCCGCTCCCGGTCGGCGACTGTGCAGGGGTACGAGGCAGCCGCTCACTGACCGCATTCCCGCGGCTCTCCTATGCTTTACCTGCAGCTCCCCTCCCCCTGCTCGTCTTCACCATGGTGCTGCCTGTAACAAAAAACACAGAGCACGGCACCACAGCAAAGGAACTTTTCACTCCAGCTAAGTTTCCCACTTAGCTGGAGTTTTAAAACTACTTTAAAAGTACTTCAAAAGTACTTACCACAGGAGGAGCTCTGTCCTCCCGCTGGTCCGTGCGCCAATGCGTCCGACGTAATGACGAGCATGCGCCCTGACGGGTCTTCTTCACGTAGTTACTCACGTGACTCTGAAGTAAAATTAGAAATATTTCATCAGGACAATGGGGTGGAAGATTGCAACCTTCACGTGGTCCGTCCCATATCGACTAATGCAATCAACTTGACGTGCACAAATGGAAGATCAATTAGAACAAGTTGTCCAACAACTTTAGGCTGTGCACGCCACATGAAAGAAGAAGAAGATCAGGACAATCAAAATGCCCAGATCCATGAAGTGGGTGGAAGTAGACGGTACAAATGAACTAACATTGAAGATTAGGCTATAAATTCCAATGAATAATAATTAAGATCTTAAGGCAAGGTGCAGATGGACAGACTTTGCAAACAAAAAGAATTAGGAAACTAACATGAGATGCATAAATTGGCTCAACATTTCAAGCAGAGGAGGCTGTGAAGGGTGGTGAAGGGGCAGCGTGGTGGCACAGTGGTAGAGTTGCTGCTTTACAGCACCAGGGACCCCGGTTCGATCCTGACTGGGTGCTTGTCTTTACGGAATTTATATGTTCTCCCCTTGACCTACATGTCTTTTCACCGACATCTTCGGTTTCCTCCCACACTCCAAAGACGTACAGGTTTGTAGGTTAATTGGTTTGGTATAAATGTAAATTGTCCCTAGTGTGTGTAGGATAGTGTTAATGTAGGGGATCGCTGGTCAGTGCGGACTCGGTGGGCCGAAGGGCCTGATTCTGCGCTGTATCTCTAAACTAAAACAGAAGTGGTGGGATGCCATATGAATGTTTCAATTATAAAGAACTTGTGGCTCTCAGTAATTGAATCAGTTTATTGTCACATGTACCGAGGTACACGGATAAGCTTTTGTTGCATGCTGACCAGTCAGCAGAAAGACAATACATGAATACAATTGATCCACTTACATGTGTATAGATACATGATAAGGAAATAACGTACGTTTAGTGCAAGTAAGATCAGCAAAGTCCGATCAAGGATAGTCTGAGGGTCATCAAAGAGGTAGATAGTAGTTCAGCACTGCTCTCTGGTCGATGAAAGATTATTTTTCAGTAACCCTGAGGTGATTGTGGTGCTCAGTTGATC